>JAPFRF010000013.1:16997937-17630437 GCA_029282475.1 Phrynocephalus forsythii
GGAGAACATGCAGGCAGAGAAGACGTTTGAGCACCAGGAAGATCTAATCTATGTAAAGAACTAATGCAAGTTGATCTGTTCCTCACTAGTCATCAGCCACCTTCAGTGCACCTCATATTGAGGAAAATGGGAATCTACAATTTTATAAGATTAGGTTTAAGCAAATTACAGAAGTCTTGAGATTGCAAAGCATTTTCCATTTGTACTCAGTGCCTCACACGCATGCCAGAACTAATCAGGTGGTGCTGAATAAATGAGGTTAGAGACATTTTGTCTATGCCAAGACAACTTTACTGACGATCCTGTATGGAACAACACTGCTCTTTCCTTTCTGATTCCACTGTAAATTCACTCTGCCCTTCTTTGGTTCCTTTGTGTTTCTTGCAGTTGCATCTTGTAATATATTCTCTCCCTTCCATTGCACTCCTGGTACAGCATACTGGCTTTCTTCATATGATAGATGCTCCATGGAAATAAATTACCTTGGTCTGGGAGTTCTGAATTCTGCAGGGCACAATTCTTTTTCAATGATTCAGAAATCCAGCCTTGAAATTATGAATCATCATAGATACATCCCTTCCCAAGGCAGTACCCACCCCGTTAATTGCTTCCATAACACTTTATCTGAGTCGTTTGAAAATATAAAGCTAAGATATGTTCCCCATCCACTCCCTTTGGTCTGGTACAAATCTAGACTAGCTGTGCAGAAGATGTTTCCTGATTCCATTAGTTGCTTTGATTCAGAGTAAATCTTCCCTTTTATAGCCATACAGATTCATATCTCTGAGAAATGTAAGCTCTTGGTTGACAATTCCTAGCACTTTTTCATTCCATACAACATTTCCCCCTTTAATCCCATTATTAAATTCATATTGCAAACCATTGCATTAAAAATGTAACTGAATAAAAGAGAGGCTGATCTGTATTTCAGTTACTGTGAGACACAGATGGAGGAACAAAAGAATTTTTAAAAGATTTTTCCCCATTTAGTATAGTGTTTACCAAAGTGACAGATGTGAATGTGGATATAGTTAGGAGTGTTCACTTTCACTCCCTCTCCATGTTTATGCTTAACTTGTATGATCTACCTTGCAGGTATGTCCAAACTTCAGCCCTCCAGATGTTTTGGACCACAACTCCCACAGTCCTTTGTCATTGGCAATCTAAGCTTAGAATTCTGGGAGTTGTGGTCCGAAACAACAGGAGGGTTGAAATTTGGACATGCAATTCTACTGCTACATGAGCAGTTGTGGATGGTCTGCCGAACGTTGTGGATGGCCTGTCCAACGTTTGTCTCCTCCTTTCTGTAGAATGGAATACTGGCATAACGATGTTTTGCTCCAAGAAATAGGTTCCTTCAGAGGACAGCTGTAATAGAGATGCATAGGTTGACAAGGATAATTCCTTCCTTGCTTATCAATCCTGAACTTTCTTTCACACACTTTGATAGTCTTAGGGATGGCTTCACTCCCTTCCGTTCCACATGTCAAGCTAGTGTCATTCCCTAAGTAACTATCTGGCACCAGAATAAGAACTTGTCTACACTTGCCTATGTTTTGACAGCAGCAATTATCATACTGGCACAATATTCGAAAAAGTAAGGAATACCTAGAGATGAAGAATTAAGAAGATTTTGGACTATGCGGAAACAGACAGACTGACTCATCGACGCCAATGCCCCCTGCCTTACCAGCAAAGGGGGAGAGGGTTGGTGCAAAAGGGCATGCATTTCCTTTGAGGATTGGGATAAAATTTGGAAAAGTCCACTGAGTGTAGCCAATTGGATCAAATAAAATTATTATTATTATTATTATTATTATTATTATTATTATTATTATTATTATTATTATTATTATTATTATTATTATTATTATTATTATTTATTTATTTATTTATTTATTTATTTATTTATTTATTTAAAATATATAAAATTATTATACTGGTTAACTTTTAACCATTTTAACTGGTTAATATATATAAAAATTATTATGCTGGTTAACTTACACTGGTATACTTTCACTGTCCAAAGAGGGAATGCCTGCTGTGTGCTTGGCACTCTAGGCCAGCTGACTAAATAATAGTATTTTCTAGTAAAGTGATTTTAACCAGTATAATAAATTTGTATATATTTTAAATAAATAAATAAAAATTGAAAAAAAAATGGATTTTTTTTTAAAAAAATGTAAGTCAAGCAGACCACATCTAAAATCTGTAAGGCAGCAGTTAAAACGCCAATGGTTTTCCACTCTTAAGTCAATTTGCTCATAAGTAGAGCTGCTTGTAAGCAGAGGTACAAAAATTCCACAGAGAGCCAGTGGAAATGCTTAGTTTCTCAAAATGATAAAGCAGCTGTCTTCTTATGCTCCCTATCCAATCCTACCTACACCTCAATAGTAAAAGGCCCTGACAGGGACACAGAAAGATGCAGGGAGGAATTCTCTGGGTGAAAACTGGGTCCTTCTAGCAAAGATATAGGATGGCTGGCTTTGGTAGGAAACCAGAGCATCTCATAGCAGACTAAACAGTGGATTAAATGCCCATATAGCCACCCTGTAAATTCTTAGTTAAGATGATTTGCTTTGTTTCTTCTAAGCTGGATTTTTTTTGCTCTATAATCATATGCCATGCCCAATACCTCCTTGTATAGATGAATATGGAAAATGTCATTATACGTCTTTTCAGTAAAGGAATTTTTCAAAAGAAAATAAAAGAAAATAAAGAAAAAAAATGTTCCAAAGGCATAGATTGGTTTTGCGGTATAATAAATAAATAAATAAACTTTATTTATAAACACATAATAAACTTTATTTCTATGCTGCCTTTATCTCCAAAGGAACCCATCTACTAATTACAAATATAAATGTATCAATTGATTCAGATTTTGAGCAAAAATTGAACCAGATGGGAGTGAAAATAGGTCAGGGAGTTTCCGAAACTTACAAACTTCTGCACAGCCATCATATCATGCCAACCAATAAGTGTTCAAGGCCTGAAAGTCTTGAGTTCATGTCTGCTGCTGCAACTCTTTGGAGGTTTAATGGCAATATGGCATGTGATTCTGTTTTCACTGAACATGCTCCTTAAATGTCACTGTTTGAACAATTAATATTTAACTTGCTCCAGGCCATTTTGATAAACGTTAATTAAAGAGCTGCACATTTCTTACAAAGTTCATGTACTAGTATGAACCAAATAAGGCAGCTCTGTCTTCTTGTAATTTTAAGCTAATTACATGACTATTAGATATATCCTTAGAATACTTAGTAGGTTCTTCTTGAACCATCATTTCATGTTTGATATTTCATAAAGTATTTGACTTGTTAGATTAGAAAGGAAATCTGTCGTGGCAGCAGTTATGCGAAAAACATTTTGAAATATTTTACAGATGAATAAAAGGATGATTAATTTTACAACCATCAGCAGTAAAACAAAGCAACAATGCTAGAATGAAATGTTTTCAACTAGAATACAAAGATGAGTCAAGTGAGGGTTTACAAGACTGAGGTCAAATTCATGGTCATGATCATTGGTTATAATCTAGATATAAATTTCCCCACCCCAAGAAGTTCTACCTTTCACCCATCAAGTTGTTTTTTGCAAGGAAAAGTTTGGAGTTTCTCCTCAGGCAAAGAAGCAGCAGATGCAAGAAAATTATTTATTATTTACATTAACTCCATAATCTTCTTCTGTTCATTTCATTGTAATAATAATTAATAGTACATAGAAGAAGAAGAAGAAGAAGAAGAAGAAGAAGAAGAAGAAGAAGAAGAAGAAGAAGAAGAAGAAGAAGAAGAAGAAGAAGAGATGGGCACAAAACAAATATAGTGTTTTGTTTTGTTTTGTTTCTGTAGTAGTTTCATTTCATTTTGTTTGTAACAAAATTTTAAAGTAGTTTAATTATAAAATGAAATTAAACAACAACAAAAAACGCTATGCTCCCTTGGGTCCTAAAGGACCAAAATGGCAGGGGAGTTTCCTCAATCGATTCTAGGTAACCCCCTGAAATTTGGAAACATTTGGGGTCAGGGAGCTGAGTTATGAAGTTGCAAAGGGGGTGCCCGTAGGAAAAAATATTACTATTGGAATCTGAAGCCCATTCCACTTTCTATTGGAATCAGAAGCCAAGCCTGCGGCTTGTCTTCCGAAGTTCCGATTCCATTTTTTTATTTATTTTATTTATTTATTTATTTACCCTGCCTTCCTCCTTGAAAAAGTACACAAGGCTGTTTACAGTAATGGTGGATAATACACAGTCCAGTACAATTAAGACATGTTCACGTATTGAGAACAGGGAATCGAGGGACATATAACAGCATTAATAGATAATATATTACATTAAAGTTACAAGAGAATGCGAGCAGTTAAAAGAAGAATAAATTTCCATGAGTGATGGAAAATAACATTGAAATCATAGTGCCACTGTAATCACATAAGATTATAAGTATAGTGGACCCTTGTATAACAAATGGTTTGTATAACATAAAATCTGTACTACATAAAAAATTCCGGAGATAGGGGACATTTGCTTAACAGAATTGCCCATGGGGTGAATCCGCCATTAGGGATTACTCTGTTTTCAATGCATTCCTATGGGAAATATGTATAAAGGAAAATTTGATTAACAGAATGCTAGCTCCACGGGCGGCTAGTCCCCCCGCGGAGCCGATTTGCCCCTCCCAAGGAGGACGGAGGGGCGAGGCAGGGAGGACGTGCCCAGGCAGGGCGGGGGGAGGAGCGCGCAATAACAAAGTTGAGACCGGCATTCCCCACCCACCCACCGTAGTTTAACATAAAATCTAGATTGGGCCTGTGAAAGCGGGATTTTTCGCCTATCCCAAACTGGTTCCTCGAGGTTAAAGTTGTGGAATTGTTCTTTGGTCACACTATGGCAGCTAAAAGCTGAGGGAGGGCAGCAGGCAGCCATGATTGACAGCTAAACCCAAATGCCCCCTCACCACAGCACCCCGGGCCAGGAGGTCTCGGGGCTGGGGTGGGGAGGGCATGAGACGCCTCCCTGTGCTGGGAATTACCCAGGTTGGAGAATAACAAGGGCAGGGAGGAGATAACCAAATTGACTGGTCTGGTGGGTGCTGTCGGACGACTGCACCACCTGGGGTCAATGCCCAGTTGGAGGGTCCTTCCAACCAAGGAATGGATGCCTGGCCCCTCCTGTTGTTATAATTGTTATTGGAAAAAAGTCTGAGTTACCCCCAACACCTGTCTCGCCTGGTCATTCCGAGTGGGGGGGCAATTTCATTTGGAACGAATTAATTCCTTTATGCAAGGTACCACTGTAGTTATGAACACAAAGTGTATGTGATCCTATAGATTACCTGAAGAGAAAGGTCTTTGCCTGTTTCTGGAGAGACAACAGAGATGAGGCAGTCCTGGCCTCTAGTGGGAGGGAGTTCCAGAGTCTGGGTGCAGCAGTCAAGAAGGTCCTTTCATGGGTTCCCATGAGATGTACCTGTGAGGGTGGCAAGATGGAGAGAAAACCCTAACCCTGCTCTGGCCATTTCAGGCATCCATTGAATAAGAAACAAAACTGGAGCCAGACTGTTAACACAAATGCTGCAATGGGGTCGAAGACTGTGCTACTGCTTCTGTCAATGGCAAACCCTAAACCTGTAACATTTGTGGAAAAAATCATTCAGATGGTGTTTCAGCTGCTCTGTTCACAAATAAGACAGAGAGTACTGGCAGGATCATTATCCACAAACTAAGCACTTCCATGAAATACTTGTGTTGTTTGAAGAAAAATTCCATTTCAATTAGTTTTGGTTCTATGCACCAAGGAATATATCCCTTTTATTTCAGTGAGACCTGTGAGCAACTGACTATCTTTTCCCTTTGACAGTCACTTTCTCTAAAGATTTCATTGTGTCCCATGGGTATAAGCATCTCTAGGTTCCCATTCCAGTAGAGTTTATTAAAGAATGGTCTTCCAGATGTTGCTGAATAGATGTTCCCATCTGCCCTAACTTTTAAAGAGAGGGTGGATGGAAATCGCAATCCATCAACATCTGGAGAGCAGCAACATCACCCATTGTCTCGAGATATGCTACCTCAATATAGTATCCCTGCTTTAAATTCTGTTACACATCAGACAGAGCTGCCTAGATGCCCTCAGCACATCTGATCTCGCCTGGTTTCGGAAGCTAAGCAGGGTCGTCCCTGGTTAGTACTTGGATGGGAGACCACCAGGGAATACCAGGTGCTGTAGGCGCCTGGAGTAGGAACTGGCAAACCACTCCAGTATTCCTGCCGAGAAAACTCCATGGGCATGGGGTCATGAAGAGTCACTCATGACTGTAACGATGTAACACAAAGTACACACACACACACATCAGACATGTAATGTTCAGCCATTCTCCTTTCCATGTCAGCCTTTGTAAGATTGCAGCCTTAGTATCGTCTCTGTGTTCCCATTCAATGAACTCAATAAATACTCAACTGTTGGTCAATCTGAGCAAGCATCAACTTTCAAAGTCTTTGCTTTGTAGATCACAGTACTATCCTTCCTTTAGAAGTGTCACTGAAGGGTTCCAGAGAGAAGACAAAGCTATTAGCTGTTTTAAATGGTCTGTATAATATACTTTATGCAACATTATATGCTGATTCAATAAGCCACTGTTTTGTCATTTGGTTTATAGCATGCAGATTATGTTTTCCATTTGTTTGCGATCAACAGCACTGCTCCTAAACTAATCTCAAGAATCTAGCTGTCTACAATTACTGTTTAATTTGCCACAAACCCCAGAGTAGTTTTATTTGCATAAGTAAAAGAGTTCTCTGAAGCATAATAATTTTTTTTAGATAGATGAAAGTGTTGACAGAAAGAGAAATGAAGGCAAATGCTGCTCAAGCATTGCTAGATTAAGAGCTCAATGGAACCAGCCAAGTGTTAAATGATGGTACAAATATTTGCATCCATTATCATTTGGGATAAAATTTAACAGTGCATCATGAGGAATGAAGGTGTCTCAAATTGTTGAGGACACAATGGTTGAAGTGGCTGGTTGGCAAATTGATATACGGAGCAACAAAACAACTCCATAACCTACTTCTGTTCATTTCATTGTTTAATCCCTTCACAGAGCATAAGACCTAGAGCACATGGATGCTTATTGTGTTTTTACAAGGGGTGTGTGGAATCACTAAACAATACATTTTTCCATTTTGAGTACAGAGACAAGGCTAATCGAATTTCCAGAAGACAGTCACGTTGGTACTCATTTAACTTGAGCCTGATTGATGGGAAACATGCCACATTTAATGATTGAAAGTAGATGCAGTTTTTCAGATTTTCTGGACCACAGTTACTATAGCCCATGGGTTGTGTAACCACATCCATGGACCTTCATCCTGGAAACACACACACACACACACACACACACACACACACACACACCACCACCACCACCACCACCCACACACACAACAACAACAACAACAACAACAACTACTACTAACTACTACTACTACTACTACTACTACTACTACTACTACTACTACTACTACTACTACTACTACTACTACTACTACTAAAGGCCTTTGGTGGGCATGAGGGGACTTTTCACCCACTTTGCTTTTATTTTTTGTGAGCTTTTTCGGGAACCTAAAAAACCTTTAGACTTGGAAGGACTGACAATCCAACATCATTGTATTCCCTATCCTTCACCATTTCTTCCTACCAATCATGTTGTGCAAGAGGGCATCCCTAGTTATTTACATCATGAAGAGTACCATCAAAACATAAAATCACAAAAGTGTAGAGTTGGAAGTGAAACCAAGGGCCATCAAGTGTATTTTCCTGCCAAAATATGATATGCACAACTAAACCATCCTGGATAGATGGCCATCAAACACCTGTTCAAAAACCACCAGAGTGATTTGTCCCAGTCTGAGGCAGCCCGTTTCACTTACCACTAGTAAATTCTTCCTAATATTCAGGTATAATCTCCTTTCATAAACTGAATCAATTAATTTGGGTCCTGATCCCTGCAGCTACAGAAAACAAGTTTGCTTCATCTTCCATGCAACTTCTTCACATATATTTGAGGATGGCTATCATAGCACCTCTCAGTCTTCTCTTCTTTAGCCTAAACACACCAATTTTCCCTGTATTTTTTTCCTCATAGGGCTTTGTTTCCAAACAGTTCACTGACCTGATTATTCTCCTTTCCAGCTTGCTGATATCCTTAAATTGTGGTGCTCAGAACTGGACTCTGAATTCCAGGTAGGATCTGAACAAAGTAAAATAGAGTGTAGCTATTTCCCTTGAACAGATTCCTATTATTGATGCAATTGATGGCTCCGCGAGCAGCTTGTCTGCCCAGCGGAGCTGATTTGCCTCCCTCGCGAGAGGCAGGCAAAGATGAGAGTTGCCTACCTGATGGGAGGGGGGAGGAGCACCCTATAAAGGGCAGCTCCTCCCCCAAGGAGGCAGCAGTCTTGGCTTGGCGTTCCCCACCCACCCACCATGTTAGGGCCAGTGTGGGTTTAACTGGTCGCCTAGTTTGGGGGCCGGATAGGAATTTTTGACCCACACTCTAGATTGGCTGTTGAGAGTGGGGATTTTTCACCTATCCCACACTGGTACCTCAGAGTTAGATGGTTTGCTGGAATTTTCTTGGTCACACTATGGCGGCGCAAGCTGGCGGAGGGCAGCGGTGAGCTTGCAATTCACATCTGGACCCAAACGCCCCTTAACCACAGCGCTGCGGGCCAGGAGGTCTCGGTGCTGGGGTGGGGGCGAGCAAACGCCTCCCTGCCATGGGTATTACCCAGATTGGTGCCATCAAAGGCAGGGAGGATTAATCTGAATTAACTGGCCTGGTGGGTGCCGTCGAACCCCCGTGCACCACCTGGGGGTTCGTGGCTCGCCCAATGCTGCCCAGTTGGGGGGTCCCGGGAGACCCCGGGGTTCCAACCTGATAATGATGCCTGGCCCCTCCTGTTGTTGTTGTTTATTGAAGTTGTGTTAATAAAGTGTGGCCCAGTTACCCCCAATATACTGTCTCGCCTGGTCATTTCGAGTGGGGGGGCAATGAGCATTGCATTTCTTTCCCCTACTTCCATCATTTCAAACTATTGGCTCAAGTTTGTTTCATGGCCTGTGAAGACACCTAGATTATTTCCATGTGTACTACTGCCAAACTGGATGTCCCAAACCATATTCACACTAGAGATAGGAACATTTTTTTAAAATGGTGATTTATCATGATTCATTATTTATTGGGGCTGACAGATTGACAAATTGACAAATCACACCAAGAAAATGCACACACACACACACACACACACACACACACACACACACACACACACACACACACACACACACACACACACACACACACACACACACACACACCAGGTATATGTCCTATAGTAACTGGGTTGGGGCAAGCCAAACTTCACCAAACTAGAAAGCACTGTAGAGGAGTGATAAAAGAAACTTTTCTACAAGTTTGGAGCCTCAAGGTATCTGGGGAGAACTTTCCTTGGGGGACCTAATTTGGGAACATAACTCAGACATCAAAAATCCAATCTTCCCGATACTTGGAGAGATTCTAAAGGAGCATCTGATTTGGGGACATTTTGTGGCCTGACAAATTAAGAAATCAAAAATTGTTAAATATTAATCAGTTTGAATTCATCCACGAAACTTCATTTATGATGAATTCAAATTGACAAAGTTTGACAAATCAGCCAAATTAATCCAAAAATGAGATTTGTTTTTAAATTTACCCATTCACCCCATTTCTAATACACACACTACCCCCACACACACACACAATGAAGTTTTGTGGATGAATACGAACTGATTTTTCCCTGTTGACACTCATTTTGTTTGTTTCAGCAGTTCTCCATTCTGTTTAGGCTATCATGAATCTCAAATCTGCCTTAAAATGTATTAGCTACTCTTCCCTTTTTGGTATCATATGCAATTTTTGATAAGCACCCTTTCCACATCTTCATCAAAGTGATTCATAAAATCTTTGAATGTAGCTGGCCCAGGACAAAGCCCTGTTGTACCTCACTTGACATTTCTTTTCAGGATGATGATAAACCATTGGTGAGAACATTCTTGGGGTATATCCTATCAGCTAATTACAAATCCATCTAACAGTGCCATCATTTAGCTCAAATTTTTATCAGTTACACCACAAGACCATCATATGGGAGCTTGTTGAAAGCCCTGCTGAATAATGATTCACTAGATCCCCCACATTCCTCTCATCTAACCATCTTGGGAGTATATCAAAAGGAAGGGAGCAAGCGAAAGCAAATGAACATGGTTTTTTAAAAAAAATCCATGCTGGTTCTTCAAAATCATAATATTCTTTTGCAGGCAAAAGTCAAAGAAAAACAAAAGACACAAAACATGTGGCACCTTAAAGACTGCTGCTATATGTCTGAAGAAGTGGACGTTTCCACAAAACATTACATTAAAATATGAAAGTTAGTCTTTAAGTTGCCACACATTTTGTCTTTTGTTTTTTTTTGTTTTTTTTTTTTTTTGCCTGCAATTCTTGAAAGGACTAACACAGATACCCTCTCTGAAATTAATAATATTCTTTGTGCACACAGAACAATTATTTAATTATTGGTTCTACAACTTTTCCTGGTGTTGATGTTAAGATGGGTCTTCTTTTCTGCCCTTTATGAAGATGGAGATGACATTTGCTTTCCACCAGTCTTTGGAGATATCACAGCTTTGCTCTCAAAATACTTCTCAAGATTATAGGCAGGAGCTTCAAGACTACATCTGCAAATTAACAACCTTGATGCAGTTCATTTGACTTGAATTCGTTCAAAGTAGATGTATGCTCCATTTATTTATCCTGGATTTGGGATTCCTGAGTTAACCCTTTAAAAATACCAAGCAGGTCCATTCTTTCATTTTCAGAGTCTTTCTGAAATAGAGATCCTTCAAAATATGCCAGTGAAGTAAAACAAGTAGCCACTAAGAATTACAAAAAGCAAGAGTGGCATAGATGATACCTATCCTAGCTGCCTAGAGAATCTATGTCTCGAACAGGTCAATGGAGAAGGGACATGTGGGAGGAGAGATGAAATCCAATACATGGCTCCAGATACAGCTCCGTTGCTCTCCAGCTCTTCAAAAGAACACCAGCCTGGCCATCCATCTTGCCAAGGACTTTACATCTAAGGAACTTTCCCTGGCAGGACTCCCCTCCTGCCATATTTTGAATTTGGTACTTGCTTTGACACAAACTCTCACAAAGAAACTTGCTTGCATGCTGCCGTCTTGCTGTGCTGGAAGGGATTTCTGGGAGTTGCAGTCCAGGAACATCTGAGGACCCACAGGTTGAGAACCACTGATGAGGACAGTCAGAAATCTAGCACATATAAAAGCATCTTTGGGCCTTTTCACACGACCCCTAAGATCCGCTGGTCCCTTAAATTCGGACCAGAGATCTTGGGGGTTCGTTTCTGTTCCTGCGTCCCCACCCCTCAGCACTTCCTGCTCCTGTCGGTGTGAGGGGAGGGGGGGGGAGGACAAAAGAAGCCTTTACTAACCTGTCGGTGACGGTCGAAGTTGCCACAAGCCCCGTTACTTCCTGGTTCCTTCTCAAGGGGCTCTTAAAGGGGCGGGAGGCAAAAAAAACAACAGACAAGCGAGGAGAGCCCGGCACTCTTATCCGCATCAAGGAATTTTCATCTGCTGAGAGCAAGTACATGAAAGGTGCGCTGGGTCGTGCTTAGGTGGGCGGGGTCGCACTTAATTGTCTGCAAACTCCGGAGCTGGTGGGGAAACATTTCTAAGCTCCGGAGCTGGGAGCCATTTGCAGCACAGCTTAGGGGTCGTGTATAAATGCCCTTTGTGCTAAACCAGTGAGATGGTGCCAGCTAGTTGCTGCCACACCATACATTTTTTAAAAAAATCTAACACACCAATGCTGCTTGCCTTGTCATTCTGCATGAGACCCCAAGAAGAACAACAATTCCTAGAGACTTCAGATGATGTCCTGAGACCTAGGCGACCCTAATTATGAAGAAGGATAGAAAACATGAGGAAGGTTTCATAGGCTTCCTTTTCCCATGGCATTATAACTCTTGAAGCCACCTGTGTTAACTTAGATTCGGAACAGACAAGATTAATCCAGACTCCATAGGATTTTAATTCCAGTGGTTTTTCTAACCAATAATCTTGTCACAGTTGAGGCCAGTGACTTTGATGTTCTGGGGGCAATGAATCCTCCGTGGGATATAGTTTGGATGTCAGATGAGCTCTTTGTGGTGCTTAACTTATTGGGGGGGGGGCTAGCATTTAGCACTGCGGGTAGCCCTTGTAAGGTTCGGATGAAAACCTGCAACAGATTAACCCAGTGCCAATAAAACCAGAATTCCCTGCCTTCCCTGCTCTGCTTCATGAGATCAGTTATCGAAAGACACCTGGAGTAAAGGGATGCCTGTTCCTTTTTGCTGAGGCTATGGTAGGAGCATCGTTCCATTTGTTATGCATTACCTAATCTCCCTCGGAACAGAAGAAATTGAATGTTCCCGAGTGATAACAGCAGGCTTAGCTCCAAGATCATCTTGTATTCTTTTGCAAAAAAGATGACCAATTTCTCCCCGCCCCCCGCTTCTCTTGGAGTTGCCCATCTGCAGACTAAACCTGCCTGTTTGGGTTCCCTCCCCCATGCGGTTCTTTTCTGTGTAAGGCTAAGAAGCTCATCAGGATCTCTGCGTGCCTTAGAAATTGTGGCAGTTACACCCACCAGATGTTTGTTTCTTCTCTGAATCCCCAGGTCGGCCAAGATGATTGTTTGTTCCAGGAAAGCAAGGTCAAAGCCAACCGGCTTTACATTTCGTTTTGAAAGCAATGAGATTTGTGGTCATTTTAATCCCTTCAGGGAGTAAAAACTCTTCTGTGTTCTTTTTCAATGTGCTAAACAGTTGGCAAGAAGGGGAAAAGAAGAAGTAATATGTTTGGATGAATAAAAGAAGCATCACAGAGAGAAAGGAAAGAAAAAATCCTTAGTAGCTACTGATACCGTCTTCTCTCCTACAGGACAGAGATTATACAGTCTACTGCCCTGTCTTGACACTTTGTCGGCACACAACACCTTAGGGGGAAAGCAGTGATTTTCAGGCCCATTAAATACCACACAGTAAATATTCACAGTGCATTATAAGTACAAAATGAAACACCTGAGTTAAATTGCTTTCCCCAGTTGGTCTGCTGGGAAAAGCCCTACTTTGGTAACCCCAAAATATCTTGTCTCTAGCAGCTGTGTACTGAGAAGTGCTTGTTGAAAAACAAAAGCAAAACTGGTGCATTTGTCACCGAGTTCTTCAAGGACTTATTTATTGTTCACATTTGGGAAAAAGACTTTGGCTTCCCCACCCACCTAGAAATAAAATAGTTAAAAGTCTAATTTCAGTATTAATGAGGTAGTTGGGGCTCACTGCTACAGTTTAACCAGAAAGGGCTAACCAGTTAGTATTGATGACTATCTTATAAATAGGAGAATAAGGTTACAAACTTACAAACCATGATGGAGATGTGTAATCTCTAGGCTTAAAACCAGGGTACTTCAAGGGCCAGATGTAGGGGAGTGATATCAGGAGACAGATATCTAGTCTTGTGTGTTCCCAGATGCATTTGGTGGGACCATTGTGAGATACAGGAAGCTGGACTAGTTGGGTCTTTGGCCAGATCCAGCATGGCTTTTCTTATGTTCTTATGTTCTTAAGTTTGAATTGTGTGACAGAGGAGTAGATGCAAGGCACATATAGATGGCTGACACATTAATGCTTAGTGTGTCAGAGATGGCTATGTTGGAAAGCAAGGACAAGAATATTTCAGGGGCTAAATTCTGCCATAGATGAGCCTGGATGCCCTAAGCACATCCAATCTCACCCAATTTCGGAAGCTAAGCAGTGTAGACCATGGTTAGTAATTGGATGAGTGACCACCAGGGAATACCAGGTGCCTGGTGCCTGGAGTAGGAACTGGCAAACCACTCCATTATTCCTGCCAAGAAAACACCATGGTCATGGGGTCACGAAAAGTTGGTCATGACTGTAATGACACAACACAACACAAATTCTGCCATATAGCAAAGTGTTCTGTTTATATACCACCCCATAACACTTCAAGTAGTCTCTGGGTGGTTTACAGTTTAATTACATTATGCAGGTTACACATTGCTCCCGCCCAGCAAAATGTGTACTCATTTTACCAACCTCGGAAGGATGGAAGGCTGAGTCAAACATTAGCCGGCTACCTGGGATTGAACTCCAGGTCATGAGCACAGTTTTAGCTGCAGTACTAGCATTTAACCACTGCGCCACGAGGTTGTTGACTAGACAGCATTGACTAAACAGCACATGGTTATTATTAAAGTTGGCTAGATAGCTTAGTGGGTTAGGTTTGCAGCTGTAGAACCAGAGGCTGGAAGTTTGATTCCTCACTGTGCCTCATGGGAGGAAAGTCAGACTGTATAGCTGTGAACGAGCTGCACAGTGCATGGCACCCTTGGAATAAGGGAATAGTAAACCACCTCTGAGTAATTTCTACCTGGAAAACCCTGAGAAGGGTTTCACAATTCAGAATTGTCTTAGAGGCACGCAATTATTTTTTTGAACTGCCTCGCTCAATGAAAGTTGTAGGTCTGGGATAGAGCTGACTACTCAAGAGAGTGTTTCTAAATGCCAGCAGTGCCAGCCAGTTCTTCCAACTGTAGTCCCACTGAATTGATTTCTGAGTGGTAAATCAACACTTAATGAATTTAATTGACTGAAAAGAACTGCCCTAGGAAGAACTAGGAATTGGATGTAGGTCTGAAGAGTGTATTTATTTCACAAGGTTCCAGCACCACTTTAACCGTCATAGTTTCCTGCTACAGAATTCTGAGAACTGTACCTTAATGAGGCATTTGCACATGTCTTCTGTCATTCCAGAGAGTGTGTTAGATTTCCCAAGAAGAGAATTACCAAGTGCCTCACCAAATTACCAATTCCAGTATCCTTTAAAATAAACTGCATGAAGAGTTGGTCACGACTGTAATGACGCAGCTCACTCTCTCTCTCTCTCTCTCTCTCTCTCACACACACACACACACACACACACACACACACACACACACACACACACATTGTGTACTATTATCATGATCCAGGAAAGGAATTAGACACATAGTTTTGAATCATATAATTATGAAGTTGGAAGGGGCCTATAACACCACTGAGTTTAACCCCCTTCTCCTCGAAAGAATACAAATCAAATGATATCTGCCAGGTGGTTGTCTAAATTTCTCTTGTATGCCTCCAGTTTTGCAGCACTTACCATCTCTAGAGGTAACTGGCTCCACTGCCGTACTGCTGCAACAGTTAGAACATGTTTCCCAATATTCAACTGCAACCTGGCTTCTTGTAAGTTGAGTCCATTATTAAATGTCCTGCCCTTCGGGGTGATCAAGAACAGGTCCTCCCCCTGCCTCTCCTCTGCATGGCAATCTTGCAAGTATTTGAAGAGTGCCAATATATCTTCCCCTCCGTCTTCTTTTCTCAAGACTAAACATGTCCAGTTTTCTCAGTCTTTACTCAGAGGGGATGGTTTCCAGCTCCTGAATTGTCCTATCTGTTCTAGTTTGTCAGCATCCTTCTTGAAATGCAGTGTCCAGAACTGGACACAGTTCTTAACCAGTGCTGAATAGAGGGGAACTGGTATCTGGGAGGATTTGGAGACTATATTTCTATTAATGTAGCCTGAAATAGCATTTTCCTTTTTTGTAGCCACATCACACTGTTGGCTCATATTCAGCCTATGGTCTATGACTATTCCAAGATTCTTCTTGCCTGTAGGATTGCTCAGCCAGTATTTCTGTGCTGCACTTTGCATTTATCCCTGCTGGATTTCATTCTGTTGTCTTCAGCCCGATGCCCAAGCCTATCTAGATCATTTTTGATTTTGTTTCTGCTTCCCAGAGTATTAGCTATTCCAACCAATTGTCATGTCATCCACTAATTTGATTAGCATTCCCTGTACCCTCTGATTCAGATCATTCATAACAATGTTGTAAGATACCGAGGCCAGGACTGCGCTCTAGGGTACCCCACTTGTTACCTCCTACCAGTTTGGGAAGCAGCTGTAACTATCATCCTCTGAGTATGATTCTGTAGCCAATTTTGTATCTACCTGACAGTTGTTTTATCCAGCCTAATGTACAATCTAGTTAGCTTACTAATCAGGATATAATGGGGAAAATCTTTAAAAGCTTTGCTGAAGTGAAAATATACTATGTCTGCAGCATTCCCTCTTTCTATCAAGGTAGTTACCTGATCAACACATGAGATCAGATTAGTCTGGCAGGGTTAGTTCTTGACAAATGAGTGTTGGCTCATCCCCCATTGTTTTCTAGGTGCTTGCATAGTGACTGCTTTATAATCTGTTCCAAGATTTTTCCTGGGATTGATGTCAGGCTGACTGCTCTCTAGATCCCTTGTTCTTTCTTTTTCCCTTTATAAAGATGTGGGCAATATCAGTGATCTGGCACCTTACCCATTTCCCATGATTTCAAGAAGAGAACGGAGAGTGGTTCTGAGAGTTCTTCAGCCAGTTCCTCTAATACTCTTAGGTGCAGTTCATTCGGCCCTTGATATTTGAACTCATTCAAGTTATTAAGGTATTCCTTGTCTATTTGTTTATCAATCTCCAGCTTCAATCATATCCCCTCCACTTGTACTTCACATTTGTCTTGGGGGATCATAGTCTCTTCTTTGGGAAAAGACTGAGGTAAAATAGGAATTGAACAAAGAAAAGGAATTGCCTTTTCTTTGTCATCTGTTGTTTTTACAGCATGTCCGTGAAGATTCTCAGTCGTCCAGCTTCATCAGTCTGCTTGGATGAGTAGTGAAACGTTTCACTCTCTCAAGAAAATGTCCAGTTGCCATGACTCAACTTCCAGAGAGTTGTTTTTCCAGCTCCATTAAGGAGTTGAGACAATATTTATTTTCTTTGTCTCTTCCTTCACAGATACCTGAAGAATATGCTTTGGTGTTTTTAAAGTCTCTAACTATCATCAGCTCATCTTTTGCCCCCCTAATGCCACCCCTGAAATTCTTGGCTACTTCTCTGTACTCTTCCTTAGTGGCCTGGTCTTCATTCCTCTTAGCATATTTTTAAAGCTAGAATTCCTAGAATAGCATATAGCTGCAAACTATTGCTGTTGCATTGATATTTGTTTGAGCATGGTTTGGTCTTGTGTGGCCAATGAAAAGACATCCATCTTACAAAATATCTGTTCCTCAGGCTGATACCACTACAATCGCAGCTGCCTAAGTTTTCAGCAGGTCTTGCCAAAAGAGTAGTGAGTGACTCTGGAACATTCATGCTGAATTCCGAAATTTACCACCACACTGATGATGCCAATGCCCTGGTATTTGACACAAAGGAACAGCTTTCGGTGCACAATAGTGTCTTGTTCATCCAACCCAACTGGTAGAGCATACATAGGGACAAAGTTGTTACGTTCTTTGTGAAGACGGAAGGTGCTGAATTGCCACTCCATAGCTCAAATGAATCTCCTGTGCCGATGTGGCTTAAGGGTATGAAAGAAGCATTTGTGAGTCATGTTTTCTACAAAATGCCATCCTAGCATTTATCGGGCTGAAATACATTTGAAACTGGCCCTTGAGCTCCACGCTTCCTAAGGCTAAATAAAGTATTAAGACATATGAAGAGGGGAAAGCCCAGTCATTTTAAGCACCTGAAACCAGGGAAGGCTTCTGTTCACTCATTGGCTGAGGAGATAAGGAAAGAGATTGTGCCGATGAGATGTAACATCTGACAGAAAGAGCCCGAGTTAGAAGCAGTCTGTTAATGGCAAAGATATTTCTGTCATTTTAAAGAGGCGTATTTAGGAAGTTAAGCTTGAAGTACCACTCTCATTTCTACTCAGAAGTAAATCATCCTGATTTCAGCAGGATCTTCCTCCAAAGGGCGCATGCCTAAGATTACAGCCTTACATTCGGATGGCATCATGACTTGATGAATTCAAATTATACATCTGGGAGTCCAATTACCAATTGCTTGCATTATTTAAAATGAATATAAACTAGGGCTTTTGGCTGATTAAAGGGCTCCTGCTTGATTAATTGTGTGAGTTTTGTTTATTTATTTAATTAATTGATTGGTAAAATCTGCATCCATTTAGATAGAAATAAGGCAGTATACATCAGGGGAAAACATAACTATAAAGTAGATGTTACAGACAGTCTGCTCTAAGGACTCAAAAGCCATGAATATCCCTGAAATACAATTTCCTGACAAAACAATCATACTTGAAAATTTGGCCCACAAATCTTTTCAGAGCCTGGGTGCAGGACATAGCCATCTCATTTGCTAATGGTGGGAGATGTGAAACTGCTCCTGCAGTTGACAATACCATGTCTGTCCACACTTTCTGAATAGTCTTCTAATGATGGGTTAGATGCAGAGAAGGGCACAAACCAGGAAAAGAATTGCAGTTTGTTGTGGCCACCCACAATCCACAAACTTTCTGAACTTTTAGAAAAATGACCCATGAATAGGTTTATTTTAAAAAAAAGAAGGTTTATGAGGTTTATGCCTGGGGGATGGAAAACTAAACACCCAACCCACTGTGCCACCCAGCTGCCCAACTTTCCACTACCTCATTCCCTTCCTACTTTGTGCAGCCACTGCCTCCTCTTCCTTTTTCACCACTGCTGCACATGACCCTGCACGTGCAGAGTGTAGAGACAGTGACTTGGCTTCCATGAGCTGGGCCTGCTATCTCTGGACATGCAGATGTTCTGCAAGTGCACCAGGGATATCACTTGGGACCCTGGCACATGCACAGAAGGCAGAGCTTGGTCTCCTAGGAGGCCATGCTGCTGGGACAATGCGGGTGGTGGAGGAGCCAGGATAAGGTAGGGAGGTGAGGGGCCAGCAGGAAGGGTTTAGGGGGCAAACAGTGGTGGTGGTGGTTTGAAAGAAGGCAAAACCAAACAACACATCTAAAATGACTTTAGAAGCCAATTGGTTCCATTCCATTCATTCAAGAACCCAAATCAAAACAACAAACCAATGATTTTAATAAGCTTCCTGGATCTTTTTTTTGGGGGGGGGGATTCATGACCATCTCTACTTATCTGCAATGTAAATGTTGGCCCTTGATAATGCTTTTCTTATGGAATCTACTGTATCACACAGAAGCCTTTGGAGGTCTTTGTCAGTCTTCATCTACAAGCAGTCTCGCGTGGTGTCTCCATTCTGTGCTTCTTTACCTTTCTTGCTTGCCTGCTTGCTTTCTACTAGCAGCAGACATAATTCTGTCTTCATCCCACAACCTGGTGAACTGCACTGATGTAAGAACTTAAGGCCTCTGCAAGAACCCAGCTGGATCAGACTGGAGGCCTGTCTAACCTAACATTCTGTTCCGACTTCAGCCATCCAGTTGCCTATGGGAAGCATGACAGCTGGTCATGGACTCTCTATCTCATATCTGGTTTGCAGAGGCACATACTGAGATAGGAGAGTATCAGAGGATCAACTTGGCTGCTTGCCATTTGAAGACTCAACAAAGCAACAAAACAGAATACAGACTGAAAAAGAAACTGTGTTGTACATTGCAAAGGGATGCAAAGAAGGTTAGGACAGACATGCTTCAGTCTTTCAACATAGATACAGACAGCCCTGATTCTTGGACAGAACAGACGTCTCTCCTATCCTTTTACAGTGTCCAATAGGATACACACACAAAGACATGTGGACCATGCATCACTACTAGATATAAGGTAGCTACATGACTTGCTCTAGAGAGCCCAGTCCTCCTTTTGAGGGGCTGCCAAAAAAGGGGAGTTTATGGAGACTTTTTCCAGGATCCAAGCAAATAATGACAAATGGTTTATCATTCTCTTCTTCTGGGGGCATCCTGGAACAGTGAAGCATGGCCTTGGCCACTCAGGCTGGTTCTACTTTGTGTGTGTGTGTGTGTGTGTGTGTGTGTGTGTGTGTGTGTGTGTGTCATTACAGTCATGACCAACTCTTCGTGACCCCATGTCCATTGAGATTTTTTTGGCAGGAATACTGGAGTGGTTTGCCAGTTCCTACTCCAGGCACTGACAGCATCTGGTATTCTCTGGTGGTCTCCCATCCAAGTACTAACCAGGGCCGACCCTGCTTAGCTTCCAAAATGAGACAAGATAGGATGTGCTGAAGGCATCTAGGCATCTTGGCTCTACGTACAGTGGGGAATTAAACACCCAATCTCTGGCTGTCTAAAACACTGACCTATCTACCAGTTCATGTTGTATGGAACTCCACACACATATGCACACACATATGTATATGTACCTATTATACTAGGACATAAAAGTCATTTGTTTAGCTTTCTCCAAATCAGGCTTTCTTCTTTGGTGATGTGTTTGTGGTCTGGTGATGTGTGACTTGCTAACCTGGGTGTAAATAAGTGTAGCAGCAGCCACAACTACTGGAAACTGAAGGGTATGGGCCAGGCATGTCCAAACTTTGGCCCTCCTGATGTTTTGGACCACAACTCCCAGAATTCTAAGCTTAGATTGCCAATGGCAAAGGACTGTAGGAGTTGTGGTCCAAAACATCTGGAGGGTTGAAGTTTGGACATGCCTGGTATGGGCAATCATGATTCCAGATCTCTTGGAATGATGAAATACACATGCTCCTAGTAGCACTAATATGACATTTCTAGATGCTTTCTCAGCATCTTTAGGGGGTTCTGCATATGTTGACAACTGTGCTATGCTCAAAGGAGAACCTCTAGAGTGCTGAGAAAAATCTTCCAGTTTCTCCCTCATTTTTGGAAAATAAAAAACCAAGTAAAGGTTTTTTTATTATATTTCTTGATAAGCAAAAAAAGATGAATCTGGTCAAGTTCAGAATTTTCTCCTGCCATCAAATTTCTGGAAACTAGATTTATGGGAGAATAATCCAGATTCCTATTTCTGGAATGCATGAGAGAGAAATGGATTGCCACAAACCAAACTTTAAAAAAGGGCATAATTTCATTCAGGGTAAGAGAGCTGGATAATTTTGTTCTGTCTGGCTTCCTAAGCAAATGGGTATGATTCATGTTTCATAGACTAATTTGCTGTTTGATTTCCCCAAGTTTTGTGAGGCAGATCTCAAAATCCTGTGATGCATCCCTCAAAGTTTGCATATCAAACATGTCGTTTGTCTTCTCTCATATAGAAATTTGCATAAAATTAGGAAGATGTACATGAACTGTTAGCGAGAATTGGATGTGAAAATAAATGTTCTCTGCTTGTCTGTGTACTTTCCTATTTCCTATCAGTTTTCTGAATGATAAAAAATTATACACCAAGAGCCTCTGAGTGTACATATGCTGAACGCACATGGATTGGTTATCTACCAATATGTATGTCCCATGATGGTAGGAACAATCAGTTCCGCAGACCTCAGATAATCTGATCATGTTGATATCATCATGAAGTTGAATGAAACATCTCAGATTTTAAGAGTCCAACTGAGGGATAGACTGAATATAAACATCCTTCCTGTTCATCCTTTTCAAGAGGCTGATTGCAAGTCTGCTTCTCCACATGTCCAAGAGGTATAAATGATTACCTCTCACACACAATTAGCTGTGATCTAGCACATTAGTCTATTAATCAAAAACTAGGCAGTAAAACTGTACACTTTGGAATCATATATGCCCTTAAGCTACCAGGTAGATATTCACCCCTTCTCCCTGAAAGAAATCTTATTGTAATTTGGCTGCTTCCTCACTGGACTCCTCTCTCTCTCTCTCTCTCTCTCTCTCTCTCTCTCTCTCTCTCTCTCTCTCTCTCTCTCTGTGTGTGTGTGTGTGTGTGTGTGTGTGTGTGTGTGTGTGTGTGAGAGAGAGAGAGAGAGAGAGAGAGTATAGAGTTGTGTAGTATTGCCATGGTCACATTTGCCAGAAAACAAATTAAGGTAGAAAGCCATTTAAATTACTTGGATATTACTTTTCCCATCAGCAGTTGAATTTATATACCTCAGAAACTAATATAACTCTTTGATGGGAATTGCTTATTTTCTGTTGACAGCTTTTTAGTGAAAAAAGATAGAAATCAGATTGAATTTCAACAGTGAGAAATTGAGATCAGCTTTTACCAGCAGGCATCTCAAGGCTCCTAATTTGGCTTCAGTGGGGGGTGGGGGTGGGAGATAGAACAATACTTAGATCTTTCTTCTCTCTCTTAAAGAAAGAGAGAAGAAAGATATAAATGGTGGTGGGAGAAAGGAAAAAAAGGATTAGTTACTTACCAGTAACTCTAGTTCTTCAAGTGTACATATGTGAATTCACACATAGGAGTTCTTTATGCCTGCACAAAGATCACTGGTCCTTCAAAGCTGTTGCGGAGATAGGACCTCCTTCTCTCACTGCACATGCTCCTCTGTTCTCGCTCTCCATGTGTCAGTTCCCCTTTGTTCTGCCACTCTGAGGAAACAAGATGTGATGGATAGTGGGGAGGGGAGGGTGGATAGTGTAAATTCACAGATGCATACTTGAAGAACTAGAGTTACAGGTAACTAATCTTTCTTCTTTGTGACATCTGTGCTTGCACACATAGGCTGATTAGCAAGCTGCTTTACTGGCGGTGGGATGTCACGGCAATGATGAAGACAGCACAGCTCTGTCAAATGCTCTGCCCTCGCTTGGACATTGAGCCCATAATGGGTCACAAAGGTAGATGGAGTTGCCCAAATGGCAGCCTTGTAGACAACAGGGAGGCTGAGTCCTCTAAGAAAGACAGTAGAGGATGCTACAGCTCTGGTAGAGTGGCCTCTTAGAGTGGAAGGAAGAGAAGTTGCTGCCAATTCATATGATATTTTGATTGTATTGCAGATGCATTTGGAAATGGTCTGAGAGGATACAGGAGAGCTCTTGGCTGGATGTACAGTTCTGACAAAGAGGCACTTGGAAGAATGGAAAGAGGCAGTTCTGGAGAGGTAGAATAGAAGAGCTTGCCAGACATCCAAGATGTGCAAGGATTGTTCCAAGTTGGTCATAGGCTCAAGAAATAAGGTAGGTAAAATAAAATGGTTGTGACAGATGGAAATCTGAAACCACTTTGGGCAAGGAGATGTCAGGTAACATTGTGACTTTATAAGGATAGAATTGTAGGAAGGGTGGGTCTATGTGGAGACCTGATACTTGAAGCTCTTCTGGCTGAGGTAATGGGTATAAGAAGAGCAGTCTTAAGGGAGAGCATGCATAGAGTTTTGAAGGGTGGTTTCATCAATTTCCCTAGAATTAGGGTAAGTGATAACTAAGGTGGAAGGGGATGGTCATGTGGCCACAGGTTTTTCAGACCTTTGAGGAATTGCTTGAGTGTAAGGTGTCTGAAAGTGGCAGCAGCTCCAAAGTCCCAAGGTTGAAAGGCTGTAATAGCCATGATGTAGACCCAGACAGTCGGTATAGATAAACCCTTGTGAAAAACATGGAAGAGAAATTCTAGGAGGATATTAATAGTCATAGGGCATGCGGGAAGACCACATTCCATAGTGAAAGTGGAGAAGATTAGAGATGGGCACGAAATGAAAAATTTTTTGTTTCTGTTTTCATTTTTTCATTTCGTTACGCAACAAAACGACAAACAAATTTTGTCTCTAAAATGAAACGAAATGAACAGAAACACCGGAAATTTTGTCATGCGTTTCGTTTTTGTTACAGCAATACAGTGAACTGCTTTAAATGCTTTTAAAAAATAACAAAAAATTGAAATAAATGGTAATGAAACGGTAACGAAACAAACGAAAATGAAAATGATTTTTTTGCAAAAATTCACGAAAAACGGAAACAAACCGAAACGGACCCCCTAAACGACAAACGACAAATGAAATGCCATTTTTTTAATTTGTGTCCATCCCTAGAGAAGATGTTCCACTTATATAAGTACAGAGAAATGGTAGAAGGTTTTTGTGTGTTCACTAGAACATGCTGGACTGATAGGGAATCAGCAACAATGTTAAGTGGAGAGTGAATAGGTCTGGATGTAAAATGAGGCCGTTCCTCTGATAGATGAGGTCCGGAATAGTTGATAGATTAAAGTATTCAGATGTCATTGTGATGAGTGTGTGGAACCATACTTGTCAGGGCCACCAAGGAGCAATGAGAGTGATGGATGCCATCTCTTTGCAGCTCTTGACCACTGTTCTTTGTATCATTGGAAACGGAGAGAAGGCATATAGGACTACTGGGGGCCACAATATGGAGAAGGTGTCTCCCAGTGAGTGGGGACCATGGCTTGCTCGGGACACTTGTTGGTGAGTGTAGCAAAAAAATATATTTGTGGGGTCTCCAAATGTCGGCAAAGATCAAGGAAGAAAGATGTGAGGAGAAACCATTTGTGTGTGTTCAAGTCCAGATGGCTGAGGTGGTCTCCCAGCATGTTGTCCTCTGATGCTATGTGGAGTGCCACTGGATATATTTGTCTCGTATAGAACCATTCCTGAAGCTGTAATGTGATGTGAAGCAGTGAGCGAGGGTGGGTCCCGCCTTGTTTGTTGATATAATAAAGGGCTGTTGTGTTGTCTGTGATGATCTGAACAGTGCAGCTCAGGAGCTTGGGTTCAAAAGACTTGAATGCTCTGTGAATTGCTAACAGTTCTAGGTTGTTGGGCCTGAAGTTCTACAACATGTGCAATACCTTGAAGATAGAAATCAGATTGAATTTCAACAGTGAGAAATGGAGATCGGCTTCTACCAGCAGGCATCTCAAAACTCACAATTTGGCCTCAATGGGGGGGGGGGATAGAACAATAACTAGCTACTAGAGATGGGCACGAAATAAACTTTTTTGTTTCCATTATTCGTTACGAAATGACTAACGAAATTGTGATGAGAATGGAACAAAACGAACAGAACCACAAAAATTGGGTTTGCTACATTTGATTTTCGTTAATGGCAACGCGCAATGAAATGAGCTGTTTTAAATGTTAAAAAACGCCCTGGACATCCATAAAAATGCAGCAATAATTATTTATACTGTCTGATAATACCTACCAGGGGGGTTGGGGTCCTTAAAACATGCATTTATGTCTTTTCTCAGATCGCTATATTTTTTTTCCTTTAAGGGGAGTTAGGGGACATCGACCCAAAATGGCTTCCAGATGCCTAATATTGATTTCTTGGGGATTAAAATGCCCTGGACATCCATAAAAACACAGTGATAATGTGATAATTATTTGAAATTATTACCTACCGGGGGTTGGGGTCCTTAAAGCATTTGTTTTTGTCTTCTCCCATTGCGATGTATTTTTCTTTTCCCTTTAAGGATGACAAAATGGATGTCACCAGCCACAAAATGGAGGCAAGCCATGTGATGGGATCATGTTCAACCAATAGCATGCCAAGGTTGCAGACTGGGCAGGTCTGGCAGCCACAGAGGGCATAAAAAGCTCTGGCAGCCCCCGTCCTCCTTTCAGTCTCCAGTGGGAGTTAGGGTAGGATTGCTGTCTCTGCGACTCTAGCTTCAGTCCTGCAGCCTCCCTGTGTGCATGCGTACCTCTCGGTGAGTACCCTCCCCTGCCCCGCAGTGCAGTCACCCTGCGGCTGCCTTGCACCCTGCGCAAGTCCTGCCACTGCCTTTGCAGCCTCCCTGCGTACCTAATCTATACTGTGTCTCTGCCAGCATCAATTTTTTTAGTGTTTTCCCTCTGGTCTGGAGCATTGGGGGACGCCTGCACATGGAAATGCTTTAAAAATCATGCAAAAAGTGGGTAGAAATGAAAAACGAAAAATGAAAAACAAAAACAAAATTTTTCCAAAAATTCATGAAAAACGGAAACGAACCGAAACGGACCTCTCAATGAAAAATGAAAAACCGAAACACCATTTTTTTATTCGTGTCCATCTCTACTAGCTACCCATGTATCTCTCCTTAAAGAGAGAGAGAGAAAAGATCTAAGTGGTTGTAGGAGAAAGAAAAAAAAAACTTCTGATTTCAGCTTGTTTACTGGGTTCTTTGTCTGCTATTGTTGTTTGCCTTAACTTGAGTTGGGGGGGGAGTAAAATAGGAAACAGAAATATACTTGGTTTGCAGATCAAAATGCTATACCAAAAATGCTTTTTAAAATCTATTTCTTGATTATTTTACCTTTATTTATTTATTTATTTATATAGCTTGTATGCCACCCACTACCCAAAGGTCTCTGGGCAGCTCACAATCAAAATGGACAATTAAAACATCAAAATTACAATAAAATTAGAACAATAGAAACATGTAAATGCAATAAATACGATACATTAAAAACACACCACTAAAAGTGCCATCAGGATCCACAATCATTCGTTGAAAAACTTCTGGAACAGGAAGGTTTTTACCTGGCGCCGAAATGTTATCAACGTCGGCGCCAGGCGAGTCTCATTTGGGAGGGCATTCCATAGTCTGGGGGCAGTTGCTGAAAAAGCCCTATTCCTGCAAGCCATCCCTTTCACCTCCTTAACAGATGGCTCTTTCAGGAGGGCTCCCTTTCCTACAGGAAGTTCAAGGCTCACATGTGGAATATCGAGGGTTCAAATTGGAGAGCGTACATAGCATGTACTTAGAAGTGGCACTCCATATCTTGTGTGTAGCTTTTAATGTCTTGTGATTGGTCCCCGGAATGTAAACATGGGCTTATTTGTAAATATAACTTCTGAGGCAATTTGAGGGAGTAGAGGTGATTTCCCCACACCCAAACTCCCAAGTTGTTTAGGTCCCCATAATTTTAATTGATGGAGATGTACCCTATACAGTTAAAATATTAAGGCTACAATCTAATGCACACTCTCCCGAGTGAAGGATCTTTGCAAGTTTAAGACAAGGGGAAGGATATGGTGGCCCATCCCCAGTTTATGTACAGAAGCAATCTGGACTTGGACTGAGAGTTCCACAACTCTCACAGTCTTTTATCATTGGCAGCATAGGCTTGGAATTCTGGGAGTTGCGGTCTAAAACATCTGGAAGGCTGAAGGTTCCTCACCCCTGGATTAGATAATATCCTCTCATCCCACAGCAGGAAAATAGATGGAGCAGCACAGGAGAGAAGGAAATGGCTCAGCACTCTGGAGGAGCACAAGGAGGACGCTGGCCTCACCTGCTGCCTGAAACATCCTTCTGCTGCTTCCTTTTGCTGTATGGTGAGTCAAACCATACCTATGTGTAAGACAGAGCAATGGGACATATGCCTGCAGAGACAACTGTGGGATTACATTACACTTTTAATGATCTATCAACCCAATGAAAGCTTACAGCAATACAGTCAACTCAATTCCATATCAAACAAAGTGTTCTGCTTATTTACTGCCCAATATTGGTTACAGCACTCTCTGGGCAGTTTACAATTTAATAGTGCAGGCTACACATTGCTGTCACCCCCGGCAAGCTTGGGTAACCATTTCACCCAAAGTGTATTCTCTTCTAGTTTGTGTTGGAGTTTTTTAAAACCCAAATGCTGCCTAGACAAGGTGTGGCTAGGAGCCATTTTTCTGGATTGGGATGACTATCAGTCGATGCATCACTAACCAATCATTCTTTCCCTGCTTCTGAATTCAAAGAGAGCCCGCCTCTCTGCTCAGTACTTTTTCCCTCTCTGGGAGTCTGTTGCTGAAAGGAGTTGTGTTTGTCAGTTTGCATTTTGTGATTTCTCCTACTAATGTCTCAGAGTGAGTTATTGAGATTATAAATACCGCCGGTCAAGGAGAACAGGCATGGTCTCTTCTGGGGATTTTGTACCTATTCTGCTATGTGAATTCCGCACTTCTGCTGTTGCCTAGATGAAATTTCAGGACTCTGCAAGTTTGCTACTCATATCCATGTGACACAATCCCAAATGCTGAGGTGCATACAAAAATGAGTGGACCATTTTCCAGTCATGTTACGCCATTTTCTATTTTATGCAAATAAAAGCCTTCCGTCTTGAGTTCTTTTTAGTATCTCTCCCTCTGCATCATATTATCCAAACGCTTTCTCCCATGAAGCATAATCATAAACCATATTACATTAATTCCTCACTGACCCATCGCATCTTCACGCTGCATTTCCCATTATTACTTCTCTGGCTTTTCTCTCGTTGCCTTTCAACTTTATCATCTTCTATCTTCATCATATTGTTTTACTCCTTTTCATTGCATCTTTCTTCCTGTGGAATCATGCTATCACCTTGCTTTTCACATTCTAGACTGCCATGGTTGCTTTGCAACAATGTCTCCAATGAAAGAAGTATCTTTCTAATCTAATCTTACCTTCACTTTATAATCATATATCTTCCCCTCTCTTGATACATGGTTAATATTGTCTTGGTCATGAAAATAGAGTTTCGGTGCTCATAAAATCTTTGTTAGCTGTGAAAAAGAAATAAAATAAAATATCAGAACTAAAATATAACAGCAGTTGGTCTAGGATGTGGTTCTCTACCTTGGCTTCAGAATAGATAAGAAGACTCTCTTTTGCTTTCTTTGAATTTCCCTGCCTTCTACATGCTCATTTGCTTTTTCCAGCATTTATACATCAAGTCCTCCACCTAAACTATATGTCATTGTTTATTAATTGTATAATCTTAGGGTTGGTTGCTCAGGTCAAAACAGGGAGCCATAGGGGACTGGCACCATTCCCTATGAATTATAAACAACAGAAGTAAGACTTTAATCCATTGGTAACCTAAACAAAACTTAGCTTCTGTCATCCCTTCTCATATACATAATGCCCATTTACATTGAGCCCAGAACAGTTAAAACTAGAGATGGGCACGACTAGGGAAAATGACGTTTTTGAGTTGTCGTGTGTCGGAGGCAGTCCGTTTCGGCTCATTTCCGTTTTTCGTGAAATTTTGCAAAAATTAGTCGGTTCGTTTTTTTGTTTTTTTGTTTTCGTTAGTACTGGTTTGGGGGTAGGGAGCTGCAGGAGTCAGCCAGAGCCACAAGTGACGGACTGGCAGACTCTTTGCACCCGCTGTGTCTCACGTACTTGCATGTAGTGCAATGCAAGTATATCTGGCTTAGGGTTAAGATGGGTTAGCAAGGGCTAGGGTTAGGCTAGTTACTTAGGGTGAGTAACCTCTGGGTGCCTCTCTGACCCACTTAGAAGGACAGTGTAGTGGCGTATGGGTTAGGCTTAGGCTTATTCGGGTTTGGGCTAATTAGTGGGCTGTTTATTTGGCACATCCCAGAAGTCTCTGTGGTCAACCTGGCCAGTGGCCATGCAAAAATTTGCATGGTCCACTCCCATGGGCGAGCCCATCATTGCAAATGTAAAAAAAATAAAATAAAATAAAATAAAATAAAATAAAATAAAATCAACGGAGAACTTTTTTTGCAAGAAAAACCCACTGCTGCTACTGTAAAAATTCAAGCATTTAAAATAGCTAATTTTCGCATGTTTCTGTGGTGCTTTGGTGGGGTTTTGGGCAACGATTTCAAAAAAATATTGCAGTATTTTGGATCCCCCGCACTGCATGGCAAATGGATGCGCCCTCTCAGCCTGGTACAGTCAGCAATACCTGGCCATGCGATTGGTGGAATGGCTCCAAAACTTTGCATTGTCCACTCCCATGGGCGAGCCCATCATTGCGAATGCGCAGGTGTAATAAAATAAAATAAAATAAAATAAAATAAAATAAAATCAACGGAGACTTTTTTTTGCAAGAAAAACCCACTGCTGCTACTGTAAAAATTCAAGCATTTAAAATAGCTAATTTTCGCATGTTTCTGTGGTGCTTTGGTGGGGTTTTGGGCAACGATTTCAAAAAAATATTGCGGTCGCCATTTCGGATCCCCCGCACTGCATGGCAAATGGATGCACCCTCCCAGCCTGGTACCAGCAGCGCAGCAGTTCAATAGCCAAGGAGAGGGGGCGGGAACCCCCAAATAAAACACCCTTCTGGCCTGGTAGGTGCCCTCATACAGTTTTCGCCTACTTTTAGGGCCGGGAATCAGTTTTTTTAAACTTTTAAAAACTTTTCTGTGCCAATGGCATCGCATCGCGCGATGCAAGTAACGAGCACGACAAATCAGACCAAATTGTTCGTTCGGGTTCGAGCTCGAATTCTGGCGGAGTAATTCCCGTTACCGTTTCCGTAGAGTAACGGATACGAGTAACGGAAACGGAAACGGGAATACCGCTAAGTCGTGCCCATCTCTAGTTAAAACATTAGGCTTTCACACAGAGGGGCAGACAGAGAAAACAGTAATACTGTATAGTAATAATAACCTCAGAACAAGAGGTAATTCTGAAGTTTAATTGTCTTTCACAATTCTGTATGAACTATAAACATTATTATGTTTACAGTTCAAAGCATTTGGTGGTAAAATATTTCCCTGTTGAACTTCTGCCTGAAAAGTAGACATTCTATAAATCACTACTCATTTGTTAAGAAAGGAAGCAACGTCCCAAAGGTCACCACCTATAAATGGAAGTGGTTTTTCTACCAGCCAGATATAATGGAGGCCAGGTCCCTCATATGTCTTACTTAAGGTATATCCAATAATTCATAGTTTGGGTGGCTGGAATTAATATCATGTTGACTACAGAGAAAGAAAAAGTGGAGAAAGATAGGGTGGAAAGTAAAGCAAAGATGGCAGATTCAGATAGTACATTTTTCAAACTTAGACCAGCTGGTTTTTACCAAAAGTCAAGCTTTTCACACACATATCTCTCCCTCCCTCCCTCCCTCCCTCCCTCTCTCTTGGTTCAGCAAATAGATGTCATCCCCAGGTTCTCTTGCCTCTCCTTTTAATTAAAATGCTGACAATATGGGATAAAGAGAACAAAGTATAAAGGTAATTAGGTACCGAAAAACATTTCACCAGAGCCTAAGCGATTACCAGTTTCTCAGCTATCTGATAATCTGACAGCTTTACAGGGGAAAGTTATGTGAATTTCAAATCCTTGGTTGTTCCCTGAGGAAGCGGTGTATCTCAGGCAGTTTGTTGCCTGCGGAGACAGTGGGATGCCAAAGCAAAGGAAGACAAAGAGATTAAATAGAGAAAGAAAGAAAAGCAAACAGGCTCTGGGAGAGCATGGATAGACCGGGTCTTACTTGAGTTCTGTGTTGTGACAAATTCTTGAGGGAACGAAGGAACTGAAATCTCTGTTTGTGCCTCAGTCAAGAATTTTCCAGAGGGGGTTAACCATTTTAATTTGGAGAAACAACTCTTGTGGCAGCTTAAAGTCTTAAGATGTTTTATTGCACATAATTCATGGACTGCAGCCCACTTCTTCATTCGCTTATGCTAAATAAAATGCGTTAGCTGAGCACCACCAGAAAATGGGATTGTCAAACCATTTCTGCGTATTTTATACTTTAAAAATACTGGGAGGATCACCACACATCAGAATTGACTTAATGGCACTTAATAGATGACCTAAAATGCAGGGTCGCCCGTGGGATTCTCATTAATAAAGACAGGCAACTTTGAGCACAGCAAACAATATTAGGAGAATTGGCAAAATAAGGGATATGAGAAAACTTGGTAGCAGGAGAACTTGACCCACATCTCTGCCCACCTGTTCATGGTAAAGTTCCTGTTCCCCCAAGAGCCAGCAAACATTCTGTGCTTAACATTTCAATATTTGTATTCCTCAAGTGTCTTGCAGTGTATGGAAATTATCGTGGCTTAAAAACCTCTAGCTATGCAGCAGAAAAAAATTCAGAGACCTACATAGCAGCATTAGCTTCAGAGTCCCCACAATAGACCACCCTTTATGGTTTGGTTCTCATCAACTTGCACGTGCAATCTCAGTAAATCCCTCAGAGACAATGGTAAAAGAAAGAATAAAATGTTATATATTACTCACAGTTCAAAATGAAAAACAAACAGAATATTGTAGAAAAAATGACTGGTTACACATGAACAGAGCTTAGCTGATTTGCTAGCTACATACTGACTACACAACTCAGTGGTTCTCAACCTGTGGGAGTTGCAACTCCCAGTTCCTGGACTACAACTCCCAGAAGTCTTCATCTCTAGCTGAGCTGGTCAGGATTTCTGGGAGTTGCAGTCCAGTAACATCTGGGGACCCACAGGTTGAGAACCACTGAGATAACTGATAGAACACTGACTCTAACTCACATCTTAGCTTAACTACTGAGCTAAGTGTGAGTAAAGTGTGTTCCTATGGGTGTTGTTGGAGTGTAGTTGACAACATTTTGCCATGCTGAGGATGGTGGTTTGGGATCATGGGAGATGCAGTGCAATAGTAAACTGGATGGCTCTTCTTTGCCTATGCTGATAAACAGTGAGATGGATGTTTCTGTGTTGTCCTTGGTATGGAAACAGAATCATGGATAAAGGGAAAGCTAGTGCACTCACCATTACGGATGGGCATGAAATGAAAAAAAATGTGTTTCATTTTGTTTCATTTAATTTTAGCCCCTGTTTAGTTTAGTTTATTTTCAAATGATCTTTTCAAAAAAATGTTATGAAACAAAACACTTGCAAACCATTTCATAAGTCTAAAAAACGGCTTCCCTGGGTCCATAGGCACCATATTTGGACCCAGGGGGGAGACATTTTACATAATAATGAAATGGTTCATTTAAAAAAAATCCTGCTGATTTGTTTTGTTTCGTTATGAAACACTGCCTGGCATTTCGTATGTTCACAACATGATTTGTTAGCTTACAAAATGAAATAGTGTTTTGTTAGTCATAAGGTACCCATCTCTACTCAGAATCTCTTCCCTCCCTTTTTACATGTTCCTGGAACTCATTTTAAATCAGATTGACTTTGAGTTCCACACCATAGTACAGAGGTAAAATTATAGCACTGCAGCTGAGACTTTGCTCTTAACCTGATTTTGGTCCTAACATGCTCAGGTAGTCAGCTTGAGGTTGACTCGGCTCTCTGTCCATCCATGATCAGCAAATTCAGTATCCAGCTCATGGATGCAGTATGTAGCCTGCATAATTCAATTGCAAACAGACCAGAGAGTTGTTTAAGCAAGCAGTATATAAGCACTCAACTTTGCTTTTTTTATATACAAAAAGATGTTCCATATGCCCACCCAATGTCCAACAGCTGTATTTTAAAAGTCCTAACTGCTAAGATTTAGCAGATTTCTTTCACAGAATGGCTAATACTTGTATCTTTTCTTTTAAAAGTCTCTGCTTAGCATTCCTTCCAGGACTGTGTCAGCATGAACAAATGTATAGTTTTGTTCAACCTATATTGCCTGTTGCTACCAAATACCTGGTCTTATTTTGAGTCAGCTTATCCATGATTTTCTTCTCCCCACATGAAAGCGTGCTTGTTCATTCCCCAAACAGCTTTGTTCCCATTTCACAATATAGTTTCCCCTTTCTTACAACTAGTTCCACAAAGAATACACACAACTGAACTGGAGACAAAAGATATGTTCATACAGTTATCCATTTTACAATGGGATTCTGAGCTGGCATAAGCCAATAACCATCAAGAGGTCCCCTAAAGTATCATAGCATCTTTGCTCTCCCTTGTTTTCTGCCTGCAGATCTGTTCAAAAATATATATTAATCATAACTCTGGAATCTTGAGGTATGTAATAAAAAGACTTTGAGCTTCTTTGTTTAAAGGGCAGGGAGCTCTAGATCAAATTATTTATCGCCAACTGTTGAGATGTAAGTTTTATATCCCCACTGTGATTATTTTTTTACACAATCCATCTACTATGCAAGCCAATAAGGAAGAATTGTTTTTATTGTGATGATGTCCATTATAATGATGACGAGTGTGGAATCAGAATAAAAATTATAGTCTTTCATGGCCATGCAGTCAACATTAGACATATGTTTTCCCCCAAAGTGTAATATATTTGATAAGGGGGGAAATGCAAATTTATTCCATCCTATTCCATCCTGTTTTTGTGGAATAGCCAGCTATATTAAAGGAAGCATTCAGTGTCAGTGTCAGAAGAATGACTGACAACCTGATGTCTTCTTTGATAAGGCCAATCCCTTACTCTTTCAGAGATGTTCTTTGATAAATGAGCCACCGTTACTCACAGACTTAGTGAAAATCTGAAAAACTACATTTTAAATCTAGGTTTATTGCATTCAAATGTGTAAAAATGCAAGGTTAAAAATAACTATTTTAATGTCCCTTCTGGTAATCCGGGTGGGTGGTGCACACATGAACACCTAAGAGCTGCTCCTCCATTACTGTAGTGATATTATCTCAAAGACTGTATTGCTTTGCCAACAATTTGCAACCCTGTGACTGGATCATTTTCATTTATCCCTTGGGAGTTGATCCTTCAGTTCCAACTTGGTTAACTTGTAGGCCAAAAGACCCTAGATGTTCACTCTTATAACACAAACACACACCCAAAAGAGAGAGCGATTGGCCCTTGTAGATAAAGGGCAAAAAGCCTCCCATTTGTTTTTGGACTGGTCCAGCAAAACCAGTGGCAACAGGAATGCTGACAAGTGGAATCCCAAAACATCTGGAGGGTCATCATGCTGCATACTCCTGGACCATATTTAGCTTACACAGCTTGGGAACTGGTGGTGAACAGGGACATGTTGATCAAGGGGTAATTTGATAGCTCTTTCCCCAAAAGGTGCCTTCAGATGTGTTTTTAGGAACACCGGCTAACAAGTTGTGTGGGACTAACACAGCCTCGCTCAAGAGAGACTATTTCTCTGTGTACGAAACAGAAGTCTAGTGGGTGCTGTCACTCAGGGAAAGCACCTTTTGCATGGAGATCTTGAAGAATTCTTCAAGGGGTTGCCCTTAATTACTTATTATGTAAGCATGGGACATTCAGCGCAGTTGCCAACCTACTACAGTAAATACACCACAGACGGACCTTCTAAAATGCTTTGGTGAGCTCCAGGAACCTGTTTATATGTGCATGGTCTCTTGATTGCATACTTTTCAGAAGCCAGTATGAATATTGGGCATCTCTCACTCCAGTTAGGGTAAAAATCTTTGTTGCAACATCTTGAGCAGAAAGTAATTTCCATAAGAAATTAATTGAATGCCTGTATACGCACTGCACTCCTTAGCATTCTCTCTCCTGGGATTGGAATGTATATATTGAAGTTTTTCAGTCTGTGGGCCATTTGTTTGCTTTCTATTATTATTGGCAATATTTTTTTTTTTAGGATAGTGACAGCTTCTATAGTTTGGTATAGTTCTGTTGGTATTCTGTCTATCCCAGGTGATTTGTTTATTTCAACTGCTTTAAGAACCACTTTCACTTCACTTTCAATTGCAGCTTATTCATTACTAGATTCTTCTTTAAAGGAATGTCATATTTTAGTTCTGTATGGCTCTGCAGCAACATCTCTTTAATTTATTCTGATATTATTTTATCAGATAGAAATCCCTTGTTTTTCCTCTTTATTTGTTCTTCTCACCCCTCCTCCCACTGGTCATTGTGATTATTCTCTTTGTTTCTGCACATAGTCACTGAAAAGTTGTGTTTAAGATTCTGATCCTACTTCTGTTGCCTTTTGCTTTTGCTATTTGATAGACCAAGCTAAATGCTTTTGGCATAGTTTGTATCTGCCATGTTCAGCTTTTCAAATACATTATGCTTTGTGCTCTGTAGATTTTCATGGACCACCGTGCCAATGGTAAACAATTCTGTGTATGCTCTTGTAATAGTCATCTTTAATGTGATTGTCCTGAGGTGATACAGCATGTAGTTTTTCTTCTGCCAGAGATGCAGGGGATGTTACTAATGACATAAGAAACCCTTCCCTCCATTTTGTTGACAAGAAGAGCACGGTTACTTCTTTCAGCCCCTGAAATGTTTTAGATGCCATGTCACATTACTGTTCTAATTATGGTTCTAGTCTATATTTGGACTGTGCTATTCACCAGTTTTATTATCTTATATAACCTATATAGGATTCATAAAATGGTCAAGGGAAGTTATAGATGGAAAAAAAAGATGATAGACAATAAACTTGAGTCCAAAGAACCAAAGTGATACATGAATTCTGATGAACTGCAGTATTTAGGACATTGCAGTTATCACTGAGTACATATTTATTCCATCTTTTCTTGAATGAAACTATGTCAGCAGAGATGGTTCACAAACTCAACTTTTTTTCTTTAAAAGCAAACCTGTTTTTAGTAACTGTAACAAAATCATGTAGTCATTTACAGGAGTGAGTAGCGGGGGAGAGAACCTAAATTGTCTGGAATGTTTTTTTTTTAACTTTAACTGATTTTATCAAATTGATTTGTACCATCATGGTCTGAAACACTAATAATGAAGGCATCCCCATAACATTCAGCTATCAATGACAGGTAGGAAACCAAAAGTATGAGATTCTTCCCTCCTCATTTTATCAGTGCTTTGGATTATACAAAAATAAATGTATGGATGTATTTTGAGTAGGGGTGGGAGCTGTACAGAAACATGGAGGAAATTTTTAAAAAGTTGTATCTTAGTCATTCTAAGAAAATGTATAGTTAAGTACACATGAATTGCAAAGGGAAAAACAAGGGGTTGCAATTTAGTACAGAAACAGAATGGAAACATCAAGCAAGGGAGATCGGGGAAATGCAGCAAAATCAACACCAGAATTTATTGAAAGCCCTGCAATGGATGAAAACAAAACAATTGGCATAACCCAATTGTTAGCCCTAATAAAAGTAAACCCTTGGAATTATTGGCATTATTGTTCAGTAACTGATTCTCAACTTGAGTTGGGAGGAAGTGACCAACCAGAGCTCAGGAAGTATAGGTAAGCCCTGTGGTGCAGTGATTAAATGCCTGAACTGCAGGTAAAACTGTGCTCGCAACCTGGGGTTCAATCCCAGGTAACAGGCTCATGGTTGACTAAGGCCTTTTCACACGACCCCTAAGATCCGCTGGCCACTTAAATTCGGACCAGAGATCTTAGGGGTTCGTCGCTCTTCCTGTGTCCCCACCCCCTTCGCACTTCCTGGCTGCTGGCTATGTGAGGGGAGGGAGAAAAAGAGAAAGAAAAGCATGCTGCTCACCTTGTTTTGCCTCTCGTCTCTGTAAAAGTAGCTCTTAAAGGGGCGGGAGCCAAAAAAACAACAAACAGAAGCAAGGAGAGCCCTGGACTCACTATCCTTACACCGGATCAAATAATTTTCACCTCCAAAGAGCAGGTAACTGAAAGCTGCACTGGGACGTGCTAAAGTGGGCGGGGTCGCACTTAATTTCCTGTTAACTCCAGAGCTGGTGGGTAAACATTTTAAAGCTCCGGAACTGGGAGCCATTTGCCCTGGAGTTTAGGGGTTGTGTATAAACGCCCTAAGACTTCCATCCACCCAAGGTAGGTAAAATGAGTACCCAGCTTGCTGGGGGGGGGCAATGTGTAGCCTGCATTATTGTAATTGAAACCGTAAACCGTCAAGAGACTACTTGAAGTGATATGGGGTGGTATATAAGCAAAAAAAAAAAAAAAACACCTCTCCATGTCACTGGAATAGTCTAATGGAATGGCAGAGTCAATACGATTAGTTCCAGCTGTGTCGCAGGAGTTGCCAGAACATGATTGGACACAGCTATGACTTCAGGTCCGGATTTTCCTTGGTGTTTCCTCCTGAAGCCTTTTCCAGAAATGCAATGAGGCACTGCAATGTCACGGGTAAAACTACTAAAGTGGGTGCAACCAGAATGACACCTAACGTGTGGACTGCTTAGAATTAAGCCTTCAGCTTTTAGCTTTCAGTTGTCTCTTTCAAATACCCATGCAGATTTGCTTTTTGAGGGAAAAGGCTGTGTCAGAAAAAAAATGAAATGAAGAAGCTGATAAATAATGAACTTCCGGTTCAAAATCATTCTGAGGACTACAGATCAGATCAATTCAGATCCGAATTCTTGTCCATCTAATCCCTAAAATCATTTCTAATTAAAAGCTGAGGGGAGACTATATTCCTCCCAATTATAAAATATTACCTCATCAAATAATTTTTAATAAGTACTCTTGTTGTTAAATTTGTAAAACTCATATATTTCTCAGTGATATAGTGGCATAAACTTCAATTAATAGCAAGGCATGTGGTTAAAGAAAAGAAAAGTTAAACTTATTTCAAACATTAAAATGAAAAATGAGTTTAGACTTAATCCGAAAGCAATTTAATGCTAAACATTCATATGAAATTAAATGAGCCATTGAATTTGCTATATAAGCAAGCATTAATCTTATCAAGCCATGAAGACTGGAATGCTATCCAGTGACCCATTAATTTCAAAGTTTAATACAAGGTCTGTTTAATGCCTCCAGTCCATTAAAGTCCAATCCCACAATATAACAGCTTTTTCATAAAAGTTTAAAACCCCTATTCATTTGTTTTAATTGCTGTAATCACTTGATAATCTGTTCTGACAAGATTAGGGCTACAAATCTAAAGGCAATGTGTGCTTTTTTTCAGGGAGAGTGAATTTTGTATACTGTATTTCTATTAATATTTTGTTCAAAGTCAGAATTTCAGGAAATTTTTAAGCAAGAATTGTTCTACATACAGTGGACCCTTGTGTAACAAACAGTTTGTATAACATAAAATCTGTACAGCATAAAAATTCCGGAGATAGGGAAAATTTGCTTAACAGAATCGCCTATGGGGAGAATCCGTACAACATAAAAATGGGGTTACTCCATTTTCAATGCATTCCTATGGGGATTTGTATAAAGGAAAATTTGCTTAACATGATTTCATTTGGAACGAATTAATTCCTTTATACAAGGTACCACTGTATTTGGTAGCAAAGTTTTGTAGCACTGGGCGTGCTATAAAACATGAATAGTTGTGTATCAATGACCAGTTGTATTTCCCTAGTCTAAACATACTGGTTGATAAACTGGAGGTATTCAAGTGATGTTTATTTTGATGATATTGTTTAGTAAATCTAGCCAGAGGTTGGGAATTTGGTTCTTCACTGTGCCTCTTTGACAAATGCTGACTTGATCAATAGGGTCCTCTCCAACTCTTGTAAACATTATATTTGTATTACAAAACACAGATCCCAGCTTTTAAAAAATGCTGCATTCATTTACATATATGAACACCTACAAACAACACACCGTGTGCATGTTCATCAGATAGTTGAGATCACACTGAAGCCTCAAATGTATGGAGTAATATCTCCATTTAGGGATGGGTAAAAAATTCATTTTGGTTCATTTTGGTGGTCCACCATAAAGGGGAGATGTGACAGCTATGTTTAAATATTTGAAAGGATGTCATATTGAAGAGGGAACAGGCTTGTTTTCCATGGCTTCAGAGACTAGGACTCAGGGCAATGGTTTCAAACTACAGGAAAAGTGATTCCATTTGAACATTAGGAAGAACTTCATTATGGTTAGAGCTGTTCAGCAGTCGAAGATGCTGCCACAAAGGAGGGTGGTGGAGTCTCCTTCTTTGGAGGTTTTTAAGCAGAGGCTGGATGGCCACTAGAGATGGGCACGAAACGAGCAATTTTTCGTTTTCGTTTTCATTTTTTCATTTCGTTACGCAATGAAAATGAAATGAAATTTTTTTAAAACAAAACGAAAACGAAAATGAAACAACCAAATTTGCCATGTTTTTGTTTTCGTTGCAGCAGATGCATTGAACTAAAAAGAATGCTAACGAAACAGCAATTTTTCGTTTTCATTTTCGTTTTTTCATTTCGTTACCTAACGAAACAAAAACAATTTTTTTGCAAAAAAGTCACGAAAACAAAAACGAACCGAAACGGACCCCTAAACGACCAAACGACAAACGAAACACCATTTTTTTTTTAGCCATGCCCATCTCTAATGGCCACCTGTCAGAAATACTGTGATGGGCTTTCCTGCATGGCAGGGGGGTTGGACTGGAGAGCCCTCGAGGTCTCTTCCAACTCTATGATTATATGATTCTATGAAATCTGAATGTGGCAGAAAGTGAAACTAACAGATTTTTGTCTTGTCCTTCTCAAGGGTTGGGTGAGACTGAGCTCCAATTTGATTTCAATCTGAGATCCCTGGATTCCCAATTTCCAATCTGGGAGAAAACCAACACTGATAGATTTGTCCATTCTTATATGCATGTGTATGCTGACTACACTTTGAAAAGTTACAGAAGTTGTTGACATGCTCCACACACACTGGGTCCACTCACTGCCATCACCAGATTAACTGGACATTTGTATATATTTAAGAGAGTCAGACAACAAGCTTTTATAGTTTTAAAGCAAAATATGAAAAGTTTATTAATTTACAAATAGATGTTCAGTATTATGATAGCTTTATCTGATATTATTGTATTGCAGTCATAGATTCCTATAATAATATATTTCATTTAGAAACCAGACCCTTTTCAGTGGCAGGATCTCACACCTGACCAACTGACAATCTGAACTGACTCTCAGCTCTCTCAACTGAACTCACCTCAAACTGAACTCTCCAGCACCTATTATGTTTCCATATATAACTTTCTTAGCCATTCCCACCAGCTTGGTGATTGGCTATTCAAAACAAACTCATGAATATTCATACTTTTTCCCCCTTATCGCCACACAAGTGTAAGGAAAATCCCTGGACCTTATACTGGGCTCCAGCTGTTCACCAGGTGAAGATCCTCTGACACACTACCTTAAACACAATTCTATAGCTCTAACCTAATTAAATCCTGAAGGGTGTGTGTCTGACTGCCAGTGGGACTCTTCTGACCCTATCTTCAACCTGCCTTAATTCCAAAGACACAATAATAACTTGGTTGCATAATTTAAAACTGGACACCAACCTGCAAAGTAGGATGGGACCAGTGGTGTAGCTAGAGTTTGGAGCACCTGGGGACAACGTCAGTGTTTGTGCCCTCTCCTCCCCCACAACCATATCTCAACCACCCAGCAAGGGGGAGCAGATCTTGGAGGAACAGTGGGGGAGGGGAAGAAGGGTGTCTCCTCATGCCCTCTTTGTGGGTCTCCTTCCCAGTTAAGGCTCTCCTGTGCAAACCGCATAGCATGCAGATAGTGCCAAGCAGGCATTTTTGCCCCCAAGCATCACCTCCATAGCACGCGTCCCCCTCCTCCTTTCCCCCAGCTAAGTCCTTGTGATCATTAGCCCAGGGAAAGGAGGAGAGGGAAGCAGGCAATGGGATTTTTTTCCCAAGCAGCACCTCCATTGCACACTTCCCTCTCCTCCTTTCCCTAGGGGTGGGGGGAGGAGGAGGGATAGCAATTGACGGAGGTGCTGCTTGGAAAAAAATCACCTGATTCCCTCTCCTCCTTTCCCCCGACTAAGGATCACCAAGCAATCTTAATCCAAATGGAGGACTTCTGGTGGGATGGTGCATGGCTTCCTCCTCCTGCTGCTCCTCCAGGTGTCCCCAGATTGCTGTGTCCCCCGAGGCACCTTGGTGGATCAGTGGTGTCATGGTGTTGGCAGTGGCAGCTGCTCAAAAGGCCCTGGAAGCAGCCTCTCTGGGTGGTGGTAGACCACACCACTGCTGCCTCTGGAGCCCTGGCAGCAGCCAAGCAGGGCAGCAGAGATCCTTGCTGGGAGGCAGTAGGTTGCACCTCTGCCTTCGGAGCCTCGCTCGTGGCTGCACCGGGTGGCGGGAGGCCTCCAAAGCCCCCTCCGTGGAGGCTTCTTGTTAGCACCAACCTGGGCGGCTGGCATGACACCTCCAAAGCCCCCTTCGTGGGGGCTAATCAGCTGTAGGAGCGGCACTGGGTGGCCAGGAGGCCTCCCCAGCTGGACATCAGGAGGTAAGAGACACCAGTGGGGGGGATGAAAAATGAACCGAATGAAATGGAAATTTCTGCTACATTTTGTTTCATTTTTCTTTGAGGAGGCTGTTCGTTATTTGTTTTGTTATGTAACAAAATGAATAATGAATAACAAAATGAATTTTTTATTCATTTTGTGCCCACCTCTACTATTAATAACAGTTGCAGAGTAAAATAATGCAAAAGCAAGGCAAAACAGTTCGGGTCGGTCTCTGAGCAAATTTAAGAGAACAATCCTAGAAAACAATAATGCTAGCTAAGTAATCATTTCTCTAAGGACTAAAAAACTCCACAGTGACAAATCTATATACTACTACTAAATCAAAAGCTCAAAATCCTACAAAATACTCTCAATCCCATTTGTAATGGCATGCTAAGTTATTGCTAGTTAGATTAGCAGTTACTGTCCATCCTTCAAGATGTTATTCAATCAGCCCTTGGTACTTTTCAATCCCTTCACCATTTCTTCTTTGCAACCCCTCCCTTCAGTTATATTGAGAAACTGTATCGGCCATCATCTCCACTGGAATGTGCTTGGTCTTCCTTCAGCCAGTTGGATCTAGTTCTTCCACTCCAGGTCTTTTGTGATAAGGCACCTGTGTAAACTTTGAGGGAAAACATACTACATAACCTATTCAATTCTTTTACAAGTAGCCGTGCAATTGTGCACATCCATGTGTACAAAGCTTAAGTGCCAGTTTCACCCCTGCATGTTCACCAGTATCACCATAAATGGACCTTCTCGTGACACTGGACATTTGTATTCCATGGATCATAATTAATACCTTTCAGCTTTAATCTGCCTTTGCACCACCCTTATTTCATCTAATTTTGAGTGCCAAATATAGGTGGACCTGGTTAGTACTTGGATAGGACAAGTACCAGGAAGTACCAGATATTTCTTTGTATGACTAGGAGAGAATCTTGCCTAATATTCTACACATCGTTGAGTACAGTTGAGTGTTGTGGGTGAGATGGAGCAATGGACTCACTTAGTATAAGTAGCTTTCTGAGGTCCACAAACTTTGTCTCCTCCCTGACATTGTATTCTGGAGATGGAGGCACAGGAGGAGAAAAACAACATGGAACCACCAGCTCAAAACTTTTAATTAAACGAGTTGAGGGGCATCAACAGATGTAGTAAAATGTTACCCATGTAGATGCCATTTTGGAAGGTCGTGGATCTAAATGTCAATTTCTAATCAGTCGTTTTTCTACACCAAACCCCAATCAAGAGGAAAACGCTGATATTTAAATGTGTTTATCTCTTAAACAGGTGTTCCCATTTGACATACTAATTCTAACTAATTTTTGCAACTCTAAGGTCAACACAAAACTGAAGTTTTTCAAAGAATTAGGAGGGAGAAAATGTGTAATTTGATTATGACATAAGACGGACAATAATTAGTATACCAAACTTTTAAAAAAACCTGGGTCTTAATCAGCACTTCAGATTAAACCCATGGAGAATTTCATCACGTAATGTTTTTCTTACCCAGGAAAATACTCAGGAAATGTATATACAATTAGAGCTCAACCAAATGTTCAGGCTTTTTGCCATGAAATATTCACTTTTGATGGGTAGAATTACTCTGTAGAGAAGCCTAAGATTATGAGCCTTCTTGAGGGACTATAAATATAGATTAGTTATAGACTCAAGAATGGGCACTGGTCCTGTTCCCGCCATAGCTGTTTTCTTCATGGGCATCTGAAGCACAGGGTTCCATGAGCATTGGACCTCTGGAAATCAGCCCTCTGCATGTGTTTAATTAGCCCTTGTTCTGAATTCCTAAATAGTATGACTTAGAAAATCAGCTGCATTTTAAAATGTCATCACAGGACAAAACCTCTGGGGTTTATATGCATCTGGATTTCTGTATGGATAATTCAGTTTATGAGACTCCCATTGTGGTGTGGTGTCTAGAGCAGTGATGGCGAACCTTTTAGAGACCGAGTGCCCAAACTGCAATTCAAAACCCACTATTTTATTTTATTTTTTGCAAAGTGCCAATATAGTAATGTAACCTGCATACAGGCAGCTATGAAGGGGCGATGTTGGGTGCCCACAGAAAGGGCTCCGAGTGCCAACTTTGGCACCCGTGCCATAGGTTCACCATCACTTGATGGTCTAGGACTCTGGAGAACCAGGTTCAAATCCTCAGATGGCCATAGAAATTTGCTAGGAGAGTGGAACTGGTAAAATCACTCCTTAAATCTCTCACCTTGAAAACACTGTTAGGGTCACTACATTTCATTTTCAACTTGAATCACAGAATGCACACAAAATTCAGTATATAATATAATTAGGGAGCTACATGGGAGGGTGTTGTACCCTCATGAGCCCTCCATCTTCCACGTGGGTCTGTCCTCATGCCTCAAGCTGTTGTGACAACAGACAACCAACAGTCCAGCATAATTTTCTTCCTCTTACAAACAAATTCAAACAGAGAGAGGGATGAGGGAAGGTTCAAGGCAGGCTCAGAATCAACTGTGGGAAGTTTCTCAACCAGCACATCTGACAAATCAAATAAACATTATTTTTCCCTCTCATGTTTAAGTGATGTAGTACCTCAGTGATAGTCTACCATAGATTTGAAAAAAATCACTTCCTCGATTTCTCTGCTATGGAACACTGCAGACCTGTCAAGTGTCTTGTTTCAGGTAGGACAATACCACTATTTTGGTCTTTGTCCCGCCGCCATCCCAGAGCATTTAATTTACCTGAAATGTCCCAGGTGGTGGAGAAACCTACTTCCCAGGATGGAGTTCATAGCGGGGAACGGAGCAAACAATCTGTGGGAGCCATATGGGCCATGTGGGGGGCACCGGCTTCTCTCACCAGCCATGCTGGTTTTGGGGGGGATGTCCACTAGTGGGAGAGATAACTCTTTGCCAGTTCGATAAAAGCTTCCCCTGCCCAGTAACCCCCCCACACACAGGTGCACTCTTGTCCCCTCTTTGCCCTCTTCCGTCTTGTTTGTTGCTGCTGCCACCACCACCTCCCATGTGCTGCTTGCCAGGACCTGCTCTGCTGCCCAGTGGCTGGGTCTGGCCAGGAGTGGGTTTCATTAGCGGGATGCAGGGGGGGTTCCCTTTCTTTCCTCCCTCTCCCCTACTTCCTCAGAGCGCATGCTAGCACGCACATACACACATGTTGTACCTCCTGTCCTGGTCAGCGCCGGGTAAAACTTGACACCTATGGAACAGAGGGAGTGTTCAGTTTGCTCATATCCTGAAGGGGCTCACTTATTAAGCCAACTCATAATATCAGAGAGTGAAGTGGCAGCAGGAAGTCTTCCAGCAATCACACACATTGGGAAGCGACCAAACTAGAGGGATCCTAACACATTCAAAAAGTAGAAGTCCCCGACAGGGGATCAAAGAAGGGTGAGTAGGAATGATTTCATTTGCCTGATAAATTATGTAGTGCAATTGAGAGGGAAAAGAGCAAAACAAAAACAAACAAAAACAAACAAAAAAACCCAACCACCCTTCTCCATAGTAGACCAAACTGTGGGACAAAATACACATTTGATTGAGTCCTAAGTCATTCCACAATAACTGCAGGCTCAGGACATTTATCATATAACAATGTACTTTTCAAGATAATCACAATTGCATAGAAAAGTGTAATATCTTTCCCTCTGCTGAATGTCTCTTACTTATTAGCATTCAAGAACTTTACAGGGTCTGTGTGCCCTGTTTGTGTAACCAGGAGAGCCAGCCATTCAGGTTATGTTAATTTCCTTTTGATCTGAAAGGATAAACTATAATGGAAGAGTAAATTAAACAAAGGTTATATACAAAAATACCCCCACTTTGCCACTTCAGGAAATGTTCCATGCGTAATTTTTATTAATACCTCTGAAAGCACTATTTTGGCTGGTGACGGATGATAGACATAAGTGACTTTATGGAATCTCTGTCTTCGCAGTGGGAAATTACATTTGCACTCTGGGGCTTGCTGAGCTCATTTTCAGATGGGGCAAGGAGAGAGAAATAATTCAGAGAGAAGATTTACAGGGGGGGGTGAGTGTCTTGTGTATGTGTGCAAAATAGTATGCTCAGGTTTGAAAGGCTGCATGTATTTGTTCTTCTTGTAAGTAGACAATGTTCTTGGAAAAATACAGTTCTGAAGGAAAACCTCAGGTGATTCCCATATGGGGATGCTCACCAGTAGGGCTTGGTCAATTTGTCCCCTGAGAGTAGCACCAGCCGGTGTTGCCTTGAGAGAGATGTAAACAGTCCCAGGAAGCCCCTCAGAGGGAGGGAAGGCAAGCCCACTTCTGAGCGTTCCCTACCTGGAAAAGCATGGAAGGGGTTGCCATAAGCCAGAAATTGACTTGATGGGTCACAGATAAGGAGCCTCGTGGCGCAGTGGTTAAATGCCTGTACTGCAGGTAAAACTGTGCTCACGACCTGGGTTCAATCCCTGGGCAGGCAGGCCCACTCAGTCTTCCATCCTTCCGAGGTCGTTCCCAGCTTGCTGGGGGCAATGGAAAAGCCTGCACACTGTAATTAAAATTGGCTGAGACTACTTGTAGTGGTAGAAATTGACTTTAAAGCAGAACACAAATATTCTTATTATAAAACAATGAATTTTGCAGCTAGGAGTACTTGTCAATACTTCCCATTCTCTCTTTGGTCTGCTTTCCCTCTTGCTTCTGAGACTGCAAGCATTAGGGGTTTGGCTAGTACCTTAACATTTGGGGGGCTGAGGGAACTTCTGGTGGATTTCATAGAATCACAGAGTTGGAAGAGACCTCAAGGGCCATCCAGTCCAACTCCATGCCATGCAGGAACCCCCATCACAGTATTTCTGAGAGATGGCCATCCAGCCTCTACTTAAAAGAAGGAGACTCCACCACCCTCCGTGGCAGCATATTCCACTGCCAAACAGCTCCAACCATCATGAAGTTCTTCCTAATGTTCAAATAGAATATCTTTTCCTGTAGTTTGAAACCATTGCCCCGAGTCTTAGTCTCTGAAGCCATGGAAAACAAACCTGTTCCCACTTCAATATGACATCCTTTCAAATATTTAAACATAGCTATCATTATCCCCTCTCAGCCTTCTTTTTGAAAGGCTAAACATTCCCAGCTCCCTAAGCCGTTCCTCGTAAGACATTTCTTCCAGACCTTCAACCATCCTGGTCGCCCTCCTCTGTATCCTCTTGGGGAAGGAAGGGAATAATTATTTGTTAGGAAAGAACATAAGGCCATCAACCTAAAGACAAATTATGACTGCCAGCTACATTTTTTCAGGTTATAATGACATTTGGGTACTATATAGTGCAACAAAAACTCAGCTTTTCAACATGCTTAAAGCCATAAAAACAGGATTATTGTTCTTCCGTGCCATTATATTGCATGCAAAGCTTGAATTAGTGTTCCTGTAGTGGTAGTAAAAACAAATTGTAAATCCAATTGGTTGTGGTAATATGAATTTTGCCTGTAAAGCAGTTTTTATTCCATTAAAATATTTACTAAGACAAACAAAGGAAAGATGCTCTTTTTGAATGATAACAGAGTTTCTAACAGATCTGTCTTTCATATACTATTATGGAAAGCTAATGACTGTAGTTATCTCTTTCAGGAAATCTTAAAATGATACATCTTTCCTTCAGGATTGGTTGACCTGGATGTCTCAATTTTGAGGAGGCTTCCTGCATTCCCCAAGAACTGTGGGTCTGATTATGTATCTAGCCTCAAACAGCAATGGCTCCCCCCCAGCAATGGTTTTGGTTTAGTACTAGAATACCTTTGTACTGTTAAAATAGCCAATTTAAAATGGATTAAACTGTTCTGTTCAATTTGGTGTATCCACACCTATTGAGATTAAGGTTCCAGTGTTGCTTGCTGCTAAAGTACAGCAGTGAAAAAGGAAATACTTTGGCACCCTTTAGAGGTGTGTGGATATTTATGCCACATGATCATCTCAGTCTGACATGAACCACTATATTCTATTCAATTGCGTGCTTTTCACAATGGAGTCAGCTTCAGTAACTGAACATTCTTCTTCTTCTTCTTCTTCTTCTTCTTCTTCTTCTTCTTCTTCTTCTTCTTCTTCTTCTTCTTCTTCTTCTTCTTCTTCTTCTTCTTCTTCTTCTTTTAAAAAAAATTTCAAAATTCATTCAAAACATCAATCGATGTGCATTCATATAATGTAGAATTGATATTCCCAATGAATACAAACTGATTTTAGTGCTTTTAGATTTGTTGATTCATCATGCTATAAAGTGCCCTCAATGCACCTAGAGATGCCAGATCCTCGGGGTTGCTTCCCCTGACTCTTCTCTACAGTCCCTCCAAGTTGAGAGAGGATTGGATTTCTGGTGTCTGAGTTATGCTCCCCCAAATAGCACCCACCTTCAAGAAAGTTTGTCCTGGTAACTAGGGACACCAAATTTGCAAATATGCTTCCTCTACAATCTCTCTAAGTTTGATAAAGGTTGGATTTTTCTCATAGCAGTTTCTAAAGGGCTCTTTCCCCAAAGTGGCCCACTTTGTGATTGTATAACTCAGATATCTGAAACCCAGACTTCATAGTGTAAATGATATAACTTTTGGAGGCAAACTACCTCAGATTAAGAAATCACTATAGATATTATCAGTTGCATGCTGAGTCACAGAGGTCTGTACACAGCTGAAAAAGTCTACAGTAGTTTCCCAATCTCGACCAAAGAGCCTCCGGAAGTTATACCATTTGTACTACTCCATCATAACTAGGTAAGAGGATTTGACCTAGAGGGATCTGTCAGAATCTGCAGGAATTCCAAGGAATTCCTTAGCACAGTGGTGGTGAACCTTCACCACTCCAGATGTTTTGGACCACAACTCCTACAGTCCTTTGTCACTGGCAACACAGGCTTGGAATTGTGGGAATTGTGGTCCAAAGCATCTGGATTGCTGAAGGTTCGCCACCACTGCCTTAGCATCTACTGAGCTTCTTTGAGGGACGCAAACATAACTTTGCACAGCTGTTTAGAAAGAGTTGTGTGAGATAGTCAAGCCCTGAATCCTGTAATACCTGCTTTCTTTTCACTTACCTTGTTCTTCCAACTGCAAAGATAGATTGCCTTTTAGACTCTTGATATGAAAAGAAGCCACCCCTGATAGGGCTTCAGAGAAGAAACAATTGGGAGAGCTGCACCCCTCTTCCCAAGAACAGCATCATACCAAGCGAGGCCAATGCTTTCCCATCTGTCAGCTAGGGAAAGAGCAGCTGAAAAGAAAGACGGCAACGACGACATGCATCTCACTCTTTCGACCCCCTGATGGGAAGCATATGCTGACCGCAGAGCTGGAAGCTGGTGTCCTTTGGTTTTCATCTGAACATTAAAGAAAAGTCATGCCGAAACCCACCAAACGACCACCTAGTCCAACCATCTGCTCACACAGTGGCCAAACAGCTTTTCCATGGGATACTGTACCACTAAGCATGGCATGAGTACAACAGAGGCACTCATCCACATCTATGCATTCCTCTCACTGCCAAACTAAAGATTGATAAGGAAGAGCATTCTCTTTGATTAGCACATTTTTTGCTTCATGAAAATGCTTCCAGAGATGCATGCTCTGGTGATGAGCCCTGCAAATTAAGTATGTTTTTACCTTTCAGTGTTGGGGGAAAACCTGCATACCAAACGCAACATATGGAGAAGAGGAAAACCACATGCTGTGACAAGGAATTTGAGGGAGCATATCTCCCAAAGCATGCTAAATGTAATGGATGCAATCCTGTTGGGCAGTTCAGCATGTACAATAGTGATGGCGCCAGCAGCAGAAATCAAACACTGCTGAAAGTCTTCCTTTGAGAATTTAGAGTTGCACATAGAATCATAGAATCATAGAATTATAGAGCTGGAAGAGACCTCAAGGCCATCCAGTCCAACCATCTGCCATGCAGGAACCCCTATCACAGGACTCCTGACAGATGGCCATCCAGCCTCTTCTTAAACATTTCCAAAGAAGGACACCCCACCACCCTCCATGGCAGCATGTTCCACTGCCAAACAGCTCTAACCATCATGAAGTTCTTCCTAATTTTCAAATGGAATCTCTGGGCAGTTTACAAGTAATTATGCAGGCTACACATTGCCTCCCCAGCAAGCTGGGTACTCATTTTACCATCCTCAGAAGGATGGAAGGCTGAGTGAACCTGGGATTAAACTCCAGGTCATAAGCACTGTTATGGCTGCAGTACAGCAGTTTAATCACTGCACCATGAAGATTTTTAGTCCTACTGGACTAAAGCTGTCAGTGATGTGGAAAGAGCTGTTCCTAACACTACAATTTTTGGGGGGTTGGGCTGGTGATTGATTATATTGCTGTAGTGAGCGAGTGTGTGTTTTATTTTGATTATGCTCATGATTATGATTTCTCTTTCTGTATACTGTTTTATGTTGATAAATTGAGGAAGATGACAATTCAATGATAAATGCAATCCTTGAAGTAATTTTACCACCTGGATAGCTTTTTTCTTTCTCATGTACTGTTGTTCTGGCTTCATGCTTTCAGAGTTGAATGCTGTTATCTTCTCCCTGCCTTTTTTGGGGGGGACCTGCATCTTTGTTTTGGGGGGCAAAGGACTTAATTGACTCTAATGCGAGAAACTAGAATGGGAAAACCGTAGTGAAACAGCCAGAAAGAAATGGGTATCTGGTGCTTTACAGAACTGACTCAAAAGGGTCTAGAACAAAAAGAGGCAGGAAAAAAGACCTCAACAAGAAAGCAGTGCAAAACTCTCTCTCTCTCTCTCTCTCTCTCTCTCTCTCTCTCTCTCTCTCTCTCTCTCTCTCTCTCTCACACACACACACACACACACACACACACACACACACACACACACACACACACACACACACACACACACACACACAATGAGAATCAGTCTGGGGAAAACTCCCCTCTAGGAACTGCAAAGCAAGAAGACGGATGCATGATATTAAAGGATGGCTTTCTTCCTATATTTTTGAAATGAACATTAAAGTAAAAATGTCTTTCTCTGCCACAATCTCATGTTTTCTGTGAGATTAACCTTTACTCAGAGAGCACTAAAAAGAGTGATATTTGTTTTAATCTTGGTTAATGTGCCCCCTTGAGGGACAGCCCGAGCAAGAGATGAAGTTTTATTGCTGTCTTTTTATTGTATCAGAAATCAAGCAGCAATATAATTTGCCCATCTCAGTCTCATTCTGGTCTTTAGCACAATTGTTTCATTTTCAGTGGTTAAAACCCAGTGCACAAACAACAGAAGTAAGACAACAATGGTAAAACAAAACCACACACACACAATTTATCAGTTCAGCTAATAGAGTTCATCAGCTGAGCAAAGCCACAATAGGGACAAGGCAATGAAGGAATTATTGGGTCAGAGAATGCCAAGACCATCCTGGTTCCATCCAACCATGTCAGTTCTTGAGTTGTCTTCTGACCAGAGAAAAGCAGTTAGGATTTGTTTATATGTATGTATGTTCAAGAACAGGTTTGCACCCTTCTAGCAGCAAATACAAATGCATGGCTCATAACTGTTTGACAATGCATCTTTGCTCTCTACGGGGGATGGGCTATTCATTTCAGAAGCTACCAGTTCTGAAACGACACACAGAAGACTTGCCTTGCTCTGCGCCCACGCGGGGCTGAGCTCCAATGAGGAAGAAGCCTCCGACATCATCATTCCCTCTCCCTGGTGCGAGACAATCAGGGAAATGCATCATTCCACCTCATTGTCTGATTGGCCAGTGCCAGGGAGACGGAACAATGACGTTGGAGGCTTCTTCCTTATTGGAGCTCAGCCCCACATGGGCACAGAGCAAGGTAAGGGATTGGCTGATTGTGTTTTGGAAGATTTCAAATGCCAGCTGGGCTCCTGCACGTCATTTCAGAACCAGGAGCTTCCAAAATGAATATCCCATCCCTACTCTCTCCTTCAAAGGCTGCCCAAGAACACTTGTTCCATCATTTGTTTTCTCATTTAAACTCTACCTTAGTCAATTACTTTTCTCCCATGGGTTTCTGACCTATATTGCAACAGTGTTGGAAAACAAAAAACAGATGAGGTAAAATATGCAGGAGATAAAGACTAGCAGGAGAAGAATTAAACATGTCCTTCCTCCCATTCTCTCCTTTTATCTTTTCCTGACCATGTTTTAAGATGGATGAAAGACTATTCCCATAGTTGCAGTGAAGTAGAAAATTAAGAGGAATGAGAGGTTTAAGACAGAAGAGATTAAAATTAACATAAAGAACTCTGCCAGTCTGTGGCCACCTGATAAAATATTTCCAACAGACAGAAGACCATCTCCGTGGACTTCAACACATGAAGCACATTTCATAGAATCACAGAACAGTGAAGTTGGAAGGGGTCTACAAGGTCATTAAGTCCAACCTCCTGATCTATGAATACAAATCAAAAGATATCTGCCAGGTGGTCAATGCCTCCATATCCTGACTGCCTCCAGTGTTGGAGCACTCACCAACTCTTGAAGGAATTGGTTCCATTGCCATACTGCTCTAACAGGAAGTTTTTATAAGAACATTAGAAGAGCCATGCTGGATCAGGCCCAAGGCCCATCTAGTCCAGCTTCCTGTATCTCACAGTGGCCCCACCAAATGCCTATGGGAGCACACGAGACTAGATATCTTGTCTCCTGATACCACTCCCCTGCATCTGGCCCTTGAAGTACCCTAGTTGTCAGCCTGGAGATTACACATCTCCATCATGGTTTGTAACCCATGATGGACTTCTCCTCCAGGAATCTGTCCAATCCTCTTTTGAAGGCATTCAGGCTAGATGTCATCACCACCTCTTGTGGCAGGGAGTCCCACAGACTAACAACACGCTGAGTAAAAAAAAAATTTTCATTTGTCTGTTCTCACTCTCCCAACCCACAGTTTGAGTGGATTTCCCCTAGTTTTGGTATTTTGTGAGAGGGAGAAGAGTGTCCCTCTATCCACTTGACTCATGCTCTGCATTATTTTGTACGTCTCAATCATATCCCCCCTCAAGCGCCTTTTTTCCAGACTAAAGAGTCGAGTTCTCTTAATTTTAACCCATTGTAGCATCTTCTACACTCTGGCATGATCAAGAACAGATTCTGCTCCTCCTCTATATGACAGCCCTACAAATATTTAAAGGTGTGATCATATCACCCCCTCTATCATCTTTCGTCTAAGCTTAACATCCCCATTTCTTTCAGTCTTTCCTCATAGGGCTTGGTTTCCAGCTGCCAGAACGTCTTTGTCACTCTCCTCTGAACTTGTTCCAAGTTGTCAACCTCTTTCTTGAGGTTTGCTGTCCAAAGCTAGACACAGTGTTCAAGGTGAGGCCTAAGCAGTGCTGAATGGAGGGAGAGGAGCAACTCATGGGATTTGGAAATTATACTTCTCTTGTGTGTGTTGTGTCGTTACAGTCATGACTGACTCTTTGTGACCCCATGTCCATGGAGTTTTCTTGGCAGGAATCCTGGAGTGGCTTCAGAGAAGAGCAACAAAGACGTTCAGGGAGCTAGAGCACCTGGTATTCCCTGGTGGTCGCCCATCCAGATACTAACCAGGACCAACCCTGCTTAGCTTTCGAAATCAGGTGAGATTGGATGTGCTATTTTAGTGCACCCTAAAATAGCATTTGCCTTTTTTGTGGCTGCATGACACTTTTGGCTCATATTCAGCTTATGATCCACAACACTCCCAAGATTCTTCTACCTGTAGTATTGCGGAGTCAGGTGTCTCCCATCTTGTAACTGTGCATTTGGTTTCTTCTTCTTAAGTGAAGTACTTTGTACTTATCCCTGTTAAATGTCATTCATCCCTGTTAAACCTGTTCACTGGGTTTCACCCCAGTGCTCCCACCTATCAAGATCATTTTGAGTTTTGTCTCTCTCTTCCAGAGTATCAGCTATTCCACCCAATTTTGTGCCATCTGCGAATGTAACAAGCATTTGCTGCTCTCCCTTGCCCAAGTCATTAATAAAAAAATGTTGGAAAGCACTGGACCCAAGACTGAACATCAGGGTCATTTTTTAAAATTGCTAATCTCTGACTGAATGCTACTGCCCTGCTAAATCTCTACAAAATAATATGGATCACCAATATGACCACACACTTGATGTTACAGTAATTAATAAATCTATGCTAAATTCGTGCCCATCCATCTTAGTTAAGTGCTAGATAGCAACTAGACATTTCAGCACTGACATAATTCAGTCTGTTAACATACACAATAATAAACCAATCTCCAGTTTATATTTTTTGGCAATTTCATGAATTGTCTATGTTTATCTTCAGTTAATTTATCAGGACTAATACATGATCCTCTGCTTAGGAATGAAAGAAGATAAATGATCCCTCCTGCTAAATGAGAAAGAGTTGCAGGCTTTTGTGTGAAGTAATTTTAAAATGAAATGTCTATGACTTGGTCTCACAATGAAATCATTTTCATTCCCCACTGAAAACAAAGGGCCAATCTAGAATCTTCCTTTGTTCATCTAAGAAGTGCCACGATGCAATTAATGAATAAATCAAATAATTTTGGCCCAAAATGTTCAACACCAAGTACATTTGGGGCAGCTGACATCAAATTTCCTTTGATACATGGAATCGAGGACGATTGACCAAGGGCAAAAGAGAATTTTAACCCAGAACACATATCACCTGAAGACTACCCCAAGGCATTTTCTGTCCTGAGGAAAAGGACAAAGCACAGAGACACACAGACAAATATACACAAATCTCCATTCCGTGTTCAGAATGGCATTTAAATCTTCCAACAATACTAGCAGTAAGATAAAATCTCACACCGTAGCAGATATGTTTCACCCAGCCCTGTTCTGAAAGAGAGGAAAGACAGTTGAGCTCAGGAGGAACAGGCAAAGGACCTGTTATGTCTCCAGAAATCTGCCCCTTTGTCTCATCTTAGGTCTGTAAACACACAATCCAGAGGCCATTTCCAAAACAATTTAAAGCATGTTAATGTTAAGAAACACACACAGTTGGGCCTCTTTTGTTGTTGTTCAGTTGTTCAGTTGTGTCTGACTCTTCGTGACCCCATGGACAAGAGCTCGCCAGGCCTTCCTATCCTCCACTGCCTCCCGGATTTTGTCAAATTCATTTTGGTTGCATCGATGACACCATCCAACCATCTCATTCTCTGTCGTCCTCTTTTCCTTTTGCCTTGGATTTTTCCCAGCATCAGGGACTTTTCCAAGGAGTCCTCTCTTCTCATGAGGTGGCCAAAGTACTGGAGCCTCAGCTTCAAAATCTGTCCTTCCAGTGAACATTCAGGGTTGATTTCTTTCAGAATGGATAGGTTTGATCTCTTTGCAGTCCAGGGGACTCTCAAGACTCTCCTCCAGTACCACAGCTCAAAAACATCAATTCTGCGGCGATCAGCCTTCTTTATAGTCCAGCTCTCACTTCCATACATCACTACTGGAAAAACCATAGCTTTGACTATCCTGACCTTAGTTGGCAAAGTGATGTCTCTGCTCTTTAGGATGCTATCTAGGTTTGCCATTGCTTTCCTCCCAAGAAGCAGGCATCTTTTTATTTCGTTGCTGCAGTCGCCATCTGCAGTGATCAAGGAGCCCAAGAAAATAAACTCTGTCATTGCCTCCATTTCTTCCCCTTCTATTAGCCAGGAGGTGATGGGACCAGTGGCCATGATCTTAGTTTTTTTATGTTGAGCTTCAGCCCATTTTTTTCACTCTCCTCTTTCACCCTCATTAAGAGGTTCTTTAATTCTTCCTCACTCTCTGCTATTAGAGTAGTATCATCTGCGTATCTGAGGTTGTTGATATTTCTTCCGGCAATCTTAAATCCGGCTTGTGATTCATCCAGACCTGCCTTTCTCATGATGTACTCTGCATATAAGTTAATTAGGCAAGGTGACAGTATACAGCCTTGTCGTACTCCTTTCCCAATTCTAAACCAGTCAGTTGTTCCATATCCAGTTCTGATGGTTGCTGCTTGTCCCACATATAGATTTCTTAGGAGACAGATAAGGTGGTCAGGCACTCCCATTCCTTTAAGGACTTGCCATAGTTTGTTGTGGTCCACACAGTCAAAGGCTTTGGCATAGTCAATGAAGCAGAAGTAGATGTTTTTCTGGAACTCTCTGGCTTTCTCCATAATCCAGCGCATGTTGACGATTTGATCTCTAGTTCCTCTGCCCCTTCAAAATCCAGGTTGTACTTCTGGAAGTTCTCTTTCCACATACTGCTGAAGCCTGCCTTGTAGAATTTTGAGCATAACCTTGCTAGCATGTGAAATGACTGCAATTGTGCGATAGTTGGAGCATTCTTTGGCATTTCCTTTCTTTGGGATTGGGATGTAGACCGATCTTTTCCAGTCCTCTGGCCACTGCTGGGTTTTCCAAATTTGCTGGCATATCGTATGCAGCATCTTTACATAATCCTCTTTTAAGATTTTGAAGAGTTCATTTGGAATGCCGTCACATCCACTGGCCTTGTTGTTTGCAATGCTTTCTAAGGCCCACTTGACTTCACTTTCCAGGATGTCTGGCTCCAGGTCAGCAACTACGCTATCTTGGTTATCAGGGACATCCAGATCTTTCTGATATAATTCTTCTGTATATTCTTGCCATCTCTTCTTGATCTCTTCTGCTTCAGGTAGGTCCCTACCATTTTTGTCCTTTATCATATCCATCTTTGCACGAAATGCCCCTTTAATATCTCCAATTTTCTTGAACAGATTTCTGGTTTTTCCTTTTCTGTTGTTTTCTTCTATTTCTTTGCACTGCTCATTCAAGAAGGCCACCCTGTCTCTCCTTGCTATTCTTTGGAAGTCTGCATTCAATTTTCTGTATCTTTCCCTTTCTCCCTTGCATTTTGCGTCCCTTCTCTCCTCTGCTGTTTGTAGGGCCTCGTTGGACAACCACTTTGCTTTCTTGCATTTTCTTTTTTTTGGAATAGTTTTCATTGCAGCCTCCTGTACAATGTTACAAGCCTCCATCCATAGTTCTTCAGGTGTTCTGTCCACCAAATCTAGTTCCTTGAATCTATTTTTCACTTCCACTGTGTATTCATATGGGATTTGACTTAGGTTATACCTGACTGGCCCAGTGGTCTTCCCTACCTTCTTCAGTTTAAGTTTGAATTTTGAAATAAGAAGCTGATGATCTGAGCCACAGTCAGCACCAGGTCTTGTTTTTGCTGACTGTATAGAGCTCCTCCATCTTTGGCTGCAGAGAACATAGTCAATCTGATTCCGGTATTGTCCATCTGGTGATGTCCATGTGTAGAGTCAATCGCCTTTTGTGTTGTTGGAAAAGAGTGTTTGCAATGACCAGCTTGTTCTCTTGACAAAACTCAAATAGCCTTTGCCCTGCTTCATTTGGAACTCCAAGGCCAAACTTGCAAGTTATTCCTTTTATCACTTTACTCCTTACTTTAGCATTCCAACCCTCTATGATGAGAAGAACATCTTTCTTTGGTGTCAGTTCTAGAAGTTCTTGTAAGTCTTCATAAAATTGGTCAATCTCAGACTCTTCAGCACCGGTAGTTGGTGCATAAACTTGGATTACTGTGATGTTGAAAGGACTGCCTTGGAATCGTACCAAAATCATTCTATCATGTTTTAGGTTATATCCCAGCACTACTTTTCTCACTCTATTGTTGACTATGAGGGCTACTCCATTTCTTCTATGGGATTCTTGCCCACAGTAGTAGATGTGATAGTCATCTGAACTGAATTCACCCATTCCTGTCCATTTAAGTTCACTGATGCCCATGATGTCAATGTTTATTCTTTCCATCTCATGTTTGACCACATCCAGCTTACCCTGGTTCATAGATCTCACATTCCAGGTTCCTATGCAGTATATTTCTTTGCAACATTGGACTTTCCTTTCTCTTCCAGGCACTTCTGCAGCTGAACGTCCTTTCGGCTTTGACCCAGCCACTTCATCAGCTCTGGAGCTACTTGTACTTGTCCTCCGCTCTTCCGCAGTAGCATGTTGGACACCTTCCAACCTGAGGGGCTCATCTTCCAGTGTCATATCTTTTAGCCTTTTGTTTCTGTCCATGGGATGTTCTTGGCAGGGATACTGGGGTGGCTTGCCAGTTCCTACCCCAGGAAGTCTTATTACAGGCCTCATTGTCACCAGTGTAATTAGCCTTACAATGATGAAAGCACAGTTTAGCCTGTTTTATTTTGTAGCCTCACTGATCAACTGAGACACAAAAGTAGAAATGTACCCCATTTATAAGATATTCCAGGCTGAGGCAATTGGGCCTCTTAAGACAACTAAATTAGATAAAAATTAGATGCCCCATAACAAAACTGCTGACCAGAAAGCTCAGTGTAACTAGTCAAATTTAAACTGACATTAAAACAAGATTTCTGTCGATAAGCAACTAGTCCTGTAGTTTGATTCAGCAGGGCTCTCGTGGCCTTTAGCGATATGTGTCTCTCTGTGTGTAACTTACCAAACCTCATTAAAAATGAGAGAACGTAACACTGCTTATGTCTCCTGCATAACGAAGTTTTGATTATTCATCCTTGTACATATCTTTTTCTTTCCATAACAAAAGTGGCAGGTTCAAGGAACACTTTGCATGTCCATATTCATCCCCATGCTATTAAGCTGTCTTGCATAACCAAAGGAACAATGCTCTCAACCCAAAATGAGTTGTTTTTAATTGGGCATTTCATATTCATTAGTGTATATACAATTGTGATGTTGTTTTGACACAAACTCCAGGATGTGGTTGTCTAATGGGACATAGGCATGAACACAAACAGAAGACAGAAAATCCCCAGTAGCAGCAAAGAATCTGCTTATAAATCAGGCCAAGAGGAGAAAGAAGCACAAAAGAAAACATTAATTTTATTTTATTTTAATTAAAGGTGACATTGAAACCTCAGGAAAGGAACACATTTATTTGAGAGGAATAAGGCAGGTGGCACCTGTGGGGTGCGGGGGGAGGTTTTCACAACTTTCCAGGAATTATAAAAATGTCTTAACTGTTTTTGCTTTGAATATGCCAGCAGAGGGAATCTTAAATGATTTTAGTGGAAGACTGAGGCGTGTAGCAGCCTTTCCCATCAGCCACTGAGTAAGATGTGAGACAACTCAAGCTGTTCAAAACAACCGGGGATTGATTGGTAGCCACCCATGACACAATTGTTTTTACCTTTAAAGATGGTAAGGCAGATGGCATGAATATATTTAAACATAGGGACAAAGCTCATGTGACACTCCAGTAACTTGATTAAAACCAACAGCTTATTCATGGAAAAGACCGGGCAAAAGTAGTCTGAGAGCAAAATGTACATCAATGTGAGAAGGAAAACAAGGAATTATATTATACTAGCCAGAATCCTATTCATGTTGAGGTAACATTTGTGCAAGCTGCTGTAGCCAGTTCTAGCTAATTCATCAAGTTAGTCCAGTGTTCCCCAATGGGAAAGTCACAGCCCTTGGGGTGGGGTGGGGGTGGGGTCACAAAATGTTTCCTTGAGGGATACATACCACCTTATACATGTTGTGGCCGTTGTTAATTAATTTCTTCCTTCACCTTTCAGAGCAGAATGTGTATCAGAAAATGTCTATGTCTTTCATGAGAAACAGGTATAGAATTTACTAAATAAATAAATAAATAAAATGAATAAACTCAGTTACAGTCAAGTCTCCTAGAGTGGTACCTTGTATAAAGGAATGGTGTGTGTTGTGTTGTTACAGTCATGACCGACCCTTCATGATCCCATGTCCATGGAGTTTTTTTTGTCAAGAATACTGGAGTTTTTTGCCAGTTCCTACTCCAGGCGCCTACAGCACCTGGTATTCCCTGGTGGTCTCCCATCCAAGTACTAACCAGGGCCGACCCTGCTTAGCTTCTGAAATCAGGCGAGATCGGATGTGCTTAGGGCATCTAGGCAGCCGTATAAAGGAATTAATTTGTTCCAAATGAAATTATGTTAAGCAAATTTTCCTTTATACAAATTTCCCATAGGAATGCATTGAAAACAGAGTAATCCCTAATCGCAACCATTTTTATGTTGTACGGATTTGCCCCATAGATGATTCTGTTAAGCAAATTTCCCCTATCTCCAGGATTTTATATGTTGTACAGATTTGATGTTATACAAACCGTTGGTTATACAAGGGTCCACTGTATTTTTATTCCATTCATACCTGTGTGCTGTTGTTTCAGAATGAATGAAAAAGGGTAAAACAGGGCCTATTACTTAATACAGTAATATGGACACATGAAGTTTACTGCTGGATCAGACCAAACACATGTCTCATTCAACATTCTGTTCACAAAATGGCAATCCGTTTCCTGTGCAAAGCCTGCCAGCAGGATCTCAGTACAAGCGTTTGGCATTGTGAGACAAATATACATCCCTACATGAGACATTTTCTCAGGTGGTTGGACATGCAAAGGCCTTTGAAAGGTCACTTGAAAGAGGCAACAAGGAAGAAATGTAAAACATTTGTGTACCTCTCTTTCAAAACTCAAATCACTTGTGTTTTAGAAGCAGTCTTTCAACAGTCACCAAAGGAACATGAAGTACATGAAACAAAACTTCATATGTAGAGATGGGCACGAAATGAACTTTTAGTTCATTTTGTTATTCATTATTCATTTCATTACATAATAAAATGAATAATGAACCTAGGATTAAAATATAAACGAAACAAATCAAACTGGGGAAAATTGGATCGTTATGGTTTGGTTCATTAATGGCGGTGCGTGATGAAAAGAGCTGTTTTTAAACCCTTTAAACTGATGTGAAACACTTCAAAAAATTCTAATATTTTTATGCCTGATTATACCTATTAGGTTGATGCCAGTGATTTAAAACATCTAAAAATGTGTTTTTAAAGAGATTGTTTTTCTTTTTTTTTTAAGGGGACAAAATGGCTGCTGCATATGTTTAATGGCAGAGAATCACAGTGAAGAATGTCATTTTTAAGGTACAAACACACTCTGAAACTACTTAAAAACACAGAGAAAATTACTTTTATGCCTGATAATACCTAGCAGGGGGGTGAGGACTGCTTAAAACATCCATTTATGTGTTTTCTCAGATCGCTTTTAAAAAAATGTTTTCTGTTTGCTCTGGGGAGTGGGACGCACCCACACGGTCAAACGAATTAAATTGCGCAAAGCGGGTGAAAAACGAAACGAAACGAACTGAAGCCTTAAACGATCCAAACTGAAATGAATCGCCATTTTTTTTTTTTTGGTTTGTGCCCATCTCTAGTCTTACATGTTTTAGGACTTTTGTTCCAATGTGAAAAGCCCATCCCAAATGGTTTCACCCTTTAAGGTTTTCATTTCTTACAACTGGGTTGAGATTCAGCTAATTGTCCAGGGAGGCTTCGGATTTGAATCTTTAGAAGGGTCTGGAACCGAAAGAGGATTGAGGAATACTCTTTGCCACAGTTGTTCCTTATAGGATTACTGTGTGTTGGGGTTCACATGCTCTCTATTTTGGATTGCTTTTATTGCCGGACGACTGGTTGGCTTGTGGCCCCACGCCTTTCTTCTCTGTGTATTGTCGAAGTCTTTCTCGAATACCCAAGAGCACAGAGAGAACTCCTAGTTCCCTGAGCTCCTTGCCTTCTGATGATGCCAGCCACAGAGTCTGGCGAAACATCAGGAAGAAAAACTTCCAGAAGATGACCAAACAGCCCCAAAAACTCACAACAACCTTCATTTCTGTCTTTTCTATTATTCATCTGCTTTTTTTTTTTTTTGTTGTGTTTTAGCGAGCGAGATTGAGGCGTTGGCGGAGCCACAATGGAGTCGTCTGACGTGACCCAGCCAACCACGTAATGTGGGAACGCGGCAATAGCCAATGAGGTGCACGCCGGGGAAATATCCCCCTTTTAAGCAGGGGGTTGGGCTCAGCGGCAGCTAAAAAATAAAGTTTGGAGACCAGATTGTCCTGCGTTGTTCCTAGACCCCGTATTCAACAGTGGCGAAGGATGGGATTTTTCTGAGCTGCCGTATCCCCATATCGGGCCTGCCACGTCGTCTTGCGATGTCTTCTCCGGACCGAGGCGCTCTCGACTGCCGCCGCCCACGCCCTTCCAGGGAGTAGCCGCCATTATGCATGCCCTGGGTGAGTTCGACCCCGGCACCCCGAGCATTGGGAGGCATACATCGAGCGCCTCCGTTTTTACTTGAGGCCCATGGCGTTATTGGAGGACCGCCAGAAGCGGAACATTTTGTTGGGTGGCTGTGGGGCGGCCACCTACATAATTGCTAAGGGGTTGGCCGGTCATAACCCGCTGGACTCCTTATCGTATGATGAAGTGGCGGGATTGCTCACCAACCACTTCATCCCGAAGCCATCAATAGTCTCCCGGAGGCACCGTTTTTCCTGCGCTCTCAAGGCCCCTCCGAGTCCACCGCGGAGTACCTTGCAGTGCTCCGTTCGTTTCGGGAGAATGTGAATACCCTAACTTGGAGGAGATGATCCGGGACCGATTCATATGGGGTTTACGTTATGAGAAGCTCCAGACCAAGCTGATGGCGCGCGAGACCATCACCTTGAGCGGCCTACAGCGGTCTTTGGCCTACGAGCGGTCGGCTTCCACACACGCCAACAAGAAGGCAGCGGAAGTCCACGCCACGGACAGTACGTCGGAGGAAGAGGATACCAGCGTCCACCGCAACCTCAGCAAGTCAGGTATGAGTCGGCGTTTGCAAATGACCAATAAGCACCCTTTTCCGTTTCTCGACCGGATCGGCCCGAGGAGACTCCTGTTTTGGCTGTGGTGAGGATCACGATCGCCGCTCCTGCCCGTTCCGGGATGCCAAATTGAAGGCCGGGCACATCCGCCGAGTCTGCCGTTCCAAGTTGAAAGGAAACCGGACGAGACAGCGCGTACATGAGACTCGAGAGGAAGAGGAGTTGCAGTCGATCATCGCTGCCACGGTAATGCAGGTCTGCACGCGCAACCGTAAGCCCACTAAGGTCAAGTTGGAAGTCAAGATAGAGGGGGCCCCTTGTGTAATGGAGATGGACACGGGCTCCATGTATTCTATTATCTCGGCTAAGACCTTCCGGCGCCTGTGCCCCAGGGGTGGCCCCCCTCTTCGCCCCTCCCCGGTGATCCTCAAGGATTTTCAGAGGAATATAATAAAGACTGTGGGAATGGGCACGTTCCAGGTCCAGTATGGAAGGGTTTCCCAGCGACTGGACCTAATAATTGTGGAAGGCCCTTTTACCAGCCTCCTGGGCTTATCGTGGCTGGAGCCTTTGGGAATTGGGTTTACAGGCATTCATAGTCTCCTTTCCAAGGTGGGCCCGGAAGAGATTTGTAAGGACTTTCCATCCGTTTTCATCCTTGGGACAGTATAAGGGCCCCCGATTTCCCTGCGCTTGAACCCAGAGATTAGTCCCATCCGGGTGAAGGCCCGCCGGGTCCCATTCGCCCTCAAGCCCAAGATTGAGGCGGAGCTGGACCGCCTTGTTGCACAAGGGGTCCTAGAACCGTAGACTCGGGAACCTGGGAGACTCCCATAGTCACCCCGGTTAAGCCCGATGGGTCGGTTAGGATTTGTGGGGATTATAAGTGCACTCTCAACAAAGCTCTCCGCGACCATGCGTATCCGGTCCCGGTCGTGAGCCATGTTTTGGCCACCCTCGCCGGGCAAAAGTATTTTTGGATTTGGCACAGGCCTACCAACAACTGCCGGTTGACACAGCTACGGCAGATGCTCAGACGATTGTCACACATAAGGGGGCCTTCCGTAAATCGATTACAATTCGGGGTGAGTGTAGCCCCAGGACTTTTCCAGAATATGATGGACCGCCTCCTGAAGGGAATTCCCGAACTCCGTTTTTGATGATGTTATAATCGCTGCTCCATCTATGACAGACTTTGGCGCAGACTCCGAACAGTGCTAGAGAGGTTTCGGGAGGCGGGCCTTAAGGTGAAAAAAATCAAAATGCCTGTTGGGAGTAGACAGCGTGGATTTCCTTGGGTTTCAAATCGATGCAACAGGCATACACCCAGCCCGGGACAAACTTCGGCCATCCGCGAGGCGCCAGAGCCCAAGGGGAAAGGGAGTTACAGGCTTTTCTAGGACTTCTAAATTTTTATCACGCCTTCCTGCCAAATTAAGCCGTTGCACCGGCTCCTGGACAAAAAAGCGCCCTGGGTGTGGGGTAAGAGACAAAGGAAGGCTTTTCGCGGGGTGAAGGACCTGTTGGTGTCAAATTCTGTACTGGCCCACTTTGATGAGTCCTTGCAGTCGTGTTGGCTTGTGATGCTTCCCGTATGGAGTGGGCGCCGTTCTGGGTCATCAACTTCCGGACGGAAGAGTTTGGCGTACTTCTCTCAAACCCTTTCAGGTTAGGAACTACGCCCAAATTGATAAGGAGGGGTTAGCCATTGTGAAAGGGGTCAAGAAGTTTCATGACTTCTTGTACGGCCGACCCTTCACAATAGTCACAGACCACAAGCCGTTGTTGGGCCTGTTTGCCGGGACCGCCAGACCCCCAAGTGCTCTCACCACGAGTACTGCGGTGGTCCATCTTTCTGGCTGGATACAATTACGCTGCAGCACCGAAAGGCGATGGGTCATGCCGATGCCCTTAGCCGTCTGCCGCTACCGGAGTGTGGCCCGGACCCTGCTCCCGCCCACCAGGTCCTAATTCCAGGACCTGCCGGATTGTCCCTTGCACGTCCAGGATATCGCCGCCTTAACCCGACGTGATCGAGTGTTGGCTCGTGTTTTGGATTGGGTGGGAGGGGGTGGCCCAAAACCGGGCCCGGAATTTGCGGCTTATACGGCCCGGAAAGAGAACTCGTCACACAGGGGTGTGTGCTTTGGGGTGGTCTGGTGGTCCCCCTCTTTGAGGACTAAGGTATTGAGGCCCTTCATGTCGCTCACCCGGGCATTGTCCGTAAAGGCACTCGCCCGGAGTTATGTTTGGTGGCCGGGCATGGACGCTAAAATCGAAGAGTGGGTGAAGGGGTGTGAACCTTGTCAGGCGTCTCGGCCCGAGCCATCTAAGGCCCCGTACAGGCCTGGGAATCCACGCAAGCCCCTTGGTCCCGATTACATCTAGATTTTGCCGGGCCCTTTCAGGGCCAATATTTTTAATAGTAGTGGATGCAAGGTCCAAGTGGCTAGAAGTGGCCCCTACCTCTACTACATCCACAAAGGCGACAATAAATGTGCTGAGGCGGCTGTTTGCCACCCACGGTTTGCCCGACACAATCGTGAGTGACAACGGGACGGCGTTTACTTCTGCTGGAATTTCAGGAGTTTGTCGCTCTAGCGGGTATCAGGCACATTAGGTCCGCCCCGTTTCATCCGCCACTAATGGCCAAGCTGAGCGCATGGTCCGTGAGACCAGGACGCGCTCAGGCGGATCATACAGGGGGACTGGTATTATCGTCTTTCACAGTTCTTGTTGGCCCAACATGTCACCCCTAGTGCCGTAACGGGGCGTAGCCCTGCAGAGATCCTCATGGGAAGGAGACTGACGACGCTTCTTGATCGTCTTCCCGACAGGGCACTCGATAAGAGGCCCTCCACGGAGCATAGGGAAGCTCCGAGAGGATTTGCCATGGCGACCCTGTATATGCCCGGGTTATGGTCAAGAGCGAGATGGGTTCCTGGAACGATAGTGGCCTGCTCGGGTCCACATCTTATGAAGTGGGTTTAGAGGGGGTTGGTGTGGCGGCGTCACATCGATCAGATCCGCGTCAGAACAACTGTGGCGCTGGTGCCCCCGGAAGATCTAGCCGAGCCAGAGCCCGAGGAAGCTCCGGATTCTGAGCCGGAGCAAGTCAGTGACTTTGAGTCTGGGGAGACCAATGAGGTGCCGCCCAGACGGAATGCCGAGTCCTCGGTTGCTAACGGGGTACCTGCTAACCCGGAGGCACAGGCACAGCCTGATATCCGGGAACTAGCGGTCCCCGTGGTTCCCACATCACCACCTAAGTTGCGGCGGTCCCAGCGAGAGCGTAGAAGACCGGCACATCTGGGGGATTATGTATGTGACTAAAATAGTAGGGTTGATGGTAGTGTTGGTTGTTACTGTGTTGAACCATGGGGGGAGGAATGTTGTGTTTTAGCGAGCGAGATTGAGGCGTGGGCGGAGCCACAATGGAGTCGCGCGTCTGACGTGACCCAGCCAACCACGAGTAATTGTGGGAACGCGGCAATAGCCAATGAGGTGCACGCCGGGGAAATTATGCGCCCCTTTTAAGCAGGGGGTTGGGCCGTCAGCGGCAGCGTCGTTTTAAGAAATAAAGTTTGGAAGCGACCAGATTGTCCTGCGTTGTTCCTAGACCCCCGTATTCAACAGGGGGGGAGGAGGTAATCCCTGCCCTATTTCTTTGGAATATCAATGTTGTTGCCAGGAAGTATGTGCCTTGGGAATATATATATATCCCCAGAAACTAAGGGTACTAAAATAGAATAGAAAGGGAGACATCAAGTGGAAATGGGAAGATAAATATCCCTTATTCTAGTACCCTTTGGGTATTTTTGTCTTGTTTTTGTGGAGGGGATGTGACTTTATTTGCTTGCTCACTTTTCTTGGTTTGAGGGATACAGGGTTTTATTGTTCTTGTTCTGGTGTTTTTTTCCCTGCCTTTTTCCATGGTGCTGCCTGTGAGGCCGGTATTGAACTAAGAATGTTGCTTTGCATACCATAAAATAATTACTGCTACACAGGAGGTGTACTCTTACATGCATTTGGAGCTGACTGCTTTTCTGTTTCCTTGCCACTTCTTTTTTATTATTATTAAATAATTTTAAGGGGTCTTGAGTGCTTTTTGAGTACCAGAAATCATGAATGGGGAAACACAAAACAAATGACCAAAAAGCAGCCTTTTTCCTTTCATGTAAAACAAAAGGACCATTATGTGAAGAATACGAAAAGCAAAAGAAATTGAACCAGGCATCCACCAAAAGAACCCAAAATGAAAGAAATAGGAAGATTTTTCACCATGCCTGTCCCTATAAATCAGTGGTGGCAAACGTTTGGCACTCCAGATGTTATGGACCACAACTCCCACAGTCCTTTGTCATTGACAATACAGGCTTGGAATTCTGGGAGATATGGTCCAAAACATCCGGAGTGCCAAAGGTTCACCATCACTGCTATAAATCATACTGAATCATCTTCATGCAAATAATCTTGTTCTCATCTTACAAAGCAACAGGCTTATAGCTGCTTCTAACAAGTCCGATCTGCTGTGTCTTACTGAAAGGGTCTTAATGACCTGGTCTTTGGATAAGCCCATCTGCAAGTGTCTTCTTACTCTTTTATTTTTATTTTTTTGACATACAAAGTTTTCAGCAATTCCCGGCTCATCTTTATGTAATCAGAAGGATGAATAAGCATCTGCAAATGATTTTTGTGTGTGTCATTTTCAGTCCAGCTGAAATCAATTTCAGTGAAGTCCCCTTGGTCGATCTGAGTGAAATTATTCTCTAAATCCAATGGCTGCATCTCCCTAACAGGCTCAAAGCAAGAGGGGAGGGATTGATTTTTCCCATTTCAAATTAAGAGGGAAAATGTGGTGAAAAGAGGCAATGATTGCCCTAGAAATTGATAATAGCAACAGTCTGATGATGGTGTCAGGTGTTATTGTAAGCTGACAGGTTTCTGAAAGTATTCAGGTTAAAGCTTTGAAGATTTCGTAAGAAGGCAGTCACCTCAGTGATGGGTATTTGGGGGTTTCGTCTTCTTTTTTCTTAAACATGCCAGATGAAATCCAGATTACGTCTCTTGGCGAGCATCAACCTGTTAATATAATTACAGACCTATGCGCATTTGTAGGAAAAAAATGTCAGAGGCTTTTGAAATCTCAAGACGAAAACGAGAAGAAAAAGAGATCAACATTTCGCTCTCTGCATTTACGTTAACAAACTCGCCGCTCCGAAAGACAGCAAGATCACTAAATGCAGGCAGAACAATGGGCTGCCATCATTTGTTCACAGTAAGTCGAGCACTGAAGAAAACGCTTCAAAATAAACACCAGGAGGAAGGTGACACTTATATAGGCAAAAACCCTTCTGGAACCGGGTTTTATAGAAACGTGTGAGATAGGATTTTGCTGGATTTTTCATTGTTCCTCCCTCTGAATATGGTAAACAGAGCAGTATGGAGAAGGCTTCCCTGAGTGTCATTGATCCAATTGTTTTGAAAAAGAAACCGGAAACTTCAGAACATTGCGTTAACCAAAAGGTTAAGAGGTTTCTGGACTCTGACGTGGCGTTGCATGACCCAAAGTTTCAGATTCAGACATTCAGCCTAAACACAGGTAGGCTTCACTGGTCAGGCAAAGTGGCAGTTCATGAATCAAAGAGCAGACCCTGTACCTTCAGGAAAATGCTAGGAAGAGAAAGAAGAAGACAGGTAGGGCTCAAGGACAGTGGAGGGTATGGGGAATGACTGCAGGAAGGTGCTGCCTACTGTGCCTACCCCATACAAAACACCTTTGTGTACCTAGCATGCAGATCTGCTTAGACACTATGAGGCCTGTTGAACACGGGAACTTTGGAAATACATAGAGTTGAACTGAATCAGCTTGCAGGGAAACATTCACACTGAACTAGACATGGGCATGACCAGAAAAAATGACGTTTTGAGTTTTCATTTGTCGGAACGGGTCCATTTCTGGTCGTTTCCGTTTGTTGCGAAATTTTTCAAAAATTTGTTGTTTCATTTGTTGTTTGTTGTTTGTCGTTTCCACCGCGATTTAGCGCGATTTGACTTCCCAGAGCATAGGGGCGTCCCACAATCAGGGCCGGCGGGGTGGGGGGCAGGTGGCGGGGGGAGGTGTGGGCGGGCGGCGGTGGCAGGGGGACATGGGCGGGCAGCGGCCATGGGCGGGCAAGTGAGCAGACGGCGGCGCGGGCCGCAGGCAGGTGGCGGCATGGGCGGACGGGCGAGTGGGCAGTTAGGATATCACTTAGGATAGAGGTTCTGTTCTTGGCTTGCACCCCAAATGTGTGTGTGTGCAAGCAAATTGAAGTTGGGAAAATAGAAAATAAATGGTAGTATATAACATATTTTTAAAATAAATCCACACCTCCCACTCCCAGTCGAACCTCCCCCTTTATCCAATATCAGAAAAAAATCCTCACAAACTGCCAGAGAAGAAATAAAGAATAAACTGCTATTCCCTTCAGCAGACATTACAAAGCTGCAGGGAATCAAAGAAATTATTTTCTAAATTCAATTCCCTCCCTGCCTGCCTAACTTAAATCCTAAATCCTCCAGCCTCCCTCCTCAATCTCGATCGGATCACACCAGCACCAGCAGCCAGCCCTCCTCCCTCAACCACATCCATACACCCGACTGCGATTTCTGGAAGATGCCTCGGCTTTTTATGCCCTCCGAGACATCCAGAAGTGTCAGTCAAAAATCTGGTGATGCCATTGGTGGAATGTTTCAAAAAAAATGCATGGTCCCATCCCATGCCCAGCCCAAATGGGCAGGTCTAAAAACATAAAAAATAAAATAAAATAAAATAAAATAAAATAAAATCAATACGACATTGTATTGCTATAAAAAAAAAACCCACTGCTGCTACTATTAAAATTCAGGCATTTAAAATAAATAAATTTCACATGTTTCTGTGGTGATTTGGTGTGTTTTTGACTACGATTTCAAAAGAAAAATTGTGGTCGCCATTTTGGATCCCCCACAGCATGGCCCCCACAGCATGGCATGGCGAGACTTTTCGAGGATGACCCCCATCATCATCATCATCATCATGTGTCATGAAGTCAGTCTGACTCAGGACAACAGGAAAAGAATATTCCAAAGTGGCATCCCATTCCCATCTACTGGGGGGCACATCTGGGACTGTGCAGCTTACCCAAGGCCACCTAGACTGGCTGTTCTCCCAAGAGGCACAGTGCAGCATCAGACTCCCACCCCATGGCTCTGTAACTGGATAATCTGAAATACAGACACATAAAATTAAATAGACAGGGATATAATTGAAATAAAAAATTAAATAGACAGGGATATAATTGAAATAAAAATACCAATATGCTTTGGACAGTAGACAAACAGTGTGCAAAATGAGTAAACCATAGAAAGAGTAAAGGAACAATGATACGTAGCGAGTATGGCGAACTGGTCTGATAAAAATATGCAATTTGATGGCCACTCCTTAGATGCTCGAAGGGTCAATAGTCTAGGACAATAAGCCCACTGCCTCCTCTGTTCATCTCCCAGTGCTGGCAGTGATGGTCACCCTCTTGCCTCTAGACCAGTGGTTCTCAACCTGTGGGTCCCCAGATGTTCCTGGACTGCAACTCCCAGAAGCCTCCACCACTCGCTGGAAGGGATAACACTCAGTGGGCCCTAGGTATCTTGCCCTATATATTTTTATATATGTTTTTGTTTTTGTTTATTCTGATAGAAAAGAATTGGACATTTATTGTACCTCTCTTCCACTTGCATCTGTTGAGTGCAGTAGCTGTGGGGGGGGGTGAAGAGAGAGAGCAGGGACAAGACATGATGGAAACCGTCTATTTATCATTGTATTGCACAGTGTTTTTTTTCGGGGGGGGGTGCACTGTCTTGAACTTATTCACTGGAGGAAAGGGTAGCTAAGCTGTGTAGGAGAAGGTTTCATTTGCAAACAGGCTTGAATGGATCTAGAAAGTTAGACACAAGAAAAAGCTATTTTTATAAATGAAACTTTTTAATCCTGCCTGCTTATGAAGCAAGTCCCACTGTTAGATGGAGGTCACACCTAGCAAAACCAGTACAGGATTGCTGCTCCCCAGTTACATGTAAATCAACTTTTTGTTTTTCTCCTCCCACTCTTTTCCATATATGTGTGCATGTGTGGGGGTTCATAATCCCATTTCTTTGGTTTCTTCCTAAACTGCTTAACCATTTTACACAGAAATTTGCAACAATGCTTGCATGCATATTTACTCCCATGAGTCCACCTCATGTGTTGTTTCTTAGCCAGGAAGATAAGATTGGTGGCCTACTGCTTATCAGGCCCTATCTTCCTCCCACAAATTAACAGACACACACCCTATAAATAGAGTTAAAATGCCACCGCTTTATTAATTACAGCAGCTGTTAATATGGCAAAGCATTGGGTTAGGGCTAGGGTTAGGGCTAGGGTTTGGGTTTGGGTTTGGGTTTGGGTTGGGGTTGGGGTTGGGGTTAGGGTTAGGGTTAGGATTAGGGTTAGGGCTAGGGTTAGGGCTAGGGTTTGGGTTTGGGTTAGGGTTGGGGTTGGGGTTAGGGTTGGGGTTGGGGTTAGGGTTAGGGTTAGGGTTAGGATCTTGTTGGTTGGCCTTGGGATCCAAGGAACCCTAAGACCAGCCAATGTTACCCACCATCTCCCCAAGACCCTTCCTGTGAGACCATATGGTCTAGCAGATTTCCGGGAACCACACAGATGTACCCCACTCCATGGCTTCTCAACATCCAGGTGCATGGGCAAGCTGTTCCAACTGAGCTGTAACAGCCAATGCCTCTCCCATTTTTTGTTTTTTTCTCTCTCAAGGATCTGTTTTAAGTTCATATTCTTAATAATATGAGTGGTACCAGGATATTGGCTAGCAGCATCCTTTGGGGAGGGGAGAGCTGAGTCAGAATCCAGTGGCAAAAACCCACGGTTGTGGTTTGGAGAGAAACTAAGGGTAGAAATGCTAAGCAAAGGTGAAAGCTGCCTTGTTCAGAAAGCCTCTTGGTCTTGGAAGTGGGTGAGAAGAAATGAGAAAAGGAATTCAAGCAAATGAACTGCCAAGCTTTGAAACCAGGCAGAGGGGTAAGTAGAATTAGGTAGAAGCATTTCTAATATTATGATTGTAGTATAGACTGAATGAATGGGTGGGGTTAAAGGAGCTTGAGGGGGTATATGATTGAGACATGCAAAATAATGCAGGCCATGACTAAGGTGGATAGAGGGACTCTCTTCTCCCTCACACAAAATACTAGAACTGGGGGACATCCACTCAAACTGAGGGTTGGGAGAGTGTGAACAGACAAAAGAAACTATTTTTTTACCCAGCATGTTGTTAGTCTGTGGAACTCTCTGCCACAGGATGTGGTGATGGCATCTAGCCTGGATGCCTTCAAAAGGGGATTGGACAGATTCCTGGAGGAGAAGTCCGGGTTACAAACTATGATGGAGATGTTTAATCTCCGGGCTTAAAACTGGGGTACTTCAAGGACCAAATGCAGGGGAGTGGTATGAAGAGACAGATATCTAGTCTCATGCCCTCCTAGACGCATTTGGTGGGTCCACTGTGAGATACAGGAAGCTGAGCTAGATGGGCCTTTGCCCTGATCCAGCATGGCTCTTCTTATGTTCTTATGTTCTTATATTCTTATGAGTAGAGATGGGCACGAATAAAAAAATGACGTTTCGTTTGTCATTTGGGGGGTCCGTTTCAGTTCGTTTCCGTTTTTTGTGAATTTTTGCAAAAAAATTGTTTTCATTTTCATTTGTTTCGTTACCATTTCATTACCATTTATTTCATTTTTTGTGATTTTTTAGCATTTTAAGCAGTTCACTAGAGATGGGCACGAAATGAACAATTTTTTGTTTCCATTTTTGTTTTTCATTTTGTTACATAATGAAATGACAAACAAATTTTGTCTCCAAAATGAAACGAAACGAACAGAAACACCAGAAATTTTGTCGTCCATTTCGTTTTCGTTACGGCAATACATTGAACTGCTTTAAATGCTAAAAAGTTCACAAAAATTTGAATTAAATGGTAACGAAAAAGTAACAAAATGAACGAAAACAAAAATGATTTTTTTTGCAAAAATTCACAAAAAATGGAAACGAACCAAAATGGACCCCCAAAACGACAAACGACAAACAAAACACCATTTTTTTAAATTCGTGCCCATCTCTACAGTTCACTGTATTGCAGTAATGGAAACGAAACACACAACAAAATTTCTGCTGTTTCTGTTCATTTCATTTCATTTTGGAGACAAAATTCGTTTGTCGTTTCATTGCATAACGAAACAAAAAAACAAAAATGAAAACAAAAAATTTTTCGTTTCGTGTCCATCTCTACTTATGAGCATTAAATCTGTGTCTGCCCGTTATGTGTGTGAATAAGTCTGACAATTATTGTGTGTGAATGGAAAACTTTGGTCTAGGTTGTTCTTCCTCCATGTCAACATCACCTACTGTGCCTTTTAGTCCATGAGTCTTATCAGGTACGAACCACCATTGGGCCCACCATTCTGCAACAACATTCCCACACCAGGTAGAACTTCATCCCAATGGAAGCTGATTTTCAGTTTCAAAAAGATTGATATTTTCCATAAAGACAATTTTATCCAGCTATTTGGAAATCTAAATGAAAAAATCAGCTTCTTTGTAGGGCTTTTCTCTATGCAGGTAGATCTGTCCAATATGGATATAAAAAGCCCCCTGTCATAAGGCTGGTATCGTCTTTAAAAAAATCAGTTGAGCTATTTCTGACTCTGGCAAGAATAGCTTATATCTGGCTCAGGCAGCATTGGCTGAAATCCACAATGTGCCCTCCATGTTACTCTGCAGTACAGAAGCTTGTGGGCCAATAGTTCCTTCTGCTTGCAAGCTGTCTTAGTGGCATGAGTATTTTGGCAGACTGTCCTAACTGGCAGACCCTCCAGTTCAAGACTGTTGGCAACTTACTTGGACACAAAAAGATGACCTGAAGCTCTGTCTGAAAATAAACTTGAACATTGAGCATACACTAAGCTTTTCCTGCATTTCACTTCTTGCCATTTATAATATTGACCTAAATCAATCAACAACAATATTGACACAAATCAAAGGGCAATAGCAGTCAGACTGTTGGGGCAGATTTATTCTGTTGCCTCGTTCTACCTTAATGCAGAGATGTGCAAACTCCAGGCATCTATGGACACACAGAGAGGGGGGGGAGGGAGGGAGAGAGAGAGAGAGAGAGGAGAGAGGAGAGAGAGAGAGAGAGAGAGAGAGAGAGAGAGAACCACTGCTATGTACATATATGTGTATGCAGTCCATGGATGTGTATGTGTATGCAGTCCAAATACTATTAGAAAGTGATTTGTGACACAAAAATATGTGATCCCTGAGCCTACTTTAATCCTTTTCTGTAGGAGCCATCTCACACAGGCTCCACTGCATCATCTTGTGAATCGAAGGAGGATAGAAAAGTGATAAAATTATGGCCTTTTTTGACATGGTGTAGCCTCAGAAACAAATTCTCCCTCCACCCCCCATTTCTTTTTATTTGGAAGTTGTACTGTCACTGAAAGATGCATCACACACACCTGCAGAAGATGGAAAGTTGCTCTCCAAAATCATCCACTGGACTAATATCAAATAAATGACTAGTTGTCTGTGGTGCAGATTTGTGATATTAACCTGAAGAGGAATGCTATAGATTTATGCACAATGGATAAGTTCCACCCATTGGCCATCCACTGAGATTTAAGGATAGGCTAGATGAAATGCCTTTGACTGTACTTCTTAATGTGGGGAGCAGATATGCAGCCGGGTGATACAGGGTCCTCTCCTGGCTAGGATGGGTGGTGGGGAAGGAAGGGCTTACAGGTCCTCTTTGGTTCAAATGCCAGACTTCTGTTTGGAATATCTCCACTCCCCAAAACCTGTGCACCAGTGTAAGCTCTGCTACACATTTGAGAGACAGGTAGTAATTTTGGGCAGGGTCACATGTCTGGGATATTGAAGGAATGAGACAGGACTTTTTTTAAATCTCTGCTGACATCTAGTGGTCAATTCTGATATTGCATTCTGATAGTTTTTAACAAAACTGCAAAATATAATGGTTTCTTTGCCATTTCAGGCTGACAGAAGAAGAGCAAAATCCCTGAAAAGTCCCTGCCTAAATGCTTCTAAAATATATAACCTTTCTCAGTAACTAGAAATGTAATTCATTCCATCAATTGTTTATACTATTTCTCTGGAAGAAACAATAGAAACACCACAAGGCAGGCATTTAGACTCTCTCTTGAGTGTAAGCCTGACAGTGCCTTAAATGCAGTCTATTACCATTTTCTCCTTCTTCACTGCCCTGTTATAACTCCCCAAGATCAGCCAGCAAAGCTGTTTCAGAGAAGGTAGACAAGAAAGAATTGCAAGCATGTGGGACTTCATTATGGAGGATCGCAAAATGCAATCGATGTCTCTATTGGAATTAGAGAGGGTAATTCCTATATAAAATATATATGGGGGATGTTTCATAGATGAAATCAACAGTACAGCAAGGAAAGATTATTTTGTGGAGGGTGCAGATAATTCAACGGACAGGTCTTTCATTATATTGTTGCTTCAGCTCTCTTTATGCACAGCCAAGCTAGACTATGGAAACAGAGGGGGTGTATATTTGTCTCTTTATTACCACCATCCTGGTCTTTCACTGCTATCTACCCAACCAGCTGTTAGTTGCACATTTCAGAAAGAGTGACATATTGTCGATAGCAGCAATGTAAAGTTTTCCTATCTTTAGACCACTTAGCAATCGGTATTGACAAACGAAGCCTGCAGGCTCCCACTGTGATTTCTGAGTGCTGAAAAGAGATCAGTCATATTTATTTATTTATTTTTGGAGCAGCCACCACGGAGTTTTGCCTAAAGCAGAATTCTGAATCACAAGCATGATTTAAAAAAAAAAAAGTAAAATAGAAATGGAAATATTTGAAGGAACCTGAAGAATGCCACTGGAAGGGTTTCTATGTGGTTCCAACAAAATTCTCCAATAATGTTTTGTATATCCCCATTACCTTTCAAACAGCCTGAGTTCTCCTTTGCTTTATCCATGTGCATGAGGGAGAGCACTAGCTAAAGTGGGAGGACCAAGGCCCAGAGCCCCAAAATGTAGAGTGCCCAAAAAGTTGCTGCCAGAGGGGAAGATATGCTGCCTCCATCCATGTCTCCTTGGCAGAATAAAACATAAAGGGTTTGGAGCCCAACAAAGTAACGTTGTAAACTCCCCCCCCCTCCTGTGACACAAAATATACGAGGACAGTCAAGAGCCATTGGCTTTACAAAACACCAGCTCTGGATCCATTCTGATGCTTGTGTTTTTGGACGTGGCTTGTGTTTTTGGCATGGTGACAGGTACTGCCCTTGACCTACCTGGGTCCTAGCTATCTCAAAGATCAAATCTCACAATATGAACTGACTCGGGTGTCATCCGGAGAGGCTTTTCTCTCCATCCCACCACCCTCACAGGTATGTCTCATGGGAACCCATGAAAGGGCCTTCTCGACTGCTGCACCCAGACTCCCTCCCACTGGAGGCCAGGGCTGCCTCATCTCTGTTGTCCTTCTGGAAGCTGGCAAAGACCTTTCTCTTCAGGCAAGCTTTCCCTGAATGATAGACCACCATTATGTGTCATTTATATGACTCTATAGGTTCACATAGACGTTGTGTTTATAACTACTTATAAACTTGTAGCTTTAAGGTAATGTTGTCTATTAATGCTGTAAGATGTCCCTCAACTCCTTGTTCTCAATACTTGAACATGTCTTAATTGTGTTGGACTGTATATTATCAGGTCTTAATTGTATTGGACTGTATATTATCCCTCATTACTGTAAGCCGACTTGGGTCCTTTTCCAAGGAGAAAGGCAGGGTAAAAATACTCTAAAATAAATAATAAATAAATACATAAAGTAGAGTGCCAATGTATGTTGAGGTCCACACATTTATACCCATTCCTCTTTTCTTTCCCTATCCATGCCACTCTGACATGATTCAACCTTAACCTGTTGTGGGAACAAAACCCAGGGTGCCAAGGTTGCTAGTCATACTTTTTGCATCAGTATGTGTGTGTGTGTGTGTGTTGTGTCATTACAGTTGTGACCGACTCTTTGTGACTCCATGTCCATGGAGTTTTCTTGGCAGGAGTACTGGAGTGGCTTGCCAGTTCCTACTCCAGGCGCCTACAGCACCTGGTATTCCCTGGTGGTCTCCCATCCAAGTACTAACCTGGGCTGGCCCTGCTTAGCTTCCGAAATCAAGCGAGATTGGATGTGCTTAGGGCATCTAGGCAAAGCTTTGCATCAGTATAGTACATGGCAAAAAATGATTTCCTTGTCTGTGACACAATGAGATTTCCTCAACTGTTCTCAATGAGTTCTGAGGCTAATTTATGACCTCATGAGAGTCATTTAGGAGCCGTATGGTCATTATTGTCTTGTATTTTAAAGAACTGTAAAAGGGATTACTAGCCATGTGTGTGTGTGTGTGTGTGTGTGTGTGTGTGTGTGTGTGTGTGTGTGTGTGTGTGTGTGTGTGTGTGTGTGTGTGTGTGTGTGTGTGTGTGTGTGTGTGTGTTGTGTCGTTACAGTTGTGACCAACTCTTCGAGACCCCATGTTCATGGAGTTTTCTTGGCAGGAATACTGGAGTGGTTTGCCAATTCCTGCTCCAGGCGCCTCCAGCACCTGGTATTCCCTGAAGGTCATCCATCCAAGTACTAACCAGGGCCGACCCTGCTTAGCTTCCGAAATCAGGTGAGATTGGATGTGCTTAGGGCATCTAGGCAACACTTATTTACCTTCACAACAGAAAAAGCCTCTAGCATTCCACAGAGACATTTTTGCATAAAATGTAGAAACATCACCCCATTCGTTCTTGCTAACACTGCTCTCTTATTGCCGGCATGAACTCGATCCACGGTTAGTAAACCTTTTCACAGTGACAATGCATCCATGGTAACTTTGCATCTGAAAAATAACACATTCTAAACTTTATCATCCAAAAAAAAAGTTCTTCACTTGGATGGGATAAGGAGTTTCTCTCAGGCCTGCCTGCCATAGAGGTATGCCTAAGGATAACACAACAGAGGGCCTTCTCAGTGGTTACTCCTGGGCTGTGGAACTCATTTCCACTGGAAGTCAGCCTGGACCCTTCCTGCTGTTTGTTTCCCGATAGGCAAAGACTTCTAATTAGACTGCCTTTTTCATAAGTATGAATGTCAGAGAAAGTTTTCTTCTAATGGGAGACATTATACATTCTATATTTTAAAAATATTATGTTTTTAACTTTTCAGTAGTTTTGATAGACTGTTCAAAAATATTCTAGCATTTTGTATTTCTAACTGTCTTAACATTGATCTTTTAAATGTTTTATAAGCCCCCTCAGCCCCATAACTAGAAGAAATGTGGGACAGAAATAAAATTAATGAACAAATCTGGCATTTTCTGCATGTCAAGTATAGACTTACAGTTTTTAAACGAACAGCAGTTCTCCAAAAGTACATTTTGCAGCTCCCCTAGGATAGTTACTGCACAGCACTAGCCACTTGCAAAAAAAAAAGGCTCACTTTTTTTTCCCTCTGGCTGTATTCCAAACAGTAAAACTGTTTATTCTTTTTCTCACATAGCTGATAAGCAAGGCCTGTATTTGTAACTCTGGGAACACCAAATGACCATCACTGCTCATTAAAGCAAGCACTTTAGCTAACAAGCTTAACAAGGGTCTGGAGAGATGGCCATCACATAACTTGATGCAGCACAATAAACCCGCATTGTGTACAATTGCCAGCGAAGCCATAAACCATAAAGCCAAACGCTGTCCAATAAACAGAGTAGCCATCAATAATGTCACAATGAAACCAAAAGCAGAACAGTGTGATCAAAAGACAACCATAGCAATTAGACCCCCTACCTCAAAGTCAAGCAGGATATGTAAATATTGTCAAGAACAATATTTTTGCACAAAAGAACTGCAAGAACTGCAATATTGTCAAGAACTGCATCCTGGGGTCACCATGCCAGTTCCATTACTTGTTGAATAGACTGCTTATGTAAGCACTGCAAAAACAAACAAATAAACAAGCAAAAACGGGAGTGTCATGAAAGTTGAAAAATCAGCTTATGTTTTCAGGGAGAAGTGAAATCCCCATGTACAGAAGCCAGTCTACCGTCTTCCAAGCGGGAGCTTCTCTGATGTTACAGAGCTCATGAGAAAACAACACAAAGATAACATGCTGAATTAAAAGAAATGGAGTTGCTTTCTGCAGCTGGATATATTCTTATACAAGAAGGGTTTACAACAGTGATTCCTCACCTTTGAATGGTCATTAACTCCACCTGGATCTAGTGAAACTATACAGCCAAAGAGTTGAGTTCTATGTGATAAAATTCCATGATTGGTGCTTAATGGTGGTCACAGCCAACTGAAAAGAATATGGCAAGTGTGTGTGTGTGTGTGTGTGTGTGTGTGTGTGTGTGTGTGTGTGTGTGTGTGTGTGTGTGTGTGTGTGTGTGTGTGTGTGTGTGTGTGTGTGTGTTCTCCAATACCATTTTGGCCATCAAGCCCCTGTAGCAGCTTATGAAAGTACTGTATACAGAATCACCCTAAGATTTGCATAGAAATTGCAGGAACGTCCAATGTCCTTAGTTTATCATTGTCACCAAGGAATACTCTTAAACTACAAAGTAGACCAGTAGATCCATACCATGTGTGGAATCATCTTTATGCCCTACTATATTGTTGATTTGAAATGTTGATTTATATCTGTGTAATTGTTTTTATGTTGTTAACCAACCAGAGTAGCCCTTGGACTAGATGGCTGTGGTACATGTAAGATAGATAGATAGATAGATAGATAGATAGATAGATAGATAGATAGATAGATAGATAGATAGATAGATAGATAGATAGATAGATAGATACCTGGTGAGAAATTAAATAAAGGTAAAAACAACTATTAATGTGTCCTACCATAATTCACCACCATTGGCCATGCTAACTAGGGCTTCTGAAGTCCAAAGTACATTCCAACAATCCCACATGTTCCTTTCATTAAAATGGGGCAGCAAAATTAAGATGGTCTGTTGTCATCAGTCACTGGTAGGATAAGATGGTTGGTCCTCCTATTAGTCACAATGGGCTGTCTTGAATGACCAAACATCAGAAGTGGTAAATTCACCATTCACCCTGCCATAGGAAGGCCTTTAATTCTCTAGAAAGCATCTCTATCATCCAAACCCTAGTTCTGTGGAATCCATAGAGTAGTGGTGGTGAAACTGTGGTACTCCAGATGTTTTGGACCACAACTACCAGAATTCTGAGCCTAGATTGCCAGTGACAAAGGACTGTGGGAGTTGTGGTCCAAAACATCTGGAGTGCTGAAGGTTCACCACCACTGCCTTAGAGTCAAGGAGACCAGGCAGAAGATACAGGAAATTACCTGAGGTGCAGGCTTTGAGGAGTCACAGTTGTCTCATATTTGTTGTAAAGGCTTCAGGAACTCCACTCTAAAACTCTTGGGTGGTTTGACAGCATGTGGTGTGAAAAAAATGGAGTATGGCCCGAATTTTTTTTTAAAAAATGGACCTCATATTATTATATAGCAAATGAAAATGGTTCTGGCAGGGTTTTACAGAGCAGACTGAACTACAGCCTCCCTTAGTAAACCATCACAATGACATCCTTCTCAGCCAGGACACCCACCAAGCAGGATCTCACACTCATGTTTTGGGTGTGTGCATTCATTGTCTCATTCTGGGCCCACCTGATCCAGCTTTGTTGTCCTCCATTAGCTTCCCTTGTTGGATCCTAAAGTCATTCATCACCTTCCTCATCCATAAAAGCTATCTGCGTGATTCAGCAGTGCCAAGGAACTCTGACTCAGTGGAAGACAAAGCTGCTAGAGCTTGCTTATAATTACCCCATGAGATACAAGAAGTGCCAACATGAAAAGGAAGCCACCAGTAGACTTATAATCAGCACAGTCATCTGCCCAGTCTTCATCAGTGTACCCTACAAGCTTTGGGTCCTCACTGCTTGACAGGCTACTGAAAATCCATGGCCCTTTCCCCAGGCTAATCTAATTACCTGTGCTTCACCCTTTGAGAAGTCACTATTTGTCTTTGTAGAAAAGGCTTCATGGAGTATATACTTTAACCACTAAAACACATACACACAGTGCCTCTATGACTCACAGCCAGGAACAGTAGCAAACAGATGGGAGCAACAGAGTTTCTGAACAAGCTCACAATGACTTTCTTATATTGTTTTCTTTCAAATAGCCTGGATGAAAGCACTGCGAAGTGCATTTTGAATAAATGTTCCTGAGCTCCATTGGGGGAAAATGTACCCTTTTTCGAGTTCCTTAACAGTACTTTAAAATGGAAAAACAAATAAGTGATGTCAGGAAAAGTGACCCTTTTTTTTCGTTGTGTAGAATTAAGAAAGGCATTTCACGATATCTCCCCCCCCCAAAAAAAAATAACTCCTGTTATTTCACTGCCCTTTAAAGACAGATTTTTTTTTAAAAAAAGTGTTTTATTATTCTCTGGGTTTATCTCCTGTTCTTTTTCCCAAAGCAACAAATTTCCATCTGCTGCATTTAGAACTTAAACTGTCCCCCAAATCGAGTAAATTAAAAGTGTTCCTCTCAGATCTGTCTCGATAGCTGTAAAATGCTGATTTTCCGCACTTCCTCAGCTTGAACACTTTGTTTTATTTCACTTCACCTAAACCACCAAGGCATACTTCGTTCTTTGCCTACCAGCAAAAGCCTAAATAGTAAAACAGTATAAACACAGATCTATTGGGTGTTATTTTGAACTGGGCTTGTAATATGGCATTAATTGCCGGCCATCATGATTTAGTAATGGGCCTGTTTTTTTACAATTCACATAAGAACATTAGAAGAGCCATGCTGGATCAGGCCAAAGGCCCATTTGGTCCAGCTTCCTGTATCTCACAGTGGCCCCACCAAATGCATCTGGGAGCACACAAGACTAGATCTCTGTCTCCTGAAACCAGTCCCTGCATCTGGCCCTTGAAGTACCCCAGTTTTAAGCCTGGGGGTTACACATCTCCATCATGGTTTGTAACCTGTGATGGACTTTTCCTCCAGGAATCTGTCCAGTCCCCTTTTGAAGGCCTCCTGGCCAGATTCCATCACCACTATCAACTCATGGGCTCTAAGGTATCTGTGATGGATCAGGAAAGAGATCTTGGTGTGCTGGTGGACAGCTCAATGAAGGGGTCTACCCAGTATGTGGCAACAGTGAAGGCCAATTCCATGCTAGATATTATCAAAAAGGGATTTGAAAATAAAACAGCCAACATTATAATGCCATTGTACAAGACAATAGTAAGGCTGCACCTGGAGTAATGTGTACAATTCTGGTCGCGGCATCTCAGAAAACACATAGTGGAACTGGGAAAGGTGCAAAAGAGAGCAATTAAAACGATTACTGGGCTGGGGACCTCCCTGATGAGGAGGGATGCCCTCCCAGGCCAAAAAGAACTGGATAAAAAAATTTCATCCTTTATAACACTATGACCATATTCACCTTTCCTTATCCAGCCAAGGAAGTGGAACACAGACAGAGGTGGAGATGCAATCTATCTGGCTTACATTTCAATATAAAATTTGTAATGCCTCTTTTTTCTGTGCTAACACACCAGGGCGTCCCTTACCTAGGTTCTCAGATTTTGTTGGACTTCAACTTCCTCAACTCACAGGCCAAAAAAAGCCACAGATACTAGGATTTATTGTCTGGCTGCATCTGGGGATACAAGATTAAGGGAAAGGGCTGGAATTCTCCTAGCCTGCAATGCAAAAGGCACAACTTTTGAAGATAAATTGCTCTCAGGTTGAGAAATCTATGTAGACAAGATCTGTTGCAGACAGAGTCGTGTGGCTTCTTGTTCTGCAACAGTGTCTGCAGAGTTGTTTTTTGTTAAAAAAAATGAGGATATTTCACTTCAAAGGTTATGCTTTCTACATAGAAACATGAAAGAATCTCAACCATTGTATATACAAAGCAAAAAGCAATTGACCTTTAATTTGCATACTTCTCTGAGTCCCATGCTGAATTTCCCCATCAAAAATAGGTGTATGTTCAGCTGGAGAAATTGCATACAAAAAGGGTTTATATTATGGTAAACACTTGAAAAAGAGGGAGAGGTGCTGTAAAAATGAACACAAAACACAAAACTTTGCAAGGGTCGTTAATTGCCAGTACATCCAAAAGGAGGCTCACACCCGATGAGATCCCAGCTTCCAGTGTTTATGGGACCCTTTTATCCCATTTTAGTTAAGCCCAGGAAGCAATAACTGCCATTATAATAATAACCACTGCATACAATAGGAAACAGTTCATAAACCATGAAACAAATAGCAAAATAGCATTATTGAATATCCATCCATTCACTCATATATATTTTTAAAAATATATCTATATAACCAGAACTGTGCCACTCAGACCTGTGCAATTTGAGGGAGAAGTGTAATCTCACAACTGCAGAGCTGGAAGGGACCACAGGCATCATCAAGTTCATTCCCTGTCAAAGGCGGTTACTTCACGTCCATTTTGTCTCTGTAAGTGTTGCACTTTGGACCAGTACAAAAAAAATTACTTCACGTCCATTGCGCAACAGCTGAAATTTGTCTTGACCACGCCCCCAGAGCAGGATTAGAATGTGACAATACTGTATCTGGTGCTGGGTTGGGGTATTCTCTTGTCACGGTTTGTTCCTGGTTCCTCATCCGAGAGAAGGGACCATGCAGTAGCAACTATAATGCAACAACCAGTGTGCGCCTAGTGGTCAGGGGCTGAAGTGGCATTCGACATTAGTTCCCCGATGGGAAACACCATGCAGCGCAAATGTTCATTAAAGAAAGTACTGAAAATTATGTAGTATTGATGTGTACATCCCAGAAGACCAGTAAATCGAAATATCGAAAAAGTTTTATTTACGATATTTTAAAAAAAGGGTTAAGAAAGCAAGACAAATTCAGAATTTGTCACAGAACAAGACTGTGAAGTAACAGTTGTCATGAGACAAGTTATCATGAACGTGAGAAAATGGAAGCAGGGACTAAACAGGGACAAAACCACGTGATTGCAACCAACGCTGTCACGGTACAAAACTAGTAACAGAACAAGGAAGGACGTGAAGTAACTGTCAAAGAGGGACAGTGAAGAATCAAACTTCCAACCTCTGGCTCTACTGCCAGATGTCTAGACCACTGAGCTATCAAGTAATTCTTTGTTGAGTGCTGACCGTTAAGGAGGCATAGTGGGAAATCTCCTTGCATTGTGGCTAAATCTTCTGAAGGCAGGCCTGAGATGGAAGACAATCCAAACTAGATGGAGAACTAGGTCAAAAGAAATCCAATGAGTTTCAACAACAGGGAAAATATACAATTCTACATACATTTTTGCATTAAAAATTAGATGCACCAAAATCACATTTAGCAATAAGATATGTGAAACAAATTGGCACCAGAGTAAAAAATAAATCAGCAATGTGGCAGCAAAACACCCCGGTACAATTCTGGGTTGCATCAACAGAAATATCAACAGATGCTAAGTGTCCTGGTCAAAGGAAGTAAGAATGTTACTCTGTTTGTCTCTATTTTCTATTCCATGGTCTTCACGATTCACCTTGAATTTTGTATTCATTTTTGGATATTTTAGTTCAAAAAGGATAATGTTAGGTTTTGACAGTTTATTATTGTTGGGGTTCATTTGTATTTGGGTAGTCACTGTTGGGTGATGTCTGTACACCGCCCAGAGTTCCCTATGGAAAAATCGGGCAGTTAGTAATTATAAGAAATAAATAAATAAATAAATAAATAAATAATCAGAGGGTGAACTATAAAGCAAATGGAACCAACAAACTTTAAGAAGAATTCAACAGAGGTGAGTACACTTAGTTGGCAGGAGAGAAGATCTGTAGATGATGTGATAACCATCTCCAATATTTGAAGGGCTCTTGACGTGGAACATGAAGCAGGCCTCCCCGCTGCCTGCCACCACTCCAGAAGATAGTAACTAAAATAATTGATTCAAAACACAAGGAATGAAACACCAGGAACATCTTTCCGACTGGCGGAGCTACTCAACAGCAGGATAGGCTGCTTGGAAAGTGAAGGAGTCTTCCTTATTGAAGGTTGAGGAGAGGGACATATTTCAAGGATGCTTAGTGTAAATTTCCTGTTTTGATATGATTCTATGTCCTATGTACATTCTTCAAGCTCTACAATTTGTGCCAGTGTCTCATTTATCAAGCTTGACTTTCAGGGACATTGAATCATGATGGCCAAAGTGCTGGGAAGTTCAGGCAACTGGAAAATAGTTGTTATTCATCACCTTGTTTTGTCTCATTCACGATTTTGTTAGCGCCGTATGAGATAAAAGCAGAGAAACATTAAAAGCATAACAGGGTCACTGTGATGGAAAAATTAGCGCTAAGTATCTGTAATTGCATGATGAAGCTACACATGCTTTGAATTCAGCCATGTCTCTGTTTTTATGGAAGCCAGAACATGGGATTCAAATTAATTAGATGCTCTCTACAGTCTTGGGCAGTGGGGGGAAATGAATTGACTTTATGGTTTGCATTAATTTTGATAAACGAGTTATCTTTCATCACCATCCATTCCATCTACCAAACACTACATGACTTGTAGTAGAGCTTTGAAAAGTTATTTTTCTTGGGACTACAACTCCCATGATTTCCTGTGGCCATTTTTTTCAAATAAGTGCAAGGTAACTTCCATTTTCCTTTCAGAAATGCACCACAAGCCTAGGAACATAAGGATTTCTGATTGTAAACTGTCTATAGATCCTAGTTCAGTCAAGGAGGTACAGTATCCCTAGGAACCATGCTGTCTGGAAATTAATGGAATTATAAAGACAAATAAATAAATAAATAAATAAATAAATAAATAAATTTCACAAACTCTGAATCATTCTCCACGTTTTTTTCCAGATCCTAAGAACCAAAAATGGTACCCACCTCTCTCCTGCTCTGCAGCCACCACTGCTGATAAAATGTAGCCCCAGAGGTGAGTTCTGGCCTGTTGCTTGTCAGTGAGTTTGATTTGGCTCCAGGGCCTGAGTAACCGCACATACGCAAACAGATTTGATACAAAGTTTAGATGCACTTTCATTAGTTAAAGTAGCCCCCCTTGAGCTAGCACAGAGGACCGATCCAGATCTACCATCCTGTCTGGTGCTTGATGCAAACTAGGGCCAGATACAGGGTTAACCACGTTGCAGCAACATCTGTGTGGCGTTGCCGGTCTCCTTGGGAACCCGAGCTGGATATGCACATGAGCACCCTGCCCTTTGCCCCATTGAGGACCACAAGCCACACCCACAGTGACCAACCACTGCCATGCAGATCCAACCCAGTCCTTCCAAAATGCCAAAGGAAGCATAAGAACATAAGAAGAGCCATGCTGGATCAGGCCAAAGGCCCATCTAGTCCAGTTTCCTGTATCTCACAGTGGCCTCGCCAAATATGTCTGGGAGCTCACACGAGACTAGATATATGTCTCCTGATACCACTCCCCTGCATTTGGCCCTTGAAGGGCCCTGTTTTTTTTTTTTAAAAAATCAATAATCCCCTCACCTCCCACAGAGCTATTACAACAGAAACTAAGAATACAACACAGCCATAATCACTGAGTTGAATCATTAAGATGTGTGGCTGCTGACACTCTGTACGTCTCTTCCATAGCATGTGTGCTCCATTTCACATAAACACATGGCCTATCTAGCAAACTCACAATTACCTCTTCAATCCCAGGTGATTTCCACATCCCATTGACTCAGCATGAATCCAGGCCCAATAATGTGCCACAATGACTTCCTTCAAAGAGAAAATGCCAGGAAGAAATATTATTTGCAAGCAAATGCCCTCATCCTAAGGTAGGTTTTTTTATGCCCAGTTGTTCACTGCCCTATCACCATTTTGTGTGCTATAGTAAACCCAAGTTCAGCAGGCACAGGGGTGGCACCAATCCTGGAGTGAGCACTGAATTCATTCAGCAGCAGCTTGCAAACTGCAAGTTCTACGTGCGTGACCTCAACACAATGGATTTTGATGAGTGGCCACCTGTTAGTCTGCATATAACCAAGGGTCCAGGCTGCTACGGATGAAGCTGTAGCTATTCTGTTATCTGGAATAAAATGTAGGTTCCTAAAACATTGCAAAAACTAGAGGCTGCTGAACCTTTAGAAGTAGCCAAGTTCTTGCACACTCTACTGACACGTATTTCCTTCTGACATCTAGAAATAGTAGCCACCTTTGAAACAACCTTTGCAACAACAGTTACACGTGCAAACCAAGTTCCCATGCTGCAGTCCTCCTGATTTTTAAAAAAGGAGTGTGGTTGTATTTCTGTTGATAAGACACTGAGAAACGTCATGGTTACAAGAGGATCGTGCAAGTACACGAGTAGAGTTGGGCTTGAACTGCTGAACTAGCAGTTAGTGCTCATTTGTTTCTCAGCTGAACAAGTGTTTGATGGCTCCCAGCCCCATAGTTCCCAGTGGGCACCCACTCAGAGGCAGCACCCAGAGGGGGTGGAACAAAGAAGACAGTGTGTGGCTTCTGTGTGGGTGCACACTGGAGGAGGAGGTGCTAACCCTAACCCTAACCCCCCAGAAGAAGAAGAAGAAGAAGAAGAAGAAGAAGAAGAAGAAGAAGAAGAAGAAGAAGAAGAAGAAGAAGAAGAAGAAGAAGAAGAAGAAGAAGAAGAAGAAGAAGAAGAAGAAGAAGAAGAACTGTGATGAATTTGCTGGATTGGAGGTCTGTTATGATCTCTACATTTGGTCTTCTCCTGTGGTCTTTCACTGCCTGTTTAGCTATTGAGGGTCCAGCTTTTATTTTCCTTAGAAACATTGGAGTAGCTGGGAGACCTTAACATTTTTTTTTTAGAATTCCACAGCAATTCAAAAAGATTATAAATCTTTAGACTCTGGACTACCGCTTTTACATTTCAGTTTTTTTAATGCACACACACACATGCACGTGCACACAAACAAACAAAAAAGGAGATCAACAATCACCCCACTAGGGATAAATACCTTCTCCTAGATTTCCTATAGATTTTAAAGGTCACGGATGTATAGAAACGTTTGGCTTAACCTTAAAAGCATTCATTGGTCTTTCAGCACAGTTCCCCCTCCATTTATCCCTACTGCACTAAAAAGCAGCAATTGAAAACATGAAACAAGCATCCCTAAAAATTGTAAAATGGGAAATGTAATAAAAGAGGTGGTGTATTTGGGGATGGGGTGTCTCACAGTGGGATCCCAATTGGTTCTCCTTCTCAGTCAACCTCATATGCAGTGTTTACAGGTTTCTAATAGCTCGTCTGCAATGGTCGTGTTTACTGCAATCAAAATCCATTTCAGGGTGGAAAATGATCACAAGTGAGAACTTGATCTATACATTTCCCTTTACATATCTTAAGGGGCCAGGAAGGGAGAGAAGTCTGAATTCATACTGAGACTGGCTTACAGTGGGAAGACTTGTCTACTTGTCTAGAATAGCACTGGAAAAAATGAATATACATAACATTGTTAACATAAGAACATAAGAACATAAGAAGATCCAAGTGGATCAGGCCAAAGGCCCATCTAGTCCAGCTTCCTGTATCTCACAGTGGCTTCCTGATACCACTCCCCTGCATCTGGTCCTTGAAGTACCCCGGTTTTAGGCCATTCTGTGGCAGGGAGTTCCACAGACTAACAATGTGCTGGGCGAAAAAATATTTTCTTTTGTCTGTTCTTACTCTCCCAGCCCTCAATTTGAGGGTATGTCCCCTAGTTCTGGTATTTTGTGAGAAGAAGAGCATCCCTTTATCCACTTTACTTATGCCCTGAATTATTTGACATAATGAAGAGGTAGTTGCAGGAACATCTTACTTTCATCTTCAGCCTTGAAATAAAAACAGCCATGGACTCCACTATTGATGCAGATTCAAGGGATGTATCCAGTGTGCCGTGCTTAGGTCCAGTTTTATTGGATGAGTTTCAATTATTGAGACCTGAGGATGTGGACAGGGTGCTTGGATCTGTCCGTGCTACCACTACACCAGTGGTCCCCAACCCCCGGGCCGCGGACCGGTGCCGGTCCGTGGACCGGTTGGAACCGGGCCGCCTGGGGAGGCCGGGGAGGCTCCTCCCCTTTTCCTCCGCCGCCCTCCTCCTCCTCCTCTTCTCTCCCGCGGGCAGCCGGAGGAGGAGTCGCCGCCGCCGGGCACGGCGCACGGGCGGGTGGGGGGAGCCCGGGGTTCCTGGGCGGGTGGGCCCCGCCTCCTCCTCCTGTCGGCGGCCGCGGCGGCCACGGCAGCCGCCCAGGGTTCGGCCGCGACTCCGCGGCCGGTGGCGGGCGCCCGCCGCCGCCGTGGCCGGCTTGGCGGTCCCGGTGGCGCCCTCGGGCCGGAGACGCCACCCCCACCGGCCTCCTCCCCTCCCCCCTCCCGCTCGCCCGCCCGAAGGCCGCAGCCGGAGGCAAGCGGCGGCGCAGAGGTGCCCCACCGAGGCGGGCGCCCCGCCGCCGGCCGCGGCGCCCCGCCGCCCGGCCGCGGAGCCACAGCCGAACCCGGGCGGCTGCCGCGGCCACGGCCGCTGCCGCCCGCCTCGGTTGGGGCACCTCTGCGCCGCCGCTTGCCTCCGGCCGCCGACTGGAGGAGGAGGCGGGGGCCCGCCCGCCCAGGAGCCCCGGGCTTCCCCCCCCCGTGCGCGCGGGGAGCGCACGCCCGACGCCCCAGCCGGCAAGCGCCGCTGCCGCCGCCGCCGCCGCCGCCCCGCCCGCCTCGGTTGGGGCACCTCTGCGCCCCGCTTGCCTCCGGCCGCCGACTGGAGGAGGAGGCGGGGCCCGCCCGCCCAGGAGCCCCGGCTTCCCCCGCCCGTGCGCACGGGGAGCTTGCCCCCAGCTGGCAAGCGCCGCTGCTGCCACCGCTGCTCCGCCGCCGCCGCCGCTCCGTGGCCCCCAAGCACACCCCAAGCCCCCCCACCTCCCCTCCCCCTCCTCCCTCCCCCCCCCCCACACCCCTCCCTGCCCCCCACACCCCATCTCCCCCTCCCCACCCCCCACCCCGGGCCACGGGAAAATAATAAAATAAATACCGGTCCCTGGAAACAAAAAGGTTGGGGAGCACTGCACTACACCACTCGACCCTTGCCCTTCTTGGCTAATTGAAAGATCTGCCAGGGGGGTTCGCACCTGGGTCCAGGAGGTTGTTAACGCCTCCTTAAGAGAGGGAGTGGTCCCCACCACCTTGAAAGAGGTGGTGATTAGACCACTCCTAAAAAAACCAAACCTGGACCCAGGGCTGGTGGTTAACTACCGACCAGTGCCCTTATTTGGGCAAGGTGTTGGAGCGGGTGGTGGCCGGACAACTCCAGGCACTGCTGGATGAAACTGATTTTCTGAATCCATTTCAATCTGGCTTCAGGCCGGGTTTTGGAACGCCCTGTATGATGACCTTTGCCGGGAGAGAGACAGGGGGAGTGCGACACTGTTGATACTCCTGGACCTCTCAGCGGCTTTCGACACAATCGACCATGGTGTCCTTCTGGATAGGCTGGCCAGGTTGGGGGTTGGAGGCACTGCTCTGCAGTGGTTCCAATCCTTCCTGGCTGACCGTGTGCAGAAGGTGGTGCTGGGGGACAGTTGCTCTGCCCCGTGGCGTTTACGTCACGGGGTTCCCCAGGGCTCCATACTGTCTCCCATGCTGTTCAACATCTACATGGAACCGCTGGGAGAGGTCATCAGGAGGTTTGGGCTGAGGAGTCAGCAATATGCTGACGATACTCAGCTCTACCTCTCGTTTTCCACCAATCCAGGTGAGGCGATTTCTGTACTGAACCTGTGTCTGGGCCAGATAATGGAATGGATGAGGGTTAATAAATTGAAACTCAATCCAGACAAGACGGAAGTACTGTTAATGGGTGCCTTGCCGGACAGGTTAGAGGGCCATCTTCCTGTCTTGGATGGGGTTGCACTCCCCCTAAGGGACAGGGTCCGCAGCTTGGGGGTGCTTCTGGACCCCGGTCTAACTCTGGAAGCCCAGGTGGAAGGGTGCCTTCCTTCAGCTGCGGAAAATATACCAGCTTCGCCCCTACCTAGACGAGCACAGCCTCATGACAGTTACGCATGCACTGGTAACATCCCGTATTGATTACTGCAATGCACTCTACATGGGGCTCCCTTTGAAGATGGTCCGGCAATTGCAACTGGTTCAGAATCGTGCGGCACGGCTGGTAAGTGGTGGGGCCGCCAGGGATCACATCACACCGATTCTGCGTAACCTTCATTGGTTACCAGTTGCTGCCCGAGCTGAATTCAAAGTGCTTGTTCTGACATACAAAGCCCTAAACGACTTAGGACCTAGATACCTGAAGGATCGCCTCCTTCCATACGAACCTACCCGGCAATTAAGATCTAGCCAGGGGGCCCTTTTGAAAGAGCCATCCCTCAAGGAGGTGAGAGGGATGGCCTGTAGACACAGGGCCTTCTCGGCAGCTGCTCCCAAGCTATGGAATGCCCTCCCGATCGAGATCCGCCTGGCGCCAACACTGATTACATTCCGGCGCCAGGTAAAAACCTTCCTGTTCCAGAAGGTTTTTAATTGATATAATATAGATTGTGGGTCCGCTGATGACAATTTTAGAATAATGATTTTAGTGTAAGGTTTTTATTGATGATTTATTGATATTTTACTCTTAACTATTCTAAATTGTTTTATTCTTTGGATTGTAAGCCGCCCAGAGACCTTTGGGTAGTGGGCGGCATATAAGTTAAATAAATAAATAAATATAAATAAATAAATGGGGGAAAGCTAGCTATTATAGCTAGCTATTATAGCTAGCTTTGGACTCCAGAAACATGTTTTCAGGTTAGCAGGAATGTGGTATGCAAGGATCGCTTTGAGGCCCTGAAAATGTTGCGCCTTCATGCTTTTAGCATTTTTTCAGAGCTCTTAGAGAATTAGTAAGTTGGTGGTATCACGTACATCAGTGCCACATTCATTAGACAGTAATGTATCATCATTCATCTATGTGAGAGGCTGGATGTCCATCTGCCGGTGGTACTTTGATGGGGGCTTCCTGCATGGCAGGGGCTTTGGACTGGATGGCCCTTGAGTTCTCTTCCAAATCAATGGCAGTTACTTCATGTCCATTTTGTCTCTGTTTGTGTTGCGGTTAGGAGCGGTACAAATAATATTACTTCACGTCCATCACGCAACTACTGAAACTTGTCTCGACCACACGCCTGGAATGGGTGCTTAACCCGACAATACTTTACCTGGTGCTGGGGTAGGGTTTTCCCTTGTCACTCTTTGTTCCCTCTTTCTGTTCTGAGACAAGACACCATGTAGTAAGACTGTCATGCAACAAAACATTTGTTTCTCTCAAAAAACTGTGTCCGGGTTCTTTTTTTATTTTGTCTTTTCAGAAGCAAAATGTTGAAAAAGAATTTATTAAACTCAATAAAAAGGAAAATGAAAAAAGGAAGCTAGACAAAGTCAGTGTTTGTCACGGTACAAGACTGTGAGGTTACACTTGTCACGAGACAAGTTATCACAACCATGGCAACACTGAAACAGGGACAAAACTACGTGATTGTGACCAATGATGTCACAGTACAAAACTAGTCGCAGAACAAAGAGGGATGTGAAGTAACCGCCTATGATTCTATGATTCCATGATTCTCTGATTCTGTCAGTCCAAAACAGACCAGTTAGGTCAGGCAATGGATATCCTGTTAGGATGTTGTCCCATGAAAAAATGGTGCCCTGTGCAGGTTATGACTGAATATTTGTGATTTAGGAGGCCTTTGTTTCAACACATGGGTGGTAGTCCCTTTACCAGTTTTAGAGGGTGAATTTCAAGGCACTGAGCATTGTGGATACTGAAATGTGGCACTTGGGAACACAATATTTTCCCACTGAGGCAGGTTCAATGGCAGCAATGCTGAGATATGCCATTAACAACATCAAAGAGTGGGAAGATGGACATCTCACAGATCCTGGGCATACATGTATCTGCTTCCTCAGTAAGGTCTCCAAGAACTGGTGGTTCCTTCTTTTTGTTCTCTTCCATGGTTGAGTTTGCCAGAAAGGATGATGTGGATTCTTTGGCCACAGTGTTGCATTTTGAGCAGCTAAGCACACTGCACTTTTGGCATTGAGTTCTCAGAGCTTTGACTTCATTAGAATGGAGAGGAAAGAGGGGTGTGATCTGGGATGAGGAAGTAAATATTTTCCTCCTGATCTTTTGTCATCTGGGTGACAATAACTTGGAGAGCAAGTCATTGATTCTTCAAGAATCAAGAGGTAAAAGATTGAAAGGCCATAAAATTGAGATGGCCAAGGATTTATGCTCTTTGGTCAGCCATTATCCTGATGATGGTTTGGAAAGAAGAGTATGATCAAAAGGTTGATAGAGTGGGTAGGGTGGGGGTAAAGAAGAAGTCTGTCTGTAATGTCATGATGGCCAACCCGGGTACAGTTTTTTCATGTAAGAGTTGAATGCTTTGTAGAGATGGGCACAAAATGCCCAAATGGTATTTTGTTTCATTTTTTGTTTGTTTCATTTCATTTGGAATGATTTTTTTAAATTGTTTCATTTTTTGTTTTGTTTTTCTTTTTTTCTTTTCTTTTTTTTTAAATGTTTTTTTACAGCCAACCAGCCTGGCCGGTCAGCACTTTGTTCTTTTTCTTTCTTTCTTTTTTTACAAAACAAGCGCAAGTCAGCTGTAGTGTAGGCTGATCAGCACTTCTCTTTTTTTAACCCTCGTGTCAACCAGCCAGGACGGTCAGCACTTTTTTTTTTAACAAAACAAGTGCCGTTCAGCTGTAGCACAGGACAATCAGTGCTTGTCAAAATAAATAATAAACAAAACTAAACAGAACAGAATGAAAATTTCTGTTTCATTTTGTTTCTTTTTTTAGAGAGCACTTCATTTTTCATTTCATTCTGTAATGAAACAAAAAAAAAACTCATTTCGTGCCCATCTCTAATGCATTGTGTTTATAACCACTTATAAACTTGTGTGATACCATTGACACTATGTTTTCTTCACTCATAACTTTACCTGGAATTTTCCTCTCCTTTTAATTGCTCTCATTCTCTTGTAGCTTTAATGTAATGTTGTCTTTTAATGCTGTAAGGTGTTCCTCAATTCCCTGATCTCAATACTTCAACATGTTTTTATTGTACTGAACTGTATATTATTCCTCATTACTGTAAGCCACCTTGGATCCTTTTCCAGGGAGAAAGGTGGGGTAAAAATACTGTAAAGTAAATAAATAAATGTCCAGAATTGTATAAAGGTGATGGAGTGCATTTGTCAGAATTTGGTACTGCCATCTTTTTGCTGGACCTGCAGTGAGGTCTTTGGGGACAGGATACTTTGCTTGGCGATGGCAAGGATCCTACCAATGGCTAGTTTACTTGCCTTGCAGATAGTGTGGAGTGCCAAGTGATTGCTGGTGAGTTCCCAATGGGAAACTCAGGGATGCCGAGGGGAAAAAAAGCAGGCTCACTTTTGCCTGCCCAACACACTTCCTCCAGTCCAAAGCAGCTAATTGTAGCAAGATGGGAAGTGCATTAGGAATTCCTGTCTGTTAAAAGGGGGAAAAAACACATAGAAGGCAGAGGAGGGACAGGCACACCCATGGGGCAGGGAGTGCCTGCTTGCTATGCAAATATGTTGAATAGATTCCACCATACCGGTATTCCATATTTGCCAGTTCAAAAAAAAAATAAATAAAAATCAACGAACATGGGCAAAGGGTTTTTGTGCAAATTTTACATTTTCCCATAGACCTCTGAACTGGCTTAAAATTTGCATTGGAACAGAAACAAGGATTTTACCACCTTGAGACAAGGTCACACTTTATTTTTTAAAAAGTCTGCTGCTGGTGGAAAAACGATTTTATGCTCCGCATCTGCAATCACTTTGCAGCAGATTTTAATGGTTGTGTGAAAGCAGTTTCTGTCTCTGTCTCTCTCTGTGTGTGTGGGTGTGGGTGTGGGTGTGTGGGTGTGTCCCTCCTCTCTCTCTCTCTCTCTCTCTCTCTCTCTCTCTCTCTCTCTCTCTCTCTCTCAAACACTTTATTTTTATAATATGTATAATTATCTGCTGCTGGTTTTGAGTTTTCGGAAAATTGATTTTATTTGTCACAAAATGTTTCAAATTGACATTTCATTTGTCAGTCAGATTTTACCGGTTGCGTGATTTGACTTCCCAGAGCATAGGGCGTCCCACAATCAGGGCTCTCTCTGTTTCTCTCTCTCTCTCTGGGGTGGGCAGCGGTGGAGTGGGGCCATGGGTGGGCGGCAGCTGCGGGCGGGCTGGACTCTGTTAGGATATTACTTAGGATAGAGGTTCTGTTCTTGGCTTGCACCCCAAATGTGTGTGTGAGAGAGCAAATTGAAGTTGGGAAAATAGAAAACAAATGGTAGTATATAATATATTTTTAAAATAAATCCACACCTCCCACTCCCAGTCGAACCTCCCCCTTTATACAATATCAGAAAAAAATCCTCACAAACTGCCAGAGAAGAAATAAAGAATAAACTGCCATTCTGTTCAGCAGACAAAGCTGCAGGGAATCAAAGAAATTATTTTCTAAATTCAATTCCCTCCCTGCCTGCCTAACTTAAATCCTAAAGCCTCCAACCTCCCTCCTCAATCTCAATCGGATCACACCAGCACCAGCAAACAGCCCTCCTCCCTCAACCACATCCATACACCCGACTGCGATTTCTGGAAGGTGCCTCAGCTTTTTATGCCCTCTGAGACATCCAGAAGTGTCAGTCAAAAACCTGGTGATGCCATTGGTGGAATGGTTCAAAAAATTTGCATGGTCCCATCCCATGCCCAGCCCAAATGGGCAGGTCTAAAAAAATAAAAAATAAAATAAAATAAAATAAAATAAAATAAAATAAAATCAATATGACATTTTATTGCTATAAAAAAAACCCACTGCTGCTACTATTAAAATTCACATGTTTCTGTGGTGATTTGGTGTGTTTTTTGACCATGATTTCAAAAGAAAATTTGTGGTCGCCATTTTGGATCCCCCCCACCGCATGGCATGGCGAGACAATGAGGATGACCCCTCCCAGCCTGGTGCAAGCAGCCCAGGACAGGAGAAGAGGGGGGAAAGGCTGGAGACCCCCCAGAAACCACCCCTCTGGTAGGTGGCAAAGCCTCAGGCAGGCATATTTTTGCCTGCTTTTTTGGACGGGAGTCGGGGCTTTTTAAAAAACTTTTAAAAACTTTTTCTGTGCTTTGCATTCCGCGATCGCCGCGATGCCACAAACGGAAAAGAAAAACCCTACCAAATTTTTCTTTTTTTGTTCCAGTTCGAGTTGTGATGGCAAATTTTGCAAATAAAGTCATCCAGGAATATGCGAAACGGGAATTCCACCTTCTTTATTCTACAGGAAGTACAAAACTAAAATTATGCATTTTGCAATGAGTAAAAGATAGCAGAATCCTTGCTTCTTAATATGAATTGAATGGAAGGATAATGTGAAATGTTGAACATTGAATTATGTACTCCAGTGAAGGAAGACTTATGACTTACTGTTTAGGTAATCTCAAAATCCTTTTTACTACAGTATAATAAAATATGGCTTGGACCAGGAAGGCTGTCTTCATAGTCCAGAAGCTATTTGCTATGATCTTATGCAGAATGGGGAAATAAGCCCACATTTATCCTTCAAAGGAGACATATCTGGAGTTAATTGGCGCATTTAAGTCATTAATTTAATAGGTGGAAGTCATTCACTAACATTAGGTTATCATAGCTAAATTGTCAAATAGGTAAACTGAAATGAGAACCCCAAATCAAAGTGAAATGAAAGCGAATGTCAGAAAAAGAGAAATTGCATGCAAATAAAAACATTGTGTGCATGCGGGATTGGAGAGACCTCTAGTGATGTGAAAAATACAACACTGAAGAGCAGCTGATTTCTCTGTTAAAGAAAGATGTGGCGTTCGCATGATTAGAGGGAAAAGGAAGAAGTAGTAGAGTGCTCCTATTACCTTGCTTTCTCCCTCTAGGACTGGGTAGGTCATATGTGAGTTGCAGACTTCATGCACGAGGTCCCCCCGAGGAGATTTAAGTAGCGCCAGGTCCACGCTATTACTGCTCCAACCATCCCAGGAGTCTTTAGCCTCCAGGAGTTAAAGTCTTTGCCTTAGGGGTGCAAAACTGCTGTTTTCCATTTTCCTCAGCTGTATAAAGCAGTTTCTGCGTTCTCCTGGTATGAAGATGGAACAAAGGATGGCCAAGCTGCTCTGAAAAGTTCTGGGCAAGCAGGGTGGGCCAGGCACAAACTAATGTGCTTACCAAACCACATTAATGAACTTGTTTATGTTTTGTTTTTTTTTCATATTGGCCAATGGCCATGCATACCTCAACTTATCATGGCGGCACACAGGATGAGTACGTTACACGACTGTGCTGCTCATTAGAGAGAAATGTGAGAGAAATTATATATTGCTGTATTAACATAGCATGCTACAACCAGGTTAATTTCTAGGGTAATGGATTTGAACAAAAAGTCCCAGATCCTCACTCACTTACACTGGCTTCCTGTTTCCATGCCAGATTTAAGGTGTTGGTATTTACATATACGGCCCTTAACAGGTTGGGACCATGATACCTGCTGGAGTGTCTTTCCCCAAATACATCAACATATCATAGAAATCCTCTACTATAACACACTAGGATCAGTGATGGCGAACCTTTTAGAGACCGAGTGCCCAAACTGCAATTCAAAACCCACTATTTTTTTTTTTTTGCAAAGTGCCAATACAGTAATTTAACCTGCATACAGGTAGCTATGAAGGGGCGATGTCGGGTGCCCACAGAAAGGGCTCCGAGTGCCACCTTTGGCACCCATGCCATAGGTTCGCCAGCACTGCACTAGGTGATCAGTTGGGAGGGGGAGTCCATTTCAGACTACAACTCCCAAAATCCTCCTGGCAACATGGCCATGCTGGTTGGGGAATTCTGGGTATTGCAATTCAAAAATAAAATTACTTTTTAAAGCTCTGGTAACCCCACCTTAAACATGCCACAATGGTGCTTCCTGCACCAGTAAAGTCCATAAATTATGTGTCATACAAAGAAGTACATTCCTTTTGTCTCTTCAATAAACGGGCTATCAGTTTTATGGGAATTAGCACACACTTCAGGAGCAGACCAGGAATGAAGGCTGCCTGGAGGAGGATGACTAGAGAAATGTTTGGAAACGAATTCAAAAAGGCTGGAAGACAAGCTAACGCTCTCTCCTACAACTCTTTTGGCGATGCAGGCAAACATTTGAAGCCATCTTCTCTGTTTATTACACAGCAGCTCTTGTGTTCTCTTCTGACAACATGTCTCTAACCTAGAGGGAAATTTTATCCATGCTAACTGTCAGCATCGTTCAGTTCAGGGAAGAGCTATCTCATTCTACCAGAGGATTCCTACATGCAAAAGTAGTCGAGTTCCAGGACTTTATCATATTTTAGGCAGCTGGATTCAGCTGAAATATAGTCAAACTTAATCCACAAGATGTCTGGCTGCTTTTCTGTCTGATACATATTTCCTGATCTTTGTGTCTTCTGCACTTAGTTATTTGAGCAAGGAAGGACTGGGTTTTTTTTTTTTCTCTTTTAGAATGCTAAGCAAGGGAATATATCATTTTCCCATAAGGTGCACTGGTGAGATACGACTGCCACCTACAGGCCTCCTTTGAAATAGAACCAACCAGAGACAAGGGGAGGGGGAACCTTTCTATTAATGTATTACTGGGAAATTTTTTTTTTTTAAAAAATAGAGAAGACAATAATATTGTGGCACTTAGAAGGCTAACTGAATTTGTCTGTGTTTTCTGGGACTGCTAACTGGAGGCCCAAGTGAGATAACATATATGTTTCATCTAACATATTTTGTGGGCTCAGAGTAGGTTCACATTCCAGTCACATTGCTCACAATACCATCTTACCTTGTCCCTAACGTATGCAGCGGGAGTCTTGCTGACTCAAGTATAAGTGATTAGTCTGCTCCTGCTCACAGTCTCAGTCTGGTCCCTCCATCTCTTCTGCCCATGGCTTGAATGTGTTGTTGGTGTGGAAGGAAGAACATGGCAGGGTAATATTCACTTCTTACACTTGACAGCGATGATCTGAAGCATTTCACCAGAACCTGGATTAGTGATACCTCCTGTCTCCTGCCTATCACACAACACTAAAACTAGGGGGCACTTTTGGGTGTGAGCTCTCAAACAAATAAGAGAAAGTACCTTTTCACCCAGAGAATCACTGGTCTATGGAACTCCTTCACAGAAGATGTGGTGGCAGATGTTAGCCTCGACAGCTTTAAGAAAGGATTAGACAAGTTTGTGGAGAACAAGGGTATCAATGGCTATCATTATGGATGCCTAAGGACAACCTCTGGGTTGGAGAGAGAGGCAGGATATCTCTCAATGCCATTTGTGGGAAATCATAAGCAGGTGAAGACAGCAGGTGAAGACATCTGCTTGGGAATACCCTGAAGCAAATGGGGAGCCACTGTGTGAGACAGAATGCTGGACTGGATGGGCTGTGGCCTGTTCCAGCAAGACTGGTCTTATGTTCTTATGCCTGCTGAAACACAGTTAAACAAGGGGCTAACAAATTCAAAATAACAGGTATCAATAATGTACAAAAGAAGAGAGAAGTGAGAAAACATGGATGGAACTTGTTGTCACCCCAATAAGCCCAGAACCAGCTAACCTTCCTCCACAGTTTCCATATCTTCTAGTAGAATGTCCTTAATAACAACCTCAACACAGCCTGGAAAAATTGAAGGAAACTCCTCTAAACTAGACATGGGCATGACTTGGCAAAATTCTCGTTTCCATTTCCGTTACTCGTTTCTGTTACGCAACGGAAACGGAAATGACAATTAAGCCATCAGAACTCAAAGTCGAACCGACAAAAGAAAAATTGGGACTGATTTGTCGTTGTTTTTCCTGGCATCGCAGCGATCGTGCGATGCCAAGCGGCACAGAAAAAAAGTTTTAGAAATAAATAAAAAAACCCCGATTCCCAGCCAAAAAAGCAGGCGAAAATATGCCTGCCTGAGGGCACCTACCAGAGGGGTGGTTTCCCCACTGCCTCCCCCCTCCTGGGGCTCCTGGTACCAGCTGGGAGCAGGCTCCCCGTCTCCATTTCCTGGGCTGGGGATCTGGCAACCGAGCTGGGGTCCAAAACCCACCGGGAGAAACATGTTTGAATTTTTACAGTAGCAGCAAGTCTCCAAAACATTTGCCACCTGCGGTGATGGGCTGGGGGGATGGGACCAAAATTTTTGGCGCCATTCCACCAATCGCATTTTTGCTGAGACTTGAAGGCTGGGAGGGGGCATCTTGGTCCAAAAACCCACCAAAGCACCACAGAAACATGCAAAAATTAGCTATTTTAAATGCTTGAATTTTTACAGTAGCAACAGTGGGTTTTTCTTGCAACAAAACGTCTCCATTGATTTTATTTTATTTTATTTTATTTTATTTTTTTACACCTGCGCACGCGCAATGATGGGATGGCCATGGGATGGGACCATGCAAATTTTTGGAGCTATTCCACCAATCGCATGGCCAGGTTTTGCTGAGACTTCTGGATGTGCCAGAGAGGGCATAAAAAGCCCACCAACCCTAATCCTAATCCTAACCCTAACCCTAACCCATACGCCAGTACACTGTGTTCTTAGTGGGCCAGAGGCACCCAGAGGTACAGCCCACTAACCCACCCTAACCTTAACCATTACCCTAAGCCTAGCCCTTACCCCCTAACCCCATGCTCTGGGAAGTCAAGTCGCGCTAAATCACGGCGGTAACGACAAATGACAAACGACACGACGAAACAACAAAATTTTGAAAAATTTCGCGGAAAAAACGGAAATGACTCGAAACGGACCCGTCCCGAAAAATGACAACTCGGAATAAAAAAATTTCTGGTCGTGCCCATCTCTACTCTAAACTCTCACATTTATAAAGCACTGTACACAAAAATGTATCTGCATTAGACAGATACATTAGTTGAATTTGCTTTAGAAGCCAGTTTGGGAATACGTATCTAGCTGGAGCAATCCCATCCCATCCAATTTTATTGGTGCCCACTTTTACATTCAGGTACATGATGTACAGCTACCTAGATACCCTAAGCACATCCAATCTCTCCTGATTTCAGAGGCTAAGCAGGGTCGGCCCTGGTTAGTACTTGGATGGGAGACCACCAGGGAATACCAGGTGCTGTAGGCGCCTGGAGTAGGAACTGGCAAGCCACTCCAGTATTCCTGCCAAGAAAACTCCATGGACATCGGGTCATGAAGAGTCGGTCACGACTGTAATGACACAAAACACACACACACACACACACACACACACACACACACACACACACACACACACACGTGATGTACAGAGACACTAAAGGCAGTACAAAGGAGAGTAAAGCTGACAAATTTCAAGCAGCTAGCTGGGGTGGTATAAAATTTGTTACTTTCTTTAATGCATGTCATTTGTTTGATCTAGACACACAGATATTTTAGTTTATTTTGTTTTGCACTGCACAAAATCTGGACATTATGGTTCAATCCAGACCTCAAACAAGCTGCTGCAGATCGGGTAGACTGAGTTAGCAATTGAGGATTACTCCAGATTCAATATGTAGGCTCAGTATACAGTGGACCCTCATATAACAAATGTTTTGTATAACATAAAGTCTGTACAACATAAAAAATTCTGGAGATAAGGAAAATGCGCTCAACAGAATTGTCTATGGGGGGAATCCATACAACATAAAAATGGTCGTGATTAGAGATTATTCTCTTTTCAATGCATTCCTATGGGAAATTTGTATGAAGGAAAATTTGTTTAACATAATTTCATTTGGAACAAATTAATTCCTTTATACAAGGTTCCACTGTTTTCGGCTCAAGAATTCTAGTGCAGAGCAGTGTGCCAGAGCCCTATAGTGGAGAAGTTACCTTGCCACACTAGAAATCTCAGGATTCTGTGCAGTGAATGACCCTATGACCGTTTAAGTGATATCAAGTCAGTACAACTGAACAGTGCAGATATACCTTAATTCTCCTAAAGACAAGACAAAATAGGAACAAACATGTTTCTGAGACAGTTCTTCCAAAGCAGGGCTCCATGGTTTAAACACAGTGGTGTCCAAACTTTGGCCCTCCACATGTTTTGGACCACAACTCCCACAGTCCTTTCTCACTGGCAAACTAGGCTTGGAATTCTGGGAGTTGTGGTCCACAACTGTTGCGTTACGAATCACACGGACACAGCTTCAGGGTGAAAGATCTGGTGCTCAGGCAGCATTCCTGTTGGTCTCTCCATCAGGGTTCCATGGATGTCTGGGTGTGTGTATGAATGGTATGAGCGTGCTGAGCATGTGTGTGTGTGATGTGTGTGTGGGCTGTGTGTGTGTGATTATGTGTGTGTGGGCTGCGTGTGTGTGATGATCCTCCTACTGCCTGAGCGACCAATGTTTTATTGATAAGAGAGGAACAATAGATACAGGAAGACATCGCTCGGTGGGAGGGGGAATGCACGCCTTATCTGTAAGACCATATCGGCTTATCTATTGATGAGGACCCGGGGGAGAGGAAGCTGTGGGGTCAAAGGTGATGTCCTGACATCCTGGTCTGGAATCCTGTTTACTTGCCATCCTGTTTTCCTCTGGCCTTCTTGCCTACATCAGCACATCCTGATATCTGCTTCCATCCTGGGGACCGCTGCGAAATACAGGTCAAGCAGCCCTCCAAGGCCTTCAGTTTCCTTTGTGCTTGACCAATGTTGGGGCTCAGAAATATGGGCAATGATATTACCACATACAACATCTGGAGGGCCAAAGTTTGGACACCACTGGCTTAACAGGTCCTGCTACTTGTGCTTAGAGCAGAAGTTACTGAAGGTAGGGAAGCATGACACACACAATTAGTCGTTTTTGGAGCCAGGTTTTTTATTTTAAGGAAAAGAAAAACAGAATTTTTTACAAAATGCTGTGCAGCCTTAGACAGAAGCATACGCTCATATGCCAAGAACTAGATATGTCTTTGCACCTCTGCACATCCAATTTAGGGTTTCCTTACTCAGTGATAAGAGCTGCCTAGATGCCCTAAGCACATCTGATCTCACCTGATTGCGGAAGCTAAGCAAGGTCAGTCCTGGTTAGTACTTGGATGGGAGACCACCAGGGAATACCAGGCACTGTAGGCGCCTGGGGTAGGAACTGGCAAGCCACTCCAATATTCCTGCCAAGAAAACTCCATGGACATGGAGTCACTAAGAGTCAGTCATGAATGTAATGACACAACACACACACACACACACACACACACACACACACACACACACACACACACACACACACACACACACACACACACACACAGTGATAAAGCCTCAGCTTGTTGCAGTGTCTAATCTGATAGTGAATATTTTTAATTCTGATGCTGAAATTAGCTCAGGGATAGTCAACAACCTTGGATAAGATCTTTACTCATTTCTCTTTGGTCTACGACAATCATTTCAACAGTAGCAGGGATGTTATATGCTGATTAGCAGGGCTCATGTTCCATGGAAGAAATACAGAGACTTGTTAATGAAATATGATAGACAACAAGGATCCTGTCTGTAACACCCTAGAGTCTACTCACACAACTATGTACATCATTTAATTACTTAGCTTGATAATTTGATGATGAACTCGCAATGAGATTTCACTGAATTTGTTGGGGGGATGGACACAGAGATAAAGAAGTTCATGACCTGTAATAGATATAGAGCTAATTGTTGTGTATATCCCAGTTTTCTATACAAAGATACTTCTAAATAAAGCCTTTTACTAATTAGATAAAAGCAATGGGTGTCAGACTACACCTTATAAACAATGCATAGTTTACAAAAATATCTTAGAATTCTCAGAAGAAAATTGGTCACTGAACTACTAATTTATTTATTTATGATTGTATTGATTATTTGTCATCAAGTTGATCCCAGCCCTTCAGGGTTTTCATAGTTATTTATACCTCTGACATTTTTGCCCCAACTATATTGATCCAGATGCTCTTGATAGGTCAACCACACTCATCCTATTTCATTTCTCTGCAGAAATATGTATTTGTGACATATAGTGTGACTCCACCTCCCTTTTTATTTTTATTTTCTGGATCTTTTGAACAATTTATATCCTTCATTTGCTGTATTCCAGTCATGGGAGTCATCCCACCAAGTTTCTTTTCTTCCTATCAAGTCATATTTATCCTCCTGAACTAAGGATTCTAGTTCTTCTTATTTGTTTCCCATACCCCTGGCATTTTGTGATTTGAGACTTGCTTTCCTTTGTATATTTTTTTATAAAAATTATTATTGGGCCCCATTAGATCTGCTTGCTTGTTCTGCATAAGCCTTCATTGGTCTTGTCTGTCTCTCTCCCCCTTCCAATTTAGTTTAAACTCCTTCTGATGAAATTCTTCATCCTGTGGCCAAACACATTCTTCCCAGTTCTTGCAACGTGCAACCCATCACTTATTCCAAACTTTCTTCAAGGAACCATAACCCATGGTTCCAAAATCCAAAGCTGTGACACTGGCACTAATTTCTGAGACAGTCATTCACCTGGATTATTTTAATTTCCCTTTCTTTTCCACCTCTGAGTACTGGTAAAGAGAACAGTAAGAGATTTTTTATTAATTATTATTTTTTGATGTGCTAGAGTAACTATCCAGTAGAATTTTGGTCAATTCCCCTGCTCTACTTCACGTCAGTCCATGCTTTCCACAATGTTTTGTACACATTTTTGATCACAACACTGCACTGCAACATTCAGAGAAATGCAAGAAAAGATAGACTAATGCATTGGGCCCAATTCAAAATAGTGAGTTTGACTTATAAAACTGTTACCAACTTGGGTCCAAGCTTCTATCCATTTTATCACCTCTTTCCAGAATACTTCCTCTTTGGGGCAAGAAATCCACATGTGTTTGAGTGATTTTGCTCCTTTCTTTTGTCTTGCTGTTCGGCCATTTCCAGGGTCTGTCTTGGCTGCTGCTGCTCAAGAAGTCTATCCTTGTACCCTTTGTCTTCTCTTATAGCCTTAAGGGTGGCTTCTTGCTGCTCCATTTCTCTCATTTCTTCTTCCAACAGTGCAACCAGTTTGTACCTACTACCAATCTAATGTCATGTTGTTTTTGGACACAAAGACAAACATTGAAAAGCTTTTCTAATTCACCCTCCCGTCCCTCCATAATCTCTGTTACCCTTTTTACTTTCTTCTTTTGTCTTTTCCTCCAGCGGACACTATTCGTCTTTCTTCTCTCATGTCAAGCTCACTGTTCACTCATCGGATCACTCAACCTGTTGGGATCTCTTTCAGGTTAATTGGTCTGCTGTGCTCTGTTAGAAGTCAGGTAGCAGAATCAGGTAACAATATTATTGCCAATATTTTTGTCATATGCTAACAACCAGCTGGGGCGTGGTGACTGTTACTAGAGTACTGTAACAGTCAGCTGCAAAGTCAACCGCTTGGCAGTTTGTATCCTGGGGGCCACGCAGTGGAGCAAGCTCCCACTGTTTAACCCCAGCTCCTGCCAACCTAGCAGTTCAAAAGCATGGAAATGCAAGTAGATAAATAGGTACTGCCATAAAAAACCGGGAAGGTAAACAGTGTTCCGGGCAGCCATGCCAGATCCAGGGCCACGGACTTGCACAAATCTGGTTCTTTGGCTTGAAAATGGAGATGAGCACCACCTCTAGAGTTGGACACAACTGGCACACGTGTGCGGGGGGGGCTTTACCTTTACCTATGCTAACAAGCACAAATGGGAAACATGGCTTCCTCCACACATCCTTGCCTCTAGATTAGAACAACATGGTGAGGTAGGGCATGCTAAAAGAGGGTGATAAAGACATGGTGGCACAGTGAGTTTCATCGGGACTTCAACCATTGAACACACAGGTCCCAACTCAGCTTTTCACCCGTCCATCATGGAGGCCATTATTCACATATCCAACTCATTAATGAATGCCAGAAGGAAAAATAAGAGTCTTGCAGTTCTGCTAACTAGGAGGTGACAGGAGGGTGGATGCGACATGGCAGCAAGGCAGCTCCTAAATCAGACTCTAGGCCTAGAGTAGTGAAACTCCAACAATGAACAAAACAGCTGTGAGTGAGTCAATAAACCCTTGAAAGACATGTAAGCTTGCCAAGTTTGCTTCCCTAAGAAACTCCTCCTTAATAAATAGCAGCTCTTTGTGTTGGAAGGATGAACTCTCCGCTTTGGTTCACTCATAATAAAGAAACATTTTTGGTGCCATAAAAGATGTTGCTGCAATCTGGTAATGAGCACCATACAAATTCATGATCCTACTGAGCTTCTGTTTGCGAGCTCCTTGGAAACAGTTGCCACTTTCTCAAAAGGAACACAAAACGTAACCCCGCCAATTTATTGAATTATTCATTAGAATGAATAAATAAAAGAGACTGCAAGAGAGCAAAAATGAAAGCAAGGGGAGGGGGGAGAGAGATGCTGTGTGTGGTTGCTGAGGAGGGGGTGTTTTTTATTGATAGAGATATACTGTACTCTTCCTTGCATTTTCCCTTAAGTGGAAGATCCCATTTCACCCATCAAGAATCAAACTCATGAAGAAAAGGAGGTGCAGCAGTACAAGAAATCTGGTGCTTCTGAGATTGCATTCTCCCTCTTTTAAATCTTATTTTAACATGAGGTAAAGCATTCCTTTGACAATGTGCAGAGAGTAAATAAAGATCAGAGAGGGAGAGGGAGAGGAAATTATTCAAGTACTAGAGGAAAAATTGCTGCAGGCCACTCTTTCGCACATTGTTGCTCAAGTCAGGATTACGCTATGACAGTTCTAACTCTCCTGCTGACATTCACGGAAACTCTATTATATTATTTACTTCTTGTAAAATAACACTCTATTACCGCTCCTTCAAGTCCTGCTGCTATTCTGAGTTCAAGGGGAAAAGATTCCATTCACCCATAATTTCTGGGCTTCCAGCTCGCTAATATAACTCTCTGGAGACTGCTATTAAGAAGACTGATACACAGCCTCCGTTTCATGCCTCATTTTCTGTTTCGGAAAAGGCTGCATACCTAGCTGGGTTGGACTTTGCATTAAGCCACAATGTCACAATGAATGCATTTTGGCATGCCTTTGTTATTAAGAAATATAGGCTGCCCAATAACATTGCACACATTTTCAAGGGTAATTTAGGGTATACAGATTTGGCATTGTACTTCTTAATAATTAAACTCTGTGCTGTAAGCACACATGAGGAAGAGTTAACCTGTTGCTTTGAATATGCCATGAGACACAACACTCACACTCACATCCCTCACCCCTGGTGTTGTCTGAGCTCAATAGTCATGGTACCTCTTGTCCCAAACATCTAAAAGCCATCAGTTTGCTTATTTCTGGACTGCACAATGAATTCATTAACTTTATTTATATCTTCATTTTGCATACTTTCATCCTTCTTTACCACCTCTACACCTTCCCACTCAGTTTGATCTTCACATTCACAGCGGTTCTCTGATGAACTACTGTATCTCGGCCCAGAGAACAATGTTTCATAGGAAGCTTCACACCTCAGTGGGAAATTAAGCCTTGATCTGCCAGATTATAGTACAACACTGTAATCCACACACTACAGAGGATGTTACTTTAGGGTGAAATTTGAAAAAGACTGGATGACTTGCAACCCAGCAGGTATTTTGGATGACTACTCCCACCCACCCCCATCATCACTACCTTTCATTGCTGCTTAGATGGTCTTCTTCTCCATTCTGGAACTGCTTTCCTTCCTTCCTGTGCTCACTCAACTGAGTTTACTAAACTTTACCAAAATATGAGTGTTCTCCTGCAGCCACTTCTGTGCCAGCCATTTTGTGCCACTGTCATGGCTGAGATAACTTCTGTTGCATTCTGGAAACATTCTTTTCCTTTCTGAGTGAGAGGATTCACATCACTTTTGTCCATGGAAATATTCTGCTATGATTGGACAAATTGCTGCAGAAGGAAGATTGTTGTGAAGAGTTTAGGGTATTTAGGGCATTAGGGTCTGTCTTTCTTGCTTGTATCATTTTCCCTTCTCTCTCTCTCTCTCTCTCTCTCTCCCTCCCTCCCTCTTGCTATAGTGGTGCAAATAGCAACCAGAAATAGGATGAGAGTCTGTTTAAATAAATGTCAGTCTAGAAGGAAGCAGCCAATGTGGGTGTTTAAACATCAAGTAACCAAAGTGGGGTGAGGACATGTTTCATACGGAAGAGCCCCGGGTCTCTTAGTCTTTCCTTTGTTCGTTTTTTAAAAGTTCAATTGCATTTAAAAATTAAATTGGAGTACGTGTGGCTTCCTCAGAGAACAGTGTGTCACACCAAACACTTTCCTAAGTACAGTATAGAGCAGGAGCTCTCGTTGCTTCAGCTAGCTTAAAAGTCCCCTTTCAAACTCTCCTGGGCCTGTACAAAGGCCAACGGGATGGAGAATTGAAATTTCTCTCAACACTGGGGATGGAGCAGTTTCCTCAACCATATGAGGTGCAGTTAAGCTGCTACCTCACTTCTGATTTAAAACACCTTTTCCTTAAAAACAAGGTGCCTTAAAATCACTGTCCAGTTTTTTTAAAAATGATTTATCTGAAGAACCCCCTTGGCCATGCCCATTTTTGTCCTCTGTGGCACTTTTTCTTGTGACGGGCACTGGGGGTGGTGTTTGGTTTTTGTTGTTTTTTACATCACTTCCTGTGTCTCTCTTTTAAGCAATTTGGTTGAATTTGCAGACATACTGGTTGTTTCCCCCTGCCCCTATTGGCATACCAAGTTTTAAAGCAGTTCAATAAAGTGAGAACTGGAAAGCCGATTGCTAGCTACCTGCTGGAGTGGGAACAGCAGAACCGCTATAATAATAATCATGGGAGAAGAAAAGGCGATCCAAAATAAGAAGCGGCTGCTCGCAGAAGTGCAGTAGTGGTCTTAGTCCATGGCAGGCATGTCCAAAGTCAGGCCTGGGGACCAAATGGGTCCTGTTTTCAAATTTTGAGTGGCCTGCAACCTCATTTCCCCAGCAGCTCAGCCTGTCATGCATCCCTGCTAGCTGGCCCCTCCCCATACCGGATGGAGATGTCAGCTTGCAATTTTATGGTTTGCCTGCCCCCCTGCCTCTGTCCATTGCCCTAGCAACCTGCCCTCCCTCCCCTCCCCTGGCTGTGTTGCTGCAGCTTCCTCCCCGCCTCCTTGCATGTCCTAGAGGCTTTGCAAAGTCCGTCCCTGGGGCCAAATGTGGCTGAATGGTCGGCTCCCACACATTTTCACCTCACCAAATCTGGCCCTCCTTGCAAAACATTTAGACACCCCGGGTCTATGGAAAGTCAGGCAGGCTATAAGTTCATGGTAATCATCCCCCAGTAACTGATATCTGAAGCTATTGCCTCTCTTTGGCTCATAACACAACACGGCCAGGCTGTGACAGACTCAAGTCTTAATGAAAATGTATCAGGTAGTGTGAATTCTTAGCTCGGTTTTGGCCTGTGGAGCAGAGACGGTGTGCTGTAACCTACAAATATGTAAATGCTACAACTGGGATCCCCTTTTATTTATTGCAAAGGCTAACACATTCATCCGCTTGCCTAATTAAAACTTAGCAATTAATGAGCAAGGTTAAAATGGCACCGTGAGGTCAGGCGCGGCCTAAGCAAACCTATCATAAAAAGCAGCACATTTTGGGAGCTTCTGAAAAGTTCATTCTTTGCTTAATTAACAGATCTAATTACAGTCCTGACATAACAGAATGCAAAATGTTCTCATCAAAAGGCAAGAAGTCAAAGGTTTAATGGAGCAGATAAACTTCCTAGTCAAACTCGGAGAGGAGCGGAAAGGAGAGTGGCAGGGGGTAGGGAGAAATCTTTTTGCCAAACAGTCAACAGAGTTGGTGTAATGGTTTTGACAGAAATTAAAGCTGAGTGATACACAGGGATCCCAGGCCAACAAAGGAACTGAGAAGGAATAACAACTCTTGCATATCTGGGGATCTGAACTAATGCCGAGCCAAGGCATTTGATAATCTTCTGTCTTAGCAAGATGTGGTTCTCATTTTGTGACTTCCAGTGGGGAGTTGTGGGAAAGACTTGTACGCTACAGCGGGAGGACGTTTTGTAATTATCTTACTGAATTGAAGTGCAAAAGGTAGATGTCTTTATTTTCACCACTTCACTCCCGTCCATTAAAAAAGGATATAAAAGGAGTAAACAACATGCCAAACCACACACAGAGAGACTCCCCACCTCACGTGGCTTGATGCTTGAGGACTATAAGGTTTCAGAATCTCATTCCAGAAGAGATTAGAGTGAATTCAGCTTTGTCCAGTTTTAGCTGTGTGGTCTGGAGAAGAGAATGGAACAGTGATTGGAAACTTATAGGAGTCAAAGCAGCTTCTTTGCTAAGCAGACTTAATGAAAACTAATAATTTTAAAAAAGAGAGGGGGGAAAGGTTTTGAAACTCCTATGGGCAAAAATCAAAGACATGGGAATTAGGAAACTAAGATGGTTACTTCACATCCATTCTCATCCTGGGAGGAAGTTTGTTGCATATTGAGGTCGGTCGCGGTCACATGGTCTTCTTCCGGTTCTGTCCCTGTTCCCATGTACGCATAGGCGTGATGGATGATACCGGCATGACTGTTAATGCATGTCCTTGTTCCATGATGAGATGTGAAATTCTATGCCTTTGTTCTCCATTTTTTTTTTTGCCCGACCTTCCATTTTTCGATGTTTCAATTCTCCGAAGCCTTGCCTTCAATGAGTTATGGAGATGAGTTTTCACTGCATTGATAACTCCATAGGGAATTTACTAATGAATGTCGCTTTGCGCTGCTGCCATGGGTTCTGCTCCTATTGTCACTCGTTCTCGCGACAAGCATGACTTCATGGGCTCTCATGTCAGAACGAGAAGCGTGACAAGCAGATTCCTAAGGCCAGGGAGGGGAATCTCTCATCCCACTTAAATCACAGTTCAGAGGGTGTGGTCGGAGTGAACTCCCCTCGTCCTGCAATGGACATGTGGTAAGATTACTTCGTACTGGTCCCAAGTGGGACTGCAAACAGTGATGAGATGGACATGAAGTATCAGCCTAGGATGGTTAGTACTGTACCAGAGAGTGCAATTTTAAGCAAACATGTCTGGAAGCAAACCAATGGGCCCTATGCAAATATCAGGATTATACTGTGGATTAGAATGGGAAAGGTTTGGTGTTTGAAGGGGAAGACTCCAATGTAAGGACATCAAGTACTGCAGTGCTGACCTCTTCTAACTTTTGTTAACCTTCTGCTAAACTGTGTTTTTTTTCTCTTGCAGTTTCCAGCAAAAACTATGGATCCCTCTGTCTATGCATCTATGATGGGGTCACTAAAGTACTGGTGCCCCTGGCAGGTCATCCATTATGCCCCCCCCCTTGAGGGCCCATTGAAAGTGGCAAGCTACAGGCTTCAGGCAGATGTTGGTGCTGACAAGCTGGCCCAGTAGACAAGAGAAGCAGAAGGAGAGTGAGGTCATCCAGGTGAAGAGGTGGAAGCCAGGGGCTGGTGGACAACTGTAGGGAATATGTATGTGAAGATTCTCAGTCATCCAGGTGAATTTATCTGGAAGTTGAGTCATGGCCATTGGACTTCTTTTTTCCTCGAGAGATAGAAACGTTTTGCTGCTCATCCAAACAGCTTCATCAGTCTGTTTGGCTTCATCAGACTGACGAAGCTGTTTGGATGAACAGTGAAACATTTCTATCTCTCAAGAAAAAAGAAGTCCAATAGCCATGACCCAACTTACAGATAACTGTAGGGAATAAATGGAAAAAACAAGAGGAGTTGGACAGAAATAGAATAGAATAGAATAGAATAGAATAGAATAGTTTTATTGTCATAATGCATATGCAAGATATGCACAACCAAATTAGAGTGCTGTTCCTCTACACATTCAAAACAACAAGGCACCATACAAAACACATAAAACACCATACAAGATATTAAAAACACTTAAAAACACTTACAAAATTTAAAACACTACTTGAAAACTGCTTAGGATGATGCTAAAACTGTCATATTTAACTTAGATAACTCTCTGGGATAAAATCTGTTCTTTAGTCTCTTTGTCCTTGACCTAAGAGTCATATACCGAGTCTAGTATGCCAGGAGCCAGGGAGATGGGGGCCTGCCCTCATGTTCCATGTGGCTAGCATTGTGCCTACATGAAATATCCCTAGATGGACATCCTGGTGGTGCAGGTACAGCTTCCAGAAGGAAGGGAATTAGGGAGAGGTGCCCTGAACCTGATACCCTTGGAGCCACCCATGTGCACGGCCAGTTGGTGGAGGTCGCAGCATCCAATAGGGCACTTATTAACTTTACCTCCACTCACAGAGGAGTCAAAAGCACTGGCAGCAGTACCTTTGAGTAGGGACAGAGACCCACAGATGCTACCTGTGAGCCAGCAGTTCAAATAATTCTTAAAGAGTGTAACGTAGCTTTGAATTATATTAAAAACATAGCACCCCCTTGTGGAGACGTGGATCCCAGTGGCATCAATTTGGGTTTGAACAGAGCCTGCCCTACTTGGGGGGGGGAGGGTACTGACAACAACTCAGCACCCTGGACTATAGTAAAAACTATAGAAATCTTATAGAATCTTAAGTCTTTATATTGATATGTTTATGCTAGTTCAGTGGTGGCAAATAGAGATGGGCATGAAACAAACTTTTAGTTTGTTTCTTTATTCATTAACCATTTCATTAGGTAACAAAACGAATAACAAACCCCAGAGTAATTTTAGAACAAAACAAAACAAACCGGGGGGGGGGGAATGGTTTGGTTCAGTTCAGTTTGTTACACAGCCAATGACAGCAGCCGTGCGCTATCATCGCCCACAGGGAAAACTGTCTAGAGAGAGCCCTGTTCTCGCCTCCACATGTGGAGGTGGGGACAGGGCTCTCTCTAAAGGGATCTTCCCCGTGGCCAATGACAGTGGCCAGGCACTGTCATTGGCCGTGGGGAAAACCTCTTTAAAGGGATCTTCCCCGCGGCTGATGACACAGATGGGAAAAACTGTCTAAAGGAACCATGCAAAGGTTTCTTTAAAGGGATCTTCCCTGCAGCCAATGGCTCATGCCCACTCTAAACCCAAACCGGTTCAGATTCGAGTTTTTTTTAACATTCGTACGAACCCGACCCCAAACCCGACCCCGACCCCGAACCGAACCAAGGGTGGGCCCAAACCAGATGAACCCGAACCATGGGTTTTCTGGCTCATGCCCACCTGTGGTGAAACTTTTAGAGACTGAGTGCCCACACTGTGAAACAAAACACACTAATTTTTCGCAAAGTGCCAATACAGCAATTTAAACTGCATATAGGTGGCTGTGAAGGGGCAATGTCGGGTGCCCATCTGAGTGCCACCATTGGCACCCATGCCATAGGTTCGCCAACACAGTGCTAGTTGAACATTTATATTTATAATTACATATAGTCAGCTGAAACTAAGCTACTGGGGGGGGGTGCTTCTCGGAAGGCAAAAAGAGGCTAGGAACTGTGTAATAGACAAGATACCTATACTGCATGGGAGGAAGGGATCAGAACAAACAGAACATTTGCAGTGGATGGTATAATGGAATGTAGAACCTTGAGAAGGGACAATTGGAGGAACTATGATACGCATAAACAAAGGAGCAGATGGCTGGGTAACCATTAAAGAGCACCAGCTTTAATCATGTTGCCTGAATGTACAATTTCTTTCTTTCTTTCTTTCTTTCTTTCTTTCTTTCTTTCTTTCTTTCTTTCTTTCTTTCTTTCTTTCTTTGTTCGACTTGTAGACTGCAAGCCAAAGGCTACTCTCCTAAGATGTTGATCTAATACTAAGGGGCAGAATGATTAAGAAGACACATATTTGTCTGAGCCATGATTAACGATCGTATAACAAGTCTATTTAGCAGAAACCTACATAAGACAGATGTAATGGGATATGTCGTCTGTTTGGATATTAGTCTTTTAGGCTCTCTTTACCTTTCAAGGTAAACAGATATTTCTGGATATGGGTTATTGTGGTTTATGTGGTGTCTTTCTCTCTCTCTCTCTCTCTCTCTCTCTCTCTCTCTCTCTCTCTCTCTCTCTCTCTCTCTCTCTGAAAATGGGTCCTACGAGAGGAATACAAACAGCATTTTTGCAAAGGAAGAGCTATTGGGTTGGTGGGAACCGGCACATTCCTTGGCCCTAATAAAGTGGGTTAGTTCCTCAGGTCTTAAGTTCATGGAGATGATGGCTGAGGAGAATTTGCCCCCACCCCCTCCCTTGATGCTGAGTGGTGGGCTGTGCAGCTCATCTTATCTCAGTATAGGTAAGAGACAGTGTGGTCTATTGCACAGAGTGATAGTGAACAACTCAAGAGGCCTGAGTTCAAACCCCTTCTTGCTTTAAAACAACAAAAACTCATAGGGTATGTGTGTGGCACTAGCAAAACCACTCCTTAAATATTCCACATATCTTGAAAATCATCTTAGATTCATTTTGGGATGCACTTTGACAGCTTGGTGAAGTAAATACAGATATCAACGAGGGTGTGAACCTGTAAACAAAAATCTCTGAATAGATGGCATCTCTTTTCCTTATGTCTATGTACCCCTTGAGGGTGTGAATCATAGCTATATATCCTTGCAGACATCCATTAGACTTCCTGAATTTATGGGAAGTTACCAAGCAGCAAATTCTGCTCTCGGTCTCCCCTCTCTCTCCATATACCCCTTCTCATCCCATCCCCCCCCTTTTAATGCTCTGGCACTGAGCAGCTTTCCATTTTTAGACAGTATCCCAATCTGAGCAAGCAAAGTTGTTAGAGATAACATATAGCCCAAGAACACTCTATGAAAGGGCAATAAAATGGGTTACAGTGGAGAAAAAGAGGAACCCACATCAATAACAACAAAAAATCCCCATGTTTAGTGATTAATCAGATTTAGCACTTTGATATGGACTGAGTTTGGGCATCGGTAAAATATTTGGCTACTTCAGTGACAGTCTTTTATTATTATTATTTATTTTTATTAAAAAGCAGAACTCACAGAATGCATTGATCAATTTCTGTGCTCACTAATTTTCCTTTGCTTCTCGCTCCCTAGCTATGGGTGTAGGAGAGCAATAGAATGGCTTCTTTTAAAAACATATCTCACTGTCTTTTTAAAGGACTTCCTGCCCTTGTTCTTGAATAGCTATAATAATGCAATAACAACAACAAAGATCAAGGAAGACACTAAAGTAGTTCATTTTTTCCAGTCTATCAGTATCAAAAAGATGTTGGAGTTTTCACAACCTTGCATGCTGCTTGGAGTAGGTGTGGCTGGAAGGGGCATTCCTGTGGTCAGAGACTGTTAATTTATCCCACCCTAACAAAACAAACAAATCAAAGCAATAGGTGTGCTGCTTATATCCCACCTCATATTGCTTAAAACACTCTCTGGGTGGTTTACATTAATTATGCAGGCTAACTATTTCCCCACTCCCAGCAAGGCTGAGCACTCTTTTTAACAGCTTCAGAAGGATGGAGGGCTGAGTCAACCAGGAGCTGGATACCTGAAATTGAATCTCAGCTTGTGAACAGAGTTTGGCTGCAGTACAGCAACTTTACCACTGGACTACAGGACTCTTACTGGTCCTTTCCTTTCTCTGAATTCAAAGACATCCTAATTTCTCTGCTCAGTGCCCCCTGCAAAATAATAATAATAATAGCAATCTGTTGATGTTTGTTGAAGAACAGCCATGTTTTTCAGTTTGCTGTTTGTAAGTAATGAACTCTTTCATTCTTTTTGCTACTAATTAAAGATTGGCATGAAATGATTTTTTTTTTGTTTTTCATTTTTCATTACATACCCTAACAAAATGAAAAATGAACTGCCCCTTTAAAGAAAAAATGAAACAAAGTGAAAATTTTCATTCTGTTCCATTTTGTTTTGCTTTCCCATAGGAATGAAAACAAACTAAATAAAAATAAAAAAGCACCATTTTTACATTTCGTGTCCATCTCAACTACTAATGTCTCTGAGTGGGTTATGGAGTCTGTAAGTACCAGTTGATGAGAAAAAGGGATAGGCTAATCTGAGAGTCAAAAATGATACAGTGAGTTGTCCTTCCTTTTAGCAGTGTGAGTCCCACAATCCCTTATCCTTGTGAGTGGGGAATCCTGTCTTCTCATTGAATAGAGATTTATCTCAGTAATAAGGAGGAATCCTATGAATCAAGTCCAGGATGATAAGGACCATCAGCAAACTGGATACCAAGCCCTATGAGGAAATACTGAAAGAACAGGGCATATTTAGCCTTGAGAAGAGAAGACAGAATGGAAATACAATGTAATTCTTCAAATACTTGAATGATTTTCTTACACAGGAGGGGCAGGATCTGTTCTCAATTGTCCCAGATCACAAAACATGAAAATAATATGCTCAAGTTAAAGGAATATAAATTTTGTTTGAATTTCAGGGAAAATGTCCTAACTGTTAGAGCAATAATGCTCTACTGCTGCCCCAGTTGCAGTGCAGGAGCCATTTGCCCTCCTGCCCAGGGAGGTGGGGGCAAAGAGTGGCTATGGAGGCTGGGAAGGCCATGTGGGAGCCTACCTTAAAAGGTGGCTTCTGGCCATTACCCAGCCTCTTTGGTTCTAGTGGCGTCCCACCCACCCACCCTATATTAAGGATGAGTTGATACTGGTCGCTTTGGGGCCGGATGGGAATTTTTGATCTGCTCTTAATAGGCAGATGTGTTTTCACCCATCCCATTCTTAATGTTTATTTCAAAGGTCTTGCGTGGAATTTTCAGCCACACTGGTCACACTGGTGGGTAGTGGCGGAAGGTGGATGAATTCTGGGAGTGAAGAAACACCAGAAAATGTTGTGAGCTGGCCCGCCTGGCAGTGGCGAAGCCCCTGAGGACTCGATGCTGCGAGGTGGGAAAAGGCAAAGGGGCCCACAGGTACCGATCACCCAGAGCTGGGAGACTCAGGTGGTTGGGACCTGCAGGGTTTTCCTTCCTTGTAGAGACCTTCCTCTCTACAAATGCCCCCCCCCCAGTTATGCGAAGTTGTTATACATTAATAAAGTGTGGCCCATGTTTTCACCAAAACGTCGACTCTGCCTCATTACTCGGGCTGGGTAGGGCAAAACATTAGGTCATTGTTATAAAAATACACCTCCAGTGTGGATTCCGTTTGCTCCACAGAGGGTATCAGAGGGAGAGAGGTGCCTACAACTTTCCACATTTTGAAGCAGCACCCCTGACTTGCTGTCTGAAAATTGTGCACATTGAACACAATGCTCAAGAAACTCTAGCATCAACCAGATTTACACCATATGACTCTGCCAGAGTAAAGCCTAGACTTTAAAGTAACATCAGGATCAGACCCTGACACAAGGCTCAGCTGACCTCTTTATCGACCAAAGCTGCACATTCGGCAGTAATTTAGAGACCATGGTGAATCACTGGTGCCACTGGGCTGAAATATGCTATCTTACTCATGCATAACTCTACATTATGTTGTTTCCCATGAGTCCGAAATCATAACATCCATCTTTTTTTTATTGCAGGTTTGGCATTGTGGCCTCTCCTACACCCACCCTCTCTGCCCCCAAGGATGTTCATCTGGCAATACAATTGCTCCTTAGAAAATACACAACAGGATTTATTTCCCACTTGTTCAAAGTGTGGGGAAGGGTTTTATTGTTGCTGTTCACATAGGCAGTTAAGGGAAGACAGGAGGTGTGAAGACGTCACTTATTATCCTATGGTTTATATGCAGCAATGTCTTCTAGGTTTTAGGTATGTTTGGGGATTTGCCTGATTTTGCCTGATGCTGCTGTGGTTGGAATTTCATTCGCCAATATGTAAAGCTCTATGCCAGATCATTTGATAAAGGCCAATAGGGTCTATAAATAGCTATATATAGCTATCATAGGTCTATGATCGCTATTCTCTAGAATGGAACTTGGAGACTCCCCTCCCCAAACAGGGATTCCAAGAACTCCTCAATCAACATGGCCATTTTCTAGTTCTATTTCAAGTTCTTTTGCAGACTTCTCTCACCCCTTTGACTGGGACAGGAACCATTTTCACACATAGTAATATATGTTAAGGGAAACCAAAAGAGAATCAATTCAATGAGCACTTTATTGCCAAATCCTAAGTAGCTCTCAGCCCAAACAGCCACCCCAGGAGGCATTTGCCAAGCTGAAGGGTAGAGGAGATGGGGAGAGGGGAGGTTACAATTGTGACCGACTCTTTGTGACCCCATGTCCATGGAGTTTTCTTGACAGGAATACTGGAGTTGTTTGCCAGTTCCTACTCCTGGTATTCTCTGGTGGACTCCCATCCAGGTACTAACTGGGGCCAACCCTGCTTAGCTTCTAAAATCAGGCGAGATCGGATATGCTGAGGGCATCTAGGCAGCCAGAAGAAGGATAAGGTGGAAGCAAAAGTGGAAGTCTGGACCTCCCAGATTTCCCAGTATTGAGTAGATGTCATCTAGTTTGTATTTTTAACCGTATTAATTTTATGTACCTTTTAATATGTAATAACTTTATTATATATTCATATTCTGCTTAGTAGCTGCATCTAGCATTGATGATGATGATGATGATGATGATGATGATGATGATGATTTTTAAAGTGCTTTGATGAGAAAAATAGATTTACAGTGTTTGACATTTAAAACGGAAGACACACATTGTTCTGTCTGCTCCATCGTAGAGGACAAGATAAACTATATCATGAAAAGTGCTCTTTGTCTACCCATCTATTCTTTTCATGGCTCTCATCCTTCTGTCTTTGAGCAGCTCTGTGATTGTATCAGGTGCCGCTGTAAGTGCAGTTGCTAAATGTCAAATATCGTGCTTGTCTTCCTTTATGTGATTCTCCCCCCCCCCGCCGCCGCCTCTGCTGCCACCGCTCTCTCTGGCATTTCTTTTAAAGGAACATTTTGACTCGGAGCAGCATTTCAAACACATGTATAAAGGATTTCATCCCACTGAGCATGATGAGGTTTACAACTGAGCAATCAGGCTTAGGATTATAATGCACAAAATATTCTTCTGACAAGAAAGTCCTTAACTGAACCTCATATAGGTAGGAAAAGTAGCAGTAGGGTGGCTTAATATATCCAGAGCTTTCAATTTCTTGTTTTCCCCCTATGAAATATGAATTTAAACACATTTAAAAGGAAATGAGAATTGAGGTTCTATTTGAAGCATGCCTCAGAACATAATTGTGAGGGTTAAACTTCCAATTAGAGATGGGCACAACTCAAAAAAATGATGTTTCGTTTGTCATTTGGTCGTTTAGGGGTCCGTTTCGGTTCGTTTTCATTTTCGTGACGTTTTTTGCAAAAAATTTCATTTTCGTTTCGTTAGGTAATGAAATGAAAAAATGAAAATGAAAACGAAAAATTGCTGTTTCGTTAGCATTATTTTTAGTTCAATGCATCTGCTGCAACGAAAACGAAAAACACGGCAAATTTGGTCGTTTCGTTTTCGTTTTTTATTTTTTGTTTCATTTTCGTTGCGTAACGAAATGAAAAAACAAAAACAAAAATGAAAAATTGCTCGTTTCGTGCCCATCTCTACTGCCAATATAATCAAAGGCACATAAATACAGGACTCTGTCCCTGGGGAAAAAATGCTTGCTTGCTTGCTTGCTTGCTTCCTTCCTTCCTTCCTTCCTTCCTTCCTTGTCAGGTGTTATTTCCAAATTTAGGAGATTATTATATGGAAATGTGCAGAATTTAAGACTATGACAACTCATGCTTGGAGAGCCTCGTGGCGCAGTGGTTAAATGCCTGTACTGCAGGTAAAACTGTGCTCACGACCTGGGTTCAATCTCTGGTAGCAGGCTCAAATGCCTTCCATCCTTCCGAGGTCGGTAAAATGAGTTTGTTGCTGGGGGCAATGTCTAGCCTGCACACTGTAATTAAAAAATTGTAAACCAGCCTTGCCAGAACACTTTTTGCTTTTTATTTCATGGACTGTTAAGAACAGAAAATGTGAGATGGTTTGTTTACAAGCAACCAGCCTGCCCTTTTGTGCTAGCCCTGCAGGTGTGCTACCTTTTCACAAAAGAAGAGGAAGATATTTTGTGCAAATTCTCTAACACTGAAACCAAGACAAAAAGCATTTTGTTTTTGTTTCCTTTGTCTCATGTCTTTGAACTCAAATTGGAAATCAATGGTTTTTAAAAAAAAATCAATGTTTGGAACATTCCTATGAATATAGCTCATCAGACATCCCTAGAGGAGGCAGCCATCTTGTCCTCTTGAGACAGCAAAACATTCTGGTTTAGTGGTAGTAATCACCTTGTCTTCCCAGAAGCAAAAGAGAAGATTACTCATGCACTTTCTTGTTTTGGTCAATCTAAGCCATAAGTGGATGCAGTGCAACTCATAGATTAAATGTACCCATCAAGGGTTCAAGGCTGATAGCATGTACATGTTTTGAGTAACTGGAACCACTGCTCCACCAGCCACCACAAACATGTACCTGTGGTTCATTGCATCTGTTTTTGCAACCTTCTGTGTGCAGGTTGACTTTTGTATGAGTAAGTGCAGATCTCATAAGTGCTTTTAATCAATGACAGTAATGGGCTTCATTTATCATATTTTATTCTATTTTTATTCTATTCTGAGTTTTATTTAATCATCAAGGGATGCATTGCAATTAAATCAAAAGGCAAAAAAGTAATCATTGGGCAGTAAAATTGATATGAATCCATGCATCATTTATTTAATCTCTCTCAGTGAATTTGATTTAATAATAAAAATCTGAAATAAAACACAATAAAGCATTTCATCATGTTGCTGTTTTAATTTATACTCTGCCTACTTCCCCTTCTTCTCCCTTCTAGCTATGCCTGAAGCAGTTTTGTACAAACTTAAAAACAGTCTGCACCCCTACAGATCTCACCCAGCCTTTCCTTAAGCTGTTTCAGCCTGATGGGATACCTCATTATTCCTTACTTCCAGGACAGGGAGAAATAAGGATTGGTTCTTTTTTCCCTTCAGTGATGTGCCCATAATGTTTCTGCTGCTCTATGTCTGAAGAAGTGGACGCGTCCACAAAACGTTACGTTAAAATATGAAAGTTAGTCTTTAAGGTGCCACATGTTTTGTGTCTTTTGTTTTGTTTTGTTTTGTTTTTTCTTTTGATTTTCCCATAATGTTTGTGTTATGTACAAAAGAGTTGTCCTTTTCCTCTGGATTCAAACTGTACACACAAACAGCAAGCACAGAAGAACTGGGTGGATGTGGTTGATTTTTTTTTAAAAGGCCAACAACAACTTTTTATTCCAGGATTCCAGTCTTTAAATATTAGTGCAAGAAAGAATCTGTCCGTTAAGGATATATCCCTGCCTGGTTTGTATTTGAGAAGAGCACCAGTCACTGCAGCAATGTAGAATGGGTTGATCCTGTATGGCAGGCATGTCCAAATGTTGGCCCTTCCTGATGTTTTGGACCACAGTTCCCAGAATTCTAAGCTTAGATTGCCAATGGCAAAGGACTGTGGGAGTTGTGGTCCAAAACATCTGGAGGGCCAAAGTTTGGACATGCCTGCTCTATGGGTTTTACAAGCAAAAACACCTCTAGGTTTAGAACCAGTGCAGGATTTACACAATGGAATCATTATCTGTGGGACTGGCACGATTTTGTTTGATCTTGGCAAGAACAAATTAAAACAAAAGAAAATTCCTATTATTTATTTATTTATTTATTTATTTATTTATTTATTTATTTATTGTTTGTTTGTTTGTTTGTTTGTTTGTTTGTTTGTTTGTTTTAATACTTATATACCGCCCGTCTTCCGGAGGAACTCCGGGCAGTTTACAATAACTATAACAATAATACCAAACTGAATAAAACAAACTACAATAATGATGAGTAAACAAAAAAAATCATAATATAAACGACATGGTGAAGCCACAAGAAGAATCCCTGGGAAGATGGTGGGACAAAAAAAAAAAGATTATTATTAACGCTCGCCAAATGCTTTTTTAAAGGCTGGCAGGGACTGTGCAAGGCGCAGCTCACTTGGGAGATGGTTCCAGAGCACAGGGGCGGCCACAGAGAAGGCTCGGTTGTGGGTGACTGCTTTCCGAGCCTACCTGGGCGTGACCACCCCAAGTGAGAGCGCCCGCAACATTCTGGTAGGTCGGGCCTCAGTTGATCTCTGAGAGATTCACTCTGTCAGGTATTAAGGTCCCCAGCCGTGGAGGGTTTTATAAATTAAAAGCAAGGCCATGAATCTTATTCGGGATACAACGGGTAGCCAATGCAAGCAGGCCAGTACTGGGGTGATGTGGTCATATCGATGCACACCCGCCACCAGTCTGCCTGCAGCATTTTGCACCTGCTTGAAGTCGCTGAATAAGAGTCAAGGGCAACCCCTTTTACAAAGACCACCTCAAAATAACTCCAATGAATCTATGATTATTCTACCTGGTATAACAAGATAAGCCATCTCTCATGTTCATCTCACTCCTCTGTGGAGCAAACGGAACCCACACTGGAGGCATATTTATAACATTCACTCACAATTTTGCAAACCATTTCCATAACCTAATGCCTGTTTGGGAACAGAGCACCAAGGACAGGACTGATTTAGTTACCATTTGGCACAAAGGCACAGTAACAGATGGAGGCAGGTAGCCAGGGGTGAGGTAGGCTCAGGAATATGCATGAAAGTTACATTGGGGGCTTGAGGACCCGCTTCCCATACAACTATGCAGAAGCAGCTGTCTGGTTATTATAGACCCTAGGAGGAAATGCCACCTTTAATCCAGATCTGCTTCCCATTCGCTTGTCTCGGGGAAACAAAAATACCAAATGCAATAAAATAGCATCTGTCGCAACTTAAGACAGGTTATTTGCCCCCGCTGAGCCAAAGAGAACGAATGGAATAAATAAAGAGAATAGACATTCCCAGGGAGTTTCGGAGTTTGGGCTTGATAGATTGCATGTGAAAAAGGAAAACTGTAGCTGGCAAACAGCATTCTACAGCTATTTGGCCCGAAAACAGCAAATAATTTATTAAAAATGAAAGCACAAGACAGTGATAATCTTTTAACAGCCTGATGGTGACAAGACATATTTTTCTGCTCACTCGCTCTCTTGCTGGCACTCTCAATCTCTCAGCAAGAGCTGATCATTAATGCTTCAAACACATTGGGTGAAAGTTGGAAGTTGAGCTCTAAAGTGGTGATAACACATCTCAGTTTTAGGAATCTTCGTAAATGCTTGCCACTCTTATTCTTGCTTGTGAGAATAAGAAGTAGCTTCCCCCCCCCCTCTAATGGGGAAGACAAGGGTGTGTGATGGCTCAGCGGACTAAGTCTCTGAAAATTGTCAACTGCAAAGTCGGCAGCTTGGCGGTTTGAATCCTGGGTGCCACACAGTGGAGTGAGCTCCCACTGATAACCCCAGCTCCTTCAAGTAGATAAATAGGTACTGCCATAAAAAGCGGGAAGGTAAAACAGTGTTTCCTTGCAGCCATGCCAGCCACGTGGCCATGGACTTGAACAACACAGAACTCATGCAGAACTGCCTACCCGACCATTTTTAGAGGGCTCCTGCTGAGCTGTCAATTGGTGGACCTCTTTAAACCTGGTGCAGTAGGTACCAGAGGGTCCTCCTGGTGCTGACTGGGCCAGGTTTAAAGGGGTCCAGCTCCAGCTGAGGAACCCTGCTCAAAAGGTTCCTGGTTCCCAAAAAATGTCTCCTCTAGGATCCCAGACATTTCCATTTCATTTTGTATGAATTAGTGTTAAAACTTCATAAGAAACGAAATGAAACAAAATGGGGGTGATCACCTTCTAATTCCCTGTTCTTAATTTGACTATGTCTTAAATGTTCTGCACTGTATATTGTCCCTCATTATTGTAAGCTACCTTGGGTCCTTTTCCAAGAAGAAAGGTGGGGTAAAAAATATTCAAAAATAAATAAATAAATAAGGAAAGATGATGCATCAAAGGCTTCTTCCTCATTGGAGTTGCACCCTGCACCACCCTAGCACAAGGTTAGGGATTGGTTGATTTCTTTCCTCTGATTCCAAATGTCAGCTGGGCTCCCACGTTTCATTTGGGAAGCTGACCACTTCTGAAATGAAAATTCATATCTTATCCACATCATTCCCTGTATCAGGGAAGTTACCTGATTAAAAATTGAGATCAGATTAGTCTGCAGGATTTGTTATTGATAAATTTGTATTGATCCTACTGTAGTTATTAGAAACGGGCACAAAATGATTTTTTTTTCGTTTTGTTATTCATTATTTGTTTTGTTATGTAACAAAACAAATAATGACCCTAGGGGCAAATTTAACACAAAATGAACTGAACTGGAAAAAATTGGTTCGGTTTGGTTTGGTTCGTTAATGGGGGGTGGAGATGTCTCCTACCTGGTGCTGGTCCAGAGGTCCTTTTGCGCTGAGCTGCACAGAGGGAGCACGCACCTTGTCAGTGCCATCAAGGGGCATGGCGGGCTCGAGGCTCAGCCCAGCCCCGGGAGGAGAGATAAGCAAGCTGCATTTAGGCGGCCAGAGCAGCGTGGCTCTGATGCCACTCCCCCTCTGATCAGGCCCCAGGGACCGCGCAGTGGGCACTGGGGAGAAAGCAGGTAAAAACGAATAACAAATTAACGAAACAACAAAATGATTTTTTTTCGCAAAGATTCAAGAAAAAACTAAGCAAACAAAATGAAATCCTTAATGAAATGAAACGAAGCACCATTTTTTCAATTCGTGCCCATCTCTAGTAGTTATTACTACATTATTTTCTAGGTGCTTGCATAGTGACCGCTTTATAATCTGTCCCAGTATTTTCTGTGAGATTCATATCAGACTGACTGATCTGTATTCCCCCAGTTCCTCCTTTTTGTCCTTTTGAAGGCAAGGGACAACATTAGATTTACTCCAGTCATCTGGTACTTCACCCATTTCACATGATATGAAGAAAAGAATGGACACTGGTTCTGGGAGCTCTTCAGCCAGATCCTACAGTAGTATTTGATGTGTTTTATGACCCAGTTCTTGGCAAATTTGTAAACCTCCCCTAGGCTTGCATTACAAAACCAAAATAGATATTTTTCTGTTGCTTTCTCAAATCGGCACGTAAATGGGCATATAATCCCTAGTAAAGGAGGCATATCTGTTTACATTTCAGAAATGCTGGCAGTGTTTTTTTCTAGGGAGATAGCATTTCTGGATCTGACAGTCTTGAGGCAGGTGGCATTTCTGCATATTTTCAGATGTGTTCAGAGGAGAAATGTTTTTAGCTTTGAGAAGTCACACAACCTGCAAGACATATAGGGTGCTGGAAAATGAAGCACACACAAATTAGAACACACATTTTCAAATAGCGATGTCTAAAATGCATGGACAGTGATACAAAAACGCAATGTCATCAATGGAACAGAAGGTATGCATTAGGGAACATGCATAAATAAATGTGTATATTACAATGTATCTGAACGTGCATGGATTTCAACACAGCCTCACAAAGAACCAGAGCAGATACCAACAAAGAAGACAGGGATGAAAGCTACATTCAGACAACTACAAATATCTGTGAAAAAGTTTCTGTGCTTTTATTTATATAATCATCTGACAAATGCATTAAAAATTTAGACTTTAGCCCAGGATGTTCAAAATCAAATAAAGCTGTTTGGGAAGACAGCAACCGGTGGAGTCAGTTTCTCTGAGTCAGAATGCCTGGAACTAAAATGATTATCATCAATTAACATATATGGGCACCGCATTTTCAGCGGTCCTCCTGATCTTTTAAACCTAGCAAGTTGCTTCTGTAATAGATCCACTGGGACAAAGACTAGATGAGGTAGGATGGGAATTGCAACATAGAATAGGTAGAGAGCTGGTACAGGAACACCTGGAAACATTAAATGAATTTAAGTCTCCTGGGCCAGAAGAATTACAACCAAGGATATTAAAAGAACTGGCAGAAGTAATTTTGGAACCATTGTCAATAATCTTTGAGAAGTCCTGGAGAACAGGGGAAGTCCCCATCGATTGGAGGAGGGCTAATGTTGTCCCCATCTTCAAAAAGGGGAAAAAGGAGGACCCAAATAATTACCACCCGGTCAGATTGACTTCAATTCCTGGAAAGATCCTAGAGCAGATTATTAAACAGGCAGTCTGCAATTATTTAACAAACAATGCTGTCATTACAAGAAGTCAACACAGGTTTCTTTAAAAAAAGTCATGCTAGACTAATTTGATCTCTTTCTTTGACAGAATTACAGGCCTGGTGGATGAAGGGAATGCTGTGGATATTGCTTATCTGAACTTTAGTAAGGCCTTTGATAAGGTTCCCCATGATATTCTTGCTAAGAAGTTAGTAGAAAGTGGGATAGATAGTGCTACTGTTAGGTGGATTTGTAATTGGTTGACTGATCGCACCTAAAGGGTGACCATAAATGGCCTCTCTTCAGGTTGGAGAGACGTGACCAGTGGGGTGCCCCAGGGTTCTTTTCTGGGTCCAGTGCTGTTCAATATATTTATTAATGACTTGGAGGAAGGAATAGAGAGTATGCTAATTACATTTGCAGATGATACCAAATTGGGAGGGGTTGCTAATTCCTTAGAGGATAGGATGAAAATTCAAAAAGACCTTGACAGATTAGAGTGCTGAGCCAAAGCCAACAGAATGGATTTCAACAGAGGGAAATGTAGGGTGCTACATCTAGGTAAAAAGAATGAATTGCACAGATATAGGATGGGGGATACATGGCTGGAGAATAGTACCTGTGAAAGGGATTTGGGAGTCTTAGTGGACCACAAGTTGAACATGAGTCAGCAGTGTGATGCGGCAGCCAGGAAAGCCAATACAATTCTTGGTTGCATAAACAGAACCATAGTGTCTAGATCAAGGGAAGTGATAGTACCACTCTATTCTGCTCTGGTCAGACCCCACCTGGAGTACTATGTCCAGTTCTGTATGCCTCAATTTAAAAAGGATGTTGACAACCTCGAGCGGGTGCAGAGGAGGGCGACCAGAATGGTTGAGGGTCTGGAAGAAATGTCTTAGGAGGAATGGCTTAGGGAACTGGGAATGTTTAGCCTCTCTAAAAGAAGGCTGAGGGGGAATATGATATATATGTTTAAATATTTGAAAGGATGTCATATTGAAGAGGGAGCAAGTTTGTTTTCCATGGCTTCAGAGACTAGGACTCGGGGCAATGGTTTCAAACTACAGGAAAAGAGATTCCATTTGAACATTAGGAAGTACTTCATGACAGTTAGAGCTGTTCAGCAGTGGAATATGCTGCCACAAAGGGTGGTGGAGTCTCCTTCCTTGGAGGTTTTTAAGCAGAGGCTGGATGGCCATCTGTTGGAAATATTGTGATGGGGTTCCTGCATGGAAGGGGGTTGGACTGGATCGCCCTTGAGGTCTCTTCCAATTCTATGATTCTATGATTCTAGAGCGTTTGCCTTTTAAAATAAATTCCACTCAAGAAGATCAGTAGAGAAAGAGTTGTCCCACATGAAGGATACACAATAGGAAAGTCAATGAGGAAAAAGCAACCCCTTTGTGTAATTTGAAAGAGCTGCAGGGGGTGCTTTCATGTTTTGCTGAGTTTCAAAAGCTATGTGATTTCAATCTCCTAAATTACTAATGGTAGTGATTTTGTTTGTTTGTTTTAAACCACCAGGCTTTCTTCTGGTTCAGAAACAGGTTGCAACAGTAACGAAGACATAGGCAACTGCTAGGAGTGGTGTGAGGTAGTGGTGGATACCACCCACACTTTGATCCAAATCACTTTCAGATCAAATCCAATGGTTTTGATTTTGAACCTGTTTGATCTGTTTTGATTTGTGTCATCCCAGGGCTAAGCACATCCGATCTCACCTGATTTGGGAAGCTAAGCAGGGTCGGCCCTGGTTAGTACTTAGATGGGAGACCACCAGGGAATACGAAGTGCTGTAGGCGCCTGGAGTAGGAACTGGCAAGCCACTCCAGTACTCCTGCCAAGAAAACTCCATCGACATGGAGTCACAAAGAGTCAGTTACGACTGCAATGACATGACACAACACACACACAGAGAGAGAGAGGGGGGGGGCTGTTGATATCCAACATGTACTGCCCTCATTGCCGGCACATTGGCCATCACTTCTCTGGGTTTCCATCTTTGTAATCTCAAAGGGACTACCTGTAGAACCTGAAACTGAACCCATTTGACATCAAGTCAGGGTGCAGGACAAGAAACCATGGAAACTGGGCCAGGGCTGTTTACTAACTCTGGAGAGTTGCATGTTCAAGAACCAATAGTTTGGAACCAGTGGCCCCGACTCTATGGATCAAGGAATGGAGAAGGGATCACCCATCAACTACTCGGAGTATTGATGAGGCTTACAATTAAACTATCCTCTTTAAATAAATAATATGCTTAATTTTAAAAGTATATATTCTCCTTTAGAGTATTTTAAATAGTTTATCCCATGTTTTTAAAAACTTCTGCTGGGAGAAAGGTGGGGCATAAATTTAACAAGTGAATGGATGGATAAATTCTGTATCTTTCATTCTGCGAGCCAACAGCCTCACAGCAGTATTCAGAAATTCTTGAGAAGTTTTCTAAGACTCTTTCTTGTGCCAAACATTTTTGCCCCTTTCCTTCTAGCTGAGGGTATGTGATGACCCTGGGGAGATCTCAAGGGATGTTCTGAGTAAGTGAGCAGATGTGGCGCAGGACTTAAGAGAAATGAAGGGAAAGTGGCTTCGTTCCAATCCCACCATTTAAGATAAGGATGGTATTTGAGATGCTTAGCTGCACTTGCTATACACTTGGAAGAGGAACTCAAACAGGAAGGAGACAGTGAAGCCATCCATGAGAATGTCAATCTGCACCAAAGAGACAGACCAAAGAGACCGACAAGAGGTAACACGCACAGACAGCTGTACCTAATGCAGGGGTGTCCAAACTTTTTGCAAGGAGGACCAGAATTGGTGAGGTGAAAATGTGTGGGGGCTGACCATTCAGCCACATTTGGGGCCCGGGCCGAACTTTGGACAAGTCTCTATAACATGCAAGGAGGCAGGGAGGATGTTGCAGCAATGGAGCCAGGGGCGGGTAGGCTGGGCAGGTGGCTGGGGGGACGGACAGAGGCAGGGAGGGCAGAGAAACCATAAAACTGCAAGCTAACACCTCCATCTGGTATGGGGAGGGGCCAGCTGTTGGGGATGTGTGACAGGCTGAGCCAGTGGGGAGATAAGCCGCGGGCCGCTCATAATTTGAAAACAGGCCACATTCCCCCCCCCGGGCCTGAGTTTGGACATGCCTGCCCTAATGTCTACATGACTATTGCCTCCTATAGGCGCATAGCTCTTAGTGCAAGACTCTGCCTTTGTTGGTAAATCACAAGAAAAAATATTTTAGTTATAGAGTTAATATTGGATAAAGAGTAGAGATCGGCACAAATTGAAAAAATGACATTTTGGTTTTTCATTTTTCGTTGCGGGTCCGGTTTGGATCGTTTTCATTTTTTGTGAATTTTTGGAAAAAATTGTTTTTTGTTTGTTTTTTGTTTTTACCTGCTTTTTTGTGCAGCTTAAAGCATTTCTGTGCGCAGATATCCCCCAACACCACAGACCAGAGGGAAAACACTAAAAAGAAAATATTCTGGTAGAGACACAGTATAGACTTGGTATGCAGGGAGGCTGCAAAGGCAGCAGTGGGCGTTGCCCAGGGTGTAAGGCAGCCGCAGAGTGACTGCACTGCGGGGCATGGAAGGGTACTCACCGAGAGGTACCCACGCACACAGGGAGGCTGCAAGAGAAATCTCTTCTTTCTTTCCCCTAAGAGCCAAGCTGCAGCCAGCAGGAACACAGAGACACACACCTGCCTGGCTGGCCTAAAGTAACGAGTCGCAGAGACAGCAATCCCACCCTAACTCCCACCGCAGACTGCAAGGAGGACGGGGGCTGCCAAAGATTTTTATGCCCTCTGTGGCTGCCACACCTACCCTGTCCAAGAATTTACATGATCCCATCACATGGCTTGCATCCATCGTGTGGCTGGAATCCATGTTGTGTCATCTTTAAAGGGAAAAGAAAAAAATACATTGCGATGGGGAAAAGACAAAAACAAATGTTTTAAGGACTGCAACCCCTTGGTAGGTAATAATTTCAAATAATTATCACTGTGTTTTTACGGATGTCCAGGGCGTTTAAATACCCAAAAAATCAATATTAGGCATCTGAGAGCCATTTTGGGTCGATGTCCCCTAACTCCCCTTAAAGGAAAAAAACACAGCGATCTGAGAAAAGACATAAATGCACATTTTAAGGACCCCAACCCCCCTGGTAGGTATTATCAGGCAAAATAAATAATTATTGCTGGGGTTTTTACGGATATTCATGACTTTTTTTAACATTTAAAAACAGCTCATTTCATTGCGCATCGCCATTAACGAAAAATGAAATGTAACAAACCTAATTTTCGTGGTTCTGTTCGGTTCGTTCCAATTTCATCACAATTTTCATTATTTGTTTCATTACATAATGAAATGAATAACGAATAACGGAACTTTTTTTTTCATTTCGTGCCCATCTCTAATAAAGAGCATGGCTTTTTAAAAAAGATCATTGTGGAAGAGTGCAAACACTCTGGGAAATAGTACTATTTGAGTAACTCAGTTTAGGAACTCTGACTTCCAGTCGGCTACATCTGCAACAGCATTCCTATCAGGGAGGCACACACTTCCTCCAACTCCATTTGCAGGCCAATTTGTGGTTTTGGCATGTGTTCCAATTCAAGCCAATTTGTGGTCCTCTTCAGCTTGATCTGTTGCCTGTGTCCAAGTTAATTTGTAAGATACCCATTGAGTTATATTGGATAGCCTAAACAGCTGTAACTGTTTTTCATTTGCACCGACATACATAATACTTGGACAGTTCATGGACTCTAAAGATGGGAGTAAATATGCATTTGCTTTGCAATTTGGACTTCAGCTACATCTGGTGCATAGCTGTAATTCATATTTGCATTATCAATATATAATTGCAGCATTTCTCAAAAGAGATGTGTGTGGATCCATATTTCTGAAGATGCACTCAAGCCTAGCGCATGGAGAGGCTGGTCAGCACTATTTTTCCCCCTCCTGCCAACCAGCTGGTTCGTGGGGAGGCCGGTCAGCATTTTTTTTTCTCTTGCCAACCCGCTGCTGCGCAAGGAGGCCAGTCAGTGGGGTTTTTTCCCGCCGGCCAGCTGGCATGCAGGGAGGCCAGCTGGTGGTTTTTTTTTTATTTCCTGCTGACCAGCGGTTATTTTTATTATTTATTATGACAAGTGCTTCTGAAGATATTCCTAATCTGTGCCAATGTTGTTAGACTTGAGTGTGAAAATCACCCTGGGGGGGAGGAGCCAAAGAGTTGGGGATGAAGATGATAGACCCTAACAGGTTTCTGTCCTAAGACATTGATGCACTGAATTTCCACAGCAGCAAAAAAAAGCGAAGGGATTCTTGATGTTGGATTCTTGATGCTGATCAGAAACTCCAGAGATTTGGGGGCCATTTTCTAACCCTTGGTGCACCCAATTCTTCCCTTAGAGCAAAGCACAGGGTCCATCTTTTAGAGGACAGTCATGTTCCTGGATATTATTGGAGGAGTGATTTCCCTCCCCCACACCCACACCCACCTCCAAAATTGCTAACCTTGGCTTCACATGAAGGCACAAGAACATAAGAACATAAGAAGAGCCATGCTGGATCAGGCCCAAAGCCCATCTAGTCCAGATTCCTGTATCTCACAGCAGGCCCGCCAAATGCCTCAGGGAGCTCACAAGACTAGTTATCTGTCTCCTGATATCACTCCCCTGCCTCTGTCCCTTGAAATACCCTGGTTTAAAGCCTGGAGATGACACATCTCCATCATGGTTTGTAACCTGTGATGGACTTTTCCTCCAGGAATCTGTCCAATTCCCTTTTGAAGGCATCCAGGACAGATGCTATCACCACATCCTGTGGCAGGGAGTTCCATAGACTCACAAGACACTTGGTAAAGAAGTCTTTTCTTTTGTCTGTTCTCATTCTCCTGGCCCTCAATTTGAGTGGATGTTCCCTAGTTCTGCTATTTTGTGAGAGGGAGAAGAGTGTCCCTCTATCCATTTTACTCATGGCCTTCATGGGTTTCCTACTGTTCTAGAAGTCATAAAGTGAAGTAGATTGGACTGGACTCCCATCAGACCCAATCAAGTGCAGAAAGAGTTTGGAGAAATCAGCCATGTTAGTCTGCACAAGAATTCCAGGCCTAGAATGAGAGATGTGTCCAATAGAAAAACAAGACTGTTGCAAATTTGTCTAGTGAGAGATAGGGCCGTGCAGTGACAGATTTAAAAGAATACAAGCAAAGGAGACAATTGAATGAATGGGTTCCTGCTTGATCAACATGAAGATGATGAGATGGTTGTTGAATTATGAAGTGGGCAGTGAATATTCACAATGACAAATGAGAAAATGAAGTCCAAGGAAAGATAAGTTAAGTGCCTAAGATATTATCATGGCTGGAATATAAATAATGGCGAGTGTGTGAGACTGAGTTGAGTTTCCTTCAGTTACTTGGCAGGTGGCAGGCAACCAAGTTGCATGCTACTGTGAGCAGACTAAAATGAATCGGCTTGTTATAAACCTAACGATCACAATACAAAAGCTCACACTTCTGTTTTTGCTCCATGTGACCACATGGTGTCAGGCTAGGAAAGCATATTTTTCCACACAGAGCAGGAAGAAATGGAAAACCTAATTCCTGTTTTTGTTTTTTTCCTCCCATTGTGTCCTAGAGGGCAGAAAAATCATGGAATGGAAGCATTGTAAATTCATGCATTTGTGAGAATAAATGCCTTTACAGTTGTTTCACTAGCAGGTGAAGAATCCGCACCAGAAGAGCAATAGGAAAATACTATTTATTTATTTATTTATTTATTTATTTATTTATTTATTTATTTATTTATTTATTTATTTGTTTGTTTGTTTGTTTGTTTGTTTGTTTGTTTGTTTGTTTGTTTGTTAACCACCCGATTTTCCCAAAGGAACTCAGGGTGGTGTACAGCATGTTGCAAGAACAACCTTGCTCAAACATACAACATGATATCAACAAATCAAATACAATAATATAAAATAATCATTAATGTAACAGTATAATAAAAAAACAAATGTAATAAAATAAAAATATGGAAGCTGCATCAGCAGCCAAACTACAGAAACAAACACCGGCAAGACAAGTAAAAAAACAACAGACAAATGAGCTAAAACAAGCCACTGAAACCCCAAAGACTACCCAAAACATTACCTAAAGAGCCTGGTCTTCAATGCCCTTCTAAATGCCGTCGACGGGTCCAACGGCCTGATCTCGGCTGGCAGTTTGTTCCACTGTGTCGGGGCAGCCATCCAGAATGCCCGATTCAGAGTTCAAACCCTTTGGGCCTCTCTAGGTGTGGCTACCTGAAGTGATAGGGAAAGACCAGGTATAACTTTAGTGCTCTGAGTCACGCTTAGGGGGCATGATCACACTTTATTTTTCTTGAACTGCGATGTACGTGCGGGAACATTTTTTTATTCCACAACTCAGTGCACTTTCTACAGCAACAAAATGGACATGAAGTAATGGCCTGGATCTCCGAACTGGGCCACAAGATGAACCACGAACCAGTCAGGGTTGTGGGGTTTTTTACATAGTTAAGATCATGCTCATTTCTAGCTGTAGTCTAGAAGGTTATGAAGACAAAAGAGTGAAGCTCTAGCAGTGGTAACCCATTCTCCCCATGCATCCAGAGAAGTACTTGTCCCTCCATGCGTACCTTCTGCAAACAAAGATACTGTATCCCATATCCATGCTTGCTGGAGCCCTCCATGTCTCCAAGATAGCTTGCTGCTCTGCTGGTGCTGTAATTCCCCCAATAAAAGACGAGGAAAAATTGCTTTCTGCCAGTAGGGGAGTGACTTTCCATATAGAATATCACTGACAATTGTGTGGCATTAAGAAAAACTGTTGTCCTTTGCTTGAATACCATTTGGACATATACCGTATATCTATATATATTCTTGTACTGCGACAATTCTTGGACTCTTTGTGTACTGCAGGAGAGAAAGCTGAACACCTTCCACGTGTGCCATCTCTGACGTATCTTTGGCATCACTTGTCATGATAAAGTTCCAAATGGTGTAGCCCTGGAATGAACTGGAATCTCTAGCATGAACACATTATTGAAACAGCCATGTCTACACTGGCTTTGGCATGTCATGAGACTGGCTGATGGTTGGATTCCGAAATATCTTTTGTATGGAGAATTAGTGCAGGGAAAGCGCCCTAGAGGGAGACCAGAGCTGCGATATAAGGATAAAGCAAAGCAAAGTGTTCTGCTTATATACCACCCCATACCACTTCAAGTAGTCTCTGAGTGGTTTACAGTTTAATTACAGTATGCAGTCTTCACATTCCCCCCCCCCATCAAGCTGGGTACTCATTTTACTGACCTCGGAAGGATGGAAGGTTGAGTTAACCATGAGCCTGCTACCTGGGATTGAACCCCAGGATGTGAGCACAGTTTACGTGCAGTGCAGGCATTTAACCACTGTGCCACAAAGCTCCTTATAACTGCAAGAGGAATCTGAAGACTCTGGGAATGGACCTTAACAGATGGGAAACCTTGACCTCAGATTGTTCAGCCTGGAGGAAAATCGGCAGCATGGCCTTCTACAATTATAAGGGACACTTCAACAGGCTGAGGAAAAGAGGCAGTCCTGGAAACAGCAAAATCTGGGGGCCAGGCAAGGCACCAACTGTATTTGTCCTCAATGTGGAAGGGATTGTCACTCTCGAATTGGCCTTTTTAGCCACACTAGATCCTGCTTTAGAACTTCTGTACAGAGCAGAATACCATAGTTTCTCAGGGACTGAATGTGTTCTCGCTTCCTGTTTCATGGGAGATTTGCTAAAGGATACATGGAGACCAGCCTCTTGCATTGTTCAGAAGGTAGCAGCAAAACGATGACTCTCTAAGCATATGCTATCATAATTAGAGTGTGTCCATCAGAGTGTAGTTGTGTAAGATTATTTGGTAGAGATTGCCTCCTCCAGGAAAAAAACTATCAGGAGGTGGGTCAATGGAAGAAATCAAAGTTAATGTAGTAGAGACTGTTAATATTTCTAAACATTTGAAAGGCAAAGAAAGTAATAATTTATCAGCCGTTGGAACGAAGAAGCACAGAGCTCTCACTTAAATAGCTGTTTTTAGTTAAGTTTGTATGTTATCATAAGCACGATAGATAGATAGATAGATAGATAGATAGATAGATAGATAGATAGATAGATAGATAGATAGATAGATAGATAGATAGATAGATAGATAGATAGATAGATAGATAGACAAAACTGGCATGGCACCAACTGACAAGTAGCTTAGAAAATGTCATAGTGCAATCAAGACAAAACATGTATTCAACCACGGCTATCAAAACGTTGGCCCTCCAGATGTTTTGGACCACAACTCCCAGAATTCCGAGCCTCGATTGCTGCTTTCTGTGTACTCAGGAGAATTTGTACCGTCTTAAGATAATGGCGAAATGATGATTTCACCTTTTTCTGATCCTGTCTACTTTTCATTTTTACTAAATGCTGATGTTCAAGGCAGCTAACAATTATCTTAAGATGCTGGGAAAACAGTAGTTAGAAAACTGGCTCAGCCATGAAAACATTAATATCACTTTTGCAGAAAATCAGATAACACCATCACAACAAATACTGAAGAGTTTCATGAGCAAGTTTTAAAAACATGCTTCTTCATACTGTAGTGCTCTTTAACACAGTAGGAGTAGAGACTGATCACAACTCTGTAGAGAGGGCTTGCACAGCATGGGAGCAACAGAAAGCAGCCCATCAAAGTAATGGAAAAGCTGCCTTAATGATACAAGTTCAGAATGATGTGCCAAGGCTTCTAAATGTGCATCATCTACAAGGACAGGATTGGTGACTGGTGCCCATGGTTAACAAAACCTTGGCCCTCTGGGTGTTTGGTCTTTCGAGACTTTTTAGTCCCAATTATGTTAGGATACTTAGTCCCACATCCCACTGTAGTCTTTGCCCATTGGTTCCCCGTAGTGTCATTGAGGGTAGGAAGGATTTTCCCATCATGCACTTCCAGGGGTTTGAAGATCAAGAAATATCTTATTAGGGCAACCTTTATATTTCAAGCAAAAACACGGTCCAGCTGGAGTTGTAGATCCTTTTAAAAAATATGTCTCACCACATAGGCACATATGTAATTTTGGTACTACTTAAAAAAAGACGCACAAGAAAACACCAAACCCTGGTATTTTTAGGAATGGATGAAAAAGTCAGCTACAATAAAGTGGTGAGAGGAATATTTTGACAGTGACTATATTTAAGAAATCTGAGACTCCGGGAGTGGTTTTGTGTGCTTCAAAGGCATTACCACTGAAGATGGATGTTTTTTGATAATAACACCAGTCATGGTCCAGGGAAAGCAGCATGACCATTAAAAAAAAATACCAGTCCCTGTGCCCATCCAATATGTGTGATACTACTCTTGCAACAGACGATGAAACATTCCTTTCGAGGGACACATAATTCTCCATCTGAGAATGATTGCTTTTGATGTTAAATGTCAACCATTGAATGTTGTACACGGTAGTTGAATGGCCATAACATAAATCAAGTTTGGGGGAACCCACCGATCTCCAGGCTGATTATCAGATTTGCAGATGATACAAAATTGGGTGGACTAGCTAATATCCTGGACGGCAAGGACAATATCCAAAAGGCTCAAGCGCTGGCTTGAAAACAATGACATTTAACAAGGCATAGCCAAACTTCACCATCCAGATGTTTTGGACTGCAACTCCCACAGTCCTTTGCCATTGGCAATCTAAGCTTAGAATTCTTGGAATTGTAGTCCAAAACCTCAGGAGGGCTGAAATTTGGACATGCCTGTCCTACACCAAAGGACAAACACACTCCCAAATATACAGTTACAAGACGGGGGGGCTGTTGGCTGATAAAAAAACTATGTGGAAGGAGAATTTTCCAATTGTTGTATCTCAGAAGCTGTGTATGAGCCAGCATAAGTGACTATTTTAGGCTGCATTAGCAGATGCAAAGTCTCCGTACCCCATGAAGCCCTGCTCCCCCTCTATTCAGGAACAATTTGGCCTCATCTTGAATCAAGCGGTGGAACCAGTGATCTCAGAAGGTGGTGCGTGCTCCAATGCTGAAATTGGAGAGCCATCTATCAAATCTGCTTTAACCGGGATTCGTGCATCGGGCAGGGATACAGTGACCACGGCCATACTTGTATTTTCTGTGTAGTTTCCCGTCGGTGAACTACGAGAGTAAAAGATCACGTGCTAACCAGGAAGAGAAGCAAATTGTGCTCCCGGCCAACCACGCCCCTCGAACAGCAATTTCAGCAAAGTTTCCTAAACCACTGCCAGGGGCTGGATTTAGAAACTTCACTTGAAAATGCTTACTTGTTTGCTTCTGTTGCAACAACAGGACACTGAAAATACGCAGTAAATTCAGTTTCTCCCCTTTCTACCTGGCTTAAAAGACAGAGCGTTGAAAACTGGAGCTGGAAAGTAGGACAAAATGCGTAGTACACAGGTTAGGACAGAACCAGAATAGGAAGGTAGGACGTAGAGGAGAGGACACCAACTGCTCATTAAAAACCATGAGACCGCTCCCGAAAAAAATACGCAGGAAATTTAAATATGGAGAAAACCCAGGTATGACCTTGATCAGTGTCAATATTCACAGGCCCCTTTCAGGTCCATTCTTCTATGATTCTCCAGTTTCCATTAGCCCTAGCTAGCACAACCTATGTTGAAATCTAACAGGAAGTACAAGCCAGCATCTGGGATAGGAGACTCGCTTTTCCTTTTTCCACAGAGAAAACGAAGCAGATTTGCCCACTGCTGCTTTTGACAACACAGACTCCATAATGATCAGTCCAAATCACCTAGCCTTTATTGGCTTCCATGTTTGTTTTCTGCTGTGCATAGGGACAAGAAGAAAAAAGGAAATAGGTGGGTGAAAGTAAGAAGAAAGATAAGCGGAAAATAAGAATCTAAACATAATCGGTAGCAGGCTCAAGGTTCACTCAGCCTTCCATCCTTCCGAGGTCGGTAAAATGAGTACCCAGCTTGCTGGGGGGGGCAATGTGTAGCCTGCACTCTGTAATTAAAATTGTAAACCGCCCAGAGACTACTTGTAGTAGTATGGGGTGGTATATAAACAGAACACTTTGCTTTTTTGCTTTGCTATAGGAGGCAAGGGCAGAGGATATTTCTGACAATCTATCATGTATCCTTACTGGTTCAGATCACTTTCTCTCTAAATTTGTTTTCTCTTCCAATGAGGAAGATCTGTCAAATGATTATGAGATGTAACCCTAGCTAGGAGAATTATCTATAAGCACAGATCTGCTGGTCAGCCAAATTATTTGCAGAGAAGTACAACTGTCATTCATTCTATGTTTCTTTCAACGAGAGCCATCCGTGCATAGATGTGTCCTTTGCACCATCCATGCATTTTGGGCCAAACCACTTAGCTCCTGTTGTGGTGTTTCATTTCATTCCATGTGGTTGTCCACTTCTTTTATGGGATGTGGTTCTCCTTGACTAGGACTTCTTGTTTTTCTTTAGGGTTAGAAGGAACTCCACAATTTCCATGTACAAAATGTAGTGTGTGGGGTGTGTGGGAGAGATGGGTGTTGTTTCACAACATCCCTTAAATGAAACAAAAGTTGACATTTAAGAAGATATATACAGGGCATTTGACAGGACTATTTACTGGCTTTGGCTGAAACCTACAAAGACTGAATCCACCTGATGTGGTTTATTTGCATTGATATCAGCAGTGAAGTGGAATGTCCTGATTCCATCCAAGATTGAAAGCAACTGAATTTGGAAATAGACTGCATTCAGAGACACAAAACAGATTCTTTTTCTTCTTCTTTTTTTAAAGGGAGTACTAGATGTGCCTAATAAATAAATAAATAAAGTTAACTGTCTTAAACCTGGCAGGTTTACTCCTCTTTTGTGGGCCATCATGGATCCATGTTTCATGTATAGCTGTGCAAAGTGGAAGGGGGGGAGGGAGAGAGAGAGAGAGAGAGAGAGAGAGAGAGAGAGAGGCTGATACTTCACGTCCATCTCATCGCTGTTTGCAGTCCCGCTTAGGACCAGTACGAAGTAATCTAACCGCACGTCCATTGTGGGATGAGAGGAGTTTGTCTCGACCACACCCCCTGAACTGCGATTTAAGCAGGATGAAAGATTCCCCTCCCTGGCCTCGGGAATCTGCTCGTCACACTTCTTGTTCCGAGACGAGTGCCCATGAGGTAAGGCTCATCACGCACTGTGGCATTCTCCATCTAGTGGCAGGAGTGCAAAGTGCCATTCACCAGTACATTCCCTATGGATTCAGCAATGGAGTGCAGAAAGATTAAAAGACAAATGCCTCAAACTTAGCTCCATAACGCATTGAAGGCAAGGCTTCGGAGAATCAAAACATCGAAAAATGGAACGTCGTGCCAAACAAAAAAATGGAGAACAAAGGCATGGAATTACATATCTCATCACAGAACGAGGATGCGCGTTAAGTCAGTATCATCCATCACACTCGTGTGTACACAGGAGCAGGAACAGAACCGGAAGAAGACCCCATGACCACGACCGACATCAACACGCAACAAACTTCCTCCCAGGACGAGAATGGATGTGAAGTAACCATCAGAGAGAGAGAGAGAGAGAGAGAGAGAGAGAGAGAGAGAGAGAGAGAGAGAGGTCTTTTGGTTTCCGTTGCATGCAAATGGGAAGCTGGTGATCTGAATTTACAAGTGGACATGGGACACAAATCAAAATAGATGGGACACAATCTGAATTAAGATCCATTCCAAAGCTCCCAATTGGCCTCTGAAGTGAGTCAAAAGTGTCAAATGCAGACCTGGCATTCAACACTAAAATCCCCTTCCAAATTGCATCCTTGGAAGTCCGGGATAAGGCTAGGTCAGATATTTTTTTAAAAAAGAGGCAACCCATCCCACTATGTCATTGGTCTTTTGATGCAGTAAACTCTAGGGTGAAACTGAGACCTTTTTGGTGTCTGTGAAACACCAAAACAACAGCTTAATGACTTAGAAAGAGTTGCCTCTCTGAAAGGTATCTCCACTCATTGCCTCCTCCAAACTCAATTTTAACACAGCCAACGCTGCTGAGCTATTTGTTCTATGTTCTTTCCTTTCTGGATGAAATATATCAATTTAAATGCATACACGGGGGAAGGAGGGCAGGTAAGCAGCCTGTGAAGTATTATGAAGCCAAAGCCTGACTGCATACCAAGATACAAGAGGCCAGCTTCTGTTCTCCATGAATACGGGAGGAAATTAAGTTCTACCGGGAATAAAAAGCAGCCTCAAGGGATGGGAATGTGGCAAACCTCCAGTTTTCATTCGTGGGACAACACCATGCCTGGGTGCAGGGAATTGATGGCATGCACACCGTTTAAGACAAAACCCAGAAACCTCCAGCTAGCATGACAAAAGGGTACTTCAGATAATTCCAAAGAAGGAGGAAAATACAATGACTTTTCCCATATTTTCATTTTTTTAAAAAAGCTAGAACCAGGTATACTTAGAGCAACTACAGATTTGTGATTTCTTTTTTTTATAACCGTGGTGACAAGAAGCATATTTAAGTTTCTCTCCACAGACTCAGAGCTACTCAGGATTCCTGAAGATTCATAGTTCCTTATGAATTATACAGCAGCCAATTGCATTTGTGAAGCTCAGTTTCAAAACTAGTTCAGTTCTAAGGTCAACCGCCTGTCAAGTTTCCTTTGTGCTATCTGACCTTAAAACAGGTATTGGGAAAATGGAACACCTCATTTGCACTTTATAAAGAAAACAGGGAGAGTGAGAGTTGAGAGGGAGGCTGAGAGATAAGCCTACCCAATTAGTGATGCTTAAATTGGTCTAACGCACATTTGCCATTGACTTCCCACCAAATTATAACCTTTTGATAGCAAGCCATGTTGTGCCAGCCTCTTGCTCAGCCGGAGGCTAAATAAGGAAGGAGAGCAAGGGCAGGCCTTCGCAGTGTGTGGCAAATGTTCTTTGGTCTAAAGACAAAAAGTACAAACAGAAATTGAACTTGGAAAGTGACTGCCAAAAAGTTTGGAATGAAATGTGGTTGAGTTTCGGAGACGATGAAAACCCTGGATGTGACTGGAATAAAACACAACTTGAATCTATAATGGAGACTAACTTTGTAGGCAGGGTTTCATCTGCTGCTGCGGACGTCGCGTGATCTTAGGGGAAATGAACCAATTGCCAGCTTTTGAGTCTGCCCAGAAATTTGCAGAGATGTTGGCAAGTCTTTGGGTCTGGGTCCCAATTCCAAGACCTGTGGTATCAACTCTGAGTCCACACCTTTGGTACTAAATCCCAAGTCTCAAGTTAGAGTCCTTATTAAAAACATGCTTTATTCCTCCCCACCAAGAGAAAAAAATGTTGGTGGACATAATTTGAATAGCAAGTTGAGTCCAAGTCATTGAGTGAGGCAAGGGGGGGACACCCAAGTCAAGTCACCAATGTAACTTAACTCTGCCTTGAAGGTGAGTTCCATAACTTGAATCCCATAAATGGGAATTGGACATATTGAGCTGAGGATGTCTTGTGTACACCACTTCCGGCCTTCTCCTGTATCCCACTAGAAGAAAGTTAGGCTGGCTCTGTCCTTATTGAGCTTCCAGCTGGCAGTCAAACTTGCATTAGTCTGTTTATTCAACCTGTCATTTAAAGCAACCTTTAAAAAAAAACTTTCCAATGCTTTAATGAACATAGTAAGATTTACTTGTCTCAGCTCAATCTCACACCGCTTATATCATATGCACTTTTGTCCTCCTCGCCAAGGGACCAGTTTATTCCTGGAAATAAAGAGCAGTGAAGCAAAAAGTGTTCTACTTATATACCACCCCATATCACTTCAAGTAGTTTCTGGGCATCTTACAGTTTCATTGCAGTATGCAGGCTACACATTGCCCCCCCCCCAGTAAGCTGGGTACTCGTTTTACTGACCTTGGAAGGATGGAAGGCTGAGTGAACCCTGAGCCTGCTACCTGGGATTGAACCCCAGGTTGTGAGCACAGTTTTACCTGCAGTATAGGCATGTAACCACTGCGCCACAAGACTTATATCTAACTGCTGAGGGTTCTCTAATTGGGATTTTCAGGTGTCAACTATCTTACTACTTGTTTTTTAAGTTTCCATTCACACACGGTGGTTGTGTATTTTCTGTCAAATACAGTTCACATGACTTGGTGCAGAACAAAAATTCAAACACTGACTTTTTCACTAATGCCAGTTTGCATAAATAAAAAAAGCATTTCAACCATATGAAGGTGTAATTGTGTGGGTAGTTTGGCAGGTTGAATTTTTGTCTGTTATGCTGCTGGTTCAGTCATGAAGCCATTTCAAGTCAAGAAGAGGAAATGCAAGCCAGAATGTGCATCATTATGTAGTTGACTTCTGGCCATTAATGGATCTGTTCTTTGTGCAAGAGACACAAATTGTGGGCACAAATTATATTAGAGCTTCCATATTTTATTCAAGACTTGCACAGGTACCAAACATAATGAAACAGAGTATTTTTATTTAAAAACTTATAAAATAATTAAATAGTACACTTTATACTTTGCCTTTTTTAACTTTTACATCATTCATAATCCATACTTTTATGTAACACTCATTTGTTGTATTGCTGCCACTTACTTGAAAAGTAAGTGATGACTTTTTGAAAAAAGGTCTAGGGAAAGCTATGCATTAATAAATTAATGTTTTTACATCACATAATAAAAACACACAATTCTAAAACCAAAGTTGGCATTTATGAGGAGGCAATTATCTCCCAGAAAGGATTTAGAAGTGAGACGTGGTTCGACCAATGACTTCTTGAGTGATTAACTAATGTGTGTGTTTGTATGTTTCAATGGGTAATTGAAACTGCTAATTTTAGATAACAGCATCTATCATTAATATGTTATTATGGTTTGTTTTAGTCTGGTAATGATGCTGTAGGAAATGGTGAAAGTGAACTTCATTAACCAAATAAAGCTGAGGGTTTGGATAGAAAGGTATCAGGAAAAGAAAACTCCTTTGAACTGTTTCTCAGAAAATTACAATAGGATACAATCTTGATTTAGTGATACCTATTTTTAGCAAGAGAGTTGAATTCATTTATATCCTCACACTCTAGATTGTAGTCTGCAAATTATATGTGCCAGAATTCTGTTGCATACTTGCACCACTGTAAATCAAATGGTGTAAATCTCAGAGATAAATTGTTACTAGTTAAGAAATTAATGTTTATTTTTCTCATTGTGCATCAGTGATGCAACTTGGCACACAATAAGGAATGCAAGAGTTGACTTTTTAACTAGAAGCAATTTGGTGCCGCAAGTTACACCATTTGCTAAAGGTCAGCATATCCTTGTAACAGGATTCTGGCCATTTTGGTCCGATGTTATTAAATGTTCACAACCCAGCAAAAATGACTGAACATTACATAAAAAATAAACACAGCTATGTATTACTGCATTCAGATATAGAGTTTGCATGCAGAGGATCAGGTCCTAGCAGATTTAAGTAGGGCTGGAGAAAGATGCTTGTCAGAAATATGGGTTTTTAGAAAAATAAGCTTGATTTTGATAATTTTTTTGCAGAATTTGCAAATTGAAATGGAAAGCAAATGTGATCATTTAAGAATAGCATGAGAACTAGCATGATGTTCAGGGGCACAGACAAGATACCTAGCATTCTTCACCATGATTGTAAATTCTTCTTGAATTTACTATTATCCACCTTGCAACTTCCATACAGAAACTGGTCCATGGATTTCGCACAACCTCTAGGATTTGGTTTTTTTTTAATAAATAGTTGGATTTCCCCACATATGTTTTACATGTGAAGCCTCAGGTTTTGTTTACAAAGAAACCAATTCATCTTTGTTTCCCACAAACAATATCCCAGGGGTGCAAGTGCCACAATTTTTTGCAGAACCAAGTTCAATGGTAGCATATGGACGAGGTTCATGGAATTTTGGAATTATGGCAGGAATCGGTTTCAGAGCTAACAATAATGAGGCATAACAGCAATTGTATGATTTTCATGAGTTAACTGAAGTATGGCATTTTAGTTCACTTAGATGCTACATCGGAAAACTAGAAAGAAAAGCTCTGTGGTGTACTATGGGTTGAGCAACTCAAGGAGCGCCTGCCTCAAGAGGTTAGTAAAGTATACCTCAGTTACTATTCAAAGCAGAAAGGGTAACAAAATAAAATCCAATGTCCTACCAAGATTTAACCCTTGCTTTCCCAGAAGCAAGTGGAATAGAAAAGCACCTTTTATATCCTGATTGAGGAACGTTAAGACATCCAGAGCTTTCGGACTTGTTTCCAGAAGGCTTTTCTCCTATGACCAATGGCAAAGGGTCATACGTGCTATACTTCAGCACCTTTGCTGGGGCAAAGGTTCCTCCCCTCTGGTTTATCTTGCTAGTGCAGAACATGTCCTTACTGTTGATAGCATTATGCCTAAGTAATGCATGGCAATGAATGATCCTAGCAGCCACATAACAATAAACACTGTCTCTCTTTTAGTGCTTTCATTCTGCTTGATCTCAGGCTCTGTGTGTGATCTCTTGAGTCAAGTGGGAGCACCATGAAAAAGATGTAACTCCATTTTGGAGACTGACTTTGGACATGAGTGGAGTGAAGGTGGTTTTTTCCCCCCTACCCCACTGTCAACAGAAGACACTGCAGAAGACAAACTGAAGAAAGGCTGGATGTCATTACATCTTCTAGTGCTCAAAAATACCCTGTGTGATCTGATAGTCATCCAGTCCTTCTACACTCATTGTTCCTTGAAATCTGTACCATCACAAAAGGTTGGCCTATGATAACCCACTCTGTTTCATCAGCAACTTGTGCGATGTTTGGTTGAAGTAGGCCATACTGCCATCTCTTGAAAGAGAGACTCACGCCATGGAAGTATCACATTGAGATCACTTCTATTATCAGTTCTTCCGTGTGCAGGATTTGCAGCACTGCTTGCCATAAAATTTGTGATTGCAGACACCATGCTGGGGGACCAGGTGACACCAAGTGAAGAAGTCCACACAAGAAGGATCATCTGCAGTGGGGAAATGTCAGACATTTCAGCTTCTGAAATTTCAGTTTGATATAGAACTGCTTATTTGCCCTCCTAGTGGTCCATGGTATCTACAAAGTTCTTATTCAATATCACAATTTATGACACACTACTTAATGTATGTAAGGTTAAGGTAAAGGTTCCCCCACACATGCGTGCTAGTCATGTCCATCTCTAGGGGTGATGTTCATCTCCATATTCACGGCGAAGATCCAATGTTGTGCAAGTCCATGACCATGTTTTACCTTCTCGCTTTTTACGGCAGTACCTATTTATCTACTTGCATTTACATGCTTTCAAACTGCTAGGTTGGCAGGAGCTGGGGTTATCAGCGGGAGCTCACTCCGCTGCGTGGCACCTGGGATTCGAACCGCCAAGCGTGTGTATATAAACCTTTAATTACTCTCAAGAACACCATGTTTACATGAATCAGACTGACATAGAATGAAAGATTTTTGTGAAGATAACTAAGTTACAGAGAACACATTGAACAGTAGAATCCATGTATTCATTTTTGTAGAAAAGAGTGAATGTTATGCATAGCATGGTAAAAGAAAACTTTCCAGAAATACTCATTTTCACCAGAACTAGCCACTAGAGAGAGCCAGAGACCATCTTATGGTCTCCAAGAATATATAAATTGGTCTCTCCCTCCCTTTAGTGGACACTTTTGGTAAATACATCATGAAACTATCCATTTCTAGCAGTTTCTCCCTTTTTATTATTTTCAGAAAAGTTGAACTGTGGATATGCATCTCACAGCTACAGCAGCCCGATTGCACTTCTGAAATGCCTGACTGTTTGATCCATGAACCTCGGCTAGTCTACTTTTCAGATACATAACTCATGCTTGCCATAATCTAAATGTTCATAGTTGCTGGTTTTCGTTGGAGGATGGGTGCTTTTTTTCTCTTGTGGTTTGGGTTGCCATAATCAATACGTGTCAAGCTCCATTGTCTAGTAATAACCAAAAGTGCAAGGAGAGAAGCTAAATGAGAAGGGTGGGATTCCCCATGAGCAAAATGTCTAGGGACCTCAAATCTATGTGTAACTAAGGGTCAAATTGCTTATGAAAGCAAAGTGCTTCTTTCTCTGCCAGCAATACCCTTCCAACATGCATGTTGTTGGGTGTTTTTTTACAAATTACATGCCAAAAACATTAGATATGTAAAGGCAGTGGTGGTATCTTCCAACTTATCGATAAGAAAATGAAAAGCAGGATCATCTACAACATGCAGGCCGTGACCATGTGAGATTAGGTGTGGTGGACCCAGTCATTCTCTCTTAACTTAATTGCATTTTCTGTTTTGGCCATAGGCATGTCCAAACTTTGGCCTTCCAGATGTTTTGGACTGCAACTCCCATAGTCCTTTGTCATTGGCAATTCCAGATGTTTTGGACTGCAACTCCCACAGTCCTTTGTCATTGGCAATCTAAGCTTAGAATTCTGGGAGTTGCGGTCCAAAACATCAGGAGGGCCACAGTTTGGACATGGCTGGAGTAGTCCAACTGAATCAGTGGAAATCTGATGCATAATTTTCTCCACATGTTCCATGGATTCCGTGGGCCTACTCTAGTTGCAATTTACTGTGATTCAGCTGTCATGTCATTTCTATGAGGTCCACCAAAGAAAACTCTTTGATACAGTATGTGTCAGAACTGAATACATGGAAAATATTATCAGTTTTTGAAATCACACCATTATTTAGACACCAAACTATCTTACCTATGGCTAATCCATTCCATGGATGGAACAGCTCATCAGCTATTCTTAAGTCTTCTTTTTTTCCTCTCTACCAGCACCTGGCCTCAGCTGGAGGTGCTGATTATCTTATCACTTTTATTTATTTATTTATTTATTTATTTATTTATTTATTTATTTATTTAGCTTGTATGCCACCCACTATCCAAAGGTCTCTGGGTAAAACATATAAATACAATAAATGCAATACATTAAAACACAACACTAAAACTGACATCAAGACCCATAAATCATCAGTTAAAAATCTTCTGGAACAGGAAGGTTTTTACCTGGCACTGAAATATTATCAACATCGGCGCCAGGCAGGTCTCACTTGGGAGGGCATTCCATAGTCTGGGGGCAGTTGCTGAAAAGGCCCTATACCTGCAAGCCATCCCTTTCACCTCCTTGAGGGATGGATCTCTCAGGACGGCCCCCTGGCGTGATCTTAATTGCCGGGTAGGTTCATATGGAAGGAGGTGGTCCTTCAGGTATCTAGGTCCTAAGTCATTTAGGGCTTTATGCTGATCAGGTGTCATCCTCCTCTAACTGATGTTAGCTACAGCAGAATGCTCCTCATCCAACCCTCCTCTGCTAATACTCAAGATAAATCTGTATGAATACTGTATGCTTTCCGAGACAGTAGCCTATATCCACACAGTGGCTTTCCAGAGACAGGCAGCAGATTTGAGATAGCATTATAGGAATAGTGTGTAAGGCTGCTATCCCACAGCCAGAAAAACCACTCAAAATAATTAGCCAGCTTTTCCCTGATAATGGTCATATGGTTGTAGAGGCGATTCCTGTGTCCCCCATGAAGTAACTGCCTCTTACGTGTCCTCACAACTGAGGGGAAGCTGCATCAAAGTGGCTGGGAAGGGGGTGTGGGGAGATATGACCAGATAGAGACTAGAACCAGGTGGGTATTGAAGGAAATCTCCCTCCCTCCCTCCCTCCCTCCCTCCCTCTCTTTCTCCAATCGACAGAGGAACTGCTGGCAGGGTGTTTTTCTGATCTCTGCCCTCAGCCAGTTTGAGCATTTCTGTGCTTTTTCTCTCTCTCATACAAATAGGAAGTGGGGAGGGGGAATGAGTTTTCAAAATCCCAAGCTGGAACCTCACTTTGCATGCATGCATGCTGCTGCTGCTGCTGCTGCAGAGCCAGATAAGGATGCTATCCTCTGGCACTCCCTTTGAATTGGAAGAGGACATTATTTGGCTCTGCAGCAGCAACAGAAGCAAGAGCATGTGAAGCGAGGCAAAACTTACCCACCCTCCAGCTTGCATCTTGGAAAACTCGCTTGGACCAGCTACAGTGGGCATTGCCAGAGGTTTTTTATTAAAAGTATGCTGCTTGCAAGGGCACGATTTTTGGAGGCGGTTTTTCTGTAAGTTAGATCCAGATATTGTCAGTATGGGAAGGCGCCCTACGAGATATTTTCTGTGTATCTTACATGTGTCAAAATAACATGGCTTTTTAAAAGTGCTATACTGCTTAGAGGCTGCCTAGATGCCCTAAGCACATCTGATCTCGCCTGATTTCAGAAGCTAAGCAGGGTCAGCCCTGGTTAGTACTTGGATTGGAGACCACTGGGGAATTCCAGGTGCTGTATGCGCCTGGAGTAGGAACTGGCAAACCACTCCAGGATTCCTGCCAAGAAAACTCCATGGACATGGGATCACGAAGAGTCTGCATGACTGTAACAACACAACACACACACACACTGCTTAGAAGGATGAATGGTGTGGGGGGGTTGGTATTAGAGAATTGTACCCTCAATGAATTAAGATCTCATTGTATTGTAGCTGGCTAAAACAACTGCATAGAGCACCACAGTGGTGCGCCTGATTGAGAAGTGTTGAGGGGAACAGAAAGCAGCTTTCTAGGCAGGTACCTCCTCCTCCTCCTCCATTTCATTTACTTTGGAGGATTATGTTCAAAAGATCTTGTGGCCATATCATTCTACTGTTCTGTCAGATCTGATTTATGCTTTGCATTTTGCTCTTAAAGCACTTGATAATGAATCAGGTGGGTAGTCTATAAATTTAAACGTATTTTCAAAAAGACTAGGAGCATTAAAGCACAGAAGCAAAGCTAAAATAGATTTATGACTAAGTTCACTTCTTACTGGAAAATGTGAAAAGCCTGACTATGGCTAGAGTTCATCATAAAGAAAAGTGAAACGGATCTGAATATTCATTTATCCTTTGAACCATATACAGAGAGGGAGAGAGAGACTGAATCTTCTACATTTTTGGAACAATGGCTTAAAACTGATGGCCCAGTAGAAAGTGTTCTCATTTATAAACCTTACTGAAATGTGACAGAACAAATAGGCTGCCATATTTGGGTTTCAGTTACAAAAGGTCTCATCTTTATTACTTTCTTGGGTGTTTCAGTTTCCTTGAGACAAATCTATATGTTGGGAAAACCTATATGGTGCTGCATCCATGTATCCACACAGAAGCACAGTATGAAATTACCATATGAAAATATTACCAGCTTGATACTATTTTAAGGACATGGCTCCACAGAATACTGGGATCTGCAGCTTTCTAGAAAATCAGTGGTTCTCAGCCTCGTGTAACCCAAGGTTGTAACCCAACTTTGTGTAACCCAGCTTCCAGAAACCTCAGCCAGCACTGCTAGTAGTGAAGGATTCTGGGAACTGCAGTTCACAAACACCTCAGTTACCCAAGGTTGGGAACTGCTGTCTAGCTCATACCATGAACCACAGCAGAGAATTCTAAGTACCTCATTAAACTACAAATCCCAGAATTACATAGGATGCGGTCACAGCAGTTAAAGTGGTTATCCTACCATTGTATCTGTGCAATGTAGACACTAATATTTCTCATGCTTCTCTGCACTGTCCTCATCCAGTTACATCAATTTCAACAGGAGGAGGAGGAGGAAGGAGGAGAAGGAGAAATTATTAAATGGGAAGCTTGCTCTTTTATCTTTGGCTCAGCCAATGGAATGCATGACTTTCTTATCAGTAATATTTTCTTTTTTAGCTCCAAGAGAACCCAGCTGACTTATAGGCTATGAATCACAGTCCCAAGTACAATGGATGAAAATGAGGAAAAATGAGCAGAGGACCAGACTTAGCCTGTCCAAGGAAGCATGTCAACTCTCCCTGAAAGGCTCATTTCTTTCCAATGATTTCTCCCAAATGACTCACCCAACTGGAACTGTGTGGCGGGTAATTGTGAGTGACTGGCTTCAATACAGTTCCAGCACAGCTGGCGGTGCTCACTGGTAGAGACAGTGACTTAGAGTGCAGTGAAGAGATAATTGATCTCCTGAGCCCCGAAAACCTATTTACAATAAAGTCCAATGGACTTATCCAGCTGTAAGGAGGGGGAAGGGACCACCAGGCTGAAGGAAAATGAGTAACAGACACCGGGTAAGGAATCCAGTTAGAGTAAAGAGAAGGGGGAAATACTGTACCAACATAGAAATTGGATCCTCTTTTTCCAAAAATGGCAGACAATGAAGAAAAGCAGACTCAAGCTAAAGTTCAATGATAGAGTAAGAATATATACATGAAGGTCCATATATACTCAAATATAAGACAACCTGAATATAAGCTGAGGGAGTTTTTTTTTACCACAAAACACTGGTAAAGCTTATTGACTCAAGGATAATTTGAGGGCTTATATTAGAGTATATATGGTATTTGTTCCAGCTGGGAGGCGGCGGAACGGGAGGACTAACGTTCACTCGAATATAAGCCAAGATAGGACAGAGGAAAAGATTATTATTCTTATTTTTTGGAAGAAAGGGGGAATACAAACACAAGCTCCTTTTCTGAGAATGTTTAGGCAGTATTGGACTTTCACGAGTGGTGTATTATTTAGATGGTGTTTTCTTTTTCTGGAAAAGAGGCTTGTACTGTTGTCAGTGGCTTATAGTGACTTGGCAGTCAAGAATTCATACCTAATTGTAAATTGAATTCCAGACTGTTTTGGACTAATTGTACATATTGTATTATTTGTTATTGCATTTTAGTCTTGTATATCTAATAATTTTGGCCTATGTTCATAGGCATGGTGGCTCAGCGAACTAAGGCTCTGAAAACTGTTGGCTGCAAAGTCAGCAGGTCGGCAGTTCAAATCCCGGGTGCCACGCAGCTGAGTGAGCTCCCGCTGTTTAACCCCAGCTCCTGCCAACCTAGCAGTTCAAAAGCATGCAAATGCAAGTAGATAAACAGGTTCCTGTTTGGGAAAGTAAAACTGTTTCCTTGCAGCCATGCTGGCCATGTGGCTATGGACTTGCACAACACTGGCTCTTCAGCTTGAATACAGAAATGAACACTGCCCCTAGAGTCGGACATGACTAACATGCATGTGTGGGAAAAACCTTTACCTTTACCTATGTTCATAATAACAATGAAGTGAATAATAAGGTAAGGGTTTCTACTTCAAGGTTGCAGAGGATGGTGGCATTACATTCTATTGCTATACACTAACACAATGACACTAGCTATGGCCCCCTCCAAATCAACACAAATATTTGGTGCAATTGTTCCTAACCCTTATTTTTATTGCATACAAAGATGCCCGTTGTCCTCCAGATAAGGTTCAGGGTCCTGGTTTTGATTTTCAAAACCTTCCACGGCTTGGGACCAGACTACCTGTTGGAGCGTATCTCCCAGAGGTCAACTGAGGTCAGGCCCACTAGAATGGCACAGGCGTGCTGACTTAGGGTGGCCACATCCTGGGAGGCATGGAAATCACTTACACGTAACCGTGCCTTCTCTGTGGTGGGCCCCACTTTGTGGAACCATCTCCCTAGTGAGTTGCACCTTGCACAGTCCCTGCCCGCCTTTAAAAAGGCTCTGAAAACCTTCCTTTTTAAAGAGGCATTGGGCAACCTTATTACTTTTTTTTTTTTTTACTTAATTTTTTTCTTCTTCTCCTCCTCCTCCTCCTTGCCGCCCGCGTTGCCTCTTGTGGAGGTTCCCTCCTCCTATTTTATTAGTTTTTTTTTCTTGTTCTCTTTTGCTGTTTTATACTGTTGTTTTTATTCTCATTGTAAACCGCCCAGAGTCCCGTCTGGAAGGTGGGAGGTCTATAAATATGACAAATAAATAAATAATAAATAAAAAAATCAAATTTGCGCACACCACTCTGTCTGATAGAACTGCCTTAATAATTCATGTATCCGTGACTTTTGTGTATCAACTCTGCGAAACAGGGAAGTAGCTCTGGGGAGGTTGCTCTGGTATGGATTCACTTTGGCACTGTGTGGTTTTGTTACCTTTTTTCTCCGGAGCAAGGCAGAAGTTCGTATTGCAGGCTCGAGACACAGTAGGCTTTTGATGAAACAGACATCCTGTGGCTGGCTGGCCCTGACGGAGACACTGCACCCTCCGTGTTTGCACCCCTCCTCCACAGGTCACAGTGCACTGCAAGGAGGAGAAAATATAAGGGCTTGTCCAAGTCCTTTGGGTCACCGAAACTTTTGACCTCTTTTATTCATATATTCTTTTCCTCTGGAAAGAGTCACCCACAGATCTCCCACTGACTTCTACAGCCCTCAGCCTTATATGGAATCCAAACATTGGTTCCTCCAAGGCAGCAGTTTGCCACCTAAACACTCTTGAACTGGACACGTTGCATAATGAATGTGACACTAGATCAGCGGTTCTCAACCTGTGGGCTCTTCTCCCTCTCAAAAAATACCAGAACTAGGGGAAATACACTTAAATTGAGGGCAGGGAGAGTAAGAACAGACAAAAGTAAATATTTTTTCACCCAGCGCATTGTTAGTCTTTGGAACTCACTGCCACAGGATGTGGTGATGGCATCTGGCCTGGATGCCTTCAAAAGGGGATTAGACAGATTCCTGGAGGAAAAGTCCATCACAGGTTACAAACCATGATGGAGATGTGTCATCTCCAGGCTTAAAACTGGGGTACTTCAAGGGCCAGATGCAGGGGAGTGGTATCGGGAGACAGATATCTAGTCTCATGCGCTCCCAGACACATCTGGTGGGGCCACTGTGAGATACAAGAAGCTGGACTAGATGGGCCTTTGGCCTGATCTAGCATGGCTCTTCTTATGTTCTTACATTCAGATGTGCCTGGACTGCAACTCCCAGAAATCCTGGCCAGCTCAGCTAATGATGAAGACTTCTGGGAGTTGTAGTCCAGGAACATCTGGGGGCCCACAGGTTAAGAACCACTACACTAGATGAACCCTGTGCCTTACCACTGAAAGAGAGCCTCTTTCCTTCAGAAGTCACCATCTGCTATCACTCACTGGCCAGTCTTGGAAGTTGCTAACCTTGTAGCACAAGCTGATTCTGAGCCCATATTGAAATGTGGAAAGACAGGCACTTAGGAGTGTTGTTTATTTATTTATCCGGGGCAATTAATATCCCCAGGGCAGTGAAGACATGCCAGGAACTTGGTGGGAGTGGGAAAGTGGGTTGTTGCAAGTGATAGGAACTCTCTGATTTTGTTTTCACATCGCCCCTTGAAGCACGGAAGCTGCCAATGACTCTATCCACAAACATCAACTGTGATGTGTGACTCATACAACCCAAGCCAGTTCCCAAAATACAGAAGCCTATTTGTGAGACTGTGGAAACAAATAGGGACTGATCCCGGTAATCAATCAGGCAATTTAAGGAATTCCAGACAGTCTCTGCAGATCCCTAAGGATACTGCTGTACAAAAATGTGTGCTGGTTCAACAACAGTGCAGCCCTCTGAATAACGGTATGGAAAAGACCATGGAATGTAGAGAGGAGCAACAGACGGAACATGGTTATATAAGTAGCTATCGTCTTTTTCCAGACAAATGAATCTGATACTAGTGGACTGCTGGTGGTAGTATTATTATTGCTTCTCTGCTAGTCGTGCTCATTCCTGTAGGCAATCTGTGCATACTTTGTCAATCTAGGCAGGTTGAGCTCTACAATGAGACAGACAGAGGCAGGTAACACAGGCAGACATAAGGTGTTGTGAAAATGGTAGCAAAGTGTCTGTTACATTATATGCTATTTTTGTACTTCTACTGCCTGTGGAAAAGCTGTTTGGATAGCTAAGTGGTTTAGGGTGCAGAACCAGAGGTTGGGAGTTTGATTCTCCACTATGACTCCTAAAAGCAGATGTTTGCCTCATTCATTTTGTGTCCTGGGTTCAAGCTCCTCCCATGGAATGCACTGGTAAACTGGCTAAAACTACTATGACTTCTTCTTCTTCTTCTTCTTCTCCTCCTCCTCCTCCTCCTCCTCCTCCTCCTCCTCCTCCTCCTCCTCCTCCTTCTTGCACCTATATATGATATTTTGGTATAAAATGCTTTGCATGGTAGTAAGTCTGTCCAATTTTAGGTAATCCACTCCAGTTCATTCCCAGTATGCTGTGGATTTAAATCAATGTGTATAAGTGCCTCAATTCACCCATTCTACTTCTGTCAGGAACTCATACAAATTGATTAAAATTAAGCTGATGGATATAATAAAAGATTAACAGGGGGGAGAAATTATGTCTTTTTTTGAGTTTTATGGAATGATCATTAAAGAAAAGCAAGCAAAGCAAGCCAGAAAAAAACCTGGATTGATTTGGTGCATGGTAAAATCCTTCCTGGATTGTACCATTTTACAACAGAAGTGTTCAGGAAATGGCTATGCATTAGCTGCCACTGGAAGGCAGCTGTACATGACCAGCAGCTTATATGTAGGTTCCCATGAGATTGAGGCACCACAGTAGTCCCACCCTGTAGTGACAACAAGATCCTCTCTTCCTTTCAAGAAAGCATCAAGGGGGCTCAAAGGTGCCTTTCTCTTGGGCAGTGGCTCCCAGTTCTGCGTAAGTCAAGTATTCTTGGCCTGCAACTCTCAGAAAAGCTCACCACTAGCAGTGCGGAATGAAGTTTCTGGGAGGTGCAGTCCAAGAACAACTGAATTAGCCAAGGTTGGAAACAACAGCTCTAGAACAGAGTTGGGTAAGGTGGCTCTCATGGAGTTATTGTCTTGCAGCTCCCACTAGCCCTGGCCAGCACAGTGTGTCATCTCCAGGCTTAAAACCAGAGTACTTCAAGGGTGAGATGCAGGGGAGTGGTATCAGGAGACAGATATTGAGTCTTATGCACTGCCAGATGCATTTGGTGGGGCCACTGTGAGATACAGGAAGCTGGACTAGATGGGCCTTTGGCCTGATCCAGCATGGCTCTTCTTATGTCCTTATGTCAAAAATGTAGGGAGCTATAGTCAGCTAACAACTTAAAAGTTGCACTTTGCCCATCCCTGATCTACAGAAGACTGAAACACTGGGTTAGAATCTCATTCTCTTACCTGTTGCCAAGGTGAAGAATACCATCCTGATAGTCTGGTGTACAAATAGTGCAGAGGACACACTCCTTTGTTGCACGATTCTTCCAGTTCAATGTTGGGCTTCTTAAGATTTCGGCAGCGTCTCTGCGGGAAAGTGATCATCTTGCCACTGATACTCTTCTCACTGCATTGCATTTCACGCCTCCTTATCCCCGGGCCACAAGTGACTGAACACTGTGGAGGGAAATTCATGTTTAGTGACACTGAACTCCATTAACTCCATTGGTAGTAGGCAAGATTATGAGGCTGATTTAATACTGTCCCAGAGCTTGTCACACCCATCTCCAGAGGTCCATGAAATGCAGATCTCCATCCCTGGACATGGAGGACCACACTTGCTCCTGGGACCAAAAATGTTCATGTCTTTTATAAAATTATGGAGCTGCATATCATCCCTTGTTGTTGTGTGTATGTAACCTACAGGTTCCACTTTCCCACCCTCGGGTAGATGGACCAGGTGCATCTACAATGATGGGCAACGTCTCTCCTGGATCTTTTGGTTTTAGACATGGAGGCCTCTGCATGGTTTTGTTCTTTATCAGATGCTGTTCTTTTCTCTAAGAGAAATCAATTCAGGACATACTTCAGTGATGTCTCACAAAATGTTTGCTTCACAAACCTGAAGGCGTTGACACTCGAAAGCCCTTATTTTTCTAAAGTGTGCAGGGAAACAAGTGCCAACATGCATTGCAACACACACACACACACACACACACACACACACAGAGAGAGAGAGAGAGAGAGAGAATAAACTCACAGAAAATGCACACAAAAAGTATCTGTTGTTGCACCTCTACCAGCATAACTAATCAGAAGGTTTTGGGTTGTTCAGCTGTAAGTTGACTGCCAGTGCTGCAACACAGTGGTGCAACACAACCTTGGTAGGAGTTTTTCTTTTTTCTTGGAAGGGATCAGCCTGTGTCATGTGCCCCAGTGCTTTCCTAAATAAGGAGGCATCTCTCCTTTCAGATGCATCATAGAAAGAACAACATTATTCACTGGCCCACAGCTGCCAACAGCCTTCCTGTTGCTTTACCTCCGTCCAAGCAGAAATCACCCACTGGAGCCGATCATTCTTAGGACACCTTCCCAGCACACACATCTGTTGCATTTCTGGCTTTGTCTCATGGTTGCACAGATCTTCTGGCAGCACTTTCACCGTGGAGACTCCTATGCTTTTGCAGACAATGTCACGCTTTGCAGTGCCTCTTCCACAGGTTTTGGAGCACTTTGCGGAATGGAAGAAAGGCTGAGATTAGAGACGAATGTTGGTACAGTCACCCCCCACCATTTCGCGGTTCAGGTACTGCAGTCCCACTACATCGCGGGATCGCAGTACCTGCACCTCAGAGCCGCGTGGGGGGTGGCGGGGGTTATCAGGTCACTCCGCGCCCCCTGCACTCCTCCGAGAAGTCTCGGAGCAGTGGGTGGGGCAGCAGGGGCGATCGTGTCGCTCCATGCCACCCCCGTGCTCCTCCAAGGAGCCTCAGAGCCACAAGGGGGTGGCAGGGGGCGATTGGGTCACTCTGCACCACCCCCACCCTCCTCCAAGAAGCCTCGGAGCCATGTGGGGGGCGGGGGGCAATCGGGTCACTCTGCGCCCCCTGCGCTGCTCCGAGAAGCCTCAGAGCGGCATAGGGGGTCAGCGGGGGGAGATCGGGTCACTCCACGCTGCCTCCTTGCTCCTCCAAGAAGCCTCAGAGCCAGATCAGAGCTAGGAGATTCACCCTTCCAGGCAGTGATCCCACCCTGAGTTCCTTATTTTCCTGATATTGGCTACATCATATGGCTCCCTATTATGCTCAGGTCATCTGTTTAGCCATCTCCTTCAGAACCTATATTACTGTTGGGTAGCAGCTGGAGTCACACTCCCTTGATGGAGATTCATTTGCCTGAATCTTTTAGAAAGTAGAAAACAAATTTGTTTACCAGCCCAAGCTGAATTGGGACATGATCAAAGCCTGGGTGATGGCAAGTACACAAGTTGTCTCAACTTCCTGGACCACCAATGTAAGGTGGTCCTTAAAAGTCTTGGGGGGTATATTTGGGTCCTCTTGCCATGATTTCCCTCAAGATAGACTTGGATAAGCCATATATATCTGTTTTGGGTTATTCAGAAAGCACTTCCTGGCTTTTACCTCACTCTAATGGTGCCATGTGTTCAGGAAAGTAAGATGTTGTCATTATTTGAAATGCTCATTAAGCAAGCAAGCAAACAAAACCCACAACATGGTCTTTTTTCTTGCTCACTTTCACAGCCGCTGTCTGATTTTTAGATTACGATGAAAGTTTTTTGTTCGAATCAGCATATTCACTTTAATGAATATCTGTGGTATGTCAGCCTTGGAAAAGTTACAAAATACCAATGGTGTGTCTCGTTTTAGCATGAAGGCTGTCAGACATGTCATACCTTTCTAAGAGAGGTGTGTGTCCTTGTACGTGTGAGATGGAATTTGCCTGAGGCCCTCTGCTACCACCTATGCTTCTCAGTGCGGTTTTTAAGTGCATGGTGATATTCCGCTCTTTGGAATGAATCCTTACCAAAGACAACATCCATCACTATTCTGGGTGTTCATACTCATCACACAATGAAGCCCCCTCCCCTTTTGCAGAGTGAGAGGAAAATGATTACTGGGCTGGGAGCTGGGGGACCTCCCTTATGAGGAAAGGCTAAAACATTTGGGGCCCTTTAATCTGGAAAAAGGCGCCTGAGGGGGGATATGATTGAGACATACAAAATAATGCAGGGCATGAGTCAAGTGGATAGAGGAACACTTTTCTCTCACACACAAAATACTAGAACTAGGGGACATCCACTCAAATTGAGGGTTGGGAGAGTGAGAACAGACAAAATATATATATTTTTTTTACCCAATGTATTGTTAGTCTGTGGAACTCCCTGCCACAGAATGTGGTGATGGCATCTGGTCAGGATGCCTTCAAAAGGGGCTTGGACAGGTTCCTGGAGGAGAAGTCCATCACAGGTTACAAACCATGATGGAGATGTGTCATCTCCAGGCTTAAAACCAGAGTACTTCAAGGGCCAGATGCAGGGGGAGTGGTATCAGGAGACAGATATCTAGTCTTGTGCGCTCCCAGACGCAACTGGTGGGGCCACTGTGAGATACAGGAAGCTGGACTAGATGGGCCTTTGGCCTGATCCAGCACAGCTCTTCTTATGTTCTTATGTTTTTATGACATATTTGCTTCAGAAAGCTAATAATAGCTCTTTCTACTTAGCAGGATCTCTCATTACTCTATGCCAGCCTTTTTCACCAAGCAAGGGAAGGTCTGAATGACAGTGAGCACATGTATAACTACAACTGATTGTTTTAGGCCCCATTTTTGGTCCCTTCAAAGGTGTCCTTTCCTACGTTTGCAGAACATACAACACTAGGGACACAAATGTCCCTTGGGTGTTAGAAGGATGTCCTTCTCCCCTAGCCTCCCAATACCTTGCCAAAATAAGTATTTCTAATTTTTAAAAAGCAGTTTCCTTTTTTTTTTTGGGCAGTGGGGTGGAGCATTAACATCTTGTGGTTCTAAAACAAACCAGCAACAAAGCCTCTGCTAAAATGTGGCTTATACCACTTACAGGCTGTGAGGGATCTATGTTAAGGTAACATGTTCAGGTTAGATGAAAACATGTGTATTCTAATGGCACAAAACAGATGAAATGAAACAATTGAAGGGAAAAAAATACATGGATTGGAAATAAAACAATCCTGTTTTATTTTAGAATCAATCCTGAACTAGTCCAACAGATCTTCCTGCATGTTCTTCCTTTTAACACCACAGTGCCAAATGCAGTCAGCAATTTGTCCTAGTTACCTGTGACCATGGGCCAGGGCTCCATTCAGGTGGGCAATCCTGGGTATTACATGCTTGTGTTTGTGCTGGGATCATTACTGGACAAAGTGAATGGGCCACAATATCATCCTTCTGGAAAGCTTTCTTTTGCAGACACTGGATAGGACGCGTTTGCTGCCCTCCACCACACGACTGGCTGCACGCACTCCACTCTCCTGCTGACCAACTTTCAAAAAAAAAAAAAAAAAGAAAGAAAGAAAAAAGAAAGAATGTGTTTGCAGATTCTAATTCAGTGGAGGAAAAGATAATGAAATTGAAACAGATGCTGGAGCCTACAGCTCAGAGGCAGTTAATGAAGAGTTATGACTGAAAGCAGCTCTGGAGCCAATTTCACTCTGTCCCGCCTCTCTGATTGGAGGCATAGGTGGTTACTTCACGTCCTTCCTTGTTCCGCAACCAGTTTTGTATAGTGACAGTGTTGGTCATGATCATGTGGTTTAGTCCCTGTTTAGTCCCTGTTTCTGTTTTCTCACGGTCATGATAACTTGTCTCGCGACAACTGTTACTTCACGGTCTTGTTCCGTGACAAATTCTGAATTTGTCTTGCTTTCTTAATCCTTTTTTAAATACTGTAAATAAAACATTTTCAATATTTTGATTTACTGGTCTTCCTGGATTTACACGTCAATGTTACAGAATTTTCAGTACTTTCTTTAATAAACATTTGCGCTGCATGGTGTTTCTCATAGGGAAACTAATGTCGTGTGCTGCTTCAGCCTCTGACCACTAGGTGGACACTTGTTGTTGTCTGACAGTTGTTACGACACGGTCCCTTATCTCAGAACAGGAACCAGGAACAAACCATGACAAGAGAATACCCCAACCCAGCGCCAAGTACAATATTGTCATGCTCTGATCCCACTCCGGGGGTGTGGTCGAGACAAATTTCAGCTGTTGCAAGATGGACGTGAAGTAAGGTTTTTTTGTACCAGTCTGAAGTGCAACACTTACAGAGACAAAATGGATGTGAAGTAACCGCTATGATCAGAGAAACAGAAAGCACAAAACCCTGCAGAGATCTGGGTTTTCAAGGTGATATGCACCTTGAAATTGTACACCATTTATTCTGGTAGTGCTGCTTTGGTGGGGGAAGAGGTGGGGCCAGTTAGAGCTATAAAAACAGTTGTGGGCCAGACAAGGCTCACGGGTTGTACATTGTGTACCCCAGTATCAGCCACACAAAGGATCTCTGCAAAATAAAAGGCAAGTGATGGCTGTCACCATCACCAACATCAGGCCTGTCCCTAATACCATTTTCTGAAATGTGTTCAGCAAGTTTGCAGGGGGCGACTGCTGCTTGTGGAGGATTCTCTGCACAACTGGAACTTTGCACAGTCCTTTGGGTTGCTGAGGCTTACATGTCTGTAAATGTTATGTTTCGTGTCCACACACCCAGTTTTAAAGTGCATTCAGCTACCAATAAGGGCTGGGGCGCGCCCCGAGAGCTACTTGTGTGGCTTTTCCACCGATTAAAATAAATGCTATGTTTTAGATGTTGCCAACCACAATTAAAAGGCAAATACAAACAACCCGGGGGAAAAGAAACTGGAGGAAATGTAATAGAAGGCTGTTCTGTCTGCAAGGATCAGAGCCCATGGTTACAGAAATAAACATCTGGCAGGAGATTAATCACACGCAAATAGATTAGTTGGCTAAGGAAATTGCTTCAAATAAGTTTGCAGACAATGAGGTGGCTTAAGGCAATACAATAAAATGTCTGAAACTGTCACATGATCTGTCACCCCAATTAAGCCTTATCTCTGCCTCCTTATGGTTCTGCTATAATATTGTTTAGGATTTTATGCCAGGCATGTGTGTTTGTAGCTATATAATTATATAGATACAGCTAGATTAATATTAACATACATACACAGAAGCATTTGCAGAGGTACACTTGGCTAAAATCCTCATCTTTGGGGGAAACGTGAGGATATGCAAAATGTCTTACTGCTCCCATGCCGTATACTTTTGAAACAGCAAACTGCAGTAAATACAGCTGTTTTCCATCTTTATAAGGCTGCCGTAGACATGGCATTAATCTGAATTTGGATTACGCTAGTTTGACACTGTTTGAGGGCAAAAGCGAAACAAAAGAGGGTGGTATTTAAACAGGGGGTGCTTAAATCGGTTGATTTAAACACCCTCTGTTTAAACGCCACCATCTTTTGCTTCCCATCAGCTGACGTCTTCCAAGAAGCTGTTAAAATGTCCCCATGAAAACCAATGGAGACACTTTGTCCCGTCCCTGTTTATTCTTCGAAGGAGGACCGCCATTGTGTTCTCATTGGCAATTAAAAAGAGACTGTCTTCCTCATCTGTAAGATGTTTTCTGGAGCTTTGATGTATTTAAAGAGATAATTTGAAGCACTACTTTTCTGCAAATTGTGTAAAATGCACATATTCTTTAAATGACCTAAATCCCTCATCTTGAACTAAATGGTCCTTGCTGCACCTTGACTGCTTGGAATATTAAGAAACAAAACTAAAGCATCATATGAGTTTTGAGCATCTTTAGTCAATCATCTAGTCCTCTGGTGCTCGTGGCGCAGTGGTTAAATGCCTGTACTGCAGGTAAAACTGTGCTCACGACCTGGATTCAATCCCCGGTAGCAGGCTCAAGGTTGACTCAGCCTTCCATCCTTCCGAGGTCAGTAAAATGAGTACCCAGCTTGCTGGGCGGGGGGGCAATGTGTAGCCTGCGCTCTGTAATTAAAATTGTAAACCGCCCAGAGACTACTTGTAGTAGTATGGGGCGGTATATAAGCAGAACACTTTGCTTTGCTCGTTGCCTGTGTGCTTTGCTTCACAAATGAGAAAGGAAACAGAGTTCCTTAGAGATGTTTTGCCAAAATGACAGGGATGTTAATGGGGGGGGGGATACCATTTGGTGACTCGTTCTCATGCCTCAGACAAGAATGCTCAAAGATGCGAGTGATTTCTGAACAGACACACCTCATGTGGCATGACAGCCTGCCTTGTTGAGAACTTGGTGTTTTTCACATCCCTACCTCAATGGGAACTATCCAGGCTGATGGTGCAAGCAAGATTACCGTTCACTTCCTTGACCCTGTTGCAAGCTTTTAGGCATAGATTCCTACTCCTAGCTCCACCCTCCATCTCCTCATATCAGAACACAACAAAAGAAAGAGACAAGAAGCATGAAGTTGTGAGACTTACTAGGCTGGGCAAGGGTTTCCATTGCATATTTTTGTCTCCGTTAAGGGTTTTATCCTTGGGCCACAGAGAGAGGAATTGACCCGGATACGATGATCTTGCAAACATACAGCTTTTGCTATCAAGTGTCCTGTGTAGAAACCCAAGAAAAATCAAAGCCATGATTCAAATGAGAGATATGAGGAGGGGAGGAATCACTCCTGAAATGTAAAATCACATTGCCCATAATGTCAGAGTTAGTAAAGATGTTAATTCATGTTCATTGGACACGTAACATTGGTGAGAGCAAAAGCTATGTTTTGACTTCCAGTACCTGCTGAAGAGACACCCTCAAGGCTTCCAGTATTAAGAAGCAACAAATAGGACTAGGGATGGGCACAAAACAGAAAAATTGAAATTCATTTTGTTTCATTTCGTTCCCCCGTAATTCGTTTGTTTCTTCAGAAACTATTTGTTTTTTAAAAAATTGTACAAAATGAACCAGTAACAAACTGATTTGTTACTCTATAAATGCCTTCCCTGGGACATAGAGGAACAAATTTGGTGTGAAACTTCCTTAGATCCTCTCCTTTAAGCCCTCCAAATTAGGAGAAATTTGGGGTTCAGGTGGCTGAGTTATTCAACTTGAAAGGGGTTACCTCCAGGAAAAAAAAACATTTAGAATTTCAGTGTTATGTGCTTGAAGATAGTGCTCCCATGCAGCTAGCAGCATGGAAATTACAGTAGTGCCTTGTGGCACAGTGATTAAATGTCTGTACTGCAGCTAAAACTGTGCTCACGACCTGGGGTTCAATCCCAGGTAGCCGGTTCATGGTTGACTCAGCCTTCCATCCTTCTGAGGTTGGTAAAATGAATACCCAGCAAACTGGGGGGAATGTGCAGCCTGCATACTGTAATTAAAAGTGTAAACCACCCAGAGACTACTTGAAGTGGGATGGGGAGGTAAATAAGCAGAACACTTTTGCTTTCAAGCTCTCCCCTTGAATCACCCCCAATTTGGAGAGATTGGAGGGCAGGGAATGGAGTTATTGAGCTCAAAAGGGGCTGCAGGCTGAACTTAATTGAAGGAGTGTGAATCAGCATGCTGAGGGGAAGCTGTCCATTAACCCTATAATGGCAAAGCAGGCCAAAGACACTGTCTCCTTCCATTAAGCACCCCACCTCCTTTGCAGCTCAACATATCTGCCCCCAGATATCCTAATTTTTCTGAATTTCAAGAGATCCCCTAAAATCACTTAGGGAAGAGAAGCCTGCCATTCACATGCCTGAGATCAGTATTTTTCCACTAAATATTTTTAAAAATATTAAAGGGGAGAGTCCAAGAAAGGTTCACACCAAATTTGGTGCCTCTAGAACCCAGGGGAGCCGTTTTTACAGATAAATGAATCAGTTCATTTTAAAATAAAAAATTGCCAGTTCATTTTGTTACTAACAAAATGCTGCTTCCCTGGTTTGTTTCATTTTGTTTTGTTTCATTAAATAGTGAACCGACAAATCAGTGTTTCATTTTTTTTATACCACTATGTTTGTCTCAAGTAATTCAGAAACAGACTATGGTTTGGCAGGGGTAAAAAGAAGAAACATTCGGTGTTCTCTGGAGATATGAAGATTCTGAGGGGATTGTAATGAAACATTTGCAACTTTGATCCCTGAGGGCAGTTAACAGAGCCTTAAGGAATAAGTAATCTAAGTATGAACAAGCTTCCAGCTGAATATCAGGAACAGCTTCCTAAATGTTAGACCAGTGGAACCAATTACCTCAAGTGGTGGTGACAGCTCCAACCCCGGAGGCATTCAAGAGAAATTTGGACAACCCTCTGGCAGGGATTTGTATTCCTGCATGGAGCAGGAGTTGGACTTGATGCCCTTATAGCCCCCTTCCAATGTGACTATTCTATAATTCTATAATTTTATGATGCTATAAAGAAAGATTGTAAGTTCCTTTCAGTATTTTGTTTTGTTTTGTTTTGTTTTGTTTTCTTCCTTGTTAAGTATATTTGTTGGTTTGTGTTTACCTACAACCTACATCTTCAATTTTTGAATTAAAATAACAAATATCTGTTTTTAGTTTTTGGGTGTGTGTTTTTTAAAAAGAGAAAATATGAATGTTTTTATGGGAAAGACACATCTGAGCCATCAATGCAAAGCGTTTAATTCAAGTGAAAAATAACATGTTCATTTCCAAAAGTATTGAAGGGTTTATAAATGTTTCTCATAAACCCAATCCTACCAATTAGAAAGCAAGACAGTTCCATCAGGCAGGTACTTTTGAGATAACATTAAAGGGTGTGAAATAATAATAATAATAATAATAATAATAATAATAATAATAATAATAATAATAATAATAATAATAATAATAATAATAATAATAATTTGCTGATACATCACAGAGTCCTAAACGCTTGGAAAGCGTTCGACTAGTGATTGGTAATACAAAATCCAGCGTAGATAGCTGTGTAAATAAATAAATAAATAAATAAATAAATAAATAAATAAATAAATAAATAAATAAATAAATAAATAAATAAATAAATAATAATAATAATAATAATAATAATAATAATAATAATAATAATAATAATAAAAGTACATATAGATGTTTCCATCTCCAGACATATCATTGGCTTATTGGCTTCATAATTATTAAAGATATTAAACCACTGATGAATGTTTTCAAGTAAAGAGCTTCACAGCAATGCCCCCCATCCTTGGTTTCTCCAGATACTTTGGAGTATAATTGCTGTCAGCCTCACCTCCCTATAAAAATGTTCAAGGCTAAAAATATTGAAGTGCATCCAGATGAAGAAAGCTGCTTTACAGTGGAGCCACAGAAGTGTGGCCAATGGGGCACCGGCCAAGTTCCAAATGTGGCCCAAACAGCCCCTCACAAACACTGCTGTGATCCCAGCCACAATATCAGATTTTGTTTCAGACAGCTCCCTTCTGGCCTCCAGGGGCATAGGAGAGTATTTTACCATATTTGGGGGCTTGCTTGCACCCTAGGTCTCCATATCTCCTTCCAGACACAATATAGGATTTTTTTTTAAAAAAAGATTATTTTAACTAGAAGACATGAAGAAGCTTTTTTAAAAGAGATATTTAAAGCAAAAGGCATGTTGGGTTTGTAGAAGAGAACAACATATGCAGGCCATCTTAAGTCCGGGGTGGGGTGGGGGGCTTGGACTCAGACCTGTACAATTAATCACCCATTATCAATTACACTGAACTGGGGTACAGGGAATGTATCACTACTAAAGTAAAAAAAAATACTGTAGCTTTTCAGTGATGAAAAACAAAAAAGAGAAGTAAATGGACCACAGAAAGAAGAAGGAAAGATTTCAAGACAGTCTATCTGTGGGAAAAGGCATTGATTCAGAATGAATTTAGAATTTTGGACTGAATCAGAAATATAAAGAGAGGTGGAAAGAAGGAAACATGAAGATGAATGAGAAGAGTTGGACAAAAAAATGGAGGGTAGGAGTAAAGCAATGAAGGAAACTATAAAACAGTTTGGAAGGAAATCTAATACTCTAGGAAAATAAATCACTACAGTGGCTGGCAAAGGTAGAAAAAAATAAGGAAGGTATCCAAGAGGGGGAAAACCAATGAGTAGAAGGTGAATAAAGATAATAGCCATTAACTAATTTATGTAAATGTGTGAGGAAATGGCTGTAAAAATGAAGAAAATAGGGTGTACCATTGAAAGACAATTGGGACAGCAAGGGGCATTAATCAAAATCATCTGTGTCATTTTTATACTAGAACATGGAGGAAACTTGTGGAATTGGTAAAGAAAATGAATTTAAGATACAGTAAGTTCTGGTTGAGTTTTACTCTTTGCAGTCTTGAAATCAAACAAGGATTGTCCACATCCAAATAATATAGATTAGTCTGAAAATTCAGGAGGTGTGTCTATTGCATTGGCCATGCCATGGAATGAAAGTGGAAGCAAAGAATGGGAGTTTTAAATCATGGTAGATATCAGTCCAAAAATATTAGCTCAAAGTGGCCTTGCTAGCCAGACAGGTAGTATAAAAATACAATAAATAAATAAACCAAAGAGAAATATGTAAGTTACTGACGTGTAGAGATGGGAATGAACTGGGGAAAAAAATGGCAATTCATTTTGTTTTCGTTCATTTTACGGTTTGGTTTGGTTCATTTTGTTTCTAACATTTTTTAAAAAAAATCATTTTGTTGGTTTGTTGATTTTTTTGTTTTTCCCCCGCTTTGTGTGATTTAATCCATTTGACAGCGTGCGGGCGGGAAAAAACAGTCAAAAAATAAAATAAAAGATTGACAACAACTGCACAGACTGGACTGGCAGCATCCTCTTCCTCCTCATGCACATCATCATCAATCATCAACACATCATCCTTACTGGGCGGCTGTGGTGGCAGCAGTAGCAGGCCTATCGTGGCCCCTGTGGCAGGGGCTTTTGAGGCACTGGTTTGGGGCCAACACCTTTCTCTCTCTCTCTTTTTTTTTTTTTTTCCAAGTGCTGACTACACGGCCTCTGGTGCCAGGTTGGCACTTCTTTTATTTTTTATTTTTTCTTTATTTTTTTACTGCCGACCACGTGACCTTTTTTTTTTCCTTTGCTGGCCTCAGGCCAGGTCTGGTGCTCACAGGCTGATACCGGGCCCGTGCACTGGATCAGTGTTTTTTTCTTTTGCCAGCTGCAGGCTGGTTCTGTGACCCACGGGCCGGGTACAGTGCTCGCGGGCCGGTATCGGCTCCACGTGCCAGATGGGTTTTATTTTATTTATTTATTTATTGTAAGTGCTGTCCGCATGGCCCCTGGGATAGAAGCCATGACTCTGGAGATCATTCTGCAGGCAAATGATAATAATAATAACAACAATGAGGGAAAAACCCTTTTAATTACCTCAGCTATTCTATTCTGAGATAATGCAGGAGAGGAGTAAAGTTATTTAAGCCTAATTGCTGTTCTCTAGAGAAGGATTTGACGTGTGCAGGCGTGTTCAAATAGCCATTGTGGAAAACTCATAAGCTGATGCCTTTCAATGGTTACAAAAGAGGCAGGGAAGGGCAAGAGGTTGGAAGTAGTCTTAGAAGGAGAGGAAGGAAGAGAGCCTGAGATTAGCAATCTACACATTGTTTATGAAAAAGATAATGACAGAGGAAACACCTGCCTATCTATATATCCACCACTTTCACGTCTCAACTGATTCAGATAACTGTCTGTAGTCAATGGCAACGTCAAATTAAGCAGGAATTGGGGGAAAGCCAAAACTACATCGTGGTACATGACTATAACTTACATGCTTAGCATATGACACCACAATGTGTCTTATTTGTTGTACTTTAAAGTCATATATGGCTTTAGAGGGAGGCTCTCTTCCCTGCACTTCTCTGCAGACACTTGTGTCACAGCTGATTTTCCAATGTTTGAGATTAGAGATGGGGATGAATCAGGAAAACAGTGCTTTGTTTTGCTTCATGATTCACCAAGGTCAATGCATCACAAAAATGAATTTATGAATTTTTTTCCCCTGACAAATGGATCAATCGATTTGCAAAGTCCCTTGAGTCACCTAGAGACCTCAATGATTTTGATACGCTGGAGCACTGGGCTGAAACTAACAAAATGAAATTTAATAGTGATAAGTGCAAAGTACTGGACCCAGGAAGAAGAAACATAATGCACAGTTACAAGATGGGGGACACCTGTCTCAGCAATACTACCTGTGAGATGGATCTTGGAATTCTGGTAGAACATAAGCTGAATATGAGCCAGCAGCGTGATGTGGTCACAAAAAGAAATTGAAATGCTATTTTTGGTTGAATTAACATAATTCCAAAATCCCATGAGGTGCTAACTCCCCCAAATTCAGCATTGGTTAGGCTTCAACTTGATTATTGTGTCCAGTTCTGGACACCACACTTCAAGAAAGATATGGACAAGTTGGAACAATTTCAGAGGAGAGTGGCAAGGGTGCTGGAAACCAAGCACTATGAGGAAAGAGAGAAAGAACTGGGGAAGTTTAGCCTAGAGAAAAGGAGATTGAGGGGTGAGATGATTGTACTTTTCAGATATCTGAAGGGATGCCAGGGGCCCTTGATCATCCCAGAGTGTAGGAAACTCAACAATGGGCTCAAGTTTGAAGAACCCAGATTACATATGAATATCAGGAAAAACACCCTAACTGTTAGAGATGCATGGCAATGGAACCAACTCCCTCAAGAGGTGGTGAGTGCTCCAACACTGGAAGCATTCGAGAGAAATCTGGACAACCACCTGGCAGATATCCTTTAATTTGTACTTGTGCATGGAGCAAAAATCTGGATTTGATGGCCTTGTAGACCCCTTTCAACTTCACTCTTCTATGATTCTATGATCCTATTGTCATTCAGTGTTGGAAACCACCTTTCAAGGAGAAAGGTATGGTAAAATATTTTAATAAATGAAATAAATAAGATCTACAGAGCATATTTCACTTGAAGGAAGAATTTTTAAAAGAGTTGAAAACTACTCTGTGTGGTAATTAAAAATAGGTCTGCCATCCCAACTTTCGGAACAGGTTACTCACCTCCACCGCATGTGACTGAACATTCAGACTGCACTGTCACCCATGAGTAGCTGTGCCTTTTGGTGGAAATTTTGTTCTCATTGATTGCTTTTGAGATGGTGTACTGCCAGGCAATGCCAGGGTTTTTACCTTGCAACAGAAGCTGGTAGTGTGCAGAGAAAAAAGACATGATCAGTTGAGAAGCAAATGAACTATGTCATTAAAGATGTCACATCCTAATCTGATAATTAAACAGACTCTCTGACTGGCATCCACCATCCTTCAAAGGTCATGTTTACTTCTAGAGAGGGGATCCATGTGGCATTGAACTGACCTGAGAAAACTCATTGGTCACCTGCAGATAATTTCTTTCTTCATTTTTGTCTGAGGTATATTTCAAACCATCCTTTCTCTGCCTCTTTTAAATTAAATGTCTTATTCCTGGCACCAGGGTGCAAAAAGGGGGCATTTATATTGCATCCCCCTTCAGTGCTAAAACATGAATGGCATTTTAAATGCCATTACACAGTAACAAATTCCAGTAACAAAGTCTTATGGGATCTTTAGGATTCACAGATTTATTTCAGTATGAGTTTGGGAGCATTGAAGTAAATCTACATTCTCTGACACTTGGGAGTGCACAGTTCAGGACACAGGTTTATGTACACTGTGTGCATGGTTTATTTTTTTTTAATGGGTCGGACTTGATTTGTGACCTGGAATCCACCCAACTGTCCCTTTTTTTTGCTGGGGACAAAAATGTATTTTCAGTAAGCTTGAGTCTTGGGACTCTGAGCTTGGCACCCAAGACTAGCACTTACACTTGGGACTCAGACCCCAAAACTTTCCAGTATTCCTAGTAGCTCCATTAACTTTTGTTTCATCGTTCAGACAACATCCCCACTGAAATAAAAGGCAAGTTGTTATATACAGGAACTCTGTGTGTGCATGGGGCTGCCAAAAATAACTCCTTAACCTTAAAAACACATGCACACACACACACACACACACACACACACACACACACACACACCTGCTGCGCATATGCTTGGCATGCGACAAGCGGATCTGGCCTTTGTTTTAGAGGATGTGTGTAAGACACCCAGTTATGTTGTCCAATAGATGGGAATGGCTAGGTGCTGCGTCTTCTGCTTCTCCATCCCACTACCTCAGGGCATGTCCAAACGTTGGCCCTCAAGCTGCCTAGATGCCCTAAGCACATCCGATCTCGCTTGATTTCGGAAGCTAAGCAGGGTCAGCCCTGGTTAGTACTTGGATGGGAGAACACCAGGGAATACCAGGTGCTGTAGGTGCCTGGAGTAGGAACTGGCAAGCCACTCCAGTACTCCTGCCAAGAAAACTCCATGGACATGGAGTCACGTAGAGTTGGTCACGACTGTAACGACACAACACACACACACATGTTTTGGATCACAACTCCCACCGTCCTTTGCCATTGGCAATCTAAGCTTAGAATTCAGGGAGTTGTGGTCCAAAACATCTGGAGGGCCGAAGTTTGGGCATGCCTGCTAGTGGTGCTTTAGGCCATTGCTTCACTCTGCATAACAAGAGGGCCAAGTCATGAAAATCACTTCTCTCAACAGGACTGCCTGAAGCCAGCCTTGGCTTTTATCACCTCCTTGGATGATGAGACATCTATTTAACCCTAGTCATAGAGATTTTGTGGGGATAAAAAAGACATCACCCAATATATTGTCAGATCTCCCTAAAGGAAAGTTTGGATATCCATGTAATAAACAACGAAATTCAGATATCGCAGTTTATAAGCCCCCCCCCCACCGTCCACTTTAAGTGACATTTCATTGTGCATGTGTCAACTTGTCTTCCTTTTCCATCATGGACCATTTAATTTTCCATAGCTCTAGATTTATTGGGTGGGGACAGGAAGGGGAAAGCATGCTTCTCTTTCATTCTGGCTAAGAAGAAAGACAGAGCAAACCCAGTGGCGTAGCTAGAGTTTGGAGCGCCCAGGAACAAAGTCAGTTTTTGTGCCCTCTTCTCCCCCCCCCCAAAAAAAAACATGTCTCACCCAGCCATCAAGGGGAGTAGATCCTGGGGAAACAGTGGGAGAGGAGAAGGGTCTCTCCTTCTCATGTCCTCTTTGTGGGTCTCCTTTCCAGTTAAGTCTCTCCTGTGCAAACCACACAGCATGCTGATAGTGCCAAGCAGCCCCCCCCCAAGCATTACCTCTACAGCATGCTTCCTCCTCCTCCTTTCCCCTGGCTAAGGCTTGGTGATCATTATTACCTTGAGGAAAGGAGGAGAGGGAAGCAGGTGATAGGTTTTTTTCCAAGCAGCACCTCCATCGCATGCTTCCCTCTCCTCCTTTCCCCGGGCTAACTATCATCAAGCCTTAGCAGGGGAGGGGGAGCAATCAATGGAGGTGCTGCTTGGAGAAAAAAAATCACCTGCTTCCCTCTCCTCCTTTCCCCTGACTAAATATCACCAAGCCTTAGTGGGGCAAAAGGAGGACTGCTGGTAGGATGGTGCATGGCTTCCTCCTCCTGCTCCCCCTCCAGGCACCCCCCAAATTGCTGTGCACCCCAGGGCAAATGCACTCTTCCACCCATCCCTACTTACGCCAGTGAGCAAACCATGCTGATGGAGGAATATTCTCTTCCATCCCATCAAAACAATTTCCAGTCATTAAACAGTGTTCATTCAAAATATGGAATAAATAAAACTAGGTACGTGAAGCATAGGAAATAATTCAAGTTTAAACACAAACTAGGAAAGAGCTGGCATATTTCTAGTTCTTAACACTTCTCATAGGCCCATCCACAATTCTACTCCATTGTCATTTTGATAAAGAAAATCCATTTATATATTCATGCATTTTAGTCATTTATTTTATTTATTCTAACGTTTAAATATGCGAAGACAATGGATAACTGAATTCCAATTAATGCATGACATTAGAAGATGCCAGTGAGGCCAGTTAATAGAAGAATTCGCCAAGACTGATTTCTTTGTGAGGCTTTAGCTGTCAACCCTCACACCACACCACACTACTCCATAATATCCTGTGATTAATTTTACTTCCCCATAACATGATCAACCTATAAAAGTGTGAAGCGTGAATTATATACTTTAAACCTGCCATGATGAGAATTAAGGAAATACTGTATGGTGGGAGTAGCCAATATGAACCCAGTGTCACAGTGTTAAAATCTAAAGAGAAATGCATATTCTATATCAGGGCTGGCAACATGAAAACCTAGTGTAAGACCACCAATATGGCATAATGTTTATAGAAGTCCATTCAATCATTTTTAAGATAGGAAAGGGATGTAGCTGCTTATGGAATAAAGCAAAATTTAGCAAGAATATAGAGCAGAGAGGAAGAAACCACCAGGAATGAGAAACTTCAATGTGCTGACATAAATAACTACAGATAAACATACAATTCAGGTAGCTCACTGTTTGATACTGTATAGAAAATTCATTTGGTGGGAGAACAGATAAAATGGGACAATTTATTTTCCAGATCTATGAACCAGATTATATTGCAGTCCAAGAATTATGGGAGAGACCAAAGATGAAAATATACCACTGACTCCAGCAGTATGCATCCTTCCAGCAAAACTAATAGCTTGGCTTTTTGCTTTATTGCATGACCTATTGCTGATAAACACCTAATATTAGGCAAATATAAAATAATGCAGGAGCTTTTGCAGAGCACTGGAGGTATAATGAGTTTCTCGTTTGCACACACCTGGATTGAAAATAAGCTAGTATATATCATATGGATTTTTGCGAGAGACACATGGAGTAAAATGATACTGGTAGCAATAATAAAATCCAACTGTACTTCATAAAGCATACTTTGCAACAATTATATGTCACCAAATGAATGTCAAGCTCTGGAGAGTCTTCTCAGAGTTTCTTAAGATTATTGCCCAAGACCACACAGGCTGGTGCAAAGGTGAGTCATTACTGCTGGAGTTTATACAACTACACCTGCTCCGTCTAGTTTGAGTGATCGGGGAGGACTTTTCTCGGCTGGGGTGACTGTCAATCTTTCCACCATGAACCAATCATTCCCTCCTGCCTCCAAATCCAAAAAGAATCCCACTTCTCTAGGGAGTGTTCCTTTGCCTCTCTTTACTTTGTTGGAAGTCAGAGTTTGTTTGCAGTGGTTAAATGCCTGTACTGTAGGTAGAACTGTGCCCATGACTTGCCTCTGGAACTAATACCACCCCTTCTGCTCCCAGACACACTTCAAAAAATAATAATCTGTGCCTCGATCAAAACTGGAGAACTGGCACTCAGTTTTTCACAAGGTCTCCACAATTGGGACCCTGCGGAAATTGAAGTGACAGCATACAAATTCCACTGCCTGTCATCACTGTCAAATATTTCTTCTGGGACACTTTTGTGGAACCAATTTGCTGATGGTCTGCTCAAATATGGGACCATCCCTGTCTGGTGCCATGTTTCCTTTACATAATTAAGACACTTCTCAAGAGACTTCACTTTTGTTCACAAAGGACATATACGTAATTCTTTTATAGGAAGCAATGACTCATCCGTAGCTGAAGAAGAACTGATATACAGTTACCCCCCGCCATTTCACGGTTCAGGTACTGCGGTCCCACTACATCGCGGGATCGCAGTACCTGCACCTCGGAGCTGTGGGGGGGGGGTGATTGGGTCACACCATGCCTCCCCCATGCTCCTTCAAGAAGCCTCGGAGCTGCACGGGGGGGCGATCCGGTCGCTCCACGCTGACCCCCCCTGCGCTCCTCCAAGAAGCCTTGGAGCCATGCGGGGGGTGGTGTGGGGTGATCCAGTTGCTCCGTGCTGCCCCCGCGCTCCTCTGAGAAGCCTAGGACAGGCGCACGATCACCTCCCCGCCCCCAGGCCCCACCCCACCCGCTTCCGCATATCGCGGATTTTCATGCATTGCAGGTGGGGTGGGTCCCTAACCCCCGCAATCGGCCGGGGGTGACTGTATCTCCACCACTTTCTCCCAGAAGCCTTTCATCACCACAAAACCAATGTCTTGCTGAACACTGGAGGATAGTTACAAAATAAGAACTGACTTTGAATTGTATCCAAAATAAAGCATAATATTTATATTCTGTTCTGAAGGCAGAGCTATGGCCAAGGTGTTCCAAAGTGACAAGACCTCTCAGAATATAAAATATTACAGTAGTACCCCAACATCCACTGATTCATTATCCACTGATTCTGTTATCCACGGTTGGTAGAGGAAAACAATTAAATAATTCAGCAGCCCCAAAGCAAGCAGTAAAGCAAGCTGTTGTCACAAACAGCAGCTGTAAAGCAAGCTGTTGTCACAATTAGCATCTATAAAGCAAGCTACTGTCACAAACAGCAGCCATAAAGCAAGCTACTGTCTCAAAACATCAGTCATAAAGCAAGCTACTGTCAGGAAACAGCAGTTTGGGGGTGGGTGGGCAGGCATTCTCTCTTATCCACAGTTTCATTATCCATGGGAAGGCCTGGAACCAATCCTCAGTGGATACCGGGTTCTTACTGTATCTCTTTTGACAATGGAATTGAACATGTGATAGAATGGAAGGCTTTCCATGGAGATTCACAATCTGCAGTTGGTGAACGCTACCACATTATTTATTTATTTATTTATTTATTTATTTATTTATTTATTTATTTATTTATTTTTATTATACAGTGGACCCTTGTATAACAAACAGCTTTTATAACATAAAATTTGTACAACATAAAAAAAATCCAGAGATAGGGGAAATTTGCTTAACATAATTGCCTATGGGGAGAATCCGTACAACATAAAAATGGGATCACTCCGTTTTCAATGTATTCCTATGGGAATTTGTATAAAGGAAAATTTGCTTAACATAATTTCATTTGGAACAAATTAATTCCTTTATACAAGGTACCACTGTATTTATATACTGCCCCATCTTCTGAGACGGAACTTGGGGTGGTGTACAATGAAAAGAAAAGAAACCAAACTATTAAAGCTAAATTATTAAAGCTGCAAATCTGGAAATCCCCCCGGGTGCTTCAGTCTACTTCACTGGATACTTCCCCGAAACATTCCAGTCATTTGGCAATTCCTGCCAAATGTACAGCTGGCAAAAAAAAAGTGCCTTAAACATTTCCAGGTCCTTCTATCCGACTCCTTCAACTCACCAACCACCCGACTTCAGACACAACCCTCAGCAGCTTTAAACCACAGGGCTCAGCGTCATAAAATATACTGCTTTGTACATTCAGAAACCTCAGACTCTATGACTAAGATCTGCCAGATCTATTTGGAAGAACAAAACATCGCTCAGGGAAAAAAAAAAAAAAGGTTAAACAACAGCCAAACTGAGCTTTCTTAAATAAACAGTCCTTTTTCTTTTTCTGCTAATTTTGATTTCAGAATTAAAATAACATATACTCTAAACCACCTGTGTATCTATTTCTCTGTTCCATTTATCTGGCTCAGTTGAGCAATCTGATTACATCAGTGGGGCAATTAAAAATGCATGTCAACAGACTTGTTAGATTGGCAGCATTCTATAGGGTTTCTTTCTTTAAATTGTCACCTTCCTACAGTCTGTCTTACTTAAGACCGTCAACTTCCCATGGATCTTTGTGGAAATAACTACATGCTTGGCCATTAGTACTACAACTCTTTATAATGGAGGCTCAGTATAGTAAAAGAAATGGGAAGAATGAACACTGGAGTACATTAAATTTGTGGGCATACAGTTGATACAAGGTATGCTATATTTTATTTCGCTGTAATGACACACAGTGTCATTATGGGACCGTAGTCCTAATAACTGAACAGTAAAGTGCTGCCATTGCAAACAGCACTACATATGGCATCTTTACACGACCCCTAAAATCCGGGGCAAAGGGCTCCCAGATCCAGAGCTTTTAAACAAAATAAAGTACGACCACACCCACCTAAGCGTGTCCCAGTGCATTTTCCAAGTACCTGGTCTCCAAAGTTGAACAATTTCTGATGCGAATGTAAAGCAGTGAGTGCCGGGCTCTCCTCGCCTTGTGTCCGTGTTTGTTTTTTGCCCCTGCCCCTTTAAGAGACTGAAAGAGACTGGAATGGTTCCCGGAGCAGCTCGACAGCAGAGCAGAGGTGAGCCTGCATTATTTTCTCCTTTTTTTCTCTCTCCCCTCACACAGACAGGAGCAAGGAAGTGTGGAGGGGTGGGAAAAACAGGAAGAACGGCAAAGCCCCAAGATATCTAGTCTGAATTTAAGTTGCCAGCGGATCTTAGGGGTTGTGTAAAAGCACCCATAGTGAGATCAACTAATGTTTATCCAACCAAAAAGGAAGTACCACAAACATTGATATTGTACATGATTGTACCCCAGTGAAGATTGTAAAAAAAAAAACAAAAAAAAAAAACAGAAAAATCTAGAAAGAATTCAGGGCTGTTGTATTTTCTTATGTTTGTCTTAGAAATAACATATGGCACAATTTCCAAGAAGTGTGAAGAAGAGACACTGATTCTACTTTAGATTTAGATTTTGCACACAGATACATGGACAAAGAATCTGTGACAGAAATGCAGACATGTGTGCTTGGTTTATTGACTATGAGACAGCCTTTGAGAAATCGTAACACATTCACTGTTTTGTTGATAAACAAATATGCAAAATATATTCATAAATTAGCAACCTGAAAAAAGTGGACTGAAAATTGAAGACGAGATGACAGAGGACAGTAAAGGTGTTTAATGAATTGCCTTGATACAGTTATTTGAACTACCCTCATTCGGTAAAATGCCATAACTGTGGTTGGGGAAAAGATGACAAATATCTAATATATTCTCTCCTTCAGGAAAAAGGCAGCACAGAAATAAATTTATTATTATTATTATTATTATTATTATTATTATTATTATTATTATTATTATTATTATTATTATTATTATTAAAAAATGACTAGCTGATAGTTACAGCAGTTGATACATGTGGAAGAATATTCGGGAATGGAACTAATTGTTTGGTATTATTCCTGACTGGAAAAGTGTATAGAAGAGTGTAGGAAGAGTGAAGCACAGGTGTTAAGTTAATGGTGAGTTAGCTGGATTCAATAAGAACTTTCTTAAATTTAACATTGTTAAAGAAAATGAAAATAACATCCTGGGCTTGTTAGAACCTGTGTCAGAAAAAGCATAAATTTATATACAAAGGACTGAAAGTGTTTAAATGCCCAAAAGGTAAAGGATTATAGCTGTATGATAAAGAATATGACAGGTTGAGTACTGTTCATATAGTTTATTTTTACCTGTTAACTGAACCTTCTTAATCCTTTGTGTGTTGGTTCATAAAATAAACTTCTTTTTAAATCTACAAATCCTGTTTATTATTATTTTTAAGATAGCAGTCACAAAACATTATATCACGTGCATTGCTGGATAGTTGTAGTGTTATCAAAATCACTTAAGGCTATGTGTTTCACTATAAACATTCTTATCTCTTTTAAGAGGGCAGACTGAATTCAGCCCTTAGCTGTGGTAGTGCTTTTTCTGTATCAGTTTTACACCACCATTCCTCTAGTGTTAGTGACCCAACACAACTCACAATTTTAAAACAAGGGCCTTTGATACAGTCATTGTAGTTTTAGAAAAGGTAGCTGTTAGACTGTGCTAGCATGTCAGGCAAAAGAAAGAAAGAAAGAAAGAAAGAAAGCTTATATACCTCCCCATAGTGCTTAAAGCACTCTCTGAGCAGTTTACAACTTAATTTCCCCCACCTCATGAGCTGGGTACTCATTTTTCTGACCTCAGAAGGACAGAAGGCTGAGTCAACCTAGAGCCAACTACCTGGGTTGAACCCCAAGTTGTGAGCACAGTTTTGGCTGCAGTACAGTAATTTAGCCACTGTACCACAAGATGTGCTCTTAGTGGCACCTTAAAGCTTAAGTGCTCTATTGAAACCTGCCTGAAAAAATGACATCATTTGCTTCCTTTAACTGGCCCTAGTCAGTAGTCTGGCAGCTGTATTACGAACCAAATGAAGTTTCCAAAACATCAGAGGCAGCCGGATGCAGAGCACATTACAAGAATCCAAACTGAATGTAAATAAGGCATGTGTCTTTGTAGCAAAATTGGGACATTTCAAAGAATGAGTTGGTGTGTCAGGTTTAACTGTGCAAATGCACTCCTCACACCAACAAAAGTTGGATATTCAGGCTCAGGGGTGAATCCAGAAACACACCCAAACTGCAGACCTGTAACTTCAGGGGAAGTGTAGTCCCGTTCAGCCCAGGCTGCATCTCTATTCCTTACTCAGTGTTTGGACAACAGTGTAGAATGGAACATTAGCTACTTACTTTGTCTGCTGGAAAAGAAAATACGGGCCAAAAGAAAGAAAGAAAGAAAGAAAGAAAGAAAGAAAGAAAGAAAGAAAGAAAGAAAGAAAGAAAGAAAAGAAAGAAAGAAAGAAAGAAGTGTTCTGCTTACATACCGCCCAATACCACTTCAAGTAGTCTCTGGGTGGTTTACAGTTTTTTAATTACAGTATGCAGGCTACACATTGCCTCCCCCTTCAAGCTGGGTACTCATTTTACCGATCTCGGAAGGATGGAAGGCTGAGTCGACCATGAGCCTGCTACCTGGGATTGAACCCCAGGTTGGGAGCACAGTTTTACCTGCAATACAAGCATTTAAATAGGATTAAAGAAAATAAATGTGCTATTGAAAGGATGTAATGGGCAGAAAAATGGTCACAACTGTGATTAATCAAGTCCAAAAATCACTTTGGAGATGGGAATTAATTCACAGATTCAATTTTGAATTAACTTGTGACACACATGGCAAAGAAGTTCTTCCTAACATTTAGTGGCCACTGACACCAACATTTAGAGATGTTTCGCCCAACTCACCTCTACAAGCCTTCAAAGTTTGGTGAGGATTAGGTGTCAGACATCTAAGTTATACACCCGCAAAGTGGGTACCCCCAGGAAAGTGCCCTTTAGAAGCTGGCTTGGGGAAACCAAATCTTCAACAAACTTGGAGAGGTTGTAGAGAAGATTCAGAGGAAGCTTCCCTGCAATGTAGGTGTCTCTAGGTGTCTTGGTGGCCATTTTATAGACAAATGAATCGATGAATCAAAACTCAAAAACAAGTCATGAATTCATATTTGTCAGGGGGCATAGATTTGTCAAGAATGAATTTGTGTTTTTAAAAATGAATTTTGCAATTCAGTTTTTAAATTTCTTCCCATCCCCTGTTATCTGGCACAGAAGGCAGAGGATAGAAGGTTTTTACATGGTGATTATGGGACATGTGGTGAGAAATTAGATTCAGATGTCTCAGAATGGATTTGGAGGAGAACAGCAGTTCTGGTTTGCAGATACTGAAGTGTCCTGGCCTCCAAGCCATTGAAGGTTAAATGCCTTTGATTTTTCAGAAAGCATTTTAAAAGCAGTTTCTAAAATGACATGAATCTGTTGAGTGGGCATAATCCTACTGAGGCATTGATGAGCAAATGTACCTTTGAAAGGTGCTCCTATGATCTCATTCTTGCCTTAGGTGGCTTATATTTGTCATGGTATGTATTTCTCCCTCTCTTTTTTCTGTAAATATCATATGCTCAAATGCACCCATTTAAGGATGTAGCTCATCTAATCTCTTTTACTTAAGTGGAACCTTTTTATCCCTTACATTGAATTTACATCTGTATCTCATAAGAAGGGCTTTGCTTAGTCCAACACACCCTCTTTAGGAGAAATCAGGGCTAATTTATCATCTGGTAGCAAATAATAAAAGTAAAGCTTTTGCATGCCAGGCTGGCTTTTACCCAGCAGTCACTAAAGTATCAGCAAAGTCCTTCCACCTGGTGGCTTCCTCCATTTTTCGCATTAACAAAGGGTCTAGGAAATGATTTATTGCTTTTCATTAGCCACTTTTCCTGTTTAAAGGAAAGTTCCTTCAGTTTCTTTGGAATGCTTGTCACTTTAAGTGACCTGTCCATTTTATTTTATGAGGATTTTGTAATTCTTTTTACTCTGTTTCACGCAGATTTGTCAAAGACTGTATTATTTGCATCAATTCTCCAACAGGTTGTAATCTTCAAAAGCTAAACAAAAACCATCCGCCTTCCAAAAGGTTTTGGCAGCAACATTTCAACAAACAAACTAATACAATATGCTCCCTCTGGCTTCTCCCATTACAGTCCACTAGCCATGTACAACTAGAAATTTTAATTGGCTTGCAGTATTCAAAGTTGAGCTTCCTAGCCATTCTGTTCAGTTCCAACTGGTTAGGGGGCCTGAATGGGTTAATAAAAAGTAATATTGGATTTGATTCCTAAAATAATATTTTGAAGTATGTATGTCATATCCTGATAGTTGTAGCATCATTTTATCTCTTTCCAGAGTAGCTACACTAAGTGGGTGACCTAGAAGTCCAGTAAGTAAGTAAGTAAGTAAGTAAGTAAGTAAGTAAGTAAGTAAGTAAGTAAGTAAGTAAGTAAGTAAGTAAGTAAGTATTTTTATGGTTTTTTATTAAATTTTAAGTCAGTACAAACAACTGAAATAAAGAACTACAATTAAAATATATGTCTAGTTTTTCCCCACGGACCATCCATTTTGGGCTGATAAAAGGGGCCCTTGACTTATATTTGGGTCAATGCTTTTAGCCACTGAGGCAAAGTAAGTGTAAGGGTCAGTCAGTCAGTCAGTTAGTCAGTCAGTACTGTATATACTTGAATATATGTCTAGTTTTTCAGCCCTAATTTTGGGCTGATAAAAGGGGCCCTTGACTTATATTTGGGTCAATGCTTTTAGCCACTGAGGCAAGTGCTTTCCTTGGTGGCTAAAAGTCATTTTAAACATCACATACCACTCCCCCAGCTCACAAAGGCTGCATCCCCCCCCCGACTTATACTCAAATCAATAAGTTTTCCCAGTTTTGGGGGGTTAAATTAGAGGCCTCAATTGATACTCAGGTTGACTTATACTTGAGTATATATGGTAAGAAGGAAGCAAGTAAGTAAGTAAGTAAGTACCCATTCTGGTCCATTATATTCCATTATTTACCTAGTATCTTGTATTAAGTTGTCATTAGCACTGCTTTAACATTGGAATTTATTGTATTTCTTTTAGCTAAACTCTTTTTAAAAAACATAGAATTCAAACACCTTGGGAATTGCAAGAAGGGAGTGCAGAAGACAGGCAAGTTGGGCTAGTCCAACTTAGAACAAATTCCAGAGAAAACCCCAAAATCAGCCCCTAGGTCAGTGTTGGCAAACCTACGGCATGGGTGTCAAAGGTGGCACTCGGAGCCCTTTCTTTGGGCACCTGGCATCACCCCTTCAGAGCCACCTGTATTCAGGTTAAATTAATGTATTGGCACTTTGCAAAAAATTAGTGGGCTCTGAATCGCAGTTTGGGTGCTCGGTCTCTAAAAGGTTCGCCATCACTGCCCTAGGCCACCCCATCCAGTATTATCCTAGAAACATAGAACCATAGCCTCATAGAATTGGAAGGACCCTCTAAGGTCATCAAGCCCAATCCCTTGTTCAGGGCAGGAATCCAAATCAAAGCATGTCTCAAAGGAGTTGTCTCCATTTGACACTAAACTGAAGAGCATTTACAAAAATATGTGCAGGTGGGAAACACCAAGGTTTTTTTCAGGGGACTCCTTTTTTGGTTTGGGGTTCTTTGAGGCACAGATCTTTTTGGTAAACCAGAAAGTAGGCAAATGATTTGGATTATTTCATTTCCATTTTCCAATTCTGGTTTCCAGTACTAGACGCAATGAAGCTCTATAGAACTCTCAAAACCCATCCAAATAACAACAATCTCAAAACAACAGGCAAACATCCACTTCAAAAGTCAACAACAACAGCATTACATGGGGAAAGAAACAATAACTGCCAGACTGGTGTAGACACAAATAGTACTTTAAAATTCACATTTATCCTCACATCACCATTGTTACCATCCTTATCAATTCATCCACAGGGAACAATAAACACACAGCAGCAGCATCAAAGTAAAGCACACATCCACTTAGAAAGGACACTACAGGCATCGGTTTGCAAAATTAATGCATTCTCTGGGACGTTTCGTATTGTTGGAAATTCATAAACCAGAAATGCAATGCATCCTGGGTACTTTTTTCACAATGCATTATGATAAAAATCATAAACTGAGGTGCTGCAGGAAAAAAATGTAAACAGAGACATTATTTTATATGGATTTCCTTTCATGAACTGAAAATTCTATTAACGGAGGCATTCGTAAATTGAGGTACCCCTGCATTATTAAACCATCCCAACCTAAACCCTCAAATATGAGGAACTGGGGGACATCTCTGCCTTCTATCACTTTGGTAGCCTCTGTTCAGTGGTGCAGGAAAACATCAGGCCAAGGAAAAATATCTAGACACTCCAGACAACAGTGAAGGAAATGGGGGTAAATCCCTCCAAATCTTACTTCACAAGTAAATGGGGGTAGGACTGAAAGCCTGTGCTTAAAATGCAGTTTGAGCCCCATCCAGGTTGCACCTTAAATTGCCTTCCTAATGCTTTCTCTAAGCTCCAAAGTTTCCAGCAGTGATGAACCTGCAATAAAGTCCTTTCTGTCCAAATCCGTCGCTACCCTACATTTCTTTGAACAAGTTCTGCAGATTTAAACCAGATGGCCTTAAATGACCTATGCTGGAATCCCGGCAAAATCTTTTAGTGTTAAGCTAATTAGTGCCTAACAAAATGTTTCAGTCTTGAGCTAACCAATTGTAAACTAGATTTATGATTTATTTTTTAAAAAGAGTCTCCTGCCTATCTTCATTTAAGATGACACAATGACATTACCAAAACCATATGCTAAAAGCTGGGATTAGTTTACATTTCCAGATGATCATCCTCCTATCACATGCCTATTGCTTTGGCCTTATTTCCTCTGCTCTCCTTCCTGCCAGAATCTGCCTATTTTGCAGAATTGCATTCACAATTCATTGCAGTGATTCTGTGCTTTGGCTACATCAGTTTCCACAGGCTTCTGTAAACTTCCACTCAGTATGCTATACATACTGGCCTGAGTCCTGCTGGTGTTTCTATAACTAACCACATCTGATCACTATTCATTGATAACATGCCAGAGAGCACCCCTGTTGCACAACTGAGGATGTGAAGAAGCACACTGGCCAGATGTGCATCATCACCTCACCACAACTACTTAATGCAACTCTTGTGCAAACACCAGCAGAATTCTAACTAATGGATACTTTTTTACGTCAGGCAATGAGCACAAGGCGGAGCAATGGATCTGACAACTCCTTCCCCTTCTTGTTGCCTTTCTAAGAGCTGTACTTCCCAGCTTTTTCCAGCTGATAGCAGGTGTTGAGTAACCTCAAGCTGCTTAGTGCCCTTGTAGCCAGATAGGTCCTTCCTGGTATGGACAATGGAGGGAGATCACCTCTAACAACCAATGGAGCTCCTACTGCATCTACAATGTTGTGGGAATGAGGGTACTGCTGCTATCAACTCACTACAGAGTTCCATCCATGGCTACCTCCTGCTTCCTTCTTCTTCCTCTTTTTCCACCAACCCCTGATTACTTCTCCTTTTCCTCTTTGGCACTGCCTTGTCTCCACCCAGGTGGGTCACACAGATGGGGGCGGGTGGGGAGAAGAGTTAGTCTACTGAGGGAAAAGCTCTCACTAGAATGTATTGCTTCCTCAGCATCATGATGGCAGCTACCTCTTCCTCCTCTTCTAGACTCCAAAAGCCTCTGCTTGAATTGATTGGCATTCCTGTGGGCATGGCAACTTTGATTTTTAGAAATGATGGTGGCAGCAGCTCTGGTGATGAAGAAACACTACGAATGGGGGCTTCCGCTTCCGCTTCTTCTTCTTCCTCCTCCTCCTCCTCCTCCTCCTCCTTTTCTTCTGGTTCTGTATAAAGCCAAGGCTATCAGGATGATTACTTTTCATGCCAAGTGCCATTCCCTGGAGACTCTGGTCATGGGGAGCTGCTGCTGCTGCTGCTGCTGCAATGTGATGTGTGTGAGTGGCCACAGTGAGAGATGGTGCTTCTTGGGCATTTTAGCCAGTGGTTGAGCACAACGTGTCCCTACCAGTTCTGTGCACCTCAGTTTAAAAGGGATGTTGACAACCTTGAACGGGTCCAAAAGTGGGTGACCAGAATGGTTCAAGGTCTGGAAGAAATGTTGTATGGGGAATGTTTAGCCTTACAAAAAGAAGGCTGAGAGGGGATATGATAGCGATGTTTAAATATATGAAAGGATGTCATATCAAAGAGGGGACTAGTTTGTTTCCCATGGCTTCAGAGACTAGGACTCAGGGCAATGGTTTCAAATGACAGGAAAAGAGATTCAATTTAAACATAAGGAAGAACTTCCTGACAGTTAGAGCTGTCTGGCAGTGGAATATGCTGCCACGGAGGGTGGTGGAGTCTCCTTCTTTGGAGGTTTTTAAGCAGAGGCTGGATGGCCATCTGTTGGAAATATTGTGAAGGGGGTTCCTGCATGGCAGGGGGTTGGACTGGATGGCCCTTGAGGTCTTTTCCAGCTCTATGTTTCTATGATTCTACACCATCATCTCTGTTCTCACATACTCCAACTCTGTGTCCCTCTTCATCAGACTCTGCCCTGCTTTTCTGGGACCCACCACTTTCTGCCCTGTGAGGCTTACCTAACACAGATAACCTGAGACAAATTAACTGGACACAGTCCTTGATGAATTAATGTAAAATCCCCTAGCATACATGGTGCTGTACCAGAGGTGGCGTTCATAGCAACAGATTGCTGGACTCCTCTGTTAGGAAGTCTGATGACATCTGCAAAGATCGTAGTCAGTGCTGGAAAGAAGAAAAGCTCTACTGGGTTGGGTAAAATTGGTCATTTCCAGCAGCTGTTGTACCAGCAGTAATTACACTTGGGAGAAAGTGGCTCCTGCTTGTTCAATGAGGTTTTTGGAAATTTGCATACAGAACCCATGAGCAGTCTGATGCCCCTTTGGATCCAAGCTATCTTATGCCACACTCTGTCAGAACTATCTATCTCCTTTCAGCTGTGCTGCAATCCTCTGTGGAGCTGAAGTACCAACACCCCCAAAATGGATTTTTCCATCAGCAATAGAGATGGGCACGAAACAGAAAAATGGCATTTTGGTTTTTCGTTTGACGTTGAGAGGTCTGTTTCAGTTTGTTTCCGTTTGTCGGGAATTTTTGGAAAAATTTCATTAACATTTTTCGTTTTTTTGTTTGTAGTTTCTATCCACTTTTTACACAATTTTTAAAGCATTTCCGTGTGCAGGCATCCTCCAACGCCCCAGATCAGAGGGAAAAAACTAAAAAATGGATGCTGACAGAGACACAGTATAGACTAGGTATGCAGGGAGGCTGCAAAGGCAGCGGCGGGCGTTGCCCAGGGTGCAAGGCAGCCGCAGAGTGACTGCACTGTGGGGCAGGGGAGGGTACTCACCAAGAGGTACACACACACGCACACAGGGAGGCTGCAGGACTGAAGCTAGAGTCACAGAGACAGCAATCCCACCCTAACTCCCACCAGAGACTGCAAGGAGGACGGGGGCTGCCAGAGCTTTTTATGCCCTCTGTGGCTGCCAGACCTGCCCGCCCAGTCTGCAACCTGGGCATGCTATTGGTTGAACATGATCCCATCACATGGCTTGCCTCCATTTTGTGGCTGGTGGTGACATCCATTTTAAAGGGAAAAGAAAAATACATCGCGATGGGAGAAGAAAAAAACAAACATTTTAAGGACCCCACCCCCCCGGTAGGTATTATCAGACAATATAAATAATTATTGCTGGGTTTTTACAGATGTCCAGGGTGTTTTTTAACATTTAAAACAGCTCATTTCATTGTGCGTCACCATTAACGGAAACGAAACATAACGACCACAATTTTCGTGGTTCTGTTCGTTTCGTTTCATTTTCATCACAATTTTCGTTTGTCGTTTCGTTACATAACGGAAACGACAAACGGTAACGGAAACGAAAAAATGTTCGTTCCGTGCCCATCTCTAATCAGCAATATATTGTTGTCACCTGGTCCCTTCTGGGGTGGTTTCACCCTGAATGGCCTCTTAAGAGCCATTAGTTTTACAAATAATCTGTTTCTGGTGGAGCTGACTATTTCTAGAATTGGTTTATTGATATAAATCAATACAGCTGCCAGCAGGCTTGAACTCTCCCTCATGACGTAGCTCTGGGGATTGCTCTGATGAGCACCTGCACTTAAATTGACCACTACACCATACAGCATGGTTTTCCAATCAATTCCAAACTGGTTCATAACTCTGTGTTCTTCTGCACACCGTTTACTCTGTGGCACAGATGTTGCAGTGAGCAATACCAGTGGGATTTCTGAAACAGATATCAAGAATAAAACGGAGAGAAGGAAGCTTACTTCAAAGACGAGTGTCTCATTAGTTGGGCCAGCTGCAGAGATCCTTTCTGGATGGCTGAAAGAACGTTGATAGTCAAACACTGTCCCGGCAAAATAGAATTTTCCGGGCCAGTCGATTGTCCAGTCTTTTGTTAGGTAATATTTCTTATTCAAGTTCCGCACTGCAAGATAACTGGTGGACATCTGGAGTTCTTGGATTTCAATACTGTGAGCTCCTGATGGAATTGTCACAATGGGGTAATAATCTGAAACGGGTAAAAAAAAAGTGTTGCAATTTATGCACCCTCTCTGTTGTGAACATTTATAATGATAATGCCAAATGGCAACTTTATCCTTTGTTACCCTGGTCAACCATGGACATGGGAACTGGATCCAAAGACATGCCAACATTCCTGCCTGATTATCATTCAAAGATTCCCTCATCCAGTGGTAACCTCAGTGAAAGAGTCTTATCTCACACTGCCTTAGACTAGTAGACTGCAGTAGTCCCCCGCCACATTGCGGTTCATATATTACAGTCCCAGTATATTGCAGATTTTTTCAGGAGCAGCTCAAGGTCTGGTTTGCTGAGGTGTCAGGAGGGGGTTAAAGCCTCTCTTTGGAAGTGCACGCCAGGAGGAACAGCCCCAGGTCTGTTTGCTGAGGTGTGGAGGTGTCAGGAGGAACAGCCCCAGGTCTGTTTGCTGAGGTGTCAGGAGGGGGTTAAAGCCTCTCTTTGGAAGTGCACGCCAGGAGGAACAGCCCCAGGTCTGTTTGCTGAGGTGTCAGGAGGGGGTTAAAGGCCTCTCTTTGGAAGCGCACTCTGGCAGGAGCAGCCCAAGGTCTGTTTGCTGAGGCATCTGCATTTCACAGATTTTCCTTTATCATGAGTGGGTCGGGCACCTGACTCCTGTGATAAACAGGAGAGTCCTGTATGTTACTTACATGCTGTTTGCATCTAAAATCAATAGAACTCTCAACGGAACTCAACATGATATATCGGTTTCAAAAGGGTATGTGCTGAATCAGATTATTCTGGCTGGGGATCTAATTGCTTATTCCATGTTCATGGATGAGAATAAGAAATTGCAATTTTTCTCTCTCCTTCTCTCTTGTCTCTGCCAAGATTTTGACATTCAAAAGAAAGATGTTTACAGAAACAAGTAACACAAACGGCTTTATTTCATGCTCCACCACTTTGCAACTTTCAGAACCACTGTCTTCTGTGCTTTCTATATGCCTGGTTTGTTCTCCAATGACAAGGCCACCAGTTTTGTGTTGAGACATATACTACAAATGGTGCAAAACCTGATAGGATAAAAGAACTCCTTGTATCGCTCTTGTTCTGCAATGAAATCGCATGAGGCTTAAGCATTCCACATCAAAGCCACTCATTGCATCAAGACAACCTAAATTGAGGACAGTGGTGATTTTAGTTAGTGCTTTTTGTATCTCTGGTCATATCCAACCCAATTGCTTTAACACAGGGAGGTAGTCTGCATGGTTCAGTTGCCAGTCATCAGATATACCTTGATGCAAACACACATGTACAGACTGGCTGTTTCAAATTATTCCATGTTTGTATAGTGTGTTTTTTTTTGAATGTGGAAGAAAGTAGGAGCCTATGATCATATCAATTAGTGCTGCTGGCCACATATCTTGATCTGCTCTTGAGCTATTTTTTCTTCCTAACTATTCTAGCTATCTCCTGAGCTGGATCAGTAGAGAACAAATGTATGATTTGATTTTATAATTATTAAGAGTTCTTGGAGGGCCCTTTATCATCCCTAGAATGATGGTTATTTCATTTTCTAGTTTACATCTGAAGAAAATGAGATAAAAATACAAAGCAGGATCCAATTTCTGCATGCACCTCTAATCTCCATTTTGGACATCTGGAATCATGAAGTACAAGCAGTTACACTGAAAGAAGAGATGCTGGAATAAAAAAAAACCTGGCTTATATTGCATGACAAATGTGTTTTCTCTTACCATTAGTTTTATGCTGTGTCAAGTAATGGCCTGAGAAGAACATACATGTAGAATTATCTCCTTTGCAGACTCCACATGCATCCAGAACAGCTTTGGATCCAAGTTGATGATCACACCCAACTTGCTGCAGTAAAGAAAGCCAGTGTCAAAGTCTAAAAGAGAACACATTATTCCTTTTTCTTTAGAATGAAGGCCAGCTGTCTCATAGTTATTCTTCCTTAAAAACAACATCTTCTGGATGGAGGATAAATATGTTTGGTTCACATGTTGATGCAAGTGTACCTAACATTAACTTTTGAACAAACATACACATCCCTACACTATTTCTGGAATTCACACCACAGAAGATTTTGCAATGGATTTGCTTAAAGAAAGTGCCACCTGGAATACTGGCTTCTCTACTAAACAGACAAGGTACAGGTCTAAACAAATAAATAATATAATATAATAAAAATGTACAAAGGTACATTTGTGAAGATTCTCTGTCATCCAGGTGAGGTTATCTGGAAGTTGAGTCATGGCAACTGGACTTCTTTTCTCGAGCGATCCAAACATTTCACTACTCATCCAAGCAGCTTCATCAGTCTGGGGAAAGTTTGGGCAAGGCCTCCAATTAATTGTTCACCTTGATTTCACATCATCCTGGTCTGAACAGGCTCTTTAGGTGGAAAATGGTCTGAATGAGCTCATAGGTGGACTGTTGCCTAGGGGACATGAAAGTCCCGCCTATGCAACCCTTCCCAACACCCTTTAAGTACGAGTCATTAGATGTGCCTTTGTTGGTGGAGGTGTGAAGTGCTTCCAGTTTGTTTGGGGATTGATGAAAAGGCAGCATGATAATTTTCAGGCAGATTGTGCCTGAGTACCCAATCTCTGTTGAGAGATGGGTTTTCAAAGGGCACTCATTCAAAGATGAGGATGTACACATATTAGACATAGAAGATAGCTGGTTTGAGAGAGGGGTCAGAAAAGCCATGGCTTGGGGGCTGAGTATCTGGCAGAGGAGGTCTCCTAAAGGCCAAACCCAGAGCATCCTTGGCCGTTTCGCTCTGTGTGGCCACCCTGTGGGAAGTCCATAAGGTTGTTGGCCACAATTGGGCTTTCTTGGTGGTTGGTCCTGCATTGTGGAACAAACTACCCTGCAAAATGCACCAAATTGAATCCCTGGCTGCCTGGGCTTTTTTAGGGAAGCATTCAGCAATTAGTAATGTAATGTGTTGCCCCCGTCTTGATGTATCTTTCTTGCCACCCTTTAGTTTTTGCCTCTTGCTGGGTCTTTGTATTCCACTGTGTGTTTAATTTTTATGTGTTTGTTGTTTATTGATCCGTTTGTTCTTAATTGTTGATTATTTATTCGGCTTTCATGTGAACTGCCCTGAGTTCCTTCTGGGAATAAGGTGGTCTAGAAATGCAAAAATGAATGAATGAATGAATGAATGAATGAATGAATGAATGAATGAATGAATGAGTATACTGAAAACTTCCCTACCTTGCCTTAAAGCTGCTGCCACCATAATGAAAGGCAGCAAGTCTGGCTTCTTGCATGGAAGATGGGCCTGATGCCTGGGTGTGTCCAGCTGCTGTTCAGCTGATAGGCGGAAGCATCATTAGAAGCAGCTGAATGGTGGGTGCAGACACATTGGCAGCCAGTTTGGCTTCTATGCAAGAGCCAGGGCTGCTGCCTCTCAGGATGGTGGCAGTGGCTGCAGCTTCAAGACAAAGTAGGGGAGGCAATAGGGGCAGGGGGAGAGGTGGGGCCAACAAACAAATCAGGAACTCTTTCATTTTAGGGATGGAGGTTCCTGATAGTTTGTAGTTCGTGCGTGTCCACGAATCATCACAAACTGCTAGTTTACATATTGGTGCCCATTCATGATAAATAGAATGTAAGGTTGGGAGAATGAGAAATGGAGAGAAGTAAACATCAACAGATTTGTCAACTGTGCTTCTCAATTACCCCAAAGTTGAATCCGCCCATTGATATAGCAAGGTAAGGAGCCCACTTGGCAGTAGCTCTTTCTCTACTCAGGGGGGCATCGCTCCCTGAGCTGCACTTTGACAGTCTTGTACTATAGAGGACAAAGGCTGAACCTGGGACCTTATTCATGAAAAGCATGTGCTTCACCACGAAGCTGAAAGTTTTAGTAGGGAGGGAATGTTCAGCTTAATCTTACTTCACACACTCCGTCGATGCACACATCATCTCTGTAGGAAGAGCAGGGGGTTCCGTCTTTCACTCGGTTGGACATTGCAAAGAAAAAGTCAAAATCTTCAGCAGTGCAGTAAAGTTTGCATCGGTCTTCCTCTGGAGGGAAAAAAAACATGAGAAGTATGGAATGAGATCTGGAGAGGTGTGGAGTCACTGGTAGTCCATCCTGGAGAGTGTGGGTGGCACAGATCTGGATTAAAGACCATGGGTGTGTGTGAATGGAACACTTTTAAAATATAATCATACAATTTCCAAACAGCCTGAGAAATGGCAATGCATAAAATAACTTACCTGTTTTACAATTTATGCTCACGACCTGGGGTTCAATCCGAGGTAGCTGTCTCATGGTTGACTCAGCCTTCCATCCTTCTGAGGTTGTTACATGAGTACCCAGTTTTCAGGGGGGGGGGCAATGTGTAGCCTGCATAATTAAACTGTAAACTGCCCAGAGACTACTTGAAGTGGTATGGGATGGTATAGAAGCAGAACACTTTGCTTTTTCTGATTCAAGGGCTGGTTTTGAAGGTTAAGGTCCAAGATTGAGATTAATGTAAGGTTTTTATAAAACCATTTTCTCCCATTGAAGACTGGCTATTAATATAATCATCTGGTTTAGGGTGCCTCAAGTTTTCAGATAAATGCCTCAAGATTTCAGAGAAAGAAATTAAGTTTCTTTCTCAATTGAAAATATCAATTAAGCAAAGACTACCATACCTGTCATGAAGGGAAGGAACAAAATAATGGTTTGCTAAGGCCGCCTACTGAAATGATCAATGTAATAATAACAAAATCCAATGCAAAACAAATAGTAGGAACAGAAATAAGCATGATAAGATAAATAAAACAATAATAGCACACAATACATGGGGAAGGGATGCCTTTGTACATGGAAGAAGAGCCTGTCTCCTAAGGCTTTGGCAAAAAGATGCTTTTTCAGCTATAGAAAAGAAAAATGGATGGACACCAGGAGAATGTTCTACAGCAAGGATTCCACTGCTGAAAACATTCTGCTATATTTGGGAGTCAGAGGCATAGCTGGGGCTTCCAGCGCCTGGGGCAACAGTCAGTTTTTGTGCCCCTTGTCATTGCAAAAAATAATCTGGATAGTGGGTGGGGGGCAGTGGCGGGGGTCGGTAGGCAATCTGGTGCCCCAATTGATGTGCCCGGGGTGCCCTGCCCCCTTGCCCTCCCCATGCTATGCCCCTGTTGGGAGTCTTCAGATAAGAGCACCACAAAAGTTTTCCACAGCTTCCTGGGTTGGCTAACACTGGAAATGACAACCATTCAAGAATTTGAGTTCTAAGCAATTTGGTATCCTTCCTTCCTTCCTTCCTTCCTTCCTTCCTTCCTTCCTTCCTTCCTTCCTTCCTTCCTTCCTTCCTTCCTTCCTTGTATTTGGGTCCAAGCTAGAGTATTTAAAAGACCACCATCTCTCTTTAATGAGGCTGCCTGGCCATTAAGATAATCAGGGAAGGCCTTTCTCTTGGTCCTACCAGTGTCACAGACATTCTGGGTGCGGCCATACGAGAGAGCCTTTTTTTGTCACCGCTCCCAGGGTTTGGAACTCCCATGGGAAGTTACTCTGGTCTCATATTTGTTTTCCTTCCTCAAGGGGGCAAAGGCCATTACTTGTTCTAAACCACCTGGGGTCCTCTTAAAGTAAAATGCAGGCTATGAATGAATGAATGAATGAATGAATGAATGAATTGAATGAATGAATTCACTTCGATGTCTTTTAATCATCTATAAACAGTTTTATAAATCTGTAATGCCCATTGGGAGTCACTGCTTTAGTAAGCCCTATATGAAACCTACAAGAAAATAAGCTGCTGGTGGCGTGGCTGAGTTACCTTCCACTTTTGTGTAGGGTTTCCATTTGTAGTACCATCCCCGGAAAGGTTTGCTGTTATATTCAGCACACTGCTGGGCACGAAAGTCAGGGCCGCTAGATGGGCACGGCTGGATGTTGCAGAGCTGGTAAAGGCGACTTGAGCCTTGACAGAACTTGCCCCCATACTGAGGCCTGCAACAAAAAAGAAGAAAACAGAAAATGGCTTGTCCAGCAGCAAACACACTGGAAGACTGAAGGCATCCGCATCAAGTACACTTCCACTACTCAGCTACCTTAAAATCAAGGGAAGTCCTTTCAGAATGTCCAACTATAAGGTGGAAAGAAAAAAACTGTCCACCTCTTAAAATGGACAGTACCCTAGTCTAGCCTCCATTCACACAGAGAACAGAGTTACTTGGAAGTTACATCATAGTAGAGATGGCCATTAACCTTGCTGCAGAGCTTTGCACTGCTTCTTACGAGCAGCGCCTGGGGTTCTAATCCCCTGCTTCCCCAGCCAATGACCCACTCACCAGTTGGAGCGCATGGGTTTCTCTTTCCTGCCTCCTTGTCTGAGTGGGTGATCAGCCAAGAAGCCAGGCGGGGAAGCCCATCCTCCTGCCAGAGAGTGGTCACAACTTAAAGAGGAGGAGGAGGAGGAGGAGGAGGAGGAGGAGGAGGAGGAGGAGGAGGAGGAGGAGGAGAGGAATGTGCACTGGGTGGTGTGTGTGGGATCCAGGAGGGGAGGCAGGGGAACCTGCAGAGCAAACCTCTGAACTGAGGCTTGTACCCATCTCTACTTGATAGGGTAAGGAGTTGATCTGGCAGAACCAAAGTGAACCTAAGAAAATGGGGCAATTATATGAACATTTGAGAATGTGAGGAAGAACAGGCAATTTGAAACCTATTGTATTTCCTCACTAGGGGAGGCTGGGCTAAAATTATCTGCTGTACTTATTCATTGTACGACAGTGATGCTTCTGACAAAGAAAGAAAGAATGACCAAACTTTGAGTTTATGATCACATGTTAAGCATGTTACAACCAATTGGCTTTTTCTGTGATACACTTAAAGCAGACATAGGCATTCCAATTCAGGACGCTTGCACAAGGTCTCAGCTTTTATTTCATTTGTCCCAAGATTGAAACTTCTATATAACAACCAAACAGGTCCTAGTTATTGATTTATTGCAAGCACTACTCTGAGCAGTTTATAGGTAAAACCTAAAAATTGTCAAGACCCTGCATAACAAAAATAGAGAACAACAACAACAACAAAATGGCAATATACACCAAGAATTAAATCATAAATGTCAATAACCCTATGAAATTAAAAATTCATAACAAATTTTTTATTTGATTCTAACTCAATGCCATTTTATCTGGAAGTGATTGCTTATTTTATAACCATATGGCTCAATCAGAAAATATCCTTTTGTCATGCATATATGTTGGCCTAGATTATTTTATGTTTCATTACCAGAATCTGAACAATGTTTAACACATGCAGTAGCATAAATGTATGTATATAATCCAAGTTTCCTAATGGCCAAAATCCTGTTGGGATTTTGCATGCATGCAATTAAAATCACTTAAGTTGTTGTGGGTTTTGGTAGAAAATTATAAAAACAGCAAACATATGTCAGGTGCATGCTGGGTACACAATGAGGAGTGTGTTTGGGAACCTGACAGGCAATCAGCCATGACAACCTATCATTTAGCCACGTGGATATATGTTTTTCCTTCTGTGTGCATGCAACATCCCAACAAGATTTGGTCCTTAACAAAATCAATCAATCAATCAATAAAAGCAGTCACTGCATGGTCTCACTTCTTTTTGAATCGTGGTACGAAAGGAGGGCTAATGCATATATTGCTTTCCACCTTAAAGCAAATCTGAGTTTCGATTGTGATTAGAGATGGGCACGAAATGGAAAAATAGCATTTTGTTTCATTTTGTTTCATTGTTCATTGTGTTTTGTTTTGTTTCATAATTAATGATATTTTTTAAAAAACAACAACATCACAAAATGAAATGGTCAATGAAATGGAAGTTGCCACCACCCAGCTAGTTTTGACAGCTTGGACTGTGGGGAGAGGCGACCACACCTTTAGGATTAAAGCCATGGCCCCCTTCCCCATAGCCCGACTTGTGCCGGTGGTGGTGGCTGGAACAGGAGAGTGTCTGGTGGGAGGGCTAGTGCTCCCCCAGGCTTAGGTGGAAGCCAGCTAACTAGCTTGAACTGGAAAGCCATGATTGCAAATGCCACCACCACCCCTGCATTGCCTGGGTCTCTGTGAACCAAAAAAAGCAGTTCATTTCGTTTCTTGACTACACACATTCTGCCATTTTGTAACATTACGAAACAACAAAACAGAATGTCTCTTTTTTGTGCCCATCTTTAACCGTGATATTTTTTGTTTTAGATCACGGATGCCATGGAGGCAAGGAAGAGTCGATCCTCAACTCTGTCCTGATCAAGTTTGGTGCTCACATAGATGTTTCTGAGGTTAAAAAATAAACATGAACATCCCAACACGAATTTTGCACATTTCATACGTTCTCCTGTGCGCTACAGAGTATTGTATTGTAAAACCAAAGAGGTCATTCAAAGTGGCCAATGATAATTTGACACCCCCAGGCCCGGGCTTTCTATGCATCATTTGATCTTTTTCACTCTCTCAGTGGTTTGACTGCCTGATGAATTTACAGATCAAACATTGCAAATTTTGTTCCAGCTTTTTTCAGCAAATGTCATCACCCATCCAAGCATGTCTCCTAAATACACATCATCTCCAAGCAAATCTTTGTTTGGGCTCATCCAGGACTTACTACCTTGTATAAAATCACCCAGTAACATCATGGCTAGTGGGTGGGAGGATATTTTCAAGCTAATGCACAGTGTTTACACAATGATGTCTAAATTCCTATATGATTAGTTACCAGCAGATGATTAGTCTGCTGCATTCACTTGCGTTCATCCCTTAATATACTGTTCAGTTGAATCCACAAGTGTTTGCTAAGATTTGTCACCGAGAAATCCAGGTGCAGTTTAATAAAATTATATAGCCTTCTGCTCAGATTCAGCCTTCTTATTGTCATATATTTACAAAACAAGCTGGAACATCTTCCTTTGTTTTCCATGCATGGAAGATTAAGACAGCACTGACTCAAACAAGCTCCCCACCAAATGCCTTTCCTCCCAAAAGGTTTTTAGGAATAAAACAAAAAGCTGATTATAGGAGCAAAGGGGTGCTCCTTTGGTTAATGTGGGGAGAAAAAGAAAGGGTTCACATTTCTAAGTCCCCAAATCCTATGGCTCATAAAAGCAACTAATGATGAGAAACCCATTATCTAGTATCTACACGATGAGGTCTAGACACATGACAAATTTCAAACTGACCCAGGAATTATTTTGAGAGGTAGAACAAGTTGAATGTTGCTGAAAATTGGCGCCTTTTCCTGGCATTTTTGAACAGGCATATCATGCATTTTTCTCCAATTTTATAGCAAAAATGAATGACACAGTTTATACAGGCTTTGTTAAGTAGCAAAATGCGTAACTAAGTAGAAGTAAACTAGGTATCTGGAATGTGTCTGTGAAGATTCCCAGTCGTCCAGGTGAGGTTATCTGGAAGTTGAATCATGGCAACTGGATTTTATTTTATTTTATTTTATTTTATTTTTTGAGAGAGAGAGATTGAAATATTTTGCTAGTCATCCAAGCAGCTTCTTCAGTCTGTGGAAAGTTAGTGGCAGGGCCTCCAATTTATAGTTTGCCTTGGTTTCACATCACCCTAGTCTGAATAGGCTCATTAGGTGGACAATGGCCTGAACAGGCTTAGATATACAATGGCCTAGGGTGCGCGAAATTCCACCTATGCAACCTTTCCCAACACCCATTATATATGGGTCATTAGCTGTGGCTTTCCCAGTGAAGGTGTGAAGTGCTTCTGATATCTGGTGATCACAGCCACTTCAGTCATAAAAACAAATATGAAAGTGAAAGTGAATCTGTTTAGTCATGTCCCTACCTTTAGGAACGGGGGTCCTGTACTGTGGGAATATGACCCAAATCTAGACTAGATAGACATTTGGTATGTATGAGACCATGTTTTTATTTCTTATATTTTTTGTGGAAATAAAAAAAGCAAAGCAAAGTGTTCTGCTTATATACCGCCCCATATACTCTCTGGGTGGTTTACAATTTAATTATGCAGGCTATACAAAATTACAAATAAGACTTTTATAAGCACACTTCTTCAAGATAAACATAATTAGGACCAGGCCATTATAGCTCTATATTTTATCCATAAATGAAAATATATACTGAATTCCATTCTTCTTCCATCTTTTGATTATTAAATTAATTATTGTTTTGTTTGTGCACTCAGATTTCATTTGTAGCTCTCATGATCACTCATCAGGCAAGGCCATACAACAAGTAGAAGTACATATGTTGAAACAATTTTGTAGCTTGGTCAGGTTCTTAAAGTATATGGACATCTACAATTGCATTCTATTTTTTTAAAGAACAATGCGCTATTATGAAACAGGTAAGACTCAAGGCCACAGATATGAATAACTATGACCTTACCTCTCCTGGGCACTCCTCATGTTCTTTACAGCCAAGCTATTAAATTATGTAATCGATTTCTTTCTCAGGGAAAAAAATCTAGATTGTAAAATGTTGTGATGTATGAAAAACAGATCCACGAATTTATGCTGCAGCAGCTTGTACAAACATAATGATTTTAGCAAATCTGCATAGCTCGGTTGTACTGTGAATGACCTCCAAAGGTGTTTGGGTGCTATAGGGATGTGTCTAGTGCTGAGAAATAATGAGAATGCTGTAACCAAATTTCTTATAAACTCAACACATTCCATCTGGATTGGACATTCTTCTCAGAGTATTGCTGTTTATGTCTGACAGAAGATTGGAATCCTATCATTTGACTCAAGATGGTAATGAGAAATAGTGGGTTCAGACAACACATCTCCCAGTAAACTAGATGTTGCCTGGTGTGCCGTTGGAAGAGATGCATTTGCCAGGCCCAGGTGTGGTAAAGTATTTTATAATTTTTCATATTTCTGAATGAACTGGATTTGATTCTATTCAAGGATTGTTTGGTTAGTCAAGGCATTGAAGGAACTCGTTTTTTTTTTTTTTCATTTCTTGTTTAGCATGTTACTGAGTTAATTTTGATTTATGGTGACACTTTCCAGGGTTCTCTAGGAATACAGTACTCAGAAATGATTTATTACACCCTTCTTCTTGGAACACCCTGGGCCCGTGCAGCCTGGCAATAAACACATAAGGTGTTCTTTTCCACATGATTATGGCATCAAACTTGCCACACCTTGATCCATAACCAGAAATTCTGGTACACTGAGCTACCCAGCCAGCTCAACAGACACTAACCTATGTCAGCAGTGAACCCAACAAGCTTCAGCAATCAGCATTGAATGATAAGCAATAAAAATCTACATATTTTCTGTTATGATTGGAAACATGACCATCCCTGCTTTTCAGTGTGTGAAGTGGAAGATACCTCATGCGGTCATTTGGCAGTAAGATCTTCCTAACAGAACGAGTTTTTTTCATCGGTGATATGAAATCAAGCAAAATAAGTACAGCCATACATATCTTCAGAGGGCAAGGAGCTCTGCAGGTAAAACTGTGCTCACGACCTGGGGTTCAATCCCAGGTAGCAAGCTCAAGGTTCACTCAGCCTTCCATCCTTCCGAGGTCGGTAAAATGAGTACCCAGCTTGCTGGGGGCAATGTGTAGCCTGCACACTGTAATTAAATTTGTAAACCGCCCAGAGACTACTTAAAGTGGTATGGGGCGATATATAAGCAGAACACTTTTTGCTTTACTCAGGGAACTAAGACTTCTCTCTGTTCTCTGGGTTATAAAGAATACATTATCTTCGAGAATATATTACAGCCATACACTTTGGCTACGTTGACCTTCTTTACCTAGAGCATCATTTAAAGTTAACTCCAGGATAAACAACATAAAGGCTGTCTCCTAGCACTCAGTTTTGTGTTCACCAACACTTGCATGAGCCCAGACAGGGTGGATAAAGCTTTGAGTTCACTCGGAGGGATACTATTTATTTATTTATTTATTTATTTATTTATTTATTTATTTATTTATTTAGCTTGCATGCTGCCCACTACCCAAAGGTCTCCGGGTGGCTCACAATCAAAATAAACAATTCAGACAATTAAAACATCAAAATTGCAATAAAATTAAAACAATAAAAACATTTAAATACAATAAGTACAATACATTAAAATGCTACACTAAAATTGCCATCAGGACCCACAATAATCAGTTTAAAAACTTCTGGAACAGGAAGGTTTTTACCTGGCATCAAAATGTCATCAACATCTATGCCAGGCAGGTCTCACTTGGGAGGGCCTTCCATAATCTGGGGGCAGCTGCCAAAAAGGCCCTGTTCTTACAAGCCATCCCTTTCACCTCAAGGGATGGCTCTTTCGCGAGGCTCCCTGGCTAGATCTTAATTGCCAGGTAGGTTCATATGGAAGGAGGTGGTCCTTCAGGTATCTAGGTCCTAAGACTAGATTGTGTTAGATAGTAAACCTAACAACCATGAGAAAATAAGATGTGTGTGGTCCACCTTATTTCAGAGAGGAATTTGGCTTCAATGTCTTTAAGAGACATAGTTCTCAGTTGTCTTTCAAAAAAAGTGCAATGGGAGGGGAGACACAGAAAAGTCTTGGAGTGCCACATGAGGACCTTAAGATACACAATTTCTACCCTTAGTTCACAATACTCTGAACGTTGGCTAGCCAGAACCTTAAACAAGCAGTGGTGGTAGTTAAGTGCCTTCAAGTCAGAATCAAGTTACAGCAATCCTAATAGGGTTTTCGGGGTAAGTGAGATATTTTAAGGGGTTTACCAGTTTCATGCCCCCAATAAATATGTATTGAAACAATTTTGAGGACTCATTTTTGTTATGGATTCCATTAAACCAACCTTTATTATACATCCTGTGGTTTCTGACCTTAAATAACCCACAATTCCCAGAAGCTTTCATCACTAGCTCTGCTGCCCAAGGTTTTGGGGACTTGCCATCCAAGAACATTTGGATTACCCAAGGTTGGGAACCACTGTGGCTACTTTCACACAACCCCTAAAATCCGCTGCAAAATGCTTGCAGATCTGGACCATAAAATTCTTTTCCCACCAGCAGCGGACTTTAAAAAAAAATAAAGCACGACCACGCCCACTTAAGCACAACCCAGCACATTTTACAAGTACTTGGTCTCAAGGAGGTAAATTTTTTTCCGATGCGGATTTTAAAGCTGTGAATTCCTGGCTCTCCTCCGCCTTCTGTTTGTTCTTGTTGTCCCCCACCCACCCACCCACCCACCCTGTTTTAACAGACAGGAATCCCTAATGGGCTTTCTGTCCTACTACAACTAGCTGCTGCCGATAGCAGGCGGAGGTGAGCCTGCATTTTTTTTTCTCCCTCCCATCACAGCAGATAGAAGCAATATGATCAGAGTGCGGGAGGGTGGGAACACAGGAAGCAGAACAAAAACCACATGATCTCTCATTGGGCGGATCCAAAAATTTAAGTTGCCAGCAGATTTTATGGGTCGTGTGAAAGCAGCCTGTTCACACACACACACACACACACACACACACACACACACACACACACACACACACACACACACACACACACACACACACACACACACCTCTCACACCCACTCTGAACATTAAAATCTACTGCAGTGCCTATCTCATTAGGATAACAAATAAAGAGAAAGATAATACCTTTTCATATCAATGTCTTACTTTGGGTTATTGCAGTGCCTCTCTTGGTGCATCACTCCACCCCCACATGTCCTGGAGCAATCAGACCACTCAGACCACATGGACCACTGGCCATTGACAGGTTTGGGGCCATGATCTCCATATCTTACACACTCACCTCTTCGACACCACTGTAGTAAAGGATGTGAAAAAAACAGCAATTCATCAGAGCTTGCCAAGATGGCTGGGGAAGATTTGAAAAGAGCCAGATGTAAGCCATTATGCACTAAAATAGAAAGGAAAGGAGTAGGTAGGAAGGGGAAAGACGTTTTGAGTCAAATGTTGAAAGTTTGGGACGGAAACGAGAAATGAAGTTGGTACCAGAGATATAGTCATGCTTCTTTATCCCCTTTGTGCTCTTGAAATTGTTTGATTCCAGCTACATTAATCTTGAGTACTCTCGCTAGGAGAGTTAGGATTATATCCTGTCCCTGGCTATCAATTGAGAACAATCTAGCTCCAAGATCATTGCCCTAATGGAGCAGTGCTCAGCATATAAAATCCAATGTGCTTCTGCTGAATATGTATAGGTGTATTCTTGGACTTTAGATCAACTCCAATTTAGCAGCCTGGGTCTGTTTGGCCTGCAGAAGGGACAACTGAGAGATAACATGATAAAAAAAAGGGAAAGGTTCCCCTGTGCATGCATGCTAGTTGGGTTTAACTCTAGGGGCTGTGCTCATCCCTTTTTTCAAGCCAAAGAGCCTGGGAGATGCCTGGGATCACTATTTTTAAGCACATAATATTGCAATTAGAAATGTTTTTTCAGGGGGCACCCTCTTTGAAGTTGAATAACATCCTGCCACAGGATGTGGGGATGGCATCTGGCCTGGATACCTTCAAAAGGGGATTGGACAGATTCCTGGAGGAAAAGTCCATCACAGGTTACAAACCATGATGGAGATGTGTCATCTCCAGGCTTAAAACTTCAAGGGCAGCGGAGTGGTATCAGGAGACAGATATCTAGTCTCGTGCCCTCCCAGAGGCATTTGGTGGGGCCACTGTGAGATACAGGAAGCTGGACTAGATGGGCCATTGGCCTGATCCAGCACGGCTCTTCTTATATTCTTAAAGCCCCCTGAACCCCGAATCTCTCCAAATTTGGGGGCTTAAAGGGGAGAATCCAAGAAGGTTCACACCAAATTTGGTGCCGTAAGACCCAGGGGAGCCCTTTTGCAGAGAAACGAATCGGTTCATTAAACGAAAAAAAGCCAGTTCATTTCTTACTAACAAAATGCTGCTTCCCCATTTTGTTTTTGTTTTGTTTTTTTGTTTTGTAATGTAACAAACCAACAAATCAGTATTTCATTCTTTGTTTGGTGCTCATCCTTAACCTAAACATTAGGACGATTTTCCTGGCAAGAAGTGGTGTTGGGCAGCAGAATGGAAGGAGCTTCCTCCACTGAGGTTTTTCAACAAAGGCAAGATGGTCATCATTAGGAATGCTTTGCTGTAGATTTCCTCTTGCTTTAGTCGGGAGTTTGGTTTGATGGCTCTTGGAATCCCTTCCAGCTCTGGAATTCTATAACTACAAGGAGCCTCTAAATAAAAAAAAAATATTATTTTGTAACTTGACGATGCTTTTTGAATTTATCAATGATCAAAACCTTTGAATTGCAGAGCTGGAAGGGACCCCATGGATTGATCCAGACCCTCCCAAAGAGACACAGTGTGGAATTGAACTCTCAAGTTATGAGACCTCAGCTGGAGAACTAAGCCACTGAGAGAGGTAGCATAGCTTAAGGCAGGCATGTCCAAACTTCAGCCCTCCAGACATTTTGGACCACAACTCACAGTCCTTTGTCATTGGAAATACAGGCTTGGAATTCTGGAACTTGTGGTCCAAAACATCTGGAGGGATGAAGTTTGGACATGCCTGGCTTAAGGTCTCAGCATTTCAATCTCCTGGGATGTTGTTGAATACATGCTTCAGTGCCATGGATTTTGAGAACATGTATGTTTCCCCAGGTTTTGCTCCAGCATAAATATTTGGTGGCCTTATCTATCATTGACCAGGGTTTTGTTTTCACATGTTACACTTAGACATGGGAATTTTGTTTCAGAAGGGGTCCAGGTCTGAAACAAAACAGGCAGAACAGCTGCCATTTCATCCACCTTCCCAAAGGAAATCAACCAGTCTCTTACATTGTTTTGGGTAGTGTGGGGCTAAACTCCAACAAGGAAGCAGTCTTGGGTGCATAATCTTTCATAAGAGCCTTGTGGCACAGTGGTTAAATGCCTGTACTGCAGCTACAACTGTGCTCACAACCTGGGGTTCAATCCTAGGTAACAGGCTCATGGGTGACTTAGCCTTCCATCCTTCCGAGGTCAGTAAAATGAGCACCCAAGTTGCCGGGCAGGGGGCAGAATGTGTCAATTGCATAATTAAATTTTAAACCGCCCAGAGAGTGCTTGAAGTGCTATGGGGTGGTATATAAGCAGAACACACACACACACACACACACACACACACACACACACACACACACACACACACACACACACACACACACACACACACACACACACACACACACACACACAGGCCAATCAGGAGCTGTGCAGGGACATGCATCATCCTGCCTCCCTGTCTGATTGGCCAGCTCCAGGGAGAGTGAAAAATGATGTGTCCCAGCCTACGTCTTTGTTGGAGTTTAGCCCCACACTGCCCAAAACAAGATAAGAGCCTGGTTGATTTCATTCTGGAAGGTGGATGCCTGGGCTGAAAGGCAGCTGTTCTGCTGTGTTTTGTTTCGGAACCCCTTCTGAAATGAAATGCCCATGTCTAGAGGTTCTGTTTCTCTTAGCTCTGGGGTTTATCTCATATGCAGAGAAAATTTCCAATCAGATTGTTTGGCAAGACGTGAATGCAAGAATTCAGTAATGAAGACCATGACGTGATAGACAATGAGTACTGAGCACTGTACTCTTCCTATACAAGCTGAAATATATGGCCATTGTCTCCGCAGCTGTGTCGTTCTGACTGCAGATATGTTTTGGGGTGTGTGTGATCCCATACTTCAGTGCTTCTTCTACTTATCAATGAAAGTCTTTGCACATGAAGAAACATTGTGGTACACAGGCGGCTATGTAGGCTGGAGGCTAGGCATTTGATCTGGTAGATTCCTATGTAGTTTAGACTAGGCTGGTGGCTGCAGTCTGAGTTGATGCATCTTGCAAGGTTAATTTAATATTAGTCTGTTGTTCTTAGGTTACCTTGGTGCACCTTGCACGTTGGTGCACCTTGAAGATTAATATAATGCTAGTCTGTGTTCTTAGGTTACATGTCTAACTGGTAGCCAGCTCCCCTTCCTGTTTATCTGGAATTAAGTCCCTGTGCTTGATGGAGCTTATCCCTAAGGAAGATGATAGCTCTAGTCACTTACCATGTTAATCCCACATGGTGTTCCTTCTGCAGCTGGCATGAACTTTGTCTCACATCGATGGCCTACTTTATGGCACCACAACGATTTACATATATCCTGAAATTTTATTTTTTTAAAAAAACATGTTTTAATTCATCTTAGACTTTTCTGCCAGCAACAAACCAACACTTTCATTTCCAGTGTGTTTTACCCTCGAAAGAATGAGATCGACAAAGGATAAAGAGCATACTGGTTTGGTGGTGGCTTGCTTACTATAATTACTATAGTTATGCATTACTGCTTGGAGTGAATTTGGAGTACTACTTGTTTTTTTCCAGTTTTTAGTTTTCCATTTCTCGGAGTGGCTTTTTCTTTTCTTTTTTTGTTGGCTTATTGCTGCTAGCTTTAATTTGCCTTTTTAATGATGTAAGATGCCTCTTCACAACCCTTGCTCTTAGCTTTGAATACTGTCCTCAGTTTTTCTTGTTGGTAAGTTTTGGATACTCATTGTTTCCAAGGTGAAAGGTGGGGTAAAATATTAAAAAAACAAATAAATAATAATTTTAAAAAAGCTGTGAGGGAATCTTCATTTTTCTACATCAAGCACACAAACCAAGTAGCAGTAACATAATCAAACTGAGTGGTTTTGAGGTGTATCTTTTTATTTTCCTGATTCCTGATGGTTGCTCTGGTTTTGGTTGAGCTCTTTTCCAAGGAGAAAGATGGGGTAAAAATACTCTAAAATAAATTAACAAATAAATTATAACTTGGTAGGTAACATGGGGATCTAAATATGGGAAATAGGCTACTTTTCTGAACATTGTGAGGCACCTATAGATTGAAGAGTCACTGGCCTGCACTGCCTCCCATCACCAACTGGCTTCAGAGGCTGAAAGAAGGGGAGAGTCTCTCACCCACTCTCCAGTGACATTGGACTGAACCAGTCCATGAAGCACTTAGGCTGCCTTAGTGGGGACCAAAAACCCAAGAAATATGTGTAGGGTACTGAGTGATGTGTTAGGTTGGACCCCACTGCATCATAAAGCTCACTGGGTGACCTTATGCCAGTTGGTCTCAGCCTGACTTACTTCATAGGACTGTTGGGAAGCTAGTAAATTCATGTCAGGGATGAGACCAAGAGTGGTCATCTCCTATCTACTGATCATTCTCTTAGTCATAAATTCTTAGAATTACATCCTTAGCCTAAAATTCTGAAGTACAGTAATACCTCGGATAACGAATGCTTCTGATAATGAATTTTTCAGATAACAAATTGCAATTTCCAGGTATAGGGCTGCCTCGGATAGCATATTTTCCATATGGGCTGCCTTGGATAACAAATCACAATTTCCAGGTATAGGGCTGCCTCAGATAGCAAATTTTCCCTATTGGCTTCTTCGGATAATGAATTTCCAGCATGCATAGGTAAAAAAAGTTATCTCAGGTTTCATCACATCTGTATCTTTAAAGTGCACTTTAAAAAAAGTTTTGAGCAAAAAATCAGGTGTTTCTGTCTTTTTCCTAGGCTCTGGGATGGATTAATCATTCCCATTCATTCCTATGGGAAACTGCATTTCGGATAATGATTTTTTTCAGAGAACAAATTTGGAGAATGAATTAAATTTGTTATCAGAGCTACCACTGTAATTGCAACATTCTGGGTAGAATCCTATTGGTGATTTATGCATGCCTTAATTTGGTTACATTAGGTTGCAGTGGTGAATTGCCACAAATTAACAAGAGGCATGCATTCACGACCAGGACCAGTAGCCTGTTAATTAGAACCAAATTGTTATCATGACTCATGCATGCACAATCCATCAATAGGACTTTGACCATTCTCTCTAAGGAAATAGCCATGTTAGTCAATTATAGGAAAAACAATAAGGAGCTTGATAGAACCTTTTCTAGCAGCATATTTTATTTAGTTCAAGGCTCAAATTAAAATACAGTAATACCTCGGATAATGAATGCCCCTGATAAATTTTTCAGGTAACAAATTGTAATTTCCAGGTATAGGGCTGCCTTGGATAATGAATTTCCAGCATGCATAGGTAAAAAAGAGTTATCTCAGGTTTCATCACATCTGTACCTTTAAAGTGCACTTTATAAAGAGTTTTGAGCAAAAAAACAGGTGTCTGTGTCATTTCCTAGGCTCTGGAACGGATTAATTGGTTTCCCATTCATTCCTATGGGAAACCATGTTTCAGATAATGAATTGTCTCAGAGAACTATACAAGTACCACTGTATAGTTGTTAGTCTTTAAGCCCCCACAATGGTGTTGTCTTTATCTTTTTATTCTTCTTCTGTTTTGATTTTATTTAGCAAAAATGTTTGTGGACACTGTCCAACCAATTACATCATCCTAGCCCTGGTGTGCCATGCTTTCCGCAAGAACGTCTGAAATGACAGCCTTCTTATTTTTCTGAAAGAAGTACATTGCTGTTCAGACGCAGATTAGAAATCACAGAATCCTATTCAGGCCTAGTATAAAATACATCCCAAAAGGTTGCCCAGAGCTGCAGCCAGGTAACTGCAAACAACCGAGCATTTTAATGGCACAGTCTTCTATATGAGTACTCAAGCATAAGTCCCATTGAGCTCAATGGAGATTATTCCCAGGGAACTGGATGTGAAAGGAAGAAGCCTAAAATCACCCTTAATGCACAAGGAAATTTGGGCACCGTCTACCCCACCCACCCCAGTTCCTTATGCCCCTTGCAATTAAATTTCACATCCTGGAAGCACAATCTTTTCCTGCAGCTATCCGGGACCACCTTGACTTCCATCCAAGCCAACACCTTAAAAGCAATCAATGTCTTTGCCAAGCGCAATTTACAGTTTAAAATAGTGCAGCAGACCCTGGAGCTTATTGGAAACCCTCCACTCATTCATAAACTTTTCATTTTCCACTCATTGTGCTATTCCCCAGTGCAAGTTGTAACGTCGTCTGGAAGTACAAATATATATATATATACATATATAGATATATATATTTAAAAAGTACCTTTACAAAACTCAAGTTGCACAGTTTAGCTTTTGCTCCAAACTGCCATTTACATTGTGTGTCAGCATCATAGATCTGCCCTGGGAGCTTATCGGGGTATTTGTATTGTCCAGCTTGCTTGGGTTCGTCTATCAAGCAAGCTGCTTGAGTGGAGCTGTAAGGAAGACAATACATCAATTAATGATGGGCTTGGTCACTGCTGCTATTGTTTGGCCATAGATGTACACAGTGTGATGTGCAACTCCAGTGGTATTCTTTTCCTATTTTGTTTTCAAAACAGAGCATGCGTGGTGTATCTCAGTGCATGAGATGAAGAATTTATTTACATAAGAACATAAGAACAGCCTTGCTGGAAGAGGCTACAGCCCATCCAGTTCTGTATTCTGTCTCACACAGCGACTAACCATTTGCTTCAGGGTACTCCCAAACAGCTGTCTTCACCTGCTTACAATTCCCTGCAAATGGCATTGAGAGATATCCTGCCTATCTCTCCAACCCGGAGGTTGTCCTTAGGCATCCATTATGATAGCCATTGATACCCTTGTTCTCCATGAACTTGTCCAATCCTTTCTTAAAGCTGTCAAGGCTGACCACTGTCACCACTTCTTCTGGCAGGGAATTCCAGAGACCCGTGATCCTCTGGGTGAAAAAGAACTTTCTCTTATTTGTTTGAGATCTAGCACCCAAAAGTTTCACGGAGTACCCCCTAGTTCTAGTGTCGTGTGATAGGGAAAACAGCTTTCTCTTATCTACTTTGTCCACACCATGTGTGATTTTATAAACTTCAATCAGGTCATGTCTTAGGCTCTGTCATTCAATTATATCCCACCTTTTCACCAGTGAGCTCAAGACAGTGTACACTGTTGTTCTCCCCCACTTCATCTTCACAGCACCCTTGTGAGATAGGGCAACCTGGGAGTCTGTGACCAGCCCAAACTCATTCACCGAGTTTCATACTGAATGTGAACTTGAATCCATCTCTCCCAAGTTCCTGACCACTCTCTAGATACTATCTCTCTAGCTCAAAATCTTTGTTAATGAATTGTTGTGTAGACATATGACTATAGGTTTCCTTTCCACCCACACATATTTAGAACTTTTTTCTTTTTTTCTTTTTCAGTTGATTTGTGAGTTCATATTTATATACCTGCTGATATTTATGTGCCTCTCACAGGTGCTCTGTGAAGAGAAAGAAGGTGGTAGAAAAAGACATTTTCAGCACGAGAGGCACAAAATGTCTTGGATAGTTGTTTGCATAGCCCGTGTTGCCTGCAGCAGGCACAGCCTCATACCTTCTGTTTTCTGTCTATAAAGTAGTTTTAAAAGTGGTGTGTGAGATTTGTATATGCAGGGTGGTCAACCTTTTATGACCTACCACATGATTTGCATGATAAGCAAGTAATCTGCATGACTCCATACATGGCTGCCTGGATTTAGAGAACCAGAACAGGGCAACCTGGAGGGAAGGGGAGATTGAAAAGGGGTGGTGGTGAGAAGTCCATCACAGGTTACAAACCACGATGGAGATGTGTCATCTCCAGGCTTATAACCAGGGTACTTCAAGGGCCAGATGCAGGGGAGTGGTAGCAGGAGACAGATATCTAGTCTCATGCATTCCCAAATGCATCTGGTGGGGCCACTGTGAGATACAGGAAGCTGGACTAGATGGGCCTTTGGCCTGATTCAGCATGGCTCTTCTTATGTTCTTATGTTATGTTCTTAGAGAGAGAGATCATGGTACTTGGTCAGCAAGAGAGATAACAGAGGAGAAGGTTGAATAAGACCGGAAGGATATAGAGAGGAAGAGCAAACAGAAAGAAAGGGCAGGAATGAAAGAAGAAAAACAGCATTGAAATGGGGGGGGGGAATGAAAGGCTTTCTAACCAAGACAAAATGGGTACAGGCCAAATAAGTAGAAGTTTTTAGAGAGAGAGAGAGAGAGACCAATGAGAAATAAAGGACAGAAAGAAAGGGGGGAGGTAATTGGGATGAGTTTTTTTTTCTAGCCCAGGTAAAGGCTGCACTCCCAAATTATTCAGATGTAGGCTCGTGGCACAATGTATTGTTTAACATTTTGGGGGGAAAGAGGTCAGGTCATCCTACCTGAGAAATTTGTTAAGATATTGCCGGCTGCATGCAGACCACGAAAACACACCGTTGTTTCCTATGAGAGTGGGAGACATGATGTTACCTTCCGCTTTCCTGCAAGGATTCCCTTCTCCATCATGAATCATGCCAAAGCTAGGAAGACCAAAATAAATAAATAAATAAATAAATAAATAAATAAATAAATAAATAAATAAATAAATAAATAAAAAGAGATGTTAGGGTTTAGGTGATACTCATAGCCAAGAACAAGAGAAAACAAATCACTGGGAGAAACTACAAAGAAACAAGAAGCAGCCCAGAATATGGAGCCATCAAGAATATTCCTCAAAGGATGCACAATTGACTGGTGCCCTGGTAACTCCCACATACTTTACATGCCCCTTTTGAAACATTGACTTCTAAAGCCCTGAACAATCTGAGGCCAGGATATGTGAAGAACAACCCCTATCCACACACACCCAACTCTATATACTACAGCCAATGAATATCTGATATGAAATGTGTAACCCATCCCATATTATATTGCACACCTCATTCTACTGCCATATGTCTGAAGAAGTGGATGTGTAGTCCATGAAACATCACATTAAAATATGAAAGTTAGTCTTTAAGGTGCCACATGTTCGTGTCTTTTGTTTTGTTTTGTTTTTCTTTGATTTTTGCCTGAAATTCTTGAAAAGACTAACACAGCTACCCTCTCTGAAACTTCTCATATGAACAAGCTTCCTAATTCAGGAAGCCTGCAAGATGAGTCTGTTAAGATGCTGGGTAAGGATTGGGCAAGCTATTTATTTATTTATTTATTTATTTATTTATTTATTTATTTATTTATTTATTTACTGGGTTTTCATACCGCCCATCTGGCAGTGAGGCCACTCTGGGTGGTTAACAACAATCAATACAATACAATACAGAGGAACTCACAAGCTTTTTACTCTGTGACAATTCCGAATGGGTCACCTTACAAGTTGCAGATTTTCTAGCAGCCGTTATTAATAAGAAATGAGAGTGCATCTCCTTTTGATCTTTTACCTATTGTTTTATTTGACAATGCTCTCCCATCACTGTTTTGGTTGTGTTCTATTTTCTCTGTTTTAATGCCAATAAAGGTGTATGTATGTATGTACAATACAATACAATACAATACAATACAATACAATACAATACAATACAAACATATACAATACAATACAAACATATAACTGTATTCTCGAAGGTTTTCACATCCGGGATCCAATAGTTGTTGTAAATTTTTTGGGCTTTTTGTCTGTGTTCTGGAAGTTTTTCTTCCTGAACATATAACTCATACGATAATGTAAAATCAACGTACAATACAGTAAATGTAAGAAAGATAAAATTAAACATCAAATAACATATAAATTCTATAAAACTATAATATTATTAGCAGGCAAATCAGCTAAAAACGTGTTTTAGTGGGTGGACACTAGATTTATGTTAAGTTTGAGGAGATGCCTGCTTTTTTTAAAAAAAAAGGCTTTCAACAGTTTTTTAAAAAACAGCCAAAGAGGGGGCCAGGCAGATATCAAGTGGAAGATTATTCCACAGGCAATGGGCAATGGCAGAAAAGGCTCTATTTCTCTCCCCCCCTTTTGGGCTTCTAGCCTGGGAAGATTGGGTATTATGGGCAGCTTTCAGTGGAAGAAGGCACTCTGACAGGCAGCGAGGTCCTAAACCAGTGCTGGCGAACTTATGGCATGGGCGCCAAAGGTGGCACTTGGATCCCTTTCAGTGGGCACCCAACATCGCCCCCTTCACAGCCATCTGTGTTCAGGCTAAATTGCTATATTGGCACTTTGCAATAGCATTTTGGGCAATTGATCTCTAAAAGGTTCACCATCACTGTCCTACAGTGTTTAGGACTTTGTATGTCATAGTGAGGTTGATGCAGAACTAAACTGGGAGCTAGTGCAGGGTGATAAGAGCTGGGGATATATAGTTGCAATCTGGCCACCATATTCTGGATCAGCTGGAGTCTCTGCATCATCCTCAAGGGAAGCCCCACATAGAGAGTGCTGCAATAGTCCAGTTTTGGGACTACCAATGCACGGACTAGTGTCCAGATAAGGTCACAGCTGAGCAATCCGCTGCAGATGGTAATGGGATGAATGAACCACTGACACTATCTGAGATTCCATAGATAGGACCAAGTCCAAGAGAACACCCAAGTTGTGCACCTCATTCCGAGCAGGGAGAGTCATGCACCCAAATGAGAGGGAGTTTCCTAACTTGCTGATAGAAGGAGACCCCACCCACAAGATACAAGCTAAGATACAAATGCTTGTCAAACTGCAAATCTCATTGGCTGATCTTGGGCCAACCTAATCTACCTTAAAGGTTTGATGAAACTGATAGAATAGAGTACTGAGTATGCAATGTGTGGTTTTAGCCAGCCTTTCATAAATTTCTAAGCTTCTGAGTTCAATTTACAGTCTCAAAGAGTTGTGATCCTAACTTTGTTGCTTTCAAGCTGCTCCCTCCTTCCATGTGTCATGTAATATGACAAAGGGGCTCCACATGGACCTGCAGGTGCTCCGTCAATGTCATTCTTCCCCATCCCAAAAGGAAGAGCATCCAAGTACATTACAGCCCCAAGGGTACATCACATTAAGTTCTTTTGTAAGAGAATTTTGTGTCCAAAAGTGGTTGTGCTAATTGATTTTGGAAACATTTATCACTAGATTTATCACTATATTGGCAAAGGAGGAACTACCAATAACCAATAACATTGAAAGCAGGTTGGACCTCATGTTTCTCTTCTTCAGATACAAGAATTCTTTGACTGACAGCATGAGGTTTTCATTAGAAGGAGACACTTGCAGCAATGAAGGGAAATTTTATATTGTGCTTGATGTGCTTCAAGACCAAACTGCCACACATCTGTGGTAAGAAGAGATGGGTGTGAAATCACTGCTTGTGTCAAATTTGCACTTAATCTTTTGAATGCCATTTGGATAGCTCTATGTTTAAATGTGAGTTTCCTCATTCTTCTTGCTGCCATCTGGCTGCATATTTTCAGTATCATATGGTGACCACAATTTTCCTTTACATTAGCCTGGGACTCCACGCACTCTCATAAGTTGTCGATCAATAGGGCACCCTCCCCAGTTCATGCCACAAGTTACACCTGGGTGTAGCAGAGCAAACTAAATGTGGGCAGGCTGCTAGTCTACATGCAACCCCTATCATTTTCAGCTGTGAACCACTGCCACCACCAACACCGCCACCAACACCACCACCCAAAAAAGTATGTGAGGGAAAGAAAAGTTGGCCAAGTTGTGGCTTATCCAAAGTCTATTGGAGAATTTATCCTTCTATAGAGACTATTATACTGCCTAGATGCCCTGAGCACCTCTGATGTCACCTGATTTCGGAAGCTGATCTCAAAAACTAAGTAGGGTTGGGCCTGGCTAGTACTTGGATGGGAGACCACCATGGAATAAAAGGTGCTGTAGGCACTGGAGTAGGAACTGGCAAGCCACTCCAGTATCCCTGCCAAGAAAACTCCATGGACATGGGGTCATGAAGAGTCGGTCATGACTGTAATGACACAAGAAGAAGAAGAAGAAGAAGAAGAAGAAGAAGAAGAAGAAGAAGAAGAAGAAGAAGAAGAAGAAGAAGAAGAAGAAGAAGAAGAAGAAGAGGAGGAGGAGGAGGAGGAGGAGGAGGAGGAGGAGGAGGAGGAGGAGGAGGAGGAGGAGGAGGAGGAGGAGGAGGAGGAGGAAACCATTCTGCAAAAATATCCTTTCATTTCATAGTCTTCATATATGGTACATAATAGTTTGCCCTTCACTTTTGAAGAAGACTATTTCCATCAGATTTAGATTCACAATGTGGTGGTGGTGGGAAATAAAGATTGGTTAAAGTTGAACAGGATCACATTCATTGCCGTGCTGGTGGCTAACAAGCACAACACAACCCCAGAAAATAAGGAATCAATGGGAAGTGGTTAGTTGATCTAGGCTTGTTGGACTGTCAGCAGGTCTAGATCAACCATCCTTTCCAACTACCTTCTCTCTTCTTATTGCAAATTCCTTAACACATATGGAAGAGTATGTTCAAAAAGTGCCTTTGCTTACTTCTAGCCTGTCCACAAAACTTCAAGATTAAAAATCCCTGGATTTGGTCCCGATGGGAGTCCTGAAAAAGAGCAAACTCACTGAATCAGTGGGACTTACAAAAATGTTGACTTACCGAAGTCCCAAGTGATTCAGTGGATTTTAGCCTTGTTGTAGCTGACAATTGGATGTGAACCATGGGTTTTCATAATTCAGCTTGAGCCCATCTGTGTTCTCCTTCATCTTATAGGAAGGAAACGCTATTAATCTTTCAACGATTTTTTTGACAAAAAATTGTTTCAGGTTCTCCCTCATGTCCGCACGTACTATCTCACTGCTACTAGAATCATTAGGCAAGACTTCTAAGGATCATCTGCCTCCAGGCATCTGAAGGACACCGCTGCCAATTTCCCATATTATGCAGCTGAAAAGGCACATGCTTAGACAAATGACAATGGGGGAAATTTTGGACAGCTATTGCCAAAGGAAAGCACTTGCAGTCTTTCCAAGATTTTTTGGGGAGGGGGGAGGGGGGATTTTATAAATCCTTCCTGTCCGGATATCAATATGTACATGCCAAGCTGAAAAGGAAGGATATAACAGAAAAGGGGGCAGGAGAATGCAAAAATAAGAATGAGAAACTTTAATGAATTTGAGTAGAACGGCAAATAGAACATATTAATTCCTTTATTAGCAATAGTCCACCTTCCTGCAGTGATCTTGAGATTGTGTGGTCTCATCCCATCCTCACTTTATCATCATGACAAACCTGTGAGGTAGGTAAAATGAAATAGCAGTAACAGGCCAAGGCCTAACTACTGTACTTTATGGTATGCCCCTTTGGATTTGTGTGTTTCATTCTGAAGTAAGAGAATATATTTTTGTGCTGTGTCCCAGATTTTCCTAATTGTGTAAAATAGGCCATCCTAGACTCAGAAGCTGGAGTCGGCCAACTGGAAAAGGAAGCATAGATCTAGATGTGAAAACTCTGGTTGTGGTTATACTTCTTAGCTGTGCTCCTCTGTTATATGTAGCCTATGCTAAGTGATTCCTATACTAACAAGTGTCTATCTCTGATCCAACATAAAATGTGGTCCATGGAATGTCCCCTTGATTCTATGCTTGGGCAGTAAAAAGCCTATAAAGCACTCAGCCAGAGACTTTATGAGATCGAGAATTATTCTCTTTAGCAAACAGAACCTGTTCCTCTTTGACAAGTGGTGCCCTACATTCAGATGGGACTTCCTTAGATTACCTAACTACACTTCGAACGCCTCAGGCCAGTGGTGGCGAACTTTCAGCACTCCAGATGTTTTGGACCACAACTCCCAGAATTCTAAGCCTGTATTGCCAATGACTAAGGACTGTGGGAGTTGTGGTCCAAAACATCTGGAGTGCCGAAGGTTTGCCACCACTGCCTCAGGCCTACAGAGCATTGCTGCTCATCAGATTTAATGTCTTAGTCTCAGCCTTTCTTTAGGGTAGATTTCAGGGAACCCAGTGATGGCACTACCTATGTGGAGAAGGGGTACATACCTACAATGTACCTACAATGTCACATACCTGCAATGCCTTGCTCAATGTTGTCCAGAGCCATTAGAATCATCCTGGACAAGGCGAACCACTTATCAAACCCTCTACCATAGGGGTGAACCTTGCACCCTTAGCTCCAAGAAAGCTATTCCACTCAAAGGAACAGGGGAAGAAGGAAATGCTACTTTACTCCAGATCCTTTACAAAGATCTAGGAATGTAGCAAATAGGTATGAATCACGTTTTGTTTTAAAGGACCCAGAGATAAAGAAATATGATTATCCCATCTCAGTGTTAATTCACCATATTCCTATTTGATAGAGGGTTGCCTGTGAAAAGAGAAAGATGCCTCATCATCCCTCTGTCCTTCTTTGGTCTTTGTGAATACAGTGGCAATCTGGAAAAAGGCAGCCAATTGTTTAAGAATAGTAGCAACACAATAAGCCCCCAAACTGGGCTAATCATTGGTGGTTAATATCTCTGTTGGGTAACTATTATTTCTAGTACTCAAAACAAATTATGGATTTCTAAGTGCTGTGATCTTTTGTTATATGCTCTGTCTGGTGGATCTCAGCATTTTCATGATAGAAAAAAACCAACACTGATCTTGTAAGACCAAGCATATTGTATGGAATCCTTCTCTGAGGAAGTGTGGAGGGGGAAGTTGCTGAATTGATATAGCCCCTGCCCAGTGGTACTAACAAAACTGATCTCTCCTCTAGAACATGAGAATTTGAACCTGAGTTGGAAGCTGTAAGGTTTCCCCATCCCTGAAACTAGGTACTTCTATACACAAATTAAGAGGCTATGAAGGATATTCATCCCCCATGCCCCATGTTGGAACCCAGAGCAAAACCACCACTGTGTTTGGGATTAGCCCTTAATTCCTTATTTCCTTTCCAGATGGGCAGAAACCTGCTAAAGGGGCCACTCATGGAGAAGTGAGGTCACCGTTGATGCTGTACTATGTATTTACACAATGAGAACTGAATAGCCCCGAGCAGTCATGCAGAATCAGGGATTCATGTAACACGTGAATGGGATGACAGCAACATGGCCATTGACAAAAGGGAAGGAGCTGAATAGAACTGTCAGCAAACAAAAGGGAGCTTCTGTGTGGATGCATTTTCATACAATCTCCCGAACAAAGGGAATGCGGGATTTAATCTTGCCTTCATGCTCTGCGCTACAATTAGTCTGCTACTGATACCTTGGGAATGGTCGTGGCATGGTAAAAAAATGATTTGCTGAGATGCCTCACCCATCAACCCAAATGTCCGACGTTCCTGTAGCAAATGGGTTTTGTGTAAAGTGCCCAATGGCGATAGTAAGTTTAAACCTTGTTCTAATTCATTATCAACCTTCCAGTGCATTACAACAAATATAAGAAAATAAGATGAGTTTTGCTAAGTTAACCATCGTGACCCCATGTCCATGGAGTTGAAAGGTCCTCCTAATCCAACTGCCTCTTCCCCATTGAGACTGCGGCCATGAGCATCAAAGCAATGAGGATGAAATCATGACCAAGAAGAAGAGGACAATAGGTGCAATTTGGTGCAGTTTGTCCAATATCCTAGTAGGGTCATCAGTGGTGGACTTATATTTCTGAAGCTAGAGCTGTTATGTAGTCCCTTTCTCCCCCAGCACCAAAGTCTGGTTAAGCACCGTTAGCTTCTTCAATGGGGTTGATCCATGCTTAGATCATCACAATTTTTAAAATGTTGTCTAAAGTTGCAACTGGGACTCTTCTGGGATTAGGGACCCTGGAGCTAAAGCTTCAGTCATTTCACTGTAGATCTGCCATGAGGGTCACCACCAATAATCAGAAACCAACCTGATCTTATGTAACAAGCAATGTGTTTTAGTAACTGGTGTCAGCAGATTTAAGGGGGCAACAAATATAATAATAATAATATATACTTGTGCCTGACACAAAGCAGTGCAGCAGTAACGTAGATAAAATGTCAGTATTGATATAAAGGGTTTGCAGAGTTAGTTTATCAGAAAGACAATGACAATGAATAGAGTAAAAACTCATATATTCATATATACATCAAAATATACACAGCATAACAACCAAGCATTATATACAATATAGCAAACAGACAAACAGAGTGTGGGGTAAACTGTTCTCACCATAACAGTCCCCAAGTAACAAATGGCAAGCTAGTGCTTTTTATACTTATTCAGCACTCATAAGATCTGATGCAATCACTAATTAACAATCTGATGCAATCTGATCTAACCATTACAAATCATGATGTTACAATCAGTTCCACCTGCACTTCATCACTTAACATGCCTGCGATTACTAGTCTCTAACACTTGTGGATTAACATCATGACACTGCAGAATCTAACTGCCTCCATTTTACAATTCACTTTACACATTCTGTTAAATATACATAACATATGTTTTTTTATCAAAGACTCACGAGAAATAGCTTACTTGTGTCCAGATTCGTGGGCAATAGTAAAGGCCAAACCAAGACCAGTATCTTCATTGATGGTACAACTGCGATATTTACTGCACATCCCACTGATGGGAGCAAAGCCTGCCAAGAATTGGTAGAAAATAGGAAAGCGATGGAAGAAAAGAATAACACTGTCAACACACACACTCACACATCTGCATATTCTGGCCGTAGTATATAACTTCATGGAGACTGGGCACACGTTTCATGCAAAATTTCAGTGCATATACACATATACATATGGTCAATGGTGGGACCAATAAAAGAAAAAAAAAAAACGCATCCTGGCTGTAGCAGCTGGCCTACAAAACTAACGTAGACTCTCACTCTCTCTGCTGACTCAACATCAGTCCGGTCAGATGGGTAAGCTATTTTAAAAAGGGATGCCAACTCTTTTTTGGAAGGTCAGCCAGAAAGTACAAGGCAGTGGCTAGCCAGAGATAATTTTAAAATCTAAAGCAATATGACTGAACTGAAGATTCCCCAAGCACCGCAGCCATCAGTGACAGATTCCTCATGAGGCATCTTCTTGGGGTCCAACATGGTTGGGTTTCCAAAATTCTTCAGATCAGATAATGCTGAGGGAATCTATGAAAAAGTGACTCGTCACAAAAGTTGCTGTGTTACTTCAAATGGCAGAACTCCTCTGCTGCTTGGTAGTTTAGGCACTATTCATTGCCCGATGCTTCATAATGTGTCCAAAGCCCAGTGTTTTTGCTCATGTTGCTTTGTTGTTTTCTGTGTTGTGTTTTTGCTGTTGTTTTGTTTTAATGGCCTGGTTTGACACACTCCACACACTCCAGCATGTTCACATATCTTAATTATCTGATGTTCAGTACGACATAATCAGGCTGACTAATGTTTCCTGCCTTAATCAGAATATGAGTCGTTCGCTGATTCAGCCATTGCCAAAATAACATTAGGCAGACAGGCAGCCAACACTTAACAGTTGCAATACTCTTTTATAAATGTTACTTAAAACAAACGCTTTAGGTTTTTTGAGATGCAACTATGGATATGTATAATGTGGCCCACAAATGTGTGAAATATGCTGGTGCCTGAAGGAAACATGAACATTAGATCTATTACCATAGATGTTCTCCACAATTATTCAAGACCATAGCTATTACAGAAAATACATCACCCATATCTCTGTCTTATTTCCCTGGCTCCATTCTTTTCATTAGAAAGTTGAAAAAATACAAAAAAATCCTAGATAGTCTCACAGTGGAAGTATTAGTGTTAAAGTAAACTGTGGTGCTTAGTCATGCAGGATTTAGCCGAACTATCAATGAAGACATTAGAAGAGGTAAGGATGTGTCTCTGGAGAACAAGAACTCAATTATCCACACACTCTTGTCTTCCCAGTTACCATTTATGAATATGAAAGCAGACAGGAGAAATATTTATTCACTTAAACTCTTGGGCTGGAGGAGAGCTTTGTGGATACTCTGGACTGCCGGAAAGTCCTAGAGCAGGCCTGCCCAACAGGTAGACCATGGGCTACTGGTAGCCAGTGAAGGGTACAAAAGTAGCCCACTGGCCATCAATAAAAAAAGTGAGGGGATAAATCCTCCACCCCTCCCTCGCCCATCCCAAGGACCACCACTGCCCCAGCAAAATTCTGGGTCTGCCAGCCCACTGTCTCAGCCAAGTGGGGCAGTTCAAGGGCCATGGCACATTGAAATCTGTTCCCTCCATAATGGATTAATTGGTTTTCAAAGCATTCCTATGGGAAACCGCTCCTCTACTTACAAAAGTTTTTACTTATGAGAATGTGCTCGGAACAGATAAAATTCATAAGGAGAGGTTTTAGTGTAGTAGCCCTCAGGCACTTTGGGCTGGAAAAAGCAGACCTTGGCCTGTTCAAAGTTGAACAGCCCTGGTCCTAGAGCAAATCAAACCTGAACTATCTCTGGAGGCAAAAAAATGTTGAAACTAAGACTGTCCCATTTGGGGCACATCATGGGAAGGCAGGATGTTCTGGAAAAGTTATTAATGCTGGGAAAGGATGGAATCAGTGGGGAAAAGTGGAAGATGGACTGATGCACTAAAGGAGGCCAGAGGCCTGAGTTTACAAGAGCTAAGCAAGGCCGCCGAAGACAAGGCATTTTCATAAGTCCAAAGTGACTTGACAACACATAACAACATCATAGAATCCAGATGAATGATATTATTTTCACTATGTCAGCAGCACATTCACAATGAGAAGGGACGTTTATTTTGCCGTACCTAAAGTGTCGCACGGTTCATTCTTCCAGGAGCAGATATCAAATCCAGTAAGCAAGATGGCATGGTCATGACGCTGCCCATTTTTCCCAACCAAAGCAGACTGCCACTGGCAAAAGCTGTTTAGTGACTGGTCTGCATGGTGGTTGATCACCAGTCCACCCTATAAGCAATTCACAGAGAGACAGAACATGTTATTACCAGCAACAGGAAGGGGGGGAGGAATTCTGGGTTGTTGTTGTTGTTGTTGCTGCTGCTGTTGTTGTTGTTGTTGTTGTTGTTGTTGTCATTGTCATCATCATCATTGTCATCATCATTGTTGTTGTTGTTGTTGTTGTTGTTGCCGTTGTTGTTCTCATCGTCATCATTGCAATCCTTGACCAGCCAGAGGTGCAACTGGTGTGCAGGAACCCAATGCATCTTATGCTGGACTAATACTATTCTGCTGTAACCAAGCTTTATAATTATCCTTTTATTCCCCATCGACATTCAGTATTTTAATAAACTGTTAAATTGTGAACAGCATGGTATGTTCTCTTGCTGGGGGAGGATATATTCTGAGCTATTTTGCCTGCCTCTGCAAGCTGGAAGTAAACACGCTGGCCAAAATCCTGTTGCCACTCACATAGCCTAGATATGCATCCCCAGGGCTATGCCCAGAAGTTACATCACTCTAAAGTGAGGGGCAACTGACTGTGCAATCTAACTCTGGCCATAGGATTCTCTTGAAGCTCCTTGTGAGATAGAATTCCTGTGATTATAGCAATATCATTTCTGCTTGCACAGCTTATGAGTTATGTCAGCATAGCTGCATAACAGGATTTTGGACATTGTAAGCTAAATTGTGTATCCGTTTTGCTTCAATAACATTTGTTAAAGATATTAAGCTCAATCATTGCCATGTTCTAGCACCCTAGAGTTTGGCTGAGCATGGAAAGCCCTTAACACAATATATAAAACCAAACAGATGGGGTTGGAGAATTAACTGAGGGTTTATAATGTCATAAGTATTCCTTAGGAGGAATTCCTTCTCTATTTATTTCATGTATTTAAAATATTTAAAAGCTGTCTTTCTCCAAATGATCCAAGGAAGCTTACAGTTCTAAAAGAAGAAAACTAAACGTCAAACAATAAATGATTTCAAAATTAATAAAGCACCGAACAAGCATCATATTAAAACTCATAATAAAAGCAGAATAAAAGCACAAGTAAAATACAGAATGGAATGCTCTATTTTAAAAAATCCCCTTGGTCAACCAGGCATTGAAAGGAAACCCTGCCTAAAGAAAAAAGATCTTTGTCTGCTTGCAGACAGACAGCAACTATGAGGCCAGTCTGGCCTCCTGTGGGAGGGAGTTCCAAAGTTTGTGAGCAGTGGTGGAGAAGGCATTCTGCCATGTCACTACCAAATGAATCTATGAGGGTGGTGGGATTGATGATGATCCTGGTGATCTCTATAAATTCTTAATAGTAGCTCTTGTGAGGGCCGGTGCTAGGTTTTTTTGTGCCCTAGGTGAGGGGTGGGGGTGGGGTGGCGGGTGGGGCAGGGGGTGGGCTGGGTGGTGGTGGGCAAGTGGCAGGGTGGTGGGACAGCAGTGGGGGGTGGGGGGTGGGGGATGGCGATGGGCAGGGGGGTTGGTGGTGATGGGCACAGCAGGCGGCAGGTGGGCAGCGGCGGGCAACGATGGGCGGACGGCGACGGGCGGCTGGCAGGCGGTGGGGGGACGGACGGTGGTGGCCAGTGGCGGGGAGGGCAGAGGGGGCAGACTGTCCAGCACCCTCTCTCCATTTTGGTACCCTAGGCAACTCCCTAGTTTGCCTTAATGGAAGCGCCAGCCCTGGCTCTTGTACAAGACCTCCTCCTGCCCTGAGAGATGAGGAACATATTCTGGCATGTCAGTGTGCTGTATCACTTACAGGTTCCTGCTCCAGAAGAAGAAGGCTCACAATTACAATGTTGATGTCACTTCCAATTGTGCCATCTTTGAAAAGGCTTGATACCTGTGTGAAGGATGATAGAGACAAGAGAGTTAAAGAGCAAGAGGTAAGGAAACCAAAATAAATAGTGAGACTGCAACTCCCCAAACTTCATGATGACAAAATAAAATGTAGAGAACATCCAACATATGCCTCATTCAACAGAAAGTTCTCCTGTGCAAGTCTCATTAAAATGTATGGGAACAATTGTTTTATACATGTGAGCAGGTCCTTTCGTTGGTTTTGTCAGAACAACTTCAGAAACATTTGTCTAATTGCTCAGAAGCAGGAGGTGAACTTGAATTCACCTAGTTCACAGCTCAATCTCTTAGCGACTTTCATACAGAAATGCACATCCTCATCTCTCTCTTTCTCATAGGTCAGGATGAGGACAACACGATGATTTTTCTTGTCCACAAAAGAACAAGCTATATTGTGACACTCTGGACAAATTAAGCTATATTGTGCAAATAAAGCTTTGATACAAATAACACAAATTGATGGAGGCAGTTGCTTTTTTTGCATATACATATTATTATTGTTGTTGTTGTTGTTGTTGTCATTGTTGTTGTTGTTGCGTCAGCGTCAGCGTCATCATCATCATTTATTTATTTATTTACCAACCACTCATTTGGCTAGCATATCCACTCTAGACAGTTTAAGGATTAGGGGGAAAATGGCATTTTGTTTCATTTCTTGATGAGCATTTTATCAAGAAATGATATGAAACACTAGTTTTTGTTTCAGAAATGAAATGTTTCATCCTAGTGGCGAAAGGCCTCTTTCTACATCCAGCTGTCTTGTGAAAAGGTTTATTTTTAAACTGAGTGTTTTCCTGCCTTCCCTTCCCATGCCTCAGATGTTGATAGCTAACTTGCTTATCTCAAATCCTGATCTGCAGTGCAGCTAGCCAGGAGCTGAGTTTTGCCGCCTGTCTCCGGGCTGCGGACATGCCAGTTTTAGGACCACAAGGCTGACTGGATCATGTTCCACTTCCCTTCCTTGCACTGTGCCTGTGGCTGCAACCTGATTTAAACTGATTGTTTTCCTTTCCTGATTAGGTAGGAGGTTATTTTTGATGTGATCAGCTGCTCAGCTTATCTCTCTGATCTTGATCTGAGGTGCAGCTAGCCATTAGGTTTCCTGCTTATTTACAGAGGGTTCTTTGTTTGAAAGCAAATTGATTGGAAGGTTTAAGGAGAGTCTTTGATTAAAACTATTAAAACTCAGTCAACGGGCTCTCTGTTAAATAAAAAAGGAAAGCTCCCCATTATTTATAGCCTTACAAATCATTTTGTTTCATTTTATTTTGTGATGAAAATTCTTTTAAAAATTTGTTATTAACAAAATGAAACAAAATGAAGACTAAAATGAAACAAAACAAAACAATATTATTTCCATTTTGTGCCCATTTCTTGTTTCCCAAATGTATGCACTAATGTGATTCAGACAACAACTTGTGCAAATTAGACTTGAAAGAGGACAGAAGTTACATTGTTTGACTCACTTTTGCCTGGACATGTAACTTACTGTGCTGAGACAACTTCTAACAACAAGAACTAGGGATATATAAATCTTTGCTGATTTCCTTCTTGCAGCCGAGAATGAAATATGTCAACCATTTTTGCCCTATTGGATAATCCTTGTTTTGTGCCCTTTTTGCATCACTGTATTTTTTTTTATTTTTTGGAGGAAAAAATCTTCAGATCAGAAACACTGTTTGTACAGGCATCTTACTTTCTGCACAAAGACCTGTTTTTCTTCAGAAGTGCCGTGATTTCTGAAAACAAACAGAATGCCATTATCTTATTTGAGGAAATCCAGCACCGGAGGGCACTCATGCAAGCCTCTTGCTTGGTAGGCTCCCCATAATGTACTCACTCTCCACCTGCTTGTGTGATTGCTCAGGGGACCAGGCAGGAAGCAGAGAAGACACTCAAAACAATTAACCTTCTGCTCCCTGCCCCCTGGATAGGTTTCCGGCCAATGATTTCTGTGCAATTTTTTTCCTGAAAAGATGCTGCTCTTTTCCTTCATGTATGGGAGTGAGAGACCTTGCAGGAGTTGGCAACTTTTTTCTTTGAATAACTTTATGATCTTTTTGTTGGTGGTGAGGGTTAGAGGATTTGTGACTATTTATTACATTTTTAACAAGGACAGGAATTTTGCAAGCCATTTGTTCTACATATCCTAGTCACATTACATCATTAATATTGAACCCAACAACCAGGAGTTATGATGACATCAGGTTAAATCCCTCTGCTTCATTTCTCTAACACCCAGCCTGAACTGTGTCTAAACTTGGAGATCTGATAGATCTGACAGATAATTGTTCAGATCTCGCTTGAATGCTAACCACCACCTGAGGCAATTGGTTCCATTTAGGGATGGGCACAAAAAGGAAAAAAAATAACATTTTGTTTCATCTTGTTTTGTTTCCGCCCCCATTTCGTTCAGTTTCATTTCTTATGAAAAAAAAATTAAAAAAATTAATAAGAAAATAAAATGCTTACAAAACAGTTCGTAAGTAGAGGTGGGCATGAAACAGAAAACCAGTGGTTCAGTTTGTTCTGTTTCGAGCCCACCCTTGGTTTGGTTTCATTTGGTTTATACAAATTTTTAAAACAAAAATTCATACACCCCGAACCGAGCTGATCTGGTTCGGCTTACCTGGATGGCAGCGGCGGCGATCCCAGTGGTGGGAGGCCTTGCTGGGCAGCGGGAAGTCTCACTGCCTCCTCCGGAGTCCCAGCAGTGGCTATGCTGGCCGGTGGTGGACTGCCCCGCCACCCAGTCGCTGCCTCCGGAGTCCCAGCAGTGGTCGCACTGCGCAGCGGGAGGCCTCACTGCCGCCTTCGGAGCCACAGCCGTGGCTGCACTGGGTGGTGGGGGACCACCCTGCTGCCACCTCGAGAGGCCCAGCAGTGGCTGTGCAGGACAGCGGGAGGCCTCACCACCGCCTCCAGAGCCCCAGCCGTGGCTGCACCAGGTGGCAGTGACTGCCCTGCCACCACCTCTGGAGGCCCAGTCACAGTTGCGCCAGGCAGAGGGAGGCCTCACCACCACCTCCGGAGCCCCGGCTGAGGCTGTGCTGGGCAGCGGTAGACTGCCCCACTGCCACCTCTGGTGACCCAGCACTTTTTTATTTTTAATTTCCCCCCTTACTTTTCCACACCAACCACTTGGCCCCAGGGGCCGGGTCGGCACTTTTAATTTTTTTAATTATTTTCTTATAATTCCATGCTGACCATGCGGCCCCAGGGACCAGGTTGGCACTTTTTTATTCTAAAAATAATATTTTTAAAAAAAAAAATTAAAAGTCCCTGACACCAGGGGCTCCCCCCCCCCCCACACAGCTGAGAGGCATTGGCTTGGGGTCAGTGCCTGTAGAGGCGCTAGCTTCCCCAGGCCTGGGTTTTTTTTTTTAAATTTTTTCCTCCTGGTCAGCTGGCTCATGGGCGGAACTGGCTGGCCTACTGGCCAGGGGGACATTTTTTTTTTTTTTAAATTTTTAAAATTGTTAAAATTGTTAAAATTTTTAAAATTTTTATTTTTTTTTTAAAAAATTAAATTTTATTTTATTTTACTTTTAAAAGTCCCCAATGCGGGAAATTTTTTCCCCCTCCTGGTCTGCAGCAGCTGCCAGAGTTCCAGGTGAGGAGGCGGCAAGGTAGGAGGTGGGGAGAACAAAAAAAAATGAAATGAAACAAAACGGAAATTTCTGTTTCGCTTTGTTTTGTTTTCCTTTGATGGGTTGCTTTGTTATTCGTTTTGTTAGCTAACAAAATGAATAACAAATAACAAAATGAATTAGAAATTCATTTCGTGCCCATCTCTATTCGTAAGTATAAAAAATTGCTCCCATGGCACTAAATCTCCTCTCCTGGGTCCTAGAGGCACCAGATTTGGTGCCAGGAGAGCCATTATTTATACTTACAAACCGTTTTGTAAGTAATGAAAAAAAAACTGCCATTACTTTTTGTTTGTAACAAAATGCTGCTTCCCCATTTCAGTTTGTTTTGTTTCATTAGCTAACAAAATGACAAGGCAGCATTTTGTTTTTTGTTTGTGGCCATCCCTAGTTCTATTGTCTTAATCTTCTAATAATTAATATTTTTTTCCTGTTCAACTAAATCTTACTTCCTGTAGCTGGAGCACAGTATTATGTGTCCTGCACTCTGGGATAAGTGATAAAAGATTCTGCCCTTCCTCTGTATGACTGCCTTCCAGTTATTTGAAAATTGCTATTGTATTTTGGCTCAATCTTCTTCTCTCAAGGTTAAACTTTCCCAGTTCTTCCACACATTCCTCACAGGCGATCTACCACCTGTTCCAGCACAACATATCAACTAGGTAAATATAAGCAGACCTTTATGTGGCATCTAAAGGATGTTAAAGAATATGAAGGAATTCCATGAACAGCTCATCAAGACAGAGAAGGGCTTGACCCAGTAGGAACAGAGGATGGAATAAGTACCCAGAAAGTTGCTTTGGCAAGGATTCCTTGTCAGTAATCTTTTGAATCTCATCATGATGAGTATTCGTGTCGAGACCAACCTCTACAGCAGGGGTCCTCAAAGTTTTCAAACAGCGGGCTGGTCCACCATGCCCCAGACACCACTGGGGGCCGGAACACAGCCCCTCCCCAAAAAAGGCTGACATGGAAAAAGGGGGAGGGGCAAGTGGGCGGAGCCCCCTACGATTGGCCCATGTTCACTGTGTCTCCAGGGCCCCAGCAATGCGTCCTGCTTCAGATCACCACCCTGAGGTGCCACCACTGGGATCCCCCCACACATAGCCCACTGCTTTGAACTGCCTCAGCAATAGAAGCAGCTGCGGAGGCTGGCTTGCTCGCAAAGCAGGGGGTAGATGCGGGTTGCAATTGGTCCCAGGGGCCGGATTCAGGACCTTGGGGGGCGGCATCCGGCCCCGGGGCCTTAGGTTGAGGACCCCTGCTCTACAACATCACAATTTCCCACTTTTCTCCAGAGAGATGTATTCTGTGCAGAAACTATAACAATCTCTTTGTGGACATTCTAGCACAGGGGTGATGATGACCACAGAGTTTCAAAAAATAAATAAATATCACAAGCTTTTGGATGAGATAGCTTAGAAAAGAAATCTCACAGAGACCTCTTGCTACAACTAGTAGTTTTCTCTTTTTTAAAAACACCCCCCCCCTCTCTATTTTATCCAAGAGTAAGATACTGTTTGATTCACATCCTTGGTAGATCTATCTTTTCAAGGAGGAAGCAGCTAGAGCTGAATCTCAATGTATATACATACAACAGAAGGTGAAGCTTTAAGGATTGAGTAAAGAGTTGACAAGTGTCCAGGACTGCATCTACCTTATATTCACTGAGGGTCCAGTGGACACATATGGACTTCAGCTCCTGCTTTTAAAAGATTGACCTCAAGGCAACTAAATCAGAAATGCCAGCTCTCTGAATTTTGCCCAAAACCAAATTGGGAACTGGCATCCTGAGCAAATATGGTATTCCTTCGTATCTACATCTCTCCTCCTCCACCCACTTTGCCCAGTTTCAAGTCCAACTGTCTGCACACCATCCCTCCTTAATGAAGGGTGCATGAACTTATTCCCAAAGAAGGAGGCATTCAGACGTCTGAGAAGCACCGTAGGCAGCCTAAGCAAGGAGAAAGGTCAGGAGGGGAGAGAGGGAGCAAGTTCGTAACCTCGTTTCCTTCCTCACACCGGAGCAAGGCTTAATTGCTTGAACAAGGCCTTGGGATTGACTGCATTGTGCTGTTTAATTTAAAATGACACCACTCCTTGCAAGTACAAAAGCTATGCGCTGCCCAGGCCAAGCACTGCTGCGAAAAGGAAATGGTTTATGGAAGAAAAACACATCTCCATGCATATATTTCATTCTATCTTTACTCTGTGAAAGCGTCAAGCAGATTTTAAACAAGCTGCTGCCAAAGCGTCTCTCATTTCCATCTGTATTTTGAAAGCAGTGCATTGGGCACAGACAAACAAGTGACTGAAGCCAAGGGGACTACTCTCTGTGTTCCATAATCACATGATTTTGATCCTGTTCAGTGCCTTCTCTCTGTCCCCACTTGGTCACATTTTTTTTCAGTTATCAAATCTGTGGGATATGCATTTATAAAGCTACCGTATATGCAGGATGCAGAGTACAGTGGTCCCCCGCCCTTTCATGGTTCATATACTCAGTCCCGCTATATCGTGGGACCACAGTACCCCGAAAGGGCTTGAGGGAGGGGGGAGAAAGGATTTAAAAATCCCCGGGCTCCTGCCTATTGGCGCTGGGGTGGGGAAACAAAAGGGTTTTCTCCCCCACCCCAGCACCAATCAGCTGGACCCTGGGACTTGCCTCCATGAAGGCATCGCACACTGCTCCCCCACACCCAGGGGTGGTCAGGAGAAGCAGTGTGCAATGTTTAAATTGTCTTTAAGCAATAGAGCCAAGCTGGCTCTATTGCTTAAAGAAATTGTAAACATTGTGTGCCCCCCTGGCCCGACCCAACCTGCATCCACATATCGTGGATTTTCAATTATCACGGGTCAGGTTGGTCCCTAACCCCTGTGATAGACAGGGGGGTACTGTATATCCAGTCCTTCAGTGTTCTATAAAACGGTGCAAGCTAAGTCTTAGATACTACTTATATTCACTGTAGCTTATATATGCTTGAATTCCACAGCACACAGACAGCCACATTTCAGATTATTCACACTGAAAGTCATGCACATACTGGCCAAAATCTTGATGCATAGTAAATCCATTTGAACCATTAGAACTTGAAGAGCACCATTAGAACTTGAAGAGCAGTTGGTTCACCAAATTCCCATTGATTTACCTGGCCACCTCTTTACTGGACCACGCTTTTAAAAAAAAAAAACTGCTAAGCAACAGGGTTTTGGCTCCTGCATATTCAGCTGCTTTGCACTGCAATCGAAATGGACCTGGACTTTTTTCTGCATTCTTTTTGACGAATTAGGGTGAGTACTATTAGCCTGAGTTGAGTTTTGTTTCAGCTGCCGCATCACACTGCCATACCATATTCATCACGGTTAAGATGTACGTGGTAATGTTCTCCTTGCTGTGTTTCTCCAGCATTTTCCTGTCTGCCACCACCAGGGTTTCAACATTCAGCGTTCCACCCTTCTGGTTCTTAATGGGGGATCTTTTCGACCTTGTCGAGCTCCCATATTCATCTTGCAGGATGAATGCATCCTCCGTGGGTGGCTTAGGTGCGTCTAAAAGGAAGCAGAGCAGAGATTTGGAAAAAGACGCGCACCCGACACCCTCCCGTTCCCCCCCTTTTTAACAAGCATCTTGGACCAGTCCTCAAGTGCCGAGGGACTAGAACCCTGAATGAATCTATAAGATTGTGATGAATGCTGTAATGCCAAACTCCGATTAAAATGGGCTGCTAGGCACTAACTCTTTTCAAGGCATTATTAAATCCTGATTCATCCCTTTTTTGGTTAAAAAAGAAAAGAAATTTAATACAATAACTTGTAGACAGGAAGACATTCATCTTGAAAAGAATAAGTTTCACGTGTTTGGGAAGGGTGGTGATTCCTGATTTCTGCCTAATTATTTTTATCCAACCGTGGTGTGTGCATGTGTGTGCCCACATACACACTCTTGCTCTCTTCTCCTCTACACTATCCAGAGACCAATTCAATTACCTACACTGTGTGTGGCCAGCTGTTTCATTTATTGTCCCAACTGGAATTGCACACCAGTCTTCTGATGAGCAGCATTTCCTGAAAAAGCACAAGTAGCAATGAAATGGTGGCTGGATAGATGTGATTGGAATAAAGGCACGAGGTCTGTTTCTGCAAGAAAAAAACGTTGGTCACAGGGACACCATCTTGGTCAAAGAAGAAGAACTACACAAATCTGCCCTTGTGTTCAACCAACTGGTTTTCATCTCCTCTGTCAAAAAGCAGATTTCAAAGGAATGCTAAAGCCATACACCCGTCTCCTGCACCCTGGATTCTAAATGGTTTCAGCTGAATTCCATGTAGACAACAGGCTGATGACCCTCCCTAGCAGCAAATGGCTCCACTTAATGGCCTTTGCTCCTTAGAATTGGGCCTTGGAATTCCAACACATCCTCAATTTATTTAGCATTGCTCTTCCTGGGTAAGCACCAGGTATTGCAGAATGGAACCAAATCAATTACCGTTGTACCCTCCACAAACTAGGATCACGCAAACGGCAACATGCTTACAGAACTGGACTTCAACCATTACCCTGACTCATTAGGGACTCTCACAACTGGGAAGACTTCCTCTTCTGTTCACAGCCTTTCCTGCTTTATATGTTGGAGCATACCATAAGAAAAACTTTTAGGTTTAGTTGTTGTGAGTTATTTGGGCTGTTTGGCCATGTTCTGGAAGTTTTTCTTCCTGATGTTTCACCAGACTCTGTAGCTGGCATCTTCAGAGGGCAGGGAGCCCAGGGAACAAGGAGTTTCTTTCTGTGCTCTGGGTTATAGAGTGTCTTTTAAAAACATGGGGTAGATATGTTCTACTACCACACTATTTAAATAGCCCAAATAATCTGTTACTTTGAGTCTGCTATAAATAAAAAGAGAGAGGAGTGAATACACATGGCAGAAATGCACTGGACCAATATTTTCTCCAGAGAACAAGATATCCAAACAGAAGAGCTAAACATAATGCTAATGTATTGGGTCCAATATGTTTGTTTTGCAACAAAGGCTTTTATTTAGGTGGAGCAAGTGATGTCTGCTGTTCAAGTTGGATTTCAAAAAGAAAGAGGCACTTGGAAGCATATTGCAAATATCCACTAGCTACTGGAGTACACCAAGGGATCTTAGAAGATCAGCCTGTGCTTTATAGACTACAGCAGGGCTGTTCAACTTTGAATAGGCCAAGGTCTACTTTTTCCAGCCCAAAGTGCCCGAGGGCCACTGCACTAAAACCTCTACTTACCAATTATATCTGTTCCGAGCACATTCTCATAAGTAAAAACTCTACAGCAGCGGTTTCCCATAGGGATGCACTGAAAATCAATTAATCTGTTCTGGAGGGAACAGATTTCAATATGCCATGGCCCTTAAACTGCCCTGCTCGGCTGAGACAGTGGGCTGGCAGACCCAGAACTTTGCTGGGGCAGTGGTGGTCCTTGGGATGGGGGATGCAGGGGTGGAGAACTTATCCCCTCACTTTTTTATTGATGGCCGGTGGGCTACTTTTGAACCCTTCATGGGCTACCAGTAGCCCATGGTCTACCTGTTGGGCAGGCCTGGACTACAGCAAAGCTTTTCACCGTGCAGATCATGAGTTCTTCTAAAAGAAACTGATGTGCCTCAGCACTTGATTCTCCTGATTTGTAACTTGTGTTGTGGACAGAATATGGGGCAACAGAATGGTTTCCATTAGGCAAATGTGTCAGGGAAGGGTGCATTTTATTCCCTCATCTGTTCAATCAGTATGCAGAACATATCATATGGAAAGGCAGACTAGATTCAGATGAAGGGAGGGGTGAAAAACTGTGGAAAAAAAGAATAGTTTAATAATTTAAGATATGCAGATACCATCTTACTGACAAAAAACAGTAATGACTTGAAGTGTCTGTTAGTGAAAGTGAGAAAAGAAGCTGCCAAAGCAGGATTAAGGGTGAACATGAGGGAGGCCCAAACATTGACAGCAGAAGGAACTAGAGATGGGCACGAAATGAGCGATTTTTTGTTTTTGTTTTTGTTTTTTGTTTCATTACGCAACGAAAATGAAACAAATTTTTTTAAAAAAACAAAACGAAAACGAAAACGAAATGACCCAATTTGCTGTGTTTTTCGTTTTCGTTGCAGTAGATGCACTGAACTAAAAAAGAATGCTAACGAAACAAGAGATTTTTCGTTTTCATTTTCTCATTTCGTTACCTAACAAAACAAAAACGAATTTTTTTGCAAAAAACATCACGAAAACGAAAACGAACCAAAACGGACCCCTAAACGACCAAACGACAAACGAAACACCATTTTTTTGAGTCGTGCCCATCTCTAGAAGGAACACAAAGTTTTAATGTTGCAATGAAGAATCTGAAATGTTTAAATATTTTGTAAGCCTTGGTTCAGTCATCAATGCAAATGGAGTCTGCAGCCAAGAAAGCAACCCAAACTATCAGAAAGCTCAGCCAGAATTATCAAGTGCAAAGATACATCAATGGAGATGAAGACAAAGGATGCTCACTCTCCTCTATTCCTGATCACTATCTGCACTGTGGGTAGCTGTGACAGCAAAACCTAGAAAGCTGGAGAGGGGTGCGGGGGGGGGATGTTTCATTTGAAATCAGCTGCTGGAGGATTATTGCCCTGTTTGGATAAACCCTCTTAATTATCCTGAGTTGTCCTTGTTAATTTGGAACCAAAGAATGTGGGGCTGAGGAACCTCTGGTCCCCAAGATGTTGGTTTGAACTTTGACTCTCAGGATTCCCTCGCAAGGGGCCAAACGGGAGAGACTGGAGGGCAATGAAGTCCAACAATGCCCGGTGGGAGGGGGAATAGAGATTCTGGAACCATGGAGTAACAGATTATGTTGATACGCTGGGCTGTCAGAATGAGAAACAAGTGGGTCAAATCAAGCTTGAAATATTTCTGGAGGTAAAAAATGTTGAAAGTGAGGTTATTCTACTTTGGGCACACCATAAGAAATCAGAATTCTTTGGGGGAACAATAATGCTGGGAAAGGTGGAAGGAAGGAGGAAAAGAGAAAGATCAAATCTGATATGGAGTGACTCCAAACTCTTGAATTCACAACAGCTGAGCCATTATAAATTGGAAGTCACTTGACAACAAGCTACCTCAAAGATCAAATTTCACAGTAGGAACTGACTTGGTTGTCAAGGTCAAACGGAGAGGCCTTTCTCTCCATCCCTGCCACCCTCACAGGTATGCCTTGTGGGAACACATGAAAGGGCCTTCTCGGCTGTGGCACCCAGACTCTGGAACTCCCTCCCAGTGGAGGCCAGGACTGCCCCATCTCTGATGTCTTTCCAGAAACAGGCAAAGACCTTTCTCTTCAGGCAACCTTTCCCTGAATGATGGACTACCTATTATGTGTTCTATATATAAATAGAACATCAGAACATCATAGGAGCCAAGCTGGATCAGGCCAAAGGCCCATCTAGTCCAGCTTCCTGTATCTCACAGTGGCCCCACCAGATGCATCTGGGAGCACATGAGACTAGCTATCTGTCTCCTGATACCACTCCCCTGCATCTGGCCCTTGAAGTAACCCAGTTTTAAGCCTGGAAATCTATAAGATCACATAGACTTTGTGTTTATAACCACTTATAACCTTGCGTGATTGCATTGACAATGTTTTCAATGGTAGTTTCTATCACTCATAACTGTTACATGTAATTTTTAACTTCTCTTTAAATGCTCCCATTCTCTTGCAGCTTTTAATGCTGTAAGACAGTTTTGGCGAACCTATGGCATGGGTGCCAAAGGTGGTACTCGAAGCTGTTTTTGTGGGCACCTGACATTGCCCCTTCACAGCCACCTGTGGTCAGGTTAAATGGCTGTATTGGCACTTGGTGAAAAACTAGTGGGTTTTGAATCACAGTTTGGGCACTCGGTCTCTAAAAGGTTCACCATCACTGCTGTAAGATGTCCCTCAATTCCCTGTCCTCAGTAATTGAATATGTCTTAATTGTACTGGATTGTATTGTGCCCCTCATTACTGTAAGCCACCTTAGGTTCTTTTTCCAAGGAGAAAGGTGGGGTAAAATTACTCTAAAGTAAAATAAATAAATAAACATGTTACAATAACAATTGGATATAATAAGTAAAAAGTGTGTGGGGGGAGCTGTGTGGTGTGACAACACCCTGGAAGCAGGAGAAATACATATATAAACCATCAGCCAATCTCAGCAGGAGGGCAGGGGATTGTATGGTATAAAAAGGGTGGAACCTGGTCTGTGAGGAGTTGTTTTAGAGAGTTGTTGAGAGTTGAGAGCTGAGAGTGCTGAGAGAGCACAGCTCTGTTAGAGTTCAGTCAGGCAGTGAGGGCTTTACTGTTTACTGTTTATTAAAGACAGGGAGGCTTGGAGAGTTGATTAAATCTATTCTATGTTTAAGGCAACGCATACCAACTTCAGTCATTGTTGTATTTAGTTATTTTCTCAATAAATATAATCATTATTTTTATATTACACATCTGAGTCTGTCCCAGTTCATAAGGTGACGATTTAAAAAGTGGCAGCATTACCAAGTAGATATTGTGAAGATTAATAAGTTGGTTCCCTACACTTCACATTTTCATCACAATTACACGTTTAAAAGGGAGGTGTCATCACATGTGGCCTTTACAAAATAAAAATGCAAGAACAGGCTACAGGTGATAACAAAAAATCATTGCAAGCTTTCTTGGGTAATACCCTCTTTTTCAAAGCATGTACCAAAGGTCCAGACATGGAAAAAGATGTGATTTGCCAGGAAATCATTCTGAGATGTAAAGATCTTGGCAAGATTATTTTCGCCAGGCACGTCTGTCCATTTGGCTCTTCGAGACCTAGATATAAAGATTCCCTTCCATGAATGGAATAACTTTCCCAGATACCATCATGCCTTCTGTCCATCCTACTGAAGGGAGGGAAATACTCTAGTTAACTTACTCTGGTTAGGATTGAGATAATCCTTGCACAGTTGACGATCAGTTGTTAACATCCCCATTTTGTTCTTGCCAGGTGCTGTAAGAAGCACCAAAAAGTGACACTGTAACATTGTTAGTTTCCTAGAATTTGGAAAAACAGCTCTTTCTAAGACCTTTATTTCATAGAAATAGAGGACATGTGCAGTCCTTTTACCCACTCCTACTATCACCAATGAGTCCGGGTTTGGAATGTCTCCACCTTATGGTGGGTCACAAAGTGCCAGGCTGCACTCTCCCTTCCGGAGCTCTCCGAGTTCATCTCGGCGGCACTTTGAGGTCCCCCGCCTGGTGGTGGGGGATTTCAACGTGCACGCCGAGGTTGGGCTGTCTGGAGTAGCTCTTTGGAGTCCATGGCCTCCATCTAGTCATCGGACCCACTCATACTGGTGGACACACCCTGGCCTGGTTTTTGCCTCCTCATCGCGGGGTTTTGATCTGGGGTCGGGAGATTGCTGGCCCGGCCCGTGGTCGGATCATTATCTACTGACTTTCTCTCTTCAAGCCACCCGCCCGCTGGGAGCTGGGCCCGTCCATCTGGGCCCCCCCGGGGCTCCTGGACCCTGATGCTACCGGTTTGGATGAGATCCGGCCGACTCCCTAAGGAGGTGGCTGGGGTTGTCGACTCTATGATCATGCCGAGCCCGCTCGTCTCCTTGGTTTACCGAGGAGCTACGGGCGATGAAGCAAGAGCGGAGAAGGCTAGAGAGCAGATGGCGGAAAGAATTGGGCTGCGGTTAAGGCGTTGAACGGTCGCTATTAAAGGAGATCTTTTGCCGCCCTGAGAATTGGTGAGGCCTCGAATCGTCAGAACTTTTCCGTGTGGTCCGAGACCTCACTCCCCGCTCCGCCTGGGCCTCCTCCTAGTGATTTCACTAGTGAGTCATTCGCAGCCTATTTTAAATCTAAGATAGAGGCCATCCGTTCCATGCCGGTTGCCCTGATCCGGCCCCTGTCCGGCCCCTGTCATGGCCAGTGTCGGGCCGCCTCGGTCGCCGGTTTGTTGAGTTTGGGCCTGTTACACCAGTGGATGCCTCCAGGGCACTGGGACACTGCAGGCCTGCCTTCTCCGTTCGAGCCCTTCCTGGTTGATTAAGAGCGCAGGGGGAGCATGAAATGGGCTTCACTGATTGCCTCAACCTCCTTCAAGGACGGGATTTTTCCCAGTCTTTTGAAGGAGACTTGAAGCCCATTATTAAAAGACCCGGTTGGCAGTGGACGATTTGTCCAACTATCGCCCCATAGCCAATGTTCCCTTTTTGGGCAAGGTGATCGAGCGAGTTTCCAGTCGTTCCTGGAGGAGAACCATGTCCTGGATCCTTTCCAGTCCGGGTTCAGGCCGCGTCCATGGGACCGAAACGGCCCTGGTCGCGCTGCATGATGATCTGTTGAGGAGGGCTGACAGGGGTTGCTCTACCCTGCTGGTCCTTCTCGACCTGTCAATACCGTCGACCACGGTATCCTGCTGGAGCGGCTCAGAGGTTGGGATTGGAGGCCAGGCTTTGGCCTGGCTCCGGTCCTTCCTCGGGGTCGCACCCAGCGAGTGAGCTTGGGTGGGAGTTGAAGTTGGCTCCCTGGACACTCTCTTGTGGGGTGCCTCAGGGGTCGCCGCTCCTCTTTAACATCTATATGAAGCTGAGATCATCCGGAGTTATGGAGTCTGCTGCCAAGTACTCTGATGACACGCAGCTCTATCTCTCCTTTTCCACCTGTGCAGTGGAGGCCGTCGAAACCATCGCTGCTTGGCTGCGGAGACTGGCCTGGACCAGGTCCCACAGGCTCAGACTCAACCCAGGCAAGACCGAGGTTATGTTCTTCGGGGCTCTGTCGGAGGGGTACTGTGGCCCTCTTCCCAGTCTGGATGGGTCCGCCTCCAGCTGGCGCAAAGAGTGAGGAATCTGCTGGTCAGGTCGGCCTTACCATCTTAGGCTTATCGCCCAGATTCGCCTAATGATGAGGGCTCCTTGAGGACTGTGGTAACTGGTCATGTCGAGGCTGGATTACTGCAACGCTCTCTACATGGGGCTTCCTTGAACCTTGTTCGGCGACTGCAGCGGGTCCAGAATACGGCGGCCAGGCTGGTGGTAGACCGCGCCACCCCCATCCTGGCTCATAAGGTTCAAGTGTTGGTTTGGCTTACAAAACCCTCCATGGCTTGGCCCCAGCTTATTTGGCGGAGCGTCTCTCCCGACAATTAAATCTGCCCGACCCTCCCGAGCCTCGGTGGCCTTATCACTGCGGACGGTCACTCCGAGGGATGCCCGTAAGGCTAGTACTGTGGGCGGGCTTTCTCGGTTGGCCCCATCCATCTGGAACAAACTTCCCAGTGATTTACGGCTGGCTCCATCGCTGCAGGCATTTAAGAGGAACCTTAAGACCTTTAGAAAGCCTACGGCGATGTCTAAGGTCCCACTCTGTTTTTTTTTTTTTTTTTCTGTTTATATATATTTTTGGATTTTATAACCCCGCCTAACTATTATTGTTCATTGTAGCTTTGGTACTGATGATTCCCTTGTGTTGTTTTAATTGTGATGTTGTGAACCGCCCAGAGTCCCCATTGTGGGAATGGGGCGGTATACAAGTGTAAATAATAAATAATAATAAATAAATAAATAATAAACCAGGCTTGGATCTGCAGAGTGACCTTTTCTCTTTTCCATTCATCCAAAAGAAGGCTGGTGGCTCTAATTTTCCGTGGGCCATGAATCTTCCTCAACTTTATAGAAGCTACCGAAGAGCTGAACTCTATGCCAAAGAGAGGTTCAGCAACGTGGAAAGATCCATTAAAGTACAGACTGAACTCCAGAGTAGTTTCCCAGTCCAAACCATCAGCCTCCATTGGCTCCTCCAGTTCTTTTGGACTGAATATTTTGCCCCCCCAAGCCCGAAAATAAAAAGGCGAGACCACTTCGGCTTTGGGTAGAATGGGCCACAACTTTATTTAAAACTTATTTAACTTGTTCAACTATAATATTTAGGACCTTTAAAGGGGACCTGACCCATAGTGGAAACAGGTAATATTAGGGGATGAAATCCCGTAGCTAAAATGCTCTGTATTCAGAGAGATTCACCCATAGGGAGATGCTGCCCACCTGTTCAGCATCACCCAATAGGGCCAATCTGCTAGCCCGGCACAGCCCTCAGGAGGCCTAATGTCAACTTGCTAACTTTAACTGTTTCCTGAAATTACCAGTGGTGTTAGACTTATTTTAAGGTCTGTCTGGCACCTTAAGGGTGACTTATTAGGGCTTACCTGGATACAATTACCTGTTGCACTACCTGCAAAGTTAGTGGCTGGGATAAAAGAAAGATGTCCATCCCTGTGGAAAAGAGAATGGGATGGGCGAAAATGCATGGCCACTCAGGGCCAATCAGAGTGGCCACCAAAAATTCCCATCCGGCCCCAAATGGCGACCAGCTAATCTTATTCTCTTACCATAGGGAGAGAGGGTGGGGCTGCCAGTCTCACTGAGAAGAAGGCAGGGGTGGGGGAGGGAGCCCTCTTTATAGGCTTCTGTCCCCGGGCAGAAGTCCCTGGATGGGCGTGAAGTTTTGCGCCCAAAGTCTGGGGCTGCGGGGGCAAACTTCCCCACCCCCCAACGAAGTGGGGCTCGGAGCAGCCCTTATCTCCACTGCGGCTCCCCATCGCACAAAGTAAATCATTCTGATAGGGAAACAGACACTTTCTTCTTTCCATAATTAAAGAAGTGGGGTTTTGATATAACTTGATTAGAGCTTCTCCGTTCGCCAAGAAGGATTTGTGTATGAATATCACAAATCATATTGACAGGATAAAGTTACAATAACTGCCACCTTGGGGCACAAGTTTTTGTTTTGATTTTTGAATAACTAAATCACCAATATTTCTGTGTGCCCTGTTTCTGCACGTATCTATGGAGCCTTGTGGCACAGTAGTTAAACTGCACTATTGCAATTTTTTAAAAAAACCCTCTGCTCTTGACCTGCATTCAATCCCAACGGAGTTAGGTAGCTAGTTCAAGGTTAGATCAGTCTTGCATCCTTCTGAGGTTGGTAAATTGCAAATGCAGCTCGCTGGGGATGGGGCAAGGGGGATGCGTAGACTCCGTAATTGATCTGTAAAACTCCCAGAGAGTGCTTTAATTTCTATCGGGGGGGTATATACTCAGAACATTTTCCTTTTGCTTTTAGTCTGAAACAATGTATTGTCTTTTTTTTAACTCTAGAAGTCTCAGAGGTGGGGGAGGGGCACATTTTTCTTTTAGTTCTGCCTTCATGGTAAGAAATCTAACAGAGAATTCCTCATTGTGCCACTTTGTCAAAACAGCCTGAATAAACAAGAACAAGGAATTTTTGCACATTTAGTCAGCATTTTTTCCACCCAAAAAGTGGCTTTTCAGGCAGCAGAAGCTGGAGGAAAAGATTGTTCTGACCACAGACTTTTGTTCACTCTAGCTTTAGTTCTACCCCTTATTAGGGATGGGCATTTCATTTCAGAACCAGTAGGTTATGAAACAAATCACACAAACCCAGGTGGTCCTCGGAACCGGCTGATACACACAGATCCAATTGTTTTACCTTTGTCTGTCTTGCACAGAGTTAAAATTTAAGGAGGAAGCATGCTGTGACATCATCCTTTCCTGCTTCATGCTGCTGGCCAGTCAGAGAGGGAGGTGGGATGATGCCAGTCCTTGCACAACTCCTGATTGGCCAGCATCACAGATCTAGCACAGATGATGTCGCAACATGTTTCCTCGTTGGATTTTAACCCTGTGCGAGACAGAGAAAGGCTTGCATGGTTCGTTTCATAACCTACTGGTTCCAAAATGAAATGCCCATCCCTACCCCTTATCACTTGAACTCCATCCACATGCACCAACAAATCCCATATCTTATTTACAGGATGTGGCTTAAAATATTTGTTTAATTGGGAATAGGAGATCCTATGGTGTGCACACATAAAAAAGGTTCATTGCACACAGTAGGTTCATTTTCCAGACCACCTTGTCTTCAGATTAGCCTTGTATTTGCTGCAGCTATTAAGAGGTTGAGTTGAGTTATTTTAAACGGGGGGGGGGCATATTACCAATGCGTGACTTGCTAAGCGTGAACCTCTTGGCATGCTTTCTCTATAATTATGTACTTTTGGAAGAGCAGCCTACAAAGACTGTTGACTAAGGCTAATATTATAAAAGCATTATATTTAGTGGAATTATCAAGCAACGCTAAAATGGACATATGTTAGGCTGAAAAATTACACTGTATTAAAATCTATACACACACACCTGAACACACATGCACAAACACAAACACACTGATGGTTTTGGTTGTGCCTTTGTAGAACAGGTGACTAAACATTCTCAAAGGAAAACTATAGGAGCAATAGGAAAATTCTGCTGCCCTGATATCTGTTGGAAGTAAAACTCTGCCAAGAATATAGGCATGAAAAATTTCTCTGTTGCCTTGCGGACAATTTCATTTTCCAGGAGGTGGAAGAAGAAACATGAACACTGTCTATTTTGGACCTGATTCTCACCAGCAGGGAAGTACTGATCAGTCAAGTGGAAGTTATAAGAACCATGGTGAGAGTGGCCACATCCCCTTGGGATTTATATATGCTTAGTGCAGTCAGCTACTCACTTGGAACTTCAGAAAAACTGATTTTGATACGCTTAAATATGCACTGGGTAATACGCTATTGTTGGATACACTCGGTGAGAGCAGAGTTCATAATGAAGGGCAGTTTCTTAAAGGTAAAATATGTTGAAGGCACTGGAAAAAAATATTTCCAGCAAGGATGGAAAATGGGAGCCATCTTAACCAGATTTCTGCACACGGAGCATAGGAATACACTGTGATTTCAATGGGATATACATGAGAAAATTATGCACAATGAGATTCCCAGGATGGTGGAGTAGAGAACATGACAGAAAAGGGTTTGAATCCCAACTCAGCAATGGAAACCCACTGGGGGAGTTGAACTGGTAAAACCAGTCCTTAAATATATCACCTTGTAAACCCCATTGGGTTCAATATAAGTCAATAACTTGACGGCACATAACACACACACATGCATAAGAAATTGTTTCAATGATACATGGATTTTTTTTTTTTAGAACATGTGTTGGTGAAAGGGAAAGGAAATACTCCAGGGTAAAATTCACTTTACTTCTGGAGATAAATGAGGCATAAAGCATGAAGTAAAAATTATGAATATATCTGAGGCGGGGTGTGTGGATGTGATACTCCATATATTTTGCATTTTGAGCCAGAAATATTTGTATTTTTCTTTTTTCTTTTTATTTGTATTTGTGTTCTTGTATCCTGTTCCTTAAACAAAAATTAAGAAAAAGAAATGGGAAACAGGTACAAAAATGGTTGGAGAACTAGAGTTTATAACCAGTTATAACTTTGTGCTTGTATCTCTCCTTGTGTGATTACATTGACACGGTGGCATCAATTGTTAGTTCCCATCCCTCATATATTCTAGATGGTGTGCCATACATGATTACATGGAAGTTATGCTCTTTTCTTAATGGCTCTCATTCTCTTTTAGCTTTGATGTTGTCTTCTAACGGTGTAAGATACCCCTCATTTCCCTGTTCTCAAACTTGACTATGTTTTAATTGTACTGGACTGTATATTGCCCCTCATTATTGCAAGCCACCTTGGGTCCTTTTTCCAAAGATAAAGGCAGGGTAAAAATACTCATGCATACATAAATAGAATTCTATCCCAGAAATAAATATGTGAACAGAACCCCTAATCAATAAAGAGGGAACACTACCAGGTTGTTGTGAAGTCCAAAGAGGTGAAATCATGTATCTTTAAATTAGTAGAGACTTTGTGGGTCACTCTAATGCATAGGATACTTCCATAAAAGCAGTCAATCCATTAGACCCTATTACTACCATCCAAGTGGACAGAAAATGTATCATTCTCATGCATCTTCAACTACTTGTATGTTTCCTCTTGACCTCCAGCACTGCTACACTGGGACTTAGAGAAATGAATACTGATGATCCTTGTCATCTGACAAATTGACTCTAACCATGGTGGCAAATTGCTACAGAAAAAAAAAGAAAATAAGCACCCCATACTCTAATAATTTCTATGTCAAAAAAGAGAGAAAAAGTTTCCTTACATACATTTCTTGCGACGTCCACAAAAATGTTGCTTTTGAAACCTTCCGTGGTGGTAATCATGAGCTTGAGCGTGATATTCGTGGGCAGCGTGATTTCTGTGATGGCCAAGGGGAACATGATGGGGGGTTGCATCTACTCTGTACCGGTGAACTTTCTCTTCAGCTGTCCGTTTGTATAATACATGCGGGTGGTGTCCAGCCGGTGGCGTGTACTGGTGTTCCTGCGCTAGGTGTTGAGGTAATGGAGATATAAGGAAGTCATTCTCTTGTGTCCTTATCAAACCTGACTAAAGAGATAAATATAAAGAAAAGTGAAAGTTATAAATAGATTCATCCAGATAACTGGTTATAGATAGAGTGGGTCACCAAATTTGCTGCATTGACTTGGTGGATGGTGACCAGCAAGGATTGATTCATCATCTAAGATTCCCTACGCAAGAGCTAAGACTTGAACAACACAATAAGACCCACTTCTGCCTAGTCAGAAGAAAACAGAAGCTGTGTCTTTTCTACAAACACTGTCAAAACTCAGCCATGTAAGCTATAGATTGGGAAAATGAGAAAGAATGTGATTGAAGGAGGGCAAAACCACACAAATTAAGCAAATGTTTGGCTACCACAATAATGACTGGCCATGGTTTAAAAATAATCCCAGACAAAGTTCATGGACTCTTCAGTACTGGATTAGGTGAAGAAAATTGGTGAATGATAACACATATTTCAAAGTACAAGAACGGTGTCAAAGGACGTAGCATATGTCAATGCACATCAGTCTGTAACTACTGATAAAGTGTCTACTCAAGCACATGGAATTTCCCAGGGAAATCAGCACAAGCTAAACCCATACTTAAATTGACGTCAATGAAGTGGTCCTTAGTTTACTCAGACAAATCTTAACATCAACACATTTGTAAGCAAGGCAACATATCTATTCAATTACAGTGGTACCGCTACTTATGAGTTTAACCCATTCTGAATGTAATCTTTTAAACTGAACAACTCTTAAGTAGAACAGCCCTATCTAAAAAAAATCTTTAAAAAATTGAAAAATTGAAAAAAGTAAAAAAAAAGTAGGTAGAGAAGACTGCATCTAAATTTTGTAAGGCAGCAGCTAAAATGCCAACAGTTTTTCTCTCTTAAGTCAAATTGCTCTTAAGTCGAGCCACTTGTAAGTAGAGGTACCACTGTACTTGGGCCTTTTGGAAGGTCACAAGGGGAAGGAACTCTGAACTCTGCTATCACTTTACTGATTTTAGGTCCAAAAGGTTTCCCCTCTTGCCTCTTCATTTTCAAAGAAATTCACGAAGTCTACCCAATGTTGTCTGATTCTTTTTTCTGCATAAAATTTTTGCTGCCTGTGAAGGAACACAGGGTACTCATTCTTGGCAAGGATGTGATTCATTGGGGCATGGAGATGCATTTCCCTGCAGGGGACAGAAGTGATATTTTAATCCTTATGGTTTATGTCATCAGTTATTATGAAATGACACCATCCATAGGCTGCTCTGCGTAAAAGAGAGAAGAGGACCTAATAATCATCTGGTATTCAGAACCAGCAAGAGAGCATCTGCTAGCCAATTCTGCTCCCTCCAAGAATAAGGGGAAGAAAGAAATTCAGTTAATCTGTTTTTTATTTTCCCATTTTAAAGGTTTCCAGTGTCTGCATTTATTCCTAGAGGCTTCATTTCACAAATGATTTGAACCATCTGGAAGGGAATCGTCTGGGTTTCCCTTTTATGAACCTGCCCGCGATGTTGTGCTCCAGTGTAGGCGCAATCATAATCTCAGCGTTTCTCATCACAGCGGAAGGCTGAGAAATCCAGAGATAGGGGAAGAGCTCAGCTTGCATTAGGACAGTCCACTGATTAAAGGAGCGTTAGTTGATTAATATTGCCTGATTGGGGCAGGTTGTCTACGGAGTTTGGAAAAAGAACTTGCCGGAAGGGTATCCTAGCCAGGCGATTGCAAGAGTTGCACTATGAACGGGTGACTTTGCAAAAACTTTAATTCTCTGTAAAGGAAAGTTCCCCCTCTGGGGACTCCTGATCTTATGTAGTAGTCAACAGTAAATTGAAACAAAAAGAAAAAATCAACCAAAGAGAAATTAAAGATAAGAAGTGTGTCTCTAACAGTCTGAAGAAAAAACGGTAGTCAATCCTGCTTATAACTCCATCATGTTTATGAGAAATCTTGAGTGCGCTTTGAAAAGGCAAGTAGTATAATGTTTGGGGAAGAATAAGGAAGGCATATAAAATGCACATGTGTGGCAAAAGGTGTGGGTTTCAACCCCCACCCCCCAGCCCAGCCAAAGGAATACAAGTACCTGTGCAAGAGGATAGAATCAACCTCAGGGCTTTCTTCAGCACTTCTGAAAGGAAGTGCTTCTTCACACCAGGCATAATTAAACTGTGGACTTCATCCCCTCAGGATGTGGTGAACGTTGTCAGCTTATGTGGCTTTAAAGGGAGTGACGTCAAACTCTTGGAGGGTTGCATAGAGCAGTGGTTCTCCACCTGTGGGTCCCTAGAGGTTCCTGGACTGCAACTCCCAGAAGTCTTCATCATTAGCTGAGCTGGTCAGGGTTTCTGGGAGTTGCAGTCCAGGAACATCTGGGGAGCTGCCGGTCCGGTTGAGAACCAGTGACATAGAGCCATGGAATACTGGAGCAGGAAGGGGGGAAGCTAGAAGGCCAAGGAATCCAACCCTCTGCTCAATGCCAGAATCCAAATCTCTTTGGCAGATGGTGGATGGATGTACATTGTACACTGTGTTCTGTATCAGACGTCATATGCATTTTAGTCCTGGTGAATTGCTTGGGAATGCAAGCAGGAAGGGATACTTGCATCTGGTTGGGGGCTAAGGGAACAGAATGCTGGACGAGATAACTTTACAGTATGAAAGCCCAGCTCTTCTTTTGATCATACTATAAATAGGCATATTACCCCAAAGGTAGCTTTTGATGGATATTGAAAGAAATGTAAGAATTGGCATGTACCCTGAATAGGTAGCATTCCTTTGATTCAGAGTGAATACATGGTATGGCAAAGACCCCCGTTAACCACAAAAGTGAAGCAACACCTCTAACAGATCTTTTTTATTCTATTTAGCATTCATAGAGCTCAAAAGATGGCTTTTCATTTGAATATGTAAGCTGAATTCCTGGTTCCAATGGAGAAATTCAGTATATATTCTCAATATCAATCGCTACATCAACCATTTCAAAAAACTGTGGAACACAAGTGAAAGGCTTCTAACACAATTTAGGTAGTGTTTTTGGTCCTCAACATAGTTTATTAAATGTTAAATACTATCATACAATTCTAGCTGCCTAGATGCCCTAAGTACATCCGATCTCGCCTGATTTCGGAAGCTAAGCAGGGTCAGCCCTGGTTAGTACTTGGATGGGAGACAACCAGGGAATACCAGGTGCTGTAGGTGCCTGGAGTAGGAACTGGCAAGCCACTCCAGTATTCCTGCCAAGAAAACTCCATGGACATGGAGTAATGACACAACAAACACATCATACAATTGGTTAAAGTGTGTATGTGACTGTGGAAAGATAAATGCTAAATGGCCTTTGAGTTGATCAGGTTTTAGGGTGTATCTCCCTGCCTTAATTTTATTTCTTTTCTTTTTCCTTGATATGGCATAACCCCATTGCTGAGAACCTGGCCACAATGTTAAGATCTATAATGCCCCCAAACTAGATCGCACTGCATACCCCAAGGTCATCATTAAAACAGGCTTTAAAAGCTTTTTTAAAAAGGAAAGATATAATTTTTTTAACAAATGGAAACTAAGATGTGTGTGGAAGTACACTCCATATTCTGAAATGGAGAAGAAACATGGGGAGAACCAACACTTGTTCTGTGGTATAAACAAGCTTTACAATCAGAACAAATTCATATTCTAAACCACAACTTTGGGGTGTTCAGACACACCACTGGTCCTAATTTATCAAAAGTCAGTCTGTTTCTGTGGTTGTCCTTCTTTGTTGATGATGTATTTATGCCTAGGTGCCCTAAGTACATCCGATCTCGCCTGATTTCAGAAGCTAAGCGGTGTCGGACCTGGTTAGTACTTGGATGGGAGACCACCAGGGAATACCAGGTGCTGTAGGCGCCTGGAGTAGGAACTGGAAAGCCACTCCAGTATTCCTGCCAAGAAAACTCCACAGACATGGAGTCATGAAGAGTCAGTCATGATTGTAAAGACACAACGCAATGCACATTTATGTCTGGCACAACTAAGACTACTCAGAAGTCGGTTCGAAATTCAGATTTCAGAAACAATACAAGAGGCCAAGACTTTGGGGGGGGGGGTTACAGAGAAAGCAGAGGACAGAACCACTTTTGGCCCTACTGATTGAGGCAACAGGCACAAAGCCTTCCAAGCTCTACCTTTCTTTCAAATATATGGTGAGCTCAAGTGCATATGCTCACTGGTTATCTTGTGAGTACTCTGCCCCCAGCTTTTGGTGCACTGATGTTTAGAAGCCCAAGAGCCATATGAACACTCATGTGAGGAAACTTTGAGCCAGAGTATAAGGCTGATACTTCACGTCCATCTCATCATTGTTCACGGTCCCGCTGGGGACCGGTATGAAGAAATCTAACCACACGTCCATTGCAGTATGAAAGGAGTTTGTCCCGACCACGCCCCCTGAACTGCGATCTAAGCGGGATGAGAGATTTCCCTCCCTGGCCTCAGGAATCTCCTCATCTCGCTTCTTGTTCCGATACGAGTGCCCGTGAGGTAAGGCTCCTCACGCAATGTGCCATTCTCCAGTACATTCCCTAATGGGGAAAGAGCTCAGAGGACTGTGAATATCAGTGCTGTTAGAGCAGTACAATGAGGGTACTGATGACCTTGAGAGGTGGGGACATGGAGAGCAAAGTGCCATTCGCTAGTACATTCCCTATGGAGTCAGCAACGCAGTGCAGAGAGATTAAAAGACAAATGCCTTAAACTTAGCTCTGTAACGCATTGAAGGCAAGGCTTCGGAGAATCGAAACATCAAAAAATGGAAGGTCGGGCCGAAAAGAAAAATGGAGAACAAAGGCATGGGATTTCACATTTCATCATGGAACGAGGATGTGCAGAAACAGTCATGCCAGTATCATCAATCATGCCCGTGTGTACACGGGAATAGGGACAAAGCCACAAGAAGACCACGTGACCACGACCAACATCAACACACAATGAACTTCCTCCCGGGATGAGAGTGGACATGAAGTAACAGTCTAAGATGGAAATGGGTGAGACTGTCATAAAGAGGACTTTCATAAAGAGAACAGAGCACTGTTTTCTATCATCCCTGAATGCAGGGCACACAATAATGGGCTCAAGTTACAGGAAGCCAAATTTCAGCTGAATATCAGGAAAAAAACTTCTTAACTGTTAGAGCAGTTCAATGAGGGTACTGATGACCTTCAGAGGTGGTGAGTGCTCCAACACTGGGGACATTCAAGAGATATTTGGACAACCATCTATCAGATAAATTCAATTTGGGTACCTGCCTTGAGTAGCGAGTTAGACTCTATGGCAGGCATGTCCAAACTAGCTATCTCAATACCATCTGGTGTGATTAAACATAGTTCATGTTGCAATTTTCTGCCTCGAAGACTAATAAGAAGGCCATCCATTGGATTACTGGGCAATTTTCAATGGCTCTTAAAACATATACACCATGGAGTCCTTTTTTTAAAAAAGTTACTAGCTTGTATTATCTTGTTTAACTTGCATCCAAACCAAATACTGGATGGCTGATTTCTCTCCTCCAAATTCTGACTTTCATAGCTGCAGAAAACTCCATGAAGTGTTAAACAAATTACAAGCAACAGTTCATACATATGCATGTCTGACTGGCCACATATTCACATCCCAGATGCAAATAATGAAGTATGAATTGGAGCCACATGAAATCCAAAACCTGGGGCATAAGAGGGCAATCAGACCAATGACCTGAGCTCCATGCTATAGAAACCAAGCTAACTGGTGCAGGATGTTCAGTACTAGAGATGGGCACGAAACGAACAATTTTTCGTTTCTGTTTTCATTTTTTTCGTTTCATTAGGCAACGAAACGACAAACAAAATTTGTCTCTAAAATGAAACGAACAGAAACACCAGAAATTTTGTCGTCCGTTTCGTTTTCGTTACGGCAATACATTGAACTGCTTTTAATGCTTAAAAAAATTACAAAAAATTAAATAAATGGTAACGAAACAGTAACAAAACAAACAAAAATGAAAATGATTTTTTGCAAAAATTCACGAAAAATGGAAACGAACCGAAACGGACCCCCTAAATGACAAATGACAAACGAAACACCATTTTTTGATTCGTGCCCATCTCTATTCAGTACTAAATCTCTCCTTGGTGTGATGACATTAGCAACATCAGATTCTTGGGACAACCTTGTCCTGAATGTCATGGATAATACTTAAGGGAAACACACACTTCCTCCCACAACAATTCTAAACGACAAGATTGGTCCTCGATCAGTTTTTTTCTCAATTTCTTTGGTCTTCAAGGCAGCCATGGGAAAGTCAAACCGGATCAATCTGAATAGGAGAAGGGGTTAATTGCCCCCTCGGCATCATTTTGCCAATCTGATTCCCCGATGCTTTGTAAAACAAACTCATCCTTGTTATCAAAAGTGACTCATATTACCCATGTTCAGCAAGTTAATTTTTAATTTTATTTTATTTTTGTAAAAAGGTAGACTTGAAATACAAAATGCCCTCAAATAGCTCCCACATATAAAATGCCCCCAAGTATAAGACAACCCCCACTTCAACCCCCCAAAATTATAGTTTCACAACTGCACAGTTCTTTTCTCCACTTACCTGCATGTATAAGACAACCCTCAATTTTTAGTCTAATAATTTTAGACAAAATATAGTATACACAGAAAAATACTGAACTTCCTAAACACTGTGCATAAAAACATCTAAACCCATACATATACATTTATAAGAAGGGCAGTTCTATATAGGCATTTTTGTATACAGTGGTACCTCTACTTACAAATTTAATCCATTCCAAATACATGATCTTAAGTCGAACAATTCTTAAGTAGAGTTATCGTATCTAATAAATTAAATTAAATTAAATTAAATTTAAAAACACATTTGTAAGTAGAGCAGACTGCATCTAAAATTTGTAAGGCGGCAGTTAAAACGCCAATGGTTTTCTGCTCTTAAGTTGAATTGCTCTTAAGTAGAGTGGCTTGTAAGTAGAGGTACCACTGTATTTGAGACAGTTTTAGCCTCAACTCCTGCCTGCCAACATCTCCATGTGCAGGAGCAATCCTGTGATTAGGAGCTCTGATTTCTCAGAATCTCCAGTTGCATGGAGACACCCTGGGTAACAGGAAGTGAACTTCTCAGACTCCTTCTCCCAATGGAAGCAGCAATCTTCAGGAGTTGAGCTAGAATGTTCTCCATTCTTGTGCTTCCAAATTAATCCATTTTTAAAAATTGGAGTGGTGAGGTCTGAGCTGTCCTTACCAACAGGCAAAGTGAGCCGCGTGGTGCAGTGGTTAAATGCCTCTACTGCAGGTAAAACCATGCTCACGATGACCTGGGGTTCAATCCCAGGTAGCAGGCTCAAGGTTCACTCAGCCTTCCATCCTTCAGAGGTTGGTAGAATGAGTACCCAGCTTGCTGGGGGCAATGTGTAGCCTGCATACTGTAATGAAACTGTAAATTGCCCAGAGACTACTTAAAGTGGTATGGGGCAGTATATAAGCAGAACACTTTGCTTTTTGCTTTTTTGCAACCATCTCTAGTGGTAGGTTCTAGGACCTCTCTGCTTCTGCATCCTCCCTGCGCCTCCCGGCTATGTCTGTTCTTTTGGGATAGAGATAAGTGTCTATCTCTCCACCTTTCTGGTCCATCTAAAGCAGATGAGGGGAAACTGCCCTTGAAGGTATTAAGCGAAGAGGACGCCAGATATTGAGTCATAGTAAAGGAAGCCATGGCTTTCCATTTTCTAGACCTGAGCAGGCCCAAGGATTTTTGGGAGATCATATTCACCAGGTCACTGTTCATCAGAAGCAAGTTGATAGTGTATAATAAGAAACCAGCCTGAAAGCCTCAGCATCATGAAGGACTCAACCCCCCTGGCAGTAAGGAAGAAGGTACAATCTCCAGTCCCAAGAGCTTCTACAGAGAGAATGGAATGTCACCCCATCTTGTCCCTCAACCCCAGGTAACAGAGTATCTTGGATTAACCTTGACTGAAGATAAAAGTGCCGAATCATTAGGAAGGAAATTCAGAATGGTCTTGGTTGAAAAAGAAAATTAAAGAGAAGCAGCAAATAAGGACTCTGTGGCTCTGCAAAATAATAGAACGGAATGCACTCAAATAATGAACTAAACTATTGACAGACTTTGAATGTGGAATGCCCTATGAATGACCAACTTGGGACATTTTGCAGAGTGTGCATATGCATGTTGTATTTAGTGTAATGGCAAAGCTTTGCTGCAGACTCTATATTTTTCAGCTTCAAATGTTCGGCTGTATTACCCAACGTGGCATTTTAGTTCCCCCCACAAATTAAAGGATTGTCGGCAGGGCTGAACCTTCAAACAACCGTTCTGTTCTCCGGCTACAAGAGCACTCAGTTCCAGTTAGTGCCACGAGAATGAACACAATTTCTGAACGTTCAGCAATGGTTAAAAAGCAAGGTAACAAAACTTCCCTCTAATTATTTAGATATGGACAGAGAGAGAGAGAAGGTTGCACTGAATAGCTTCTTTGTGCTTTGGCAGTTGACTGGATCTTTTAAAAACATCTCTGAAACATCCGCTTCCATCTTTGTGTAGCAATGATGCAGTATTTTAATCCATTTCCTGGGTTAAAAGATTTTTTTTTTCAAAAAAAAAAAATAAAGAGAGAGAGAAAAGCATACATTGTTTCTGTATTTGTAAGGCTGTGTGCTGAATATTTCACTGATATGCTCTGAAATTCTTAAGGTTTCTCTTTAATGTGAAATGGAAAACATAAGAAATTCCCAATTCTCATCTTGAGCATCTTGATGAATTACAGGCTATATTCCAGGCAAAAGCAAAACAAAAACAAAAAATAAAGAATACAAAATCATTGTGGCATCTTAAAGACTCACACAGCTCATTTTTAATGTGACCTCTCGTGAACAAGTCCACTTCTCATAAGAGTCTCAGGAAATAACATGGCTACCTCTTCTAAAACTACACGATACATGCAAGTATCTCATTCCCTTTCTAGGATTTTAAAGCCCATTTTTGAACAAGAGATTTGCTAAAACAGCAGATTGAAGTGAAGACAGTCTAGAAGCAAACCACAGAATTGCCAGATTAGCAGCATCTCATTGCCTGAGATTTCAGGGCCAACACTGGAATGGGAGATAGAAGCTTGTGATGTCACTAAGAGCTTTTTCACACGACCCCTAAGATCCGCTGGCCACGTAAATTCGGACCAGAGATCTTAGGGGTTTGTCGCTGTTCCTGTGTTCCCACCCCTTCCACACTCCTGGCTGCTGTCTGCATGAGGGGAGGGAGAAAAAAAGGAAGAAAAGAATGCCGCTCACCTCCGTTCTGCCGTCTTGCTTTGCTCCCGGCACTGCATTCAGATCTCTTAAAGGGGCGTGGGGCAAAAATAGAACAAACAGAAGCGAGGAGAGCCCAGCACTCACTACGTTACATCCGCATCAGGAATTTTCACCCCCGGAGAGCAGGTACTTGAAAAGTGCGCTGGGACGCACTTAGGTGGGCGTGGTCACACTTAATTTTTTGTAAACTCCGGAGCTGGTGGGGAAACAATTTTAAGCTCTGGATCTGGGAGCCATTTGCGGTGGAGTTTAGGGGTCGTGTGAAAAGGCCCTATGTTAGGGGTTGGAATCCATTGGAACATATAGTGGAAATCTGGGGTCCAAGTTATATGGGCCCAGGATCCATGTGAACATGGCTAACTCAGGAATAGGGCAGTCATCAGCTGCCATTCCTACTAGGGTCTACATCAGTGGTTCTCAACCTGTAGGTCCCCAGATGTTCCTGCACTACAACTCCCAGAAATCATCATCACTTGCTGAGCTGGCCAGGATTTCTGGGAGTTGCAGTCCAGGAACATCTGGGGACCTACAGGTTGAGAACCACTGGTCTACATTCAGTGTGACTTGATCTGCAGCTGAGATAGCATGTAGGGTGCTCTTCAGGCTATCTCCCACTCCTACTTGATGGAGCCTCGTAGCACAGTGGTTAAATGCCTGTACCGCAGGTGAAACTGTGCTCACAACCTGGGGTTCAATCCCAGGTAGCAGGCTCAAGGTTCACTCAGCCTTCCATCCTTTTGAGGTCGGTAAAATGAGTACCCAGCTTGCTGGGGGGGGCAATGTGTAGCCTGCACACTGTAATTAAAATTGTAAACCACCCAGAGACTACTTAAAGTGGTATGGGGTGGTATATAAGCAGAACACTTTGCTTTTTATAGCTCCATTATAGTCCATGAAAAATTCTAGGAAGAGCAACAGACAAGGACTTCTTCCGTGTCCCAACTCAACACACCTGTGAAGGTGGTGGAGTCAAAAGGTAGGCCTCTCCTGATGATCTTAATAATACCCAGGCAGGCTCATGAGGGGAGATATGATCCACAAGCAGTTCAGGGACTTCAGGTTAAATGGTGGTGGCCAAACTTTGGCCCTCTAGATGTTTTGGATCACGACTCCCACAGTCCTTTGTCATTGGCCATATAGGCTTGGAATTCTGGGAGTTGTAGTCCAAAATATCTGGAAGGCCAAAGTTTGGCCACTACTACCAGCACTCTGAATTGTACTTAGCAACAGATGAGCAGCAAGTGGAGCGGATGTAACCCAGACATTGTATGATCCTGTAACCACAGTCCCATTTAGAAATCTGGCTGCCACGTTCTGGACCCACTGTAGTTTCCAAATAATTTTGAAAATAATTGCTGGATCCTCAGAACATGGCGAAAATTGCCCCCCCATGCCTCTTAGAGGGAATGAGAGGGATTTTTAGGTAGGGAAACTTCTTGTCTAAGCTTCCTTGTCCATGCACTGAAGACAGAACCAAGATTCAAGACTAAAGTCAACAGCCAGAAATGGAACACAATTTTCAGTTGAAGTCTGCATGGGGGGGGTCCTCCAGGATTCAGTAAATGGCACAGTATTAGTTGTCGGAAATTTCACAATGGAGATTATGAAACATTGAAAAAGACAAAATTACCTCAAAGAACATGCACAGTAGAGAAGTACCCTGGACCAGTATTCATTTCTTCAGTTGCCCACAGTTTACCATAGCCCAATATACTTCATTCGTTTGTTCGTTCATTTGTTTGTTCATTTGTTGATTTGTTCATTCATTTGATTCTAATCCCCTCACTTAGTGAGAACTCACTACTCTGGGAGGTATAGAAAGAAAATAAATCCGTAACAACACTATCACCCCCAACAGCAATATAAAATTACGAAACAATATTTTAAAAAAATGCTTGAAAAGACAAATTACAAAAGAGAGACAGAGAAAGAGACAGAGGGAGAGAGTCAAGAAAATTAAATAAAGTCAAAGGGTGACAAAAGAAGAATACAGTGGTAGCTTGTATAAAGGAATTAATTCGTTCCAAATGAAATTATGTTAAACAAATTTTCCTTTATATAATTTTCCCCTAGGAGTGCATTGAAAACAGAGTAATCCCTAATTGTGACCATTTTTATGTTGTACGGATTCGCCCCATAGGCGATTCTGTTAAGCAAATTTCCCCTATCTCTGGAATTTTTTTATGTTGTACAGATTTTATGTTTTACCAACAGGGGTCCACTCTAACAGAATCCTATCTCAGGGGCAAGATGTTTTGAAAGGCCTCTTTATTGAGTTCTGCTTTGGCATTTTTTTTTCTGAAAATAGGGAGGGATCAGGCCTGGCTACACATGAATTCCAGAGGGGTTGGGCCACCACTGAGAGGGCCTGATTTCTAGTTGACAGACTCTTGATGTGGCCATTCTAGAGATCCAGTGACCTTTTGGATTCCTGTATGGAGAAGGGATGTGTTGGACCCAATGGCCTTATGGTCCCCCTCTCCAACGGAATACAGTGGTACCCCGACTTAAGAGCAGCTCGACTTAAGAGCAGCTCGACTTAAGAGTGGAAAACTGTTGGTGTTTTAACTGCCACCTTACACATTTTAGATATGGCCTGTTCGACTTACAAATACTGTATATACTCGAATATAAGCCTAGTTTTTCAGCCCTAATTTTGGGCTGATAAAAGGGGCCCTCAATTTATATCCGGGTCAATACTTTTAGCCACTGAGGCAAGTGCTTGGGTCGGTGGCCAAAAGTCATTTTAAACATTGTGTGCCGCTTCTCATGACCCCCCCCCTTTGCATCACAGGGGAGCAGTGCACGATGTTTAAAATGACTTTTAACCACTGACCCAAGCACTTGCATCAGTGGCTAAAAGTCATTTTAAACATCACACACCACTCCCCCAACTCACAAAGGAGGAGCTGCCAGGTCCTGTTGTGTTTCCCACCCTAGACTTATACTCGAGTCAGTAAGTTTTCCCAGTTTTGGGGAGTTAAATTAGGGGCCTCGATTATACTATCTATCAGTGTGTATCTATATCTCTATATCTCTATATCTCTCTATATATATCTGTCTATCTATCTATCTATCTATCTATCTATCTATCTATCTATCTATCTATCTATCTATCTATCTATCTATCTATCTATCTATCTATCTATCTATCTATCTATCTATCTATCTATCTATCTATAATTTTAACCTATTTTTTCAATGTTTTAGATAGGTAACCCAACTTAAGAGTAGTTTGACTTAAGAGCATGCATTTGGAATGGATTAAATTTGTAAGTTGAGGTACCACTGTAATTCTAGGATTCTAGGATTCTAGGTCGGTCCGCTGTGGATTCTTGGGCTCTATTCAGACAGCCAGTTTAACATATACAGCTCAGAAACAGGGTCATGGTTGGTTTCTGCCCTGGGCGTTCCATCCTCTAAATGGGCAGAATGATCTATCTACCTTGCTTCCATGAGCCACCATCCCCTTTCTGATGACAATGCCCCATAGGATTTCCTGTACTGTATCAAAAGCAATGGGGAATCCTTGTCACTTTTCCCCACCCCCAACCCAAATAAAACCAGTTTATTTGCAGGTCTGTGGAGGAGGCAGCAGGGAAAGTGTAGTAAATGTCATCCTTCTCCAGCAATCGCCCATGTGAAGGAAAGAAGCATTCTTTGCCCATATGAATCCCATTCAGATATTAAAGGGTGATAAAGCAGTAAATTTCATTCCCGTTGGCTAGAATTCAAGGAGTGTTAAATCTGAATTCCAGAACTCCAGTATTTCTGTTGTAGCTCAACAAGTTTTTAAAATATACATATACATCTCCTTTATTTCCCCCCTTCAAGGTTTACCTTTAAAAGACTACGGCAACGTGTATAGTAAGCCAACTAAACACACTAAAATGTCCAGTTTTTAAAAGCAAGCATAAGCTAAAGTGCAAAACATAGCTGTTCATGTACAACTGAGTCATCATTGTGTTGTTTGTTAAATGGGATGCATGTTTGAGCCAAAAATCCAGAATTATAAAATTGACTTTAACAGAGCTCTGCTAACCTGGGATTTCTCTGTTGCTGTATACAGAAACCAGAGCTTGGATGCAATTTGTTGCCATTAATTCCTTATTGCCTTAATTAAAGAATAGGCAAATTTCATGATGACTGCAATGCAACGCAATTCTTTTTTGCATTATAACTGTTGTAATTGCTCTTTTTGTTACAGGTGGTATGACATCACTGCTTAAATGACTTTTGCAGCATAGGTCACCATCTCTAACTTGTAGTTACCATGGACTGAAATTCAACTTGGGGGACTTACTGTCAATCCAGACTTAAGTCATACTGGTAACGTGACTCAGGGTGCTTCCCCTATGAACTGGACTTGACTCAGAACTCAGAACCTGCCCTTCCCCTCCCTTTTTATGAGGGGGAAAAGCTTGTTTTTAACAGGGAATCAGACTTGGGGCTTGGGGCTCAGGACTTGGTAGCCACAATGGGACTTGGCACTTAGTATCAAAAGACTTGTCAACATCCCAGATAGATACATTTGAAAGGACAGTTATACTGGTAGATAATTACAATGGAACCTTGTAAGTCATATAATCATAAAAATATGGACCTGGAAGGCACCAAGAGTCACTGAGCCCAACCCTTGCCATAGTTGAAGGATCCTTGATAAGTAGCCATCTGATATCTACTGAGAAACATCCAGGAAACCCCACCACCTCCACGGTAGTCCATTTCACTGCCAAACTGCAATGACTTCCAAGATATAGGCGGGTGCTCAGCCAAAATCTCCTTTCTCATCATTTGAATCAATTGCCTTAAGTCCTACCCTCTGGACTTACAGAAATCAGTCTTGCTCCATATTCTGCTTGACAGCTCTTCAGATATTGGAAGATAGCTATGATATCAATTCTCCACCTCACCCCCCCCTTTATTACATGCCCTTTTGCTGAGCCAGGAGGAGGAGGAGGAGGAGGAGGAGGAGGAGGAGGAGGAGGAGGAGGAGGAGGAGGAGGAGGAGGAGGAGGGAAGAGGTAGACAAATAGGTGGGATGTCATAGTGCTGCTGCCCCCATATTTCACATTGAGTGTAATTTTCAAGCCACTATTGGATAACCACCAGCCAGGGCTGCTTTGATTGGATCCCTGCATTGAGAAAGGCATTGGACTCAATAGCCTTAATCTCCTTCATGCCCCCAAGACAGAGACAAAGGAGGTATTCTGAAATCCACTTTCAGCTGGACTGCTAGTTGTGTGTGGAATTTCTTGTAGCCACCACACTGCGAAACCGGAGGATTGAAAATGTAGCCCTTTTAAACTACAGTGCCCAGAGTCTTTCAGCCAGTATGGGAATTCAGTCCAAGAAAGTACAAGTTTCAATGAAAAAAGCCACCTGTACCAACAAGGACATTGAGTCCTTTTACACCCCGTGGTTCTTCTAGTGCAGAAAGTTAATGCTGAGGTTAATTCCTAGTGAGGCCAAACTCTTTTCTACTTGTTTAAGAAAACTTGATATTATTTTTTTAGTATATCCCATTGTGCTCCTCCACCCACCCGTCCCACCATCACAGGTAAATTAATGACACGGTATGACTTTGCAAACACATGCAGTTTGTTTGAGGACAGTTGCCTTGCAAAGCATGCCATCCACTGTATGGAAGCATTTGTCGGCTTCTTTCCATACATGAAGGTGATCAGTCATAACACTGCTGTGCAGAAATGCAAGATGAAAATAATATAACATGGAGAACACAAAGAGGCCCCATCCCCCCTACCCTGTTTTTCTGAGATGTTTATAAACAAGTTTGAGGGGTGGACAAACAGAGTCAAGAGAAAGAGAGAAGTCATGATTGCTGAACATTTACTTTCTGCATGGCAAACATGTACTCGATTATTATTATTTTTTCCAAGCGTGTGCATCCTATTTCTTGATGAAAACCTTGATTTTGGAGGGTTTCCAAAACGTACTGCCTGGAACAGCATGTTCTCAAAAGCTGGTCTCAGGGACCACCAGTAAACGGGGGTATTCTTTGTTTCACCTACGAAGAACCACGAGGCAAGGAGGAGAAGAAACACAGGTTTAATAATCATCAGCAATTTGATATTACTTTACAGCAGGATGGGGCAAACTTCGAGCTTGTGAGATTTACTCTGTGTTTTATTAAAATCCTGAATTCTGCCAGCAGGAACCAGGTGCAGGACCATGATATCAGTGGGTATATATACCTTTCATTGCTCAAGAACCACAAATTGTTATTCTTTGCCCCACCGCAGTGTGAGGTGTTTTGTGCCCCTCTTAATGAGAGAGAAAGAGAGAGAGAGAGAGAGAGAGAGAGAGAGAGAGAGAGAGAGAGAGAGAGAGAGAGAGAGATTAGGATAAGAGTGTTGGTGTGTTTTGTTTAGTTTGGCTATAAATTAAAGAAAAATTGCCCAAAACTTCAAATAATTTAAGACAAAAAAATTAGCTGTGCAAAATAATGGCAACATCAACTTTTTTGCTTTTAATACTTATCAGCATAGGTGGGTTTACATGGCCTTTCTAAAACAGCCAACCAGTCATCCAGTGCTCTTTGTTTCTCAAAGAGGGGAAAGAAACATTAGTTTTGTCCAGAAGCAATGTCTGCAAATTACATTGACCTCGGAGACAGAAAGAAGTGTGCCTTCTTTCACCTGGCCGTGAGGGAACCTCACACATTCCTCATCAAGGTGTCTGGCCAAGACATCCAAAAAATGGATGAGAACAACACATTTTGTCAGCACCCTCTAATTCTGACAGCACAACCTGTGCTTTTTCTACATACACTAAGAAATAAGAATTATGTTTCCCCTCTGCATATGTTCAGCTTAGAAATTGAGGGTTGGTACCACAACTAAGGTCACAAATCCCATCATAAGGAACCCCCCACCTAATACCACAGAGTTATTTCTTAGCAGTCTGTTCGAGAAGGTGTAGGGAATTATTATTATTTTTTTTTGCTGTTGCTATTGTAAAACAATTCTGATCTACTGGTTTAAATCTTCAATTCTGACCATCACCTCTTCTTATGATGCCCTCTAATGGTCATAATCATCACACTCAACTGTACACAGTTATACCCACTTTATAGATTATGCCATTAAGGTATATTAAACTCAGTATTGATCAGTGTGTTTCTCCTTCATACACAGATATTTACTACTTCTTTTTTGTGGTGTGTTACAATCAAGGGCTAATCCACCATGTGAACAAGGCAACCAGTCTAAGTGGCCAAAAAGTAACTAGCTGAAAGTAGGGGATGCCAACAAAATAAATGAATCTTCCTTCTGCTTAAAATATACTGAGTTTATAGAGATAACTAAGAGACATCACTTTGCCAACTAAGGTCAGGATAGTCAAAGCTATGGTTTTTCCAGTAGTGATGTGTGGAAGTGAGAGCTGGACTATAAAGAAGGCTGATCGCTGTAGAATTGATGCTTTTGAGCTGTGATGCTGGAGGGGAGTCTTGAGAGTCCTCTGGACTGCAAGGTGATCAAACCTACTGTATCCATCCTGAAAGTAATCAACCCCGAATGTTCACTGGAAGGAGAGCTTTTGAAGCTGAAGCTCCAGTAGTTTGGCCACCTCATGAGGAGAGAGGAGTCCTTGGAAAAGTCCCTGATGTTGGGAAAGATTGAAGGCAAAAGGAAAAGAGGATGGCAGAGAATGAGATGGTTGTACGGTTTCATCGATGCAACCAATATGGATTTGACCAAACTTCAGGAGGCAGTGGAAGACAGGAAGGCCTGGCAAGCTCTGGTCCATCTGGTCATGGAGAGTTGGACATGACTGAATGACAGAACAACAACAACAACAACAACAACAACAACAACAACAACAACAACAACAACAACAACAACAATGGCTGAATGGGTTAGATATCTGGCTGTGGCGCCAGAGGTTGGGAATTCAGTTGTCCTCCATGCCCCCAATGACAGAAACCAGCCTGCACAGCCTTGGGTGAGCTGCATAGTCCCAGAAGAAGGGAATGGAAAACCACTTCTGAGTACCTTATACCTAGGAAACCCTGGAAGAGATTGTTGTAAGTCTCAACTGCCTTGATGACTCTATTATTATATCACAGTGTGGTTAGTTCTATCCAAGCTATGCTCCAGAGGGCTTCTCCAGAATATCTAGGCATTTGTAACAAGATGGTGGTCCCTTAGAGAGGCAAGCCTGCAAGCTATTTAAGGTGTTTCAAGTTCAAAGTCCATATCTTCCTTTGGGCCCAGAAAGCAACTGGCAACCAGCACAGGGTTTCCAGTATTGGAAAAACAACATCTGGTGGAGCCAGAGGCTGTCACAGCATGGAATCCTGCATGCAGCTTAAAGCAAGCAATGTAGTCGTAAGTGGCCCTCACGAGAACGGAAATTCTTTAAATTCAAACCGTGTAATCAGAAAACACCCAGCTTTCCTATCTGGGCAAAGAAACAAAGGCAGTGTAATTGTACGCTGCACGTCCGTCGCTATGAATTAGCCAGTCATTTCACAGACACTCAAGCCTTTTTTTAAAAAAAAAAAGAGGCAGAAAAAAGCAGTGCATGAAACCAGGCAGGAATGAGAGCACTTTCCTATGATCTCCTTCTACATTTGCATTAGGGATGGGCAGGAAATGAAAAACGAAATGTTGTTTCATTGTTTCGTTACATAACAAAACGAAATGAAACGAAACGAAACAAGGAAGCAGCATTTTGTTATAGATGAAACAAAATGGTCATTTTTCCATTGAAAAGAACCATTTTGTTCCATCGTTTTCGGGCTTCTGCTGAACTGTCAATGGCTGGAGCCCTTTTAACCTGGCCCAGTCAGTACCGGGGGACCCCCTGGTACCAACTGGACCAGGTTTAAAGGGCTCCAGCCATTGAAAGATCAACAGGAACCCTCAGAAAGGACCCAGGGGGCCATTTCATTTCATTTTGTATGATATTTTTAAAAAAATCACAAGAAATGAAACAAAACAAAATGGGTGAACACAAAATGAAATGAAATGAAACGAAATGAAACATGATTTTTCCATTTCGTGCCCATCGCTAATTTGCATCCCTCTCATGGGATCTAGAGATAGTGGAAGAAGACAAATGAGGCTCTCCAGAAACGGTGTGACTGTAAATTCATCTGGCCTAATAAATGTGGAGTGAAGGTGGGGCCTACAGCGCAGAATCATCTTGCAGGGCCATGAGTTGCCCACCCACCCCCAGGTTACGGAACAGGTTTTCTACAAATGTGTTCTTGATGCTTTCCTATAATAGGAAAAGAAGGAAGGTTTTCGGCTATTTAGATGGCACAAGGGTGGGCAACCGTCAGAGGTCTGACAATCACACACACACACACACACACACACACACACACACACACACAGAGACACACACAGGGCAGTAAAGTGTCTTCCCTAGCACACCTCTAGCATTTTGTTTCAGCTTAAATGGGCCTCATGACCCCACTTGAGGATGCATAGGGCAATGCTACCCTAGTCCAAATCCCAACACCAAGACCTCCTCTTGGCCCAAGGGGTCATTTCAAAACTGCAACTGACTGGAAATCATGTCTGGTTTCTGGTTTCAACTACAGTACTTGGATTGTTACAAGTTTGGTGGGGGGGGAGCTCGGAAGTATTGCAGCGGCCAGATGATGGTACAATTTTTACCATATTTTTCTGTTCATAAGGTGCCCCCATGTATAAGGCAACTCCCACTTTTCCAACCCAAAGTTGCAGTTTTGGAACCATGACGTACTCTGCTTGGCATACCTCTGTGTATAAGACAACCCTCAATTCTTAGTCTAACAGTTTTAGAAAAAATATCTAGTCTTATACATGAAAAATACTGCACATCAAAAGGGAAAACGGGTTTTAAAAGTCACACTTTCTCCACCCCTGCAATAGAGGTTGGAGAGCCACCGATACCTTGAACCCATAAAGGCGTTCTAAATTCAAAAGTTACCTAAATTCAGACTGTCCAAACCATCATGTTGGAATTTTTTTTTAAAAAAAAGGGGGCTCTTTTCTAGATAATGAAATTGGAAAATAGCTTTTGCTCACCAGGGTGCTCCATTTAATGTTAAAATGTGCACATAAAAACAAGTATCTACATTAACACATGAACATGACTTCACATGTGAATCAGCAAGCTTTATAACGTAGGGAAACAGCAGCACTTCCTACATCTCTCCCCTTATCTGACAGTTTAGCTGAAAAGCGGCCTAAATTCCAGCTATTTCTCTACATTCTTTTTCATTTTACCATGCTCTGGCAGCAGAGTCAGCATGCATTTTCAAGAAAGAAAAAAAAATCTGGCAACTGTAACAGATGCCATAAGTGAGAGTGCATTGTGAGCAACAGCTGGTACCGGAGTATCCAGCTTAACTTCCAGCCCTGCTTTCTCTACCAAGTAGTCCAATCACGTCTTTTAAATACCACCACTCCTTTTCGTGGGAGGAACGATTTGCTCGTTTTCCATGCAGGTTTCTCTTTAATATGAAGCCATTTGCTAAGGTTCCTAAATTCTTCAAAAACTATCTCAACCCTCATTCTCCTCTTGGTCCACTAGTTGTGTTTCATTGACACGGCTATTATTAGCAATGAGGCGATTGTAATGAATTTGCATACCAAGCAAGTGTGTGGTTGGAACAGGATTAGGATTTGGTAGAAGAGGGAATCCTAATTCAACACTATCACTGAACGCACCAATTCAAACCGACAGATTTTGCAAAAGTAAACATCTCATAGTTTGAGCCTAGATAAAGACATGGATTTGCTGTTGCTGCTGCTTCTTAGTAATGATGATGATGATGATGATGATGATGATGATGATGATGATGATGATGATGATGATGATGATGATGATGATGTCTGAAATCTAATATTTACGACACCTGGAGGGATCGTATAGGAGATTCAGAGGAAGCTTATCTGCAATGTTGCTGTCTCTAGGTGCCGGGGGGGGGGGGTGGAGTTGTTTTGTAGTTCAATCAATTGACAAAGCAAAAACCACAGAAATTATCAAATCACATTTTGGGGTGTATCAATTTGTACAAATATGAATCAACAAATTAGCAGTTTTTGTAAATTTTGGAATTCATTTTAAATCATGGCCATCTCTAATAATCTTTTAGCTTCACAGACATAAAAAAACTGCTTGTATAGCAGTCCAACTAAAGTATCTACATAGTATCAGACCATGACTTCCAAAATATGGTCTGTTTCCATGCATATGTTGAGTAAGCATTTTTAAACCAATACCTTTGGATTTGAACCTGAGCTTTTTCCACATATCTAAAAATGTTTCAATGAAATATTGAGAAATTAGAACTCACCTATCTCCTTGTTGTCTAATGGCTGTTTCCCCTGCTCTGACTTGGGAGTAAATTAGCCATTTTTTAAATATTCACACTTCCTCAGCTGTGATTTATTTTTGACATTACAAAATATGTTCCGTATTTAAGTGTGTCTGAAAATGTTGTGTGATCTTTATTGGTTTGGCAGAAGAGCAAAATATTCCTTATGGTGCACATCCACACAAAATACATCAAGCCAAGAATGGGGATATATTGCTGCTGCTTCCTAAGATATAAATCACTCTACCCATTAACAGACTACACAAAGTATAATGATTTGGAATTGGAGGAATCCATATCTCAAATAAATAATAATAATCACACTATCTTTGTGTTTAAATATACACAAATCAGTTTTAGATTTTAAATAAAACAAGCTTCATAAAGTTACTCTTCAGACTATGATTAAGACCGTCTCACAGTCATGGCTGTGCCACTGATACTTGGAAATATCATTAAAATGTAATTATTTCCAAGTTTGGAAGGAATCCCTTAAAAGAAAAGTATTCTGCAGTACTACACGATGGCTTCTATGATACACATTCAGCTGGAGGTCAGTAACACAGAGCCAATAGCTGGGTTGCTGATTATTTGGGCCTTGGCTACCACCTCAAATCAGGGGCAGCCTTGTTGTCTGGGGGATTTTGAATATTACACAGATAGATGTTTGTAAAATGTTTGTACATTATGGAATTGACTCCAGTAAGATACAGCACTAGCTGCCAATGCAGAAGCCTTTAAAATTCAGAAAGTGATAGGATTTTCCTAAATTATCATATTGCCTGGGGTGGAAAGGAACACACATTCTGAGTCTTTCTGTTGGTCCTCCTAGACTTGTCAGCGGCCTTTGATACCGTCGACCACGGTATCCTGCTGGACCGGCTCTCCGAGGCTGGGATCGGGGGCACTGTTCACAGTTGGTTCCGATCCTTCCTCGGAGACCGTCCCCAGCAGGTTCAGCATGGGGGCGAGTTGTCGGCCCCTTGGATACTCCCTTGTGGGGTTCCACAGGGGTCGTCTCTCTCTCCCATGCTGTTCAACATTTACATCAGGCCGCTGGCAGAGGTCATTAGGGGACATGGAGTCTGCTGTCATCAGTACGCTGATGACACGCAGCTCTATGTCTCCTTTTCCACCGCTGCAGATGAGGCTGTCCGGACCCTCGATCGGTGCTTGGGCGCAGTCATGGAGTGGACCAGGACTAACAGGCTCAAACTCAACCCCGATAAGACCGAGGTTATGTTCTTCGGGGCTACCCCATCCAGCTACGCTGGCCCGTTTCCCACCTTAGAGGGTGTTTCCCTCAGGCCATCGGACTCTGTCCGGAATCTGGGAGTAGTCCTGGACCCTGCGCTCACCATGGTGGCCCAGGTGTCCGCTGTGTCCAGGGCTGCCTTTTTCCACCTTCGTCGAATCGCCCAGATTCGCCCGTACCTGGATGGGGACTCCCTTAGAACAGTGGTCCAGGCGCTGGTGATCTCGAGACTGGACTATTGCAACGCGCTCTACATGGGGTTGCCCTTGACTCTCATTCGGCGCCTGCAGCGGGTCCAAAATGCGGCGGCCAGACTGGTGGCGGGTGTGCGTCGGTTTGAGCACATCACCCCAGTTCTGGCCCGCCTGCATTGGTTACCCGTTGCAGCCCGAATTAGATTCAAGGTCCTGGTTTTGATTTACAAAACCCTCCATGGCCTAGGACCTGGCTACCTGACAGAGCGGATCGACCAGCGGTCAACTTCGCCCGTCCCAACTAGGTCGTCGCGGGCGCACATGCTGCGTGTGGCCACGCCCAGGGAGGCTCGGCGAGCCTCCACTCGTTCCCGAGCCTTCTCTGTGGCTGGCCCGACGCTTTGGAACCATCTACCAGCAGAAGTGCACCTAGCAGAGTCCCTGCCTGCCTTCCGGAAGGCCTTGAAAACCCTGCTTTTCCGGGAGGCGTTTGGTTGATTTTCTTTCTCTCTCTTTTTTTTTTTTCCTCCCACCGCCATCGCCATTGATATATCCTGCATCTGTTGTTTTATTTGTTTATTTTATTAGTTTATGTAATTTGTTGCTCCTTTAATAGTTATAAACCGCCTGGAGTTCCCCACCGGGAAGACGGGCGGTATATAAGTCCCATAATAAATAAATAAAAATAAATAAATAAATAAGTTATTCTTGGGATTTTGCTTGTTTTTCTCTTTGCTACTAATTGCATTTTAGGACTCTTGTCTTGGCTGACTTGGGCTGTAGATGGAAAAACAGGAGACAGTGAATGAAAGGAAAAGGTCCTAAACTGGGGTAATGAATCTTGAGTCCTGGGATCAAATGGGACCCTACTAAGGTCACAGTCTAGAGCTGCCTAGATGCCCTAATCACATCCAATCTTGCCTGATTTCAGAAGCTAAGCAGGGTCTGTCCTGGTTAGTATTTGGATGGGAGACCACAAGTGAATACCAGGTGCTGTAGGCACCTGGAGTAGGAAATGGCAATCCACTCCACTATTCCTGCCAAGAAAACTCCATGGTCATGGGGTCATGAAGAGTCGGTCACTATTGCCAAGTCAGAAAGCCTGAAATTGGCAGAGCAGAAAGAGTGTTGGATAAGGACTCATCAGACATGGCTGACCATGGAAACTCAGAGTAGGGAAATGATAAGATGTCATTATATAAAAACTCTGCAAATTATATGCTTATTCATGATTGTCCATTTCTTGCAAGACATTTCTTGCAACAATGGAGGCTAGATTTGATTCCATCTACGTTTTGCAGCAGGGTAGCAACACAGATGGAATTTGATATAATGATATGAAATTAAAACTGATGAGGCAAAGGCCATGTGGTGCAGTCTGGCCATCATCACCACCACCATCACCACAAAGCACCATCAAATTAAAGCATGCGATGCCGTCTATAGATATAAAAACCACAGACCCAGCACTTGCCAGCACAAGGACATGGATCCAAGACATGAATCCTTTTGTATCTTCACGGAAGGCCAACTAAACCACCCTCAAATCATAGGGCACAGAGATGCCCTATGATTTGATGGTGGTTTGGGGAGGATGCCTGGTTTAAAAACAGCGACAACATAAAGATCCAGAAGTTTTCTTTTGATGCCAGCTTTGGGTGGATCCCTGGTGAAACTCATTTTGGTTCAACCAAATTTGGCTCTCATTCTGACCCCTCACTGGCTTTATCTGCAGGCATCCCTCCTCCTTTGCTCCCATCTCTTCAATGGCAGTAGCACCATCAGGATAAGACATGGGCGGGGGAATACATCTAGAGCCCAATTCAACAAATGAAAAGGGAAACTCCCAAAGCGGTGCCACTAATTTATGACACTTTGAAGTCAGCTCATGATCTGTTTGCTGAGGTGCCAGGAGAGGGTTAAAATCCTCTCTTTGGAAGTGCACGCCATCAACAGCAGCCCCAGGTCTGTTTGCTGAAGTGTTGGGAGTGGGTTGAAAACCTCTCTTTGGAAGTGCCCACCCCAGCAGCAGCAGCCCAAAGTCCGTTTGCTGAGGCTTCTGCATTTTGCAGATTTTCCTTTATCACAGGTGGGTCAGGCACCTAATTCCCATGATAAACATGGGAGTACAATACATGCTAATTTAAATACAGCGGAAGTATATATTAAAGATTAAAACTATCTTAACTCTATTTATTTTATTATTTATTTTTATTTTTACAGCTTATATGCCGCCCACTACCCAAAGGTCTCTGGGCGGCTTACAACAAGGAATTAAAACAGTTAAGACATAAAATATCAATAAATAATTAAAACAACAGTAAAACCTTATACTAAAATTATCACTAAAATTGCCATCAAAGGACCCCAGTCTATGTTGTATCAATTAAAAAACTTCCGGAACAGGAAGGTTTTTACCTGGCGCCGAAATGTCATCAATGTTGGCGCCAGGCGGATCTCACTTGGGAGGGCATTCCATAAGTTGGGGGCAGCTGCCGAGAAGGCCCTATGTCTACAAGCCATCCCTCTCACCTCCTTGAGGGATGGCTCTTTCAAGAGGGCCCCCTGGCTAGATCTTAATTGCCGGGTAGGTTCATATGGAAGGAGACGGTCCTTCAGGTATCTAGGTCCCAAGCCGTTTAGGGCTTTATATGTCAAGACAAGCACTCTAAGAAGACACCCCTTCCTCACTGGGAGTGGGGGGACTCAAACATCAGGGCAAGGGCACAATTCTGATCTCCTGGTAAGGACACCAGGATTACCCTCAGTTTTAGAAGCACGTGAACAGGGCCACAAAAGTCAGCTGTGGAAATGTAAACAAAAGTCACAGTCTGGAAATTTCACTTGTTTGGACAACCCCAAGTGTTCTTAGCATTCCTGCTGGGAATTTCTGGAGAGGCAGTGAAAGAGTAACATTTTCAAGGTCTAGTAGGAGCTACACTTACACCACACATCTTCCCCAGTGAGCATGGTGGGCCATGTGTCATTCTCACCTTCCCCAGTCCACTCTCAGCCTCCTTAGAATTAGGTAAGTTTCTTGCAAAGATTTAGATCCCTTTACAGGGAAACAAGGCAGGGTATAAATCACACACACACACACACACACACACACAGAGAGAGAGAGGGGAGAGAGAGAGAGAGAGAGAGAGAGATGAAAAGGATTACATTGTGCTTTTGGGTCATGAGAGTATGACGAAGTGACATGTGAGAAGCAAGAAGCAGGGCTGAAATTACTTTACCTGTGTGAATGCAGCTCCAACCTTACATTATTTTATTTATTTTAGAGTATTTTTACCCTGCCTTTCTCCTTGGAGAAGGACCCAAAGTGGCTTACAATAATGAGGGGTAATATACAGTCCAGTACAATTAAGACATGTTCAGGTATTGAGAACAGGGAATTGAGGGATAGCTTACAGCATTGATAGACAGCATTGCATTGAAGCTACAAGAAAACATGCACAGTTGAAAAGAGAGTAAAATTGTATGTAAAAGTTATGAGTGATGGAAACTAACATCGAAACATTCTGAAAGTCATCCTGTAAAATAATGACAGCACCAACAACAATACCAAGAATAATTTCCTCCATTTCGGGTCATGTTCTATGATGAGGAATGATATGAATAGGGTTTTTCCCCCCAGGTGTATGATGGATTGCCTCCCACCATTGCATTCTCATTCCCGAACACATACATCTCCATGCCTGCTACTTTGACTGGGGGAAAAGCCAGACTCCATCCTTCAGAAGGTTAGGTTCTGTAACTTGGCAAGAGCTTAAGAACTCCCTGTGGCACATAGTTCAGAAGAGGGTGTATGGATACTCTAGCAAACTCTCTAGTAAACTCTGAGTATATATCTTCCAAACTACAAATCCCAGAAGCCTTAGAATGGAGTGCTCTATATAGTGAAGACAATCTCTCATATGTATGCACATGTAAGAGAGAGAGAGAGAGGGAGGGGATGAGAATTGCTCGTAGCATAACAGGTGCTATGCCTCTGAATTTTCCTTAAACTCTTTCCCAGCCTTCTATTCTGTCTCAGTTTCCAACTACTGACAGATTTTTCTTAATTGTGCCTGTTCGATATATATTTTACCTACCAGAAACATTTTCAATTACAACATTACCTTTAAACATTTCCTGCAGTTTGGACTGGACTAATTCAAAGCAGATGGAATGGAGAATAACATCCTCTATCCCTAGCTCCTTTGGGCAAGGGGAGAGATTAGTGCTGAACGAGGAATGCAATGCACAGCACAGGTTTATATTTTTCCCTTATAGGCACGTTCATCTCGGTGTGAGCAAACGAGGAAGGGTGTGTGTGTGAGCGAGGAAGAAAGAGGAAAATTATTTTCACAGGGAGCAAATCACAACTCACACAAATTGTGTGAATTACGAATGCACATGCCATGACTCTGATGACGTGCCTGTTTTGTTAGTGTGCCATGGACAATATAAATGGAACAGCCACAGGGCTGCCTACAAGAGGCAAATGAGATGGTGAACAGAACTCCCAGCTCCTTCTGGTAGTGGTGGAAGAAGGAGGAGCTTGATGGCCTCCTCCTCCTCCTCCTCCTTCTTGGTTGCTTCAATTTCTTTTGCAGAGATTGAAGCAACCAAGAAGGAGGAGGTGGTGGCGATGGGCAGAGAACACTGCTCTCTGTTCCACTCAACAGCTGACTTTGACAGTTGGTTTGGTTGGTGGAACCATTTTTGCCAAAAAAACACCCACAAAAAAATAAAAATAAAAGCAAAAGCAAAAGCAAAAGCAAAACAAAAGCAAATGAAGCCCTGAAGGCCTGGCGAGCTCTGGTCCATCTGGTCACGGAGAGTTGGACATCTTCCTTGTGTCGTGAGAGCATTGAAGGGAGCCCCCATTTTGGAAGGGCTTGTACAGTGGTACCTTGTATAAAGGAATTAATTCATTCCAAATGAAATTATGTTAAGCAACTATTCCTTTATACAAATTTCCCATAGGAATGCATTGAAAACAGAGTAATCCCATTTTTATGTTGTACGGATTTGGCCCATAGGCAATTCTGTTAAGCAAATTTCCCCTATCTCCGGAATATTTTATATTGTACAAATTTTATGTTATACAAACTGTTTGTTATACAAGGGTCCACTGTATTTTTGTCTCATAAGAAGCTGTCGTATTTTGACATCATTACTCCTAAGAGCTTCATGGTACTTGGGTTAAAACTGTAGTGTTGTAGTCAAAGCTGTGCTTGGTGTCAGTGTTCAATCCCAGTGGACTCTGGCAACTTATCTCAAGGTTGATGCAGCCTTCCATCCTTTGGAGGTCAGTAAAATGAGTACCCAGCTCACTGGGAGTGGGCAATGCACAGCCTACATAGTTAAGCTGGATATCATCTATAGAGTGCTCCAAGCAGGCAGTATAAAAGTCCCATATTTTGGTTCTGCATTTTACTCCACCTCACTCAGCACAGTCAAAACTGACTAAGAACTTACTCAAAAAGGTCCAGGTCAGTGCTGCCATGTCTAGCTTTTATTTTTAAAGAGTCCTCCCTCTGCTCCATAATCACTATGTGGTTAAACCATCTGTTTAAACCACAAATGATATGGGAAAACTGAAACCAGCTGGCAAAGTAAAGCAAGAAGCTTCAGTTGGCTCCCTTGGGTTTGTTTTTGTCAATCAGGCATGCTGGCAATGAACCAAAGTGGGGCAACCCTACCTGCACCAATGTAGAAGCTTCTGAGAGGGACTCAGAAAGGTACAGGTAGGAATACTTTTGGGATAGGCTAATTCACACAGCAAAGAAATGGTCTGTTCACTGGCAAAAAAGAAAAATGAAAAAACAAAAAAGAAAAACAATAGAACATCCCAACATTTAGGCAAATGCCTATTATTAGTTACTTTTGAGAAAAGAGAAAATAATTAGTTTCTTTATTATGTTAAAATACAGTTTTGTTCATACATTTTTAGAGGTGGGGGCTATAGCCAGTTGGGGGTGGCAACTCTGCTTCAGATTTCAGTCCTAGCTTTGAAGTAGCTATCCAAGGTGCTGAAAGTGTTCTATAGGTAGAATTTAAATAGATCCTTTGACATTCAGAATAAAATCCCAAACAGATCGGTTGCCTACACAAAACTCGGGTCAGCAGCCTCCACTGCTTGTAGCCACTTACATTTTAAAAGGAATTATCCTGCCTTGGCTAGGGCTGGGTGAGTAACCATTTCTAATTGTCCAGAGACTGAAGTGTGTGAATGGGTAGGACATATCTGCCAACTTTGGGGACAAGAACAAATCTGGGTGAACCGGGATCAGAGCCAGCATGAGGTATGCATGATTCTTGACACACCCATCCACCAGGGGCAGATCTGCTCAACTCCCCCCTGCTCCCGACAGCCAAATGACAGGTCTACTCAACAGCAAAGATGCAAATCCTTGCTTTTCTCATTGCAAATAAAGGTGAAAAACCACAGAATTCTTGTAGTCCTTTGTGAGGCAGCAAGGCGTTTAGTTGCATGCTCCACAAAGGAGGAGAACAAGTTTATTTCTTGTTATTTATTTATTTCTTACACTTATTAACCACCCGATTTTCCCATAGGGAACTCTGGGCGGGGTACAGACGTCACCCAACAGTGACTACCCAAATACAAACAAATCCCAACGATCATAAACAATCAAAACCTAACAAATACAATAATATATAAATACAGTATAAAACATACACACACACACACACACACACACACACACACACACACACACACACACACATGAGAAATGAGAAAAAAGCATTACGCCACTAACCAAGACAGAATCAAAGCCAGGGTTGAATCCGGCAAGAAAACTGGCCAGGTCTTTAAGGCCCTTCTGAAGGCTGGCAGTGTCTCCGCCTGCCTGATCTCAACTGGCAGCTTGTTCCAAGAGGCCAGGCCGACCACTGAAAAGGCCTGATTCCTGGTGGAAACCCTACGTGCCTCTCTTGGTGTCGGCACTCTAAGAGAAAGAGAAGACGAAGCTTTGGTTGGCCAGGACGAGATTGATCTCTGGGAGATCCGCTCTGCCAGATAGATAGGTCCCAACCCATGGAGGGTTTGTTTGTTTGTTTGTTTGTTTGTTTTATATTTGCATACTGTGGCGATTTCCCAAATATCATGTAGGGTTTGGTTAACAACCATAAATAAAGAATTCACTCATTCGGTTGATAACTGTAAATGTCACACTGCTCAAATGCCCACCCCTCCCACCTTTGAAATGCTGTCTTCAGGTATAAATGTGCCAATTCCTGTAAGTGGGAGGCAGCTTGATACATGAATTCCTTTATGAAATCTGTGTGTGTGTGTGTGTGTGTGTGTGTGTGTGTGTGTGTGTGTGTGTGTGTGTGTGTGTGTGTGTGTGTGTGTGTGTGTGTGTGTGTGTGTGTGAGAGAGAGAGAGAGAGAGAGAGAGAGAGAGAGAGAGAGAATGTTTTCTACCTAACCCCCTACTGTTTGAAACCAAACCTAATTTAGCTTTCAGCAGTCCATATTCCTAGCTAGTCAAATCATTGTCAGAGCCTATGAGTGCAAAAAAGCTTGCAGTGTGCTTTCAATGTAAGTGTAGACCTGCCAGAAAAGAATTTGGCATGAAAGGAACAAGGGGAGGGCCTGGTTTTCCCCACTGATAAAATCGGAACAGCAAACAGTAATGTAATGGATGGCTTTCTTATCCACGGAATCTACAGTCTGGCCATGTCTGTGCAAATCATTATTTCTTCCAAAGTAGAAATGTGCACCATACACAAACCCTGAAACGGTAAGCAAAATCAGGGCCATTTCTACATCTCTGTGCAGGCCACAGGTCCTTCGTGTTAAATGCACCATTTGTTAAAATGTTAAAATGTTAAAAATGGGGTGCTATGAAAGGGAGAGGGGAGGGAATAAAGACCTTATAATAAGATATTAAGGTGGCATGGGAGGGGGGGAAGACTGACAGCTTCAATGTCCAATGAAGCACAAGATTTCTCCTGCATCCTCAAACTCCTAAGCCACGGGGAAGGGTCTCTAAATGGGGTCATCAGGGATTCTGCATTTTTCCCAGGGCCACAACTGGGGGTGAGCAAGAGGGGTACCATGGGCACCATGCTGGGGGAGGGGGCGCAGAATTCATTAATTGCCCCAGGTAACACAGACCATAGTTATGGGCCTGAATTTTCCTAATATCTATATAATGAAGTGAATAAATCTATCAGTATAGTGTATTGTTTTTCCTTGTTAGATATGCAGCTAGGACTGAGTATGAAATGATATGCACCTACCCACATCCATGTATATGGGTGAGTGTGCCTACATTCTTTTGATTAGGTCAGAACATCACTTGAGGGCATTAGGATCTGTGTTCACCTAGTGTGGTTCCTCTTTTCTTGTTAGTGTGATGGTATTGTTGCCATAGTTCATTGTACTGTCTCCAACAAGTTATTGGAATGTTTACAGAACCAGACTTCAGAAGAACTGAGTAACAACCAAGGGTCTTACATCACTGCAGGTGCAATATGCAACCATGCACCACTATTCCTTATATGTTTTACTGTGTGTTCTCAGTATTGCACCTTTTATGTGTGAAGAATTGAGTGAGGTTCCATGAAATCTTATATTAAAATATAGGTTAGTCCTCATTGTGCTAGAACACTTTTTTGGGGGGGGGGGTCTTTTTAAATTTGTCTTTTCTCCCCCCCCATACGCCTTTAAACTCTGGATTGGTAAGAGCCTAAATCTCAAGAGATTCCTGTTGAGTGCATCTAAAAATGCCTGCAACCAATGAGTAATGTGCCTAAATATTAACTTTGTAACTACCAGTGTGCGTTTCGTGCCGTCAAGCCAGAATTAATTCCCAGTGACCCTGATAGGACCTTAAAAGTGAGTGAGATATTGAAGGAACTGGCTTTACCGGTTCCACTCCCCCCGGTCAGTTTCCATGGCTGAGCGGAGACTCAAATCCTCTTCCCCAGGGTCCTAGTCTATCACTCTATCCACTATACAATCAGACCCTCATATCCATGGGATCAATATCTGCAATTGTATTTATCCATGGTTCACCACAGTCCTATGTACAAAATGTAAGGGCACTCCCTTGTGGCCTTTTGACACATCTTCTTGTAGATTGTATATAAGGCTCTTAGTATCCACAATTTTAGGCCTCCTTGGTAAGTCATGGAACTGATCCCCCATTTAAAAAGGATGTTGACAACCTCGAGCGGGTACAGAGGAGGGCAAACAGGATGGTTGAAGGTCTGGAAGAAATGTCATATGAGGAAAGGCTTAGGGAACTGGGAATGTTTAGCCTTTCAAAAAGAAGGCTGAGTGGGGATATAATAGCTATGTTTAAATATCTGAAAGAATGTCATATTGAAGAGGGAACAGGTTTGTTTTCCATAGCTTCAGAAACTAGGACTAGGGGCAATGGTTTCCAGGAAAAGAGATTCCATTTGAACATTAGGAAGAACTTCATGATGGTTAGAGCTGTTCGGGAGTGGAATATGCTGCCACAAAGGGTGGAGGAGTCTCCTTCTTTGGAGGTTTTTAAGCTTAGGCTGGATGGCCATCTGTCAGAGGTATTGTGATGGGGTTCCTGCATGGCAGGGGGATGGACTGGATGGCCCCTGAGGTCTCTTCCAACTCTATGATTCTATGATTATATGGGAGCACCAGTATAATTTGTTAATCAACAGTAACTGTTTGTGGATAACTCTTCTAATTCGAGACAGGATGGTCTGGTAGAACCTGCATACTGTACATGTCAGGGCTGGCCCCTCCTTGAGACTAGATCAGTCTTCTGACTCAGTTGGTGCATTAGAAAAATTCAACCACCTCCTGCCAAAGGTCTAACCACTGCTCAACTTCAAGATAGCACTTGCTCCACCTTCTCCCCCACCCCCATGATGGTGCCTTCTTTGTAGGTATAAACATAGGTTTAATTTTAATAGGTAGGTTCTAAACATAATAACATGCCAATAACATTAATAACATTCACTTCCATTAGACATGAGCAAGAAGCCGAAACAGATTGTGCCAGTTTGTTTTTCAGCTGAATAGGGGTTAGCACTTCCCAATCCTGCCTACTCCTATTGGTGCCCACTAAGAGGCAGCACCAAGACTTACATGTTCCACTTCCTCTTGGCACTGTCGCTTAGCGGGCACCCACTGGAGTACAGGCTTGGTAGTTCCTGCCCATCTCTAATTTAGACTGTAGAACTTTCCTGTTTTCTACGTATTTTGACAAGTCCTTATTACAAAAAGGCAAAGTTGTGTAGTTTAGTAATTTTAAAACATATATATGTTGGTTATTTGAAAGCAGGTTCTTCATGGTTGGCCATATGAAGGTGGAAGTCTCCTACCATGGTCTTTACTGAGACATGAGACATCAAAGGCTGTTGCCTTGACCACTTCTTACCACTGTGGCAAAATGGCCAGTAACACTCTTCCAGAATCCTTCAATGCCATCTCACTTAGTTGAGCAGACCTTTCTCAGAGTGAGGCATGGTGATGAGCTGTCTACCTCCCAGGCAATCCTGTGGACTTAGTTCCAACCCGGAGGTTGTCCTTAGAACATAAGATCTTATCACTTCTGCCTGTAGAGGTGGGGGGCACCCTTTGTAAAGGGCCTACATCGTGAGGCAACTTGCCAATTCCATCCCATGCTCTCATAGGTAACAAGTGTTTTTTTTTCCCCAATAGAAACGTTTTCATATGAACGAATGGGGGACAGGAGGCACATCAGTGGGCGGTGTAGTGGTTAGCACGTAGGAGCAGGACTCAGGAAATTGAAATCTTAGCTTGGCGATGGAAGCTCAGCAAGAAGTGGCAACAGTAAAACCACCCATTGAACATCTCACATATTGTAAAGACCCCACTAAGACACTGTGAGTCAGAAGGAATCTCATGGCTTGTGACAACGACTACTATTGCTTCTACTGCTACCACTGCGTAAATTCTTCAGAATCAGTATTGGCTGTTTCCAGCTCCCAAATCCCTGGGCATTACTCACCTTGTTCCAGGGAAGGGATCATTATAGCCATAGAGGGTGGCAGATGCCTCACACCAAGGAAGGAGGCAAGAAAGGACCATGTAGGGGGGCCATGCATAATGCTGCCATCATTAAACTGCATCAGATAATGCTTGGCACAGCATTAAAAAAAAGGTGTGCAGGTTGGTGCATCACTGGGAGGTGCAAGGCAGCAGGCCATTTATCTGGATGGCAAAATATCTTCAACCAGCACTGCTGGTTCAGGATTCAATCCCAAAAATCTCATGGAAAGAAAGGAGAAATCTTGTGCTTCAAATTCTGGAAAGCAGCTGCCAGTGAAATAAACAGACCATAATCTCTGATTCCATATAACAGTGCTCCCCAACCTTTTTATCACCAGGGACCGGTAAATGTTTGATAATTTTTCCCTCCCACTTGAGACAGGATGGTCTGGTAGAACCTGCATACTGTACATGTCAGGGCTGGCCCCTCCTTGAGACTAGATCAGTCTTCTGACTCAGTTGGTGCATTAGAAAAATTCAACCACCTCCTGCCAAAGGTCTAACCACTGCTCAACTTCAAGATAGCACTTGCTCCACCTTCTCCCCCACCCCCATGATGGTGCCTTCTTTGTAGCTATAAACATAGGTTTAATTTTAATAGGTAGGTTCTAAACATAATAACATGCCAATAACATTAATAACATTCATTCCCATTAGACATGAGCAAGAAGCCGAAACAGATTGTGCCAGTTTGTTTTTCAGCTGAATAGGGGTTAGCACTTCCCAATCCTGCCTACACCTATTGGTGCCCACTAAGAGGCAGCACCAAGACTTACATGTTCCACTTCCTCTTGGCACTGTCTCTTAGCGGGCACCCACTGGAGTACAGGCTTGGTAGTTCCTGCCCATCTCTAATTTAGACTGTAGAACTTTCCTGTTTTCTACGTATTTTGACAAGTCCTTATTACAAAAAGGCAAAGTTGTGTAGTTTAGTAATTTTAAAACATATATATGTTGGTTATTTGAAAGCAGGTTCTTCATGGTTGGCCATATGAAGGTGAAAGTCTCCTACCATGGTCTTTACTGAGACATGAGACATCAAAGGCTGTTGCCTTGACCACTTCTTACCACTGTGGCATTATGGCCAGTAACACTCTTCCAGAATCCTTCAATGCCATCTCACAGTTGGGCACACCTTTCTCAGAGTGAGGCATGGTGATGAGCTGGCTACCTCCCAGGCAATCCTCTGGACTTAGTTCCAACCCGGAGGTTGTCCTTAGAACATAAGATCTTATCACTTCTGCTTGTAGAGGTGGGGGGCACCCTTTGTAAAGGGCCTACATCGTGAGGCAACTTGCCAAAATTCCATCCCATGCTCTCATAGGTAACAAGTGTTTTTTTTTCCCAATAGAAACATTTTCATATGAACGAATGGGGGACGGGAGGCACATCAGTGGGCGGTGTAGTGGTTAGCACGTAGGAGCAGGACTCAGGAAATTGAAATCTTAGCTTGGCGATGGAGGCTCAGCAAGAAGTGGCAACAGTAAAACCACCCCTTGAACATCTCACATATTGTAAAGACCCCACTAAGACACTGTGAGTCAGAAGGAATCTCATGGCTTGTGACAACGACTACTGTTGCTTCTACTGCTACCACTGCGTGAATTCTTCAGAATCAGTATTGGCTGTTTCCAGCTCCCAAATCCCTGGGCATTACTCACCTTTTTCCAGGGAAGGGATCATTATAGCCATAGAGGGTGGCAGATGCCTCACACCAAGGAAGGAGGCAAGAAAGGACCATGGCCCGGGCCATGCCCAATGCTGCCATCATTAAACTGCATCCGACCCCGCTTGGCACAGCATTAAAAAAGGTGTGCAGGTTGGTGCATCACTGGGAGAGCAAGGCAGCAGGCCATTTATCTGGATGGCAAAATATCTTCCTCCAGCACTGCTGGTTCCGGCCCAATCCCAAAATCTCAAGGAAAGAAAGGAGAAATCTTGTGCTTCAAATTCTGGAAAGCAGCTGCCAGTGAAATAAACAGACCATAATCTCTGATTCCATATAAGACTATTTGCTGTCTCCATACAAGGGATGGGAAATTCATTTCGGAACCTACCGGTTCTGCAACAACCTGTGTGACCCAGGTGGTGTTCAGAAGCCTCCAGCACACAAGCTGGAGCTGAGCTCTGTTCCCGCACGGAGCTCAGCTCCAACAAGGAAGCAGGCTCTGGCATCATCTTTGCTCCACTGTGCTGCTGGCCAATCAGACAGGGAGGTGGGATGATACCTGTCCCTGCACAGCTCCTGATTGGCCAGCACCACAGAGAAGCAAGGATGACATTGGAGCCTGCTTCCTTGTTGGGGCTTAGCTCTGTGCGGGGGCAGAAGAAGGTAAATCGTTGGCTGCTTGTGTGTCAGAGGCTTCCAAACACCACCTGGGCTCTCAAAGGTTGTTTCAGAACCAGTAGGTTCTGAAACAAATTGTCCATCCCTACTCCATACTAAAAAGTCAGTTGACAAGTACAAGGCCAAATGACGAGGGAAATAAACTCTTAGAGATCAATGCCATCTTCAAAAAGTCTAGAGGAAAGTTACAGATCCTCCTTTCTTTTTTTCTGATGGGATCACACATAGCCTTTTTCTTTCTCCATAATTCAGCATGAAGGCAAAAGCAGTGAGCAGATGATAGGCTGATTGAATCCGCTCAGTTGCACTCTCTCAAACACATACACACCCAATAATAAGTAAGACCAAAGAATCCCTGCAGACTATTGAAATACAATTGCTTCCAAATCACATTGTGATGTACCAGGCTTGAAAGAATGGGTCACTGCGGTTTTATTGTGGAGAAGCTACTGCTAATGAAAGGAACAATGAAAAGATTAGTGCTACCAACCATGTAGAAGCAACACCACTTTGGGCTTAATTGCAGCAAACAAAGCAAATAGGCTAGAGGGGCAACCGAGTGATAAAAATGTCGTCAGGGGAAGGGAGGGGATATGGATGACCATTGTTGTACAAGGGACACCTGGTCACAGCGGTACACTTAGACCCAAAAGCCTGATGGTGCAATCTTGATCAAAATCAAAGATGGCAGTGCTACTCTATGGTAAAAGTCACCCATGGTTCAATGCAACAGCACATTGATTGTGGGTTCCCTTTAATTTAGGCCAGATCATGCCCTTCTAACACTTTAACCATCAGCCACCTTTCCTCAAGCCAGTATCACTCACAGAGAGGCTGGTGTGCAAGACAGACAAACAGACAGACCAAATCAGGAGGAGGACAGCGCATTGCCAGTAGAGATGGGCACGAAACAAAAAAAAATGTTCTGTTATTCGTTATTCGTTTTGTTACGTAATGAAATGGAATGCCCTCCCAAGTGAGATCTGCCTGGCGCCAATATTGATGACATTTCTGTGCAAGGTAAAAACCTTCCTGTTCCAGAAGATTTTTAATTGATACAACATAGACTGTGGGTTCTCTGAGGACAATTTTAGTGTAATGATTTTAGTGTAAGGTTTTTATTATTGTTTTAACTATTTATTGATATTTGATGTTTTAACTGTTTTAATTCTTTGATTGTAAGCCGCCCAGAGACCTTTGGGTAGTTGGCAGCATATAAGTTGTATAAATAAATAAATAAATAAATAAATAAATAAATAAATAAATAAATAAATAAATAAAGCAAGAGCACCCAGCTCAGTAGACTTCTGCTGGTGCTCTTCTGTCCTCCCTGCACAGTTCAGTCTATGTCTTGACCCTGCTGTTCCCATTTCCCCATTCACAAAAATGGAGCTCTCATGGAGATCCAGAAATCCTGACTACTGATATAGACCCAGACAAACCTCCAGTCAGAGCATCTTCCAGAGACCACCGACTGTGTTTGTGTTTGTTGCCAGCTTGAGCGTTTGCTTTCTCATTCCCTCTAGAACAGTGATGGCGAACCTTTTAGAGACCAAGTGCCCAAACTGCGATGCAAAACCCACTATTTTTTTCACAAAGTGCCAATACAGCAATTTAACCTGAATACAGGTGGCTGTGAAGGGGTGATGTCGGGTGCCCACAGAAAGGGCTCTGAGTGCCACCTTTGGCACCCGTGCCATAGGTTCGCCAACACTGCTCTAGAAGAAGACAGTGGGTTTGAGAAAGAGAAAGTAGTGCTTGACATTTCTGCAACGTGTTATACAGGAAAAACTGATGGGCTGAATTCGACCCATGGATTAGATGTTCCCAATCCCTGAATTATTTCAATACTGAAGGAAGTGAAGGTGCTTTATATTCTCATTGTCTTAGATTCTTATAGTGGAATATGCTTTTCCATGTTTTTAACTTCAGCCCTGTTCCAACACACACATGTTTATCTTTTCTTATTGAGATGTTTAAATAATCCATAGATTTTAAATCTCCCACCTTTCATCTTTCATACATTTCTTATATTCTTCTATTGCTCTTTTCATTTTTTTAATGTTTTGTCTTCCTCCTACAGTTATTAAAATCTCTGGGTCCTACCATTTTGCCCCTGAATTCCCCAGATATTCTATGGAAAGTAAAATGAGTTATATTGGGAAATCTAGAGTGACACTTTTGGGGACTTTTAGGCCCTGCCTCTGTAACTGAGATGGCTAAATCTACATTTAGAGGTTTTTTAAAAATTTTCATATATATTGCATATTTTCTTTTGTGTGTTTCTCAGGAATCCTTTATCGTCTGGGTTATCAGTTACATCAGATTCTGAAGCATTCATCTTATAGCTGATATTTCCCAAAACAAGGTTTGTATAAATCATCCTTGCAATGTGCATTGTGAGCAAGAAAGTTCCTTATGGCACACAAAATGGACATCAGAAATGAACATTATCACATAGGGGTTTTCTGGGTATATGGCTCTAATACTCAGACCATATGCATCACAATACCTGTACATTGCACTAAAGATGCCACAGGTGTCCTAAGGAAGTGGCAATCCATAGGCAGTGTACCCAAACATACGACCTTGGCAACTATGGATGTTGAGGCACTGCATACAATCACACACACCCCATAGAGATAGGCTGAAAGCAGTAAAGAATACAATTGCAGAGTGGAGTACAGCATATCTAGCTCCAACTCATGGGGGGGGGGACTTCTGAATATATAACTGCCTATCTGCAAATTTGGTGTCACTAGGTGATTGGGGGGCATGTTCCATGGAGGTTCTTTTGGGGGTACATACCTTGGACTTCTGAATCCCAATCTTAGCCCAACCTACAAGGTTTGGTTGTAGAGGAGAGGCAGAGGAGGCATCTCTGCAAATTTGGGGCCTCTAGGTGCCAGAGGTGCTTTTTAATAGCATTTTAACATGGTCAATTTGTCACTGAAAATTCATTGATTCATTGATTCATCCATTGGTCAGTCCTGATGAATCACAAATCATGACGAATCACCATTTTTTAATTTGTCCCCATTTCTAGTGAAAATGCACTAATGATGTTCCATCAAGGTTTAATAACTTTCACCCCCAACATAAACCACAAAATATATCAGTCCAAGGAACAGGTTATGTTCCTGGATATCAAAGACCGGCAGATTAACACCACTTTATACCAGAAACCCACAGATAAACAATCATATTTACATGCCTCTAGCTCTCACAACGAACTCATTAAAAGTATACTGTTTACAGCCAAACATTACTATACCACCACATCTGCTGAGAGCCATCTGAAAGAGACTCACAGCAGGAAGAGCTGAAGGAGAAATTCCTCAGGCTCAAATCCCAAAATAATATTCCACAACAGTGCAACAAGGAAAAACAGAGTTTCAGAATTACGCAGTTGCAAGGTAAACCAAAACCAGCCAATAATAGGACACCACTGGGAGTGGCATACAGTGCCCAGCTGAGTCTACTGAAATCCAACCTTAGAGTCCTCTAGCCCATTGTACATAGTGACACATCTCTGGTAGGCCTACAGGTGAGCAATGCATGCTGCCATTCAGACAGCGAACCACCCAACCTAAAGATACTTCCAACATATAGCAAAAATCTATCCACTAGACACACTGATGCAAATCATACCCTAGTTTACCCAGGTGCAATAGCACTATGATAACAGTTGTTCCATTACTCACAAAAGCAGCTTTGGATGGGTTGTTTGTGACCTCTACACTTAGCTTCACCAAGGACAAAGGTGCTGGGCGCACTCTGCACAGATGCCACAAAGCCAGTGTGTGTGTGTGTGTGTGTGTGTGTGTGTGTGTGTGTGTGTGTGTGTGTGTGTGTGTGTGTGTGTAAGTGTAAGTGTAAGTGTAAGTGTAAGTGTAAGTGTAAGTGTAAGTGTGTAAGTGCCAGAGGCCTTGCTTTCATGGTGGATGCCATGCTTGTCTTGGCACGTTGAAAATCATTGCCATGTTGCATCATCATATCAGCCATTAAAGAAAGCCTTTGGTAGCATCCCATGTTTCCCTAAAGGGCTCTCATTGGATAGAATTACATGAGGAAACAGGCATGGGGGGGGAGGTATCAGAATCTTGGTAACTGCATAAACACAAGTAGCTCCCAAATGTGTTGTCCCTCTGACCAGGAAAGAGGCAAGCATGCACAATTTAAGGGGTAGTGTGATGGACCGGGGTGAAGCAGGAGATGTCTTCTCCTCAAACCCACCACATGCCACGGTTTCATTTAGGAAGGATACAAGACAGGGTTATTTTCTCTGGTGCCTCCCAGGCTTTGAAATTCCCTGCCAAAAGAAGGCTACTTTTAGCCTCCTTTCAGTTGTCCTTCTGCCAGCAGGCTAAGGAGCTACCTTTTCATTCAAGGAGGCCTTTGGGTTACTGATGGCCTGGTGGCCAGGGGTCTGGAACCACGTGAGCGGACCCTCGTATTTTCAATGTATGAGCTGCTTGTCTGAAAATGATTTTCTTTTCGTTATGGTTTGGAGGTTACAATGGTTTGGATGTCACAACGGGTTTGATTACATTTTAATATTTGCATTCCTTACATTTTAGTGCAACTGTGTTTTAGTAACGTTGGGAGCCCCAACGGAGTCCGCTTCTGAGTGAAAGGCAGCGTAGAAATGAAATGGAATAGACAAATGAATATTAATTGCCTTCCTGCCAAAGTATAGGTCTGCAAGAGAGGACTTCATGGACGCCTGCAGCCAGGTTTCTCCTAATCCAAAAGCAGAGAGGAAAGAGGTGGACCCTGGAGGCTGGGTTGTATTTAAAACAATAGTGCACACTTACCAAGCCAACACAGGTAGATACTGCAACCGCAGAATGGCTATCGTTCCTTATAAATCCCTGATAGAAACATTGTTCAACTTCATGCTCTTGAGAACTGGTGACACCATCCTTCCCAAGCACCTGGACAGTCAAACTGCGGCTAAAAAAGACAGAAGGCTTGAGCTCCAGGTGTAGTTCCTGTCCAAATGCTGAAAATTTGTAGTGCAGGGAACTCTTGGCGTCCAGAGCTGCTCTCTTTTTCCTAGCGCTGTGCACGACGTTGTGGGAAATGTAAGAGCCACTGGAATCCACTTCAACTGGAGTGACAAAGATGTAATCTGGGGGAGGGAGAGGAGAGCGGTGTTAGTTGTCTGCCTCAATCGGCCTCAATCAAGCGGCCGACGGTTGATTGGTTGGTTTACTTGCTTGTTTGTTTAGAAAATTAGCGTGAATGAGAGATGTTCTGACAAAACCAGACTCCCTGTACAGTGTAGTACTGGACAGCCTGTCACTGGTGTTGACACAGCCATGCATGCATAAATACTTCTGAAGCCATTTCAGCCCCATGTAAATCACAAGGATTATGAAACAGGACGTGTTTCCTCTCAACCCCTCTGATCATTCCCGCCAGGAGAGATGGGGTGGCCAAGCTGTGAAATTTCCCACAGTGATTCTAATGAAGACATTTCTCATTGCTGGGATGTCTGTTCTCCTTCTATTGTCTCTTGTGTTAGCTGAGGGCAAATGGAAAGATGTTTGTGTTCTGTTTTTCTGTGCATGTTTCCACACACACACACCCTCCACACACACAGCCCATTCAAAAGCACAGCAAAGGATAGAAGAAGGAATAGCACAATTTGTTCAGATGGATTAAAAGATGGAATTATTAATGTCTCAAAGGACTCAGATCCCCCCCCTCCATCCCATCCCACAGTGGCTTGACTAGACCAGCTTTCAAGCTACAACTGACCTCCTGTTGAGAAAGGTAACCTCATCCATGCCAACTCTGACTCAGTCTAACACTCTTAATTCACAGTAAGACAAAGGTGGTCTCTTGTTCCTGATCGAAAAAGCCGAGAAGTACAACAAAGAGATGTAAGTATATAAAACTGGGAGAAGATTCCTAACCCCAGCCTGAACTATTGATTGGTAGACACCTTAACACGGAGGAGAGAAAGCTGAAAAGAATGGATGCATCCACTGAAGTGCCAGGACATCTTAACACAAAATAAAGATGAATAAGTGAGTACCCTGGGTGATGGGTTGCACATAAAACACTTAAATATCCAGAGCTTATGTCAAACACAACTTGGCCTAACAATGTGAAATGACTATCTTAGCTAAGACTAGCATTCAAATGCAACATGCTTCTCTGTAACAGAGGCTAGGAGACACCAATGAAAGAGGACTACTGCTTCCTGGGGAGATCTGGCTGGTCAAGAGTGGAAAAAGAATGCTAGAACAGAAAAGCCATTGGCCTGAAACATCACGGTTGCTACATCTGCACATGCCTTGCACTGCTGGAATTTATTTATTTATTTATTTATTTATTTATTTATTTATTTATTTATTTATTTATTGAACTTGTATGCCATACTATTTAGTGTAGTGCTTCCCAAACCTTTGAACATGCTCCTCCAATACACTACTTTGGGGGAGCAAGGAGAAGTGGGGGAAGCCTGGCCTGAGTAGTCCAGATGTTGAGTCATGACAACTGGACGTCTTGTCTTGTGAGACTGAAATGTTTTACTGCTCATCCAAGTAGCTTTGTCAGTTTATGGAAAGTTGGTGCAAGGTCTCTAATTTATGGTTCACCTTGGTTTCCCACCACCCTGGTCTGAATAAGCTCATTAGGCAGAGAATGGCATGAATAGGCTCATTGCATGTACAACGGACTGGGGTGTGTGAAAGTCCAACATATTTAATGAGAAGGGTTGCATAGCTGCAGTTAATAAATAAATCAAATTGAGTAGAGATGACTGCCATAACAATGGTCGATCCATTGCTTCATTAAGCAGAGATGGTCTCAAATGTTTCAGTAAAGAGCACTGTTTTGGATGTCTTCTTAAAAATTGTGAGGGAGGAGGTCAAGTACAGCTCCATTAGGAACTCACACCAAGGAGATGAGGCCACAACGGAGAAGGCCTTGTTTCTAATGCATGACTTCCTAGCCTCTCTTGGAGTGGTAACCTGAAGCAGCATGGCTTGGCTGGCTCAAGTGGCATGGGGGAGGGGGTTTAAGGAAAGATGCTTTGACAAGGACTGAGGTCCCGAACCATGAAGGTCTTTCTAGAGAAGAACCAACACCTTGAGCCTGTCCTGGTACAAAAAAAGCAATGTGTTGTAATGGATAGAATGACAGACTAAGACTCCAGAGAAGAGGGTTCAAATCCTCAGTTGGCCAGAGGATAGGTGGAATTATTTCAAGGCACAGAAACAGAATCTGCCAAAATCCTAACAAGAATATGCCAACAAGTATGGTAAGCAAAACAATGGCCCACAGAATGGAAATGCTCGATATACATTCCAATTCTTGAGAAAGGGGATGCTAAGGAATGCAGCAATCATAAGGTCATTTTTCATATTACTCATGCAAGCCAAGAGCTGTTCAAAGTGTTGCAGCAAAGGCTTTTACCTTATACACAGCACAAAACCCCTGATGCTTCAGCTGGATCCCCAAAAAGAAGAGATATTCAAGATCCAATGGCAAATATCTCCTGACTACTCTAGCTCAGCAGAGAATTCCAGAGGAAGACCCATCTATGCTTTGTAGACTGCAGCAAAATATTTGACTGTATAGATCATAAGAAATAATTGATTGTTCTGAAAGAAATGAGTGTGCCTCAGCACTTGATTGTCCTGAGGCATAACCTGTATTGTGGACAAGAAGCTACTTTTAGGAAAGAATATGGGAAGAGATAATGGTTTCCCATAGGCAGAGGTGTCAGATAAGGGTGCATTATTCCCCCTTATCCTTTCAATCTGTATGCAGCAAAAATTGTACAGAAAGCCAGACCAGACTCAGATGATGGAGGAGAAAAAAATGGTGGAAAGAACATCAGTAATTTAAAATCTACAAAGCAGATGACATCATCTGACTGGCAAAAATCAGCAATGACTCAAAACAACTGATACTGAAAGTGAAAGAAGAAAGTGTCAAAAACAGGACTGCAACTTGATATTAAGAAAAATGACTTAAGAAGAACTACACAATTGTAATGCTTAAAAGTGAATAAATTGAATAGCCAGAGATGTTATATACTTTGGCCAAATTACCAATCCAAATGGAGGCTGTAGCCAAGAAATCAGAAGGCTGAGACTTGAAAGTTAGCAATGAAACTAGGAAAGATGTAAGAATTTGTCACTGGTAGAGATGTAAAATTTCGGAAAATGCTGAAGCCATTTTGGAACAAATTGGGGGGAAATAGTGTTTTTTTCTCATTTTCCCCTACGTTTCCAAAACTCATCTCTAGGGTCACCAAGGCCAAGATCATCTCCACTCTTCTATTTCCCTTCACTGTGATTGGGTATAAAAGCTGGAAAGACAATATATCTGACTGGGGAGAACAGGATTCATTTGAAATGCTGGAGAAGACCTCTGAAAATACCCTGGACAGTCAGAAAAATCAGAAACAGGTCAACATAAAATCAAGGCTGAACTATGGTTGGAGGGGAAATGTCAAAACTTGGGCAGTCCTTCTTTAGGCACATCATGAGAAGGCAGGATTCTCTGGAGAAGACAATAATGCTGGGAAAGGTGGAAGGCAGCAGGGAAAGAGGAAGACCAAACACAAGATGGGTTGACTTCATCAAGGAAGCTCCAGAATTTAATTTACAATTGCTGAGAAGGGTTGCTGAGGACAGGACATTCTGAAAATCCCTCATTCATAGGGTCACCATATGTAGGAGGTGACTTGACAGCATGTAATAAAAACAGCAAACCACAATCTTAACAAGCATATCCATTGGTGGTGAACCTCCAGCACTCCAGATGTTTTTGGACCACAACTCCCAGAATTCCCAGCCTAGATTGGAAATGACAAAGGGCTGTGGGAGTTGTGGTCCAAAACATATGGAGTGCTGAAGGTTCACCACCACTGATATAACTGTGGGAAACCATATTCTACATAATGGTCATACTGAAAATAGAATTTCAATCCCACAAAATTAAGACACCAAAGATTGCAAGAGTTACACAACTAATCCATTATTTTTTTAAAAAAATGTGAGCCCAGTGATGCTCTAGAATTTACAACAGAGGTGTTTGCTGTATACGACATAAGAAATGTCTGATGTTCAATCTTGATTCAGAAAAGGAAGAGACACTATGGTTCATATTGGAAATACACATTGACTATTGGAATACTCCAACAAATCCCAGATTTAGATTATAGAGATTCCTTTGACTTTGTGGAGCACAAAAATGTAGAGACTGTTCTGAAAGGAATGGGTATGGCAAAAGATTTGATTGTTGTGATGCTTAAGCTATGCTCTGGACAAGAAGGAATTATTTGATCATGTATGCAGAAACTGAAGGGCTTTTCATTGGCAAAGGTGTGAGTCAAGGGTTTATTTTATCTCCCTACCTGTTCAAACCATATGCAAAACATATCATACTAAAAACTGGGTTAGATTCTGATGCAAGAGGGAAAACTGGTGGAAGAAACATCAGTTTAAGATATGACGACAAGGAGCCTCTATTACTGCCAGAAAAGAAGAGGGACTGAAAGTGACTAACCGGTGAAGGTTATAGAACAAAGTACAAAAACAGGTTTGCAATTAAATGTGAAGATAACAAATATAGTGATCACAGAAGTAGTATTATTTAATTTTAATTCTGGCCATGAAGATTTTGAAATTGTTAGAGTCTTCTCATCCTTGAGTCAACTATCTACCAAAGCAGTGACTGCAGCCAAGAAAGCAAGAGGTAGCAGTGGTCAAAAGCTATAAAGAAACTAGAACCGATCTGTAAATGTAATAAAACATGCTCTTATCACTGAGACCAACATGATCTCTATTATGGCATGCCCAGTTACCATGTACAGACATGAAAACTGGACAATGAAGAAAGATAAGGGGGAATCAACTCAGTGGTGTAGGAGGAGAGATTTATGGCTACGTGCACTATAGGGGACGGAATCCAATTTCATTCTGAACTAGAGCGAACCCACGAATGGGATTCATTGGCCAAGCCTAATGCATGTTCTGTTGATTTCAATGAGTGACCACTAGGGAAGGGCATGAAACAAACAAAAATATGTTTCATTTTGTTTCCTTTCCTCCCCCCACCCCATTTTTTCATTTTGTTTCATACGATTTTTTTAAAAATCGTACGAAATGAACCACTAACGAAGCAGTTCGTGGGGGGGGCTGGAAAGTGGTGGAGGGACAAATCTTTTTTTAAAGCCTTTAAAAATGTTCTTTCCCTCTCCCCAAGCCCCGCCTGCCAGCTGATGGGTGCTGGGGGGGTTCCCCCACCCCAGTGCCCATCAGCTGGCAGGCGGGGCTTGGGGGGAGGGGAAAATGTTTTTTTTTAAGTCCTGGGCTTTTTTAAAAAAAACTTTTCCCTCCCCCAAGCAGCTTACAGACGGAACAAAATGGTTCATTTCAACAACAAAAAAACACCACCATTTTGTTTAGTCTGTAATGAAATGCTGCTTCCTCGTTTCATTTCATTTCATTACATTACATTTTGTTACATAACGACACGACAAAATAGCATTTCATTTTTCGTTTGGCGCCCATCCCTAGTGACCTCCAATTGGTAGTCCATAGATAATATGATTACGAGCTCTGCATCTAGGTGGTTATGTTGGGTTTCAAATCTCCCTCAACCTCTGAATCCATTGTGTGATAGATAGATAGATAGATAGATAGATAGATAGATAGATAGATAGATAGATAGATAGATAGATAGATAGATAGATACACACACACACACACACACACACACACACACACACACACACACACACACACACACACACACACACAACTCCATCCTCCACTGTTGCTTCCCTGTATTGTTTTCTTAAAATCCCTTTTGTTTCATCCATTCTCTGTACTAGTAAGAACAATTGCAGCAACAGTATCTGACTGACAGTTTTTGAAGATGCCTTTCAAAATTAATCCCATTCCTCCTTTCTCAAACTCAGGTGAAGACAGGTAAAAGAAAAACATATCTCCCCTGCCCATCAAAGCTACTAGCAATACAGTAACCACTGAGCCACTGGGCTCCTTGACGAAAAGGTTGGCAGTTGGAATCCCTAGGATGGGGTGAGCTGCCATGGGTTGTCCAAGCTCCTGCCAATCTAGCAGTTTGAAAGAATGTAAACCAGTGTAGATTAAAAGGTACCACTTTGGTGGGAACACAATGGTGTTCTGTGTGCTGGCACATTTCATCATGCCAGCCACATGACCACAGCAGTATGTCTACAGACAAACGCCAGATCTTCAGCTTACAAATGGAGATGAGCACCAGCCCCTAGAGTTGGAAATGCCTGGGCATCATTTTCAGGGGAAACCTTTTGACTTCACCTTCATGAGTCTCTTCTCACCTTAAATAGCTTTACTTGCAGATTTGGTTGCAAAAGCCAGCAGCAATGGCTCACTTTGACCAAGAGCTTTTCGAAACATCAAGAGCTTTTCACTCTCCTCCAGAGGTGCTCATCAGGGGCAGAAGTTCAGGATGCTCAATAGGCAATGTAGTCAAAAAGGCAAGCAACTGCGAGAACGAGGAATTTCCTACCAAGCAGACACATGGCATACCAGGATTCACCTTTCCTACTCCCTGCATACACACACTAGGCTTGCTAACACTCTGAGCCAGTGTGCACTCTACCTCTGCCTTGTTCACCTCCAAAACGTTTGCAGCTGCATCTCTCACTGCATAAACAGGAATGTGTGTCTGTAAGTACCAAAACAGAATCTAGTGGCACCTTTTAAGACAAATGCCTCATAAAACAAAAAAAAAAACTCATTGGAAGAGAGAAAAATCAGGGAATAGGCATGCTTTGCAAGACAAAATATTCCCTATGGCACTGTTGGCGAACCTATGGCACGGGTGCCAAAGGTGGCACTCGGAGCCCTTTCTGTGGACACCCGACATCGCATGTTCACAGCCACCTGTATTCAGGTTAAATTGCAGTACTGGCACTTTGTGAAAAATTAGAGGGTTTTGAAGAGCAGTTTGGGCACTCGGTCTCTAAAAGGTTCGCAATCACTGCCCTATGGGATGCTTTGCAAGAAAAAAACATTCCACATACCCAAGAAAAAAACACCCGATTATTTTTGTCGTTGTTCTAGCCTCTGGAACAGATTAATCTGTTCCCAATGCATTCCTATAGGAAACTGTGTTTTGTAAGACAAATTTTTCTTAAAACAAATTGACCCATAGAACAAATTAAATTTATTTTAAGTGGTACCACTATATAACTATCTGGCTCTTCTGGTCACTGCATCTCAAAAAAGCCATAGTGGAACTGGAAAAGGTGCAAAAGAGAGCGACTAAAATGATTACTGGGCTGGGGCACCTCCCTTATGAGGAAAGGCTAAAACATTTGGGGCTCTTTAGTCTGGGAAAAAAGGCGCCTGAGGTGGGGATATGATTGAGACATACAAAATAATGCAAGGCATGAGTAAAGTGGATAGAGAGACACTCTTCTCCCTCTCACAAAATACCAGAACTGGGGGGCATCCACTCAAACTGAGGGTTGGGAGAGTGAGAACAGACAAAGAAAAAATATTTTTTTATCCAGCATGTTGTTAGCCTGTGGAACTCCCTGCCACAGGATGTATTGATGGCATCTGGCCTGGATGCCTTCAAAAGGGGATTGGGCCAATTCCTGGAGGAAAAGTCCATCACAGGTTACAAACCATGATGGAGATGTGTAATCTCCAGGCTTAAAACTGGGGTACTTCAAGGGCCAGATGCAGGGGAGTGGTATCAGGAGACAGACATCTAGTCTCATGCACTCCCAGACACATCTGGTGGGGCCATGTGAGATGCAGGAAGCTGGACTAGATGGGCCTTTGGCCTGATCCAGCATGTTCTTGTGTTCTTATATTCTTAGGGACTCAATAAAATCATGCTGACCATTTCTCTGCTCTCTTTGAAATCAAGGGATCAATACCTGTCTGTTTTCACATTTTTCTAGACTGCTACATCCTAGATTAACAGACTTGCTTCTCTGGGCAGAACTTGAGAAGTGCTTTTCAAAGCACTTCCTTCTGTTCACATGTCCCAACATTTTGCTTTAATTACGAGACTGGGTCCTATTCTTTATAAATAATTAAAAACAAAGCCCTCATTTCACTCCCTTCTTCCCCTCCACCATATATGGCTTTCTTCTCCCATTGGTGGAACTGCTGCAAGAGCAGTGGCTCAGTGGGCTAGAAGCTGAAACTGTCGGCTGCAAAGTCGGAAGCTTGGTGGTTCGAATCCTGGGTACCACGCAACGGAGTGAGCTCCCATTGTTAACCCCAGCTCCTGCCAACCTAGCAGCTCAAAAGCATGTAGATAAATATGTACTGCCATAAAAAGTGGGAAGGTAAACATTGTTCTGTGTGTAGAAACGTGTTTAGCCATGCTGGCCACATGGCCACAGACTTGCACAACAAGTTGTTTGGCTTAAAAACAGAGATGAGCACCACCTCTAGAGTCGGACATGACTAGCACACATGTGCAGGGGGAAACCTTTACCTTTACCTTACTATTTCTATTTCTTTTTGCACAATAAAATGCACTCTGGATTCTGGTGCAATTCCCCCCCCCAAGTTGGCCTTATTTCCCTTCTTTGATTCTCATTATTGATACCATATCTAGATACAGTTTCCAAGACAGCGGGTTTTGAAATCAGGGTACAAATTAGTAATCCCCAGAGAATTTATGTTAAAAAAACAAAACACTTTGGGAGGGCTGCTATCTCAGCCTCCAGTAATAAGGCAGCAAAATTATCCTTAACAGCTAATGACTCCTACAATGCTATCAATAAGCATGGGATGTTAAAGACTGCATAAAGAAAGATATAAGCTGTTGGACAGAAGAAACGCAACAGTAACAGACAGTTTTAGTGTTCATTTATCTTCCTTGGGTTTGGATCACGTTGATAGGAAATGGTTATTAGCAGAACAGCAATCCTCTGTTGGTTATCTTAAGCACCTGGTCCTCAGAGATGGAAATACTATCAATGAATATTTATGCACCATGGCTAATGGTTACTGATAAAGCATTCCTTACTGTATTCTCAGGTCTTTGAAATCAAGCCAGTTATGGAATTATCCATAGCATCTTTCAGCATATTACCCTCTTTCCAGTGAGATCCTTACACGGTGGGATCTGCAGGCAGACTCAAACAGATCCCATTTTTTCCAGATCAACCCCAATGAGGCACACCACCTGCCTCTCCAGGTCCCTACTGGAACTTAAGAGAAGCACCAGCTCAAGGTCCATGTTCTGCAGTGCACCAAGTGGCTTCTAAAAGGGAATGCTTCAGACAGCTGACTTCAGCTAAACTGCCTGGGGCTCAGCAGAAAAAAAGCAATCAAAACAGACCTTGCCAAAGGTAGTTCTCTAGGGCTGAAACTCCCAGGACATCTTTAGCTGGCCATGCCAGGTGTGTTGAGGACTGCTGTTCAAGGAGAACCTACCCTTTCTGTCCATCTATTTCAACTCCCCCAGCCAGAGGCGGCCCACTGGCACCCAGGGGCCAAGTGCCTTCATTCCCACAGGGTGGGGCATGGGTACATACCGTGGCTGAAGCCACCGATGCTGCTGCTCTCACCGGTGAAGGCGGCTCCCCAAGACACGCAACAGAGGCAGTACAAGTGGAGACTCTGCAGAAGAAGACAGAGGGAGAAAGGAAGGAGCAAATGGGGTGGAGAAGTGGGGGGGGGGAGCGACCCGAGGCCAGGTTTGCTTCGCCGGCTTTTGGAGAAACGGGGCCAGAGTCGTGGTTTTTTTTTGGGGGCTACAGAACCCACGATCCCAGCTAGGGGATTTGGGGAGCTGTCGTCCACCCGCGCCCTTCTCCCAAGGGGCGAATCTGGCCGGTCCCAGCCTTCCCATCGACCCGGTTGGGGCCTCTCCTTTTTACCTTTGCAAGGCTGCCCAGCCAGAGGACGGGGAGGGCACGCATGGAGGGGGCGCGGCCGCCGATCGCCACCGGTGGGAACGTCCACAGGAGAAGCAGGAGGCAATCCATTGGAGTCTTTTCTCTCCTCGGCACATCTGGCGGGTGGGTGGGGGGGTGAGCGGGCGGAGATGGGGCTTTACCTGCCGCCGCGGCCACCGCCGCCACCGCTGCTGCTGCTGCTGCTGCTGCCGCCGCCGCCGCCACCACCACCACGACCAGCAGTAGCAGCAGCTGTGGACACGTGCAGCGGACGATCCGGTCTCCGCCACATGTTTAGGGAGCGCGGAGCTGCCCGGCTTGGCATGGCGCGCCTGCACCGCCCACCGCGGGCATGCTAGCCAGGGCAGCCCATACAGGAACGAGAGCAAGAGAGGGGGGCACCAGGAGATGCCTCCCCGCCTCCGCCTCCTCCGCCCTTCCTCTCCTGGCTGGCAGAAGCGGCAGCAGCAGCGGGATCCGCCAAGCAAACCCCTGCGCGCTGCGTTCCCACGAGCCGGCCCGGCGGGTCTCGAACTCGTGGAGACGCGAGAGGGCGAGGCGCAAGTGCCCAGCCGGCTCCCACGCGCGCCGCCGTCCCCAGGGAGCCGCGGCCACCGCCGCTGCTGCAGAAGCCGGAGGGTATCACAGGCTTGGGGTTGATTGCTGAGAGGGGGGGTGGAGTGGGGGGATGAGGAACTGCAGAGTGCTCCAATCAGGAGGAGGCGAGATCGGAGGGGAAGACTCCCCAGATGGGACCTACTGGGGGCCTTTTTACACTAAGATCCGCTGGTCCCTTAAATTCGGACCAGAGATCTTGAGGGTTCGTTGCTGTTCCTCCCTCCCCACCCGCTCTGCACTTCTTTGTTCTGTTTTGGAGAGGTAGGGGAGGGAAAAAAGCCTTAGACAGAGACAAAAGAATAAAAGGCTTACCTCAGGTTGTTCCCACCTCTGTTTACTACCTGTTTCCTCTTTAAGGGGCGGAGGCAAAATAAAAACAACAGAAAGAAGCGAGGAGAGCTCAGGCAATCTCTGCATCAAATATTTTCACTATAAAAAAGCAGGTACAAGAAAAGTGCAGTTTGGTCCCGCTAAGTGGGTGGGGTCGCACTTAATTGTCTGCAAACTCCGGAGCTGGTGGGTAAACATTTTTATCATCCAGAGCTTGCAGCCATTTGCGGCGGATCTTAAGGGTTCGTGTATAAACGCCCTAAGTCTCTTTAGGGGGAAGCTGTTTGGGGGGGACTTGGGTTCCTTTCGACCTCCTCGCTCTGGAGGCGCCAGAGCGGACCCCTTCGGACTGGAGCTCTTGCCTCCTTCTGCTCCGGTGACTGGTCTGGTTTTTATCATAAGAAAGTAAGAAGAGCCAGGCTGGATCAGGCCAAAGGCCCATCTAGTCCAGCTTCTTGTATCTCACAGTGGCCCCACCAGATGTGTTTGGGAGCACATGAGACTAGATATCTGTCTCCTGATACCATTCCCCTGCATCTGGCCCTTGAAGTACCCCAGTTTTAAACCTGGAGATGACACATCTCCCTCATGGTTTGTAACCTGTGATGGACTTTTCCTCCAGGAATCTGTCCAATCCCCTTTTGAAGGCATCCAGGCCAGATGCCATCACCACCTCCTGTGGCATCCTGGATCCCCACATTTCTTTCAAGGGAAGCAGTGGGGAACCACCTGGCCCTGCTCCTCCCCTGCTTCCTCCTCACAACATCCCTGCCAGGTAGGGCTTTGGGACAGAACAAGAGAGAAAGGGGCCAGTTCGAGACCATCCAGAGTCTGTTTGCAGGCTTATTGCAGACTCCGGTCCTTGGATCTTGCAGGATCTGCTTCCTCCCTTTTGCTGATGGCTCTCCCTGGCTTTAAAAAATGAAGAGGTGGAGGTCTTGGCATACATACCTAGTCACAAATCAACCTCCCCATGCCTTTCTTGTAGCTTCTTAGATACCGGGGTACCAGCTGCAGGAAGAACAACATCATGGTCTGGGACTGTTTCAAAGTTTGATCAGTTGGCTTGATAGTTTAGTAATTTAGGGGAGCTTACAGGTTGGGGGTTCAATTCCCCACTTGGCCTCCTGTGAGTTGCCCCCCCTTGTGTAGTCAGGTGCAAGCTGCATCATGCCATTCCCAGGGCACCCCCAGAAGATGGAACGGATAAACCACCTCTGAGCACTCTCCACCTCGAGGACCCCCGAAAGAGACACCATTACAACCAACTGAAAAGGCTGCCCTTCCACAAACATCACTGCACCTATTCTCCTTATTGATGGAAGATGGGGTCTTCTTGGAGCACAAAATTTCATTCAGGACAAATCAGGGAAAAGAAGTAGTTAGAAGTAGTTCATTTATCAAAAACATATAGTCATGCAACATCAGTGTGTTGCCCACCCCCACCCCCAGGGAGCTAGGTACTCAATTTACCCACCTCAGAAGGATGGCTGAATCAACCTTAAGTGCCTAGGATTCAATGCAGGTCGTGATGAGGTCTACACTGCAGTACTGCAATTGAACCACCATCCCATGAGGCTCCATCAGAGTGTTCAGAAACTTCTTGGCAGGGGTCAACCCCTCCCATTGTAAAGAGGCACAAATTGCCTCTGATTCCTGCAAACAAACAAAAATGGCCATGACAAAAATGTAATGATGACATTCGGATTAGGACCCATTTTGAATAAAATGATGCTGGTTCTTGAGCCGCCAGAGATGAAAACTAACTACAGTAACTGGAGTGGTGCATTTCTCTTTATGAGGCCTCTGGGGAAACAGTGGGTTAAATCCAGTGGTTTAGTATACTATGTCACAACTAGAGTAGACGTATTTAAATCAATAGAACTTGCAGAGGAACTGATTAACCAAATCCCCAGTGATGTAGTAGGCCTACTCTAGTTGATGTAATGCACTCAGTGTTGTAAATCACAACTAGAGTAGGCCTACTACATCACTGGGGATTTGGTTAATCAGTTCCTCTGCAAGTTCTATTGATTTAAATGGGTCTACTCTAGCTGTGACATAGGGCCTTTTCACACGACCCCTAAGATCCGCTGGCCACTTAAATTCGGACCAGGGATCTTGGGGGTTTGTTGCTCTTCCTGCATCCCCACCCCTCTGCAATTCCTTGCTCTTGTCTGCGTGAGGGGAGGGAGGAAGAAAGAGGACAAAATGCAGGCTCACCTCCGGTCAAAGCCCTGTCGTCCTGATTCCTTCTCTTCTGTTTGTTTGTTGTTGTTTTTTGCCTCCCACCCCTTCTCTTAAAGGGGTGGGAGGCAAAAAAAACAAACAGAAGCAAGGAGAGCCTCGCACTCACCAGATTAAATCCGGACCTGGGGATTTTCACCCTTCTAAAGCAGGTACAAGAAAAGTGCGCTGGGACGCACTTAGGTGGGCGTGGTCGCACTTAATTTCCTGCAAACTCCGGAGCTGGTGGGGAAACAATTGTAAGCTCCGGAGCTGGCAGCCATTTGCTGCGGAGTTTAGGGGTCATGTGCAAAGGGCCATAGTATGGATGGATTGAATAGGGCATAATATGATGGATTGAATAGGGCATAATATAGTGACTCTTTTCTTAAGTTCTTGTAGGCTTATGGTTTTGTCCTCAGTAACAGTTGTTGTTTTCCTTCTAGTCTTTTTTGCTTCTTCACATCTCAATTGGATTTAGCATGTGCCTCTTTGACTGCACTTGAGTTTTTAAAAACTATATACATGTGAAAGCCTGGGATGCAATTTTACAAGTGTTCTCATTGACCTTTCAAACTGACTGATGTTCATGCACAGGTATTGGAGATAAAAACCCATTTCAAACACCTTGTGGTTTTTTGTTTGTTTGTTTATCATCTGTCAACGAAATCTATACAAAGTGTATTTTTATCATCATGTTAAAATCAGATTTCATGTACATTGTACATTCCTGGGAGCTCTTTCTGCCATTTCTGGCATTTTCTGATATGGAAGTATCCTTTTGGTTACCTTAGTAACAGGAGGTGAAAGCTCCCCACCCATTTTATTTTCTTGTCAATTTGGCATTATTTGGCATTATTTGGCATTATTTACATCTTGGCATTATTTACATCTTCCCTTTACATGCCAGTAAACCCTACAAAGCCAAGGAAGGGCCTCATAAATTTAATGGTCATGCCATTTTCCTTCCTCCACTCTGTCTCAAGGCCATCTATATACTCAACAGCAGTTTTTCCCCTGATGAAAAGCATCCATCAAGGTGTCTGTGAAGATTCTCAGTCATCCAGGTCAGTTTATCTGGAAGTTGAGTCATGGCTACTGGACTTCTTTTTTGAGAGACAGAAACATTTCGCTGCTCATCCAAACAGCTTCATCAGTCTGAATACAGCTAGTGCGAGTCCTCAATGACTGACTATATGACTGACATCCACCCTGGGCACAGCAATCTGGGGGCATCTGGAGGGGGAGCAGGAGGAGGAAGCCATGCACCCTCCCGCCGCCCAGCAGTCCTCCTTTCCCCTAAGGCTTGGTGACAGCAGCCCCTCCGCCACCACGTGCCAGGTGAGTGGCAAAGCAGGCAGACAGGAGTGTGGTGGCTGTGGTGCCTTCCTCCTCCTCTTCCTCGCCTTGGTGGGAGACACACACACACACCCTTCTGCCCGTATGCCTGTGCGCATGTGCAGGCATGCATCCACCCCATACCCACAGAGTTCTGCCCCCCGTTGCTGGGTGGGTGCGATGTGGGGGTGGGTGGTGGCAGGAAGGGTGCAAAAGATGAACTTTGTCCCTAGGCACTCCAAATCCTGGCTACGCCTCTCAGGTGAATATCAGGTAAAACATCTTAACTGTTAAAACAGTACAACGACAGGAACAAAGGAAGGCTCCAACAGCGGAGCACTCAAGAGTTGCTGAGTGAGTGCTCCAATGCTTGGAAGCATTCAAGAGAAAATTAGACAATTATCTGAACTGATTTGGGTTACTGCCCCAAGTAGGGGATGGACTTGATTGGCCTAAGAGGCCCCTTCCAACTCCATTATTCTAAGATGCTAGGACCCTAAGCTGTGTCCCATGCAATAAGTCTTAATTAGAACTCTCTTAGTGGGATTTTGCATTTCTTGTTGTTTCCAGATGTAATGAAGAACAGCCTGACCTACATTGTGTCAGGGTAATTCAAGCTGGAAGTCATCATGACATGAATGATTGCCTTCTCCAGAAAAATATGGGCAGCTGAAGAGCCCAGCTCCTGTTTGTTGTCTGCACCTGAGCACCAGCAGATCTAAGGTAATCCCTCAAGGTGTAAAGTCTTACCCGTTAAAGTAAAAGTGCTTCCATGCTTACCCAAGGGAAAAAAAGTAACTGAATATGTCCATTCCTGAGTCACCTGAACCTTCCCCCAGATGATGGGGCTTCCAGTTGTCTTAAGCTGTTTATCATTGAACCTGGATTGTTCTTTAACTGCTCACAAGTTAAATTAAATGTTAAGAAATTTGACCTCAATTCTGCTTTGTTGCAACTTCTTGTTCCCAAAGAGACCAGGGCAGGAACTCCCAAGAACAAAATTTGCCTTTGTCATGAATTTTCTTGGTCGTCTTAGAAACAAATGGGACGTGGCTGCATCATGAAGACAGCTTGAAACCACAGAACAGGTCAGATATCTGAATGCTCCCACTCCCCACTCCCCCCCCTCTCTGTGTGTGTGTGAGTGTGTGAGTGTGTGTGTGTGTGCGTGTGTGCGCGTGTGTGTGTGTGTGTGTGTCAGAGAGAGAGAGAGAGAGATAGACTCATTTACTGGGATAACATCCTGATCTATCTATCTATCTATCTATCTATCTATCTATCTATCTATCTATCTATCTATCTATCTATCTATCCCTTCATTCCTTCATTCATTCATTCCTATCTATCTATCTATCTATCTATCTATCTATCTATCTATCTATCTATCTATCTATCTATCTATCTATCATAACATTTATAGTGCACACACAGCACTATCCTGTAAGTAAAGTAAAACATCTAGAAGAGACATTAACATATAATCAATGAATCAAATAAAAAACAATACACAGCCAATAATAGAAGAGATTACTCTCTAAAAGCAAATGAAGCCTTCTTGTGTTCACCACAATCAAGCCTGGCACAGTATGGAGATGTTCAATGGTCATCACGTGAAGAAGCCGTCAGAGCAACTCTGAACACAATGGCAGTGTAGAATAGTTGCAACCCTCTGAGTTTGATCTCACTGTTCAGCCAGGATGGTGCAGGTGAAACTGGTCTTCCAGTTAAGCTGATCCAGTTGTTAGTCTGCCTGTGTGGTTTGGGACTTTTAACATTAAAATCAGAAAATTAAATTGGCCCTGGAAATGTGCTAGCAGCTAGGGATGTGACTCTCACAGCTTCTTGGTCTCAGAGAAAGTGAGGAAAGAGATTCACACTTTTTACTCCTTGCAGTGAAATTTCTCTGTATGAGACACCTCATGGGAGACATTTGCAACTGTTCGTGGACACTTCATGTCTATTTGTGCAGGAGGAAATTCCGAGCTGAGTGGAATTCTTCCCATTGTTACGCAGAGTTTCATCTTCCCATGCAGGATTCACCTGGAAATAGAAATTTTAGGTGTGACAGAAATTATTCTGTCTTGACTTTTCCTCTCCTTGCTATTGCTATTGTATTGTTTTATTTGATATATCCTACAGTGACCTCTATGTGCCATGCAATAAAATTTCTGGACACTGAAAATAGTAAAAAAAAAAATGAAGCTGTGGTGGGATGTTACAACCCATAGCATTTATTTCCTTCACTCGATTTTCTGCAAACGACATTGCGATCAGCAGAATCTAGTGGTTTTCAACACAGAAAAATAACCCAGGGTGTGTGTGTGTGGGGGGGATCCAGTGGGAGAGGATTAAACATGAGTTGCGTATTTGTGTGATGCTTGGGAATTTTAGTGATGCAGAATGATTTTTATATGGCAAGACTCTGCGGTCTTGCAGTATAAAAATCTGCAGTCTCTGGCTGCAGATCCAGAGGTTGGGAGTTCCATTTGTTGCCTACAGCTGAACTCCCCTTAACGGCATGATTGTACAATGAAGAGGCATGACCATCACAGTTTTTGGGTATAACTGGGCCATGTCCGGGTGCCCCCTCCACCCTCTCATTCCCATGCTGGACCCCTGGATCCCTTGCTTTCCACGTGGAGGTCACTATCATTCCTTTTTTCAGGGATCCGCTCTGGCAACAATCATCAGGGTGATGAATCAGGCCCTCTCCCTTCCTACTGTTCCTCCTGGACCGGGCTGAACTAGGTCTTTCCCAGCTCTGCAACTCACAAAAACATGCAGTATTACATTACTGATTTTGCCCTCATTTTTCTTAATTGAAGCAAGAAAAGCTAGGGGCTCCCTCCAGCTCTGCCCTTCTAAGATTATTGTCATAGTGATGATGATTAGATTTGGAAAAATCAAAGAGTGCTGGTAATTTAGTTCTCAGCGCATCCTTGCACAACTCATTCAATAGGCATAATGCGAAACCTCTGGTTACAAAGTCAGGGGTTGGGAGTTTGACTCAAGAGGCTCCCTTCTGGTTCAGCAGTTCTAAAAGGAAGAAGATAGTGGAGGCAACCTCCTACTGCAGTGGTGGCCAAACTTCAGCCCTCCAGATGTTTTGGACCACAACCCCCACAGTCCTTTGTTGTTGCCAATACAAGCTTGGACTTCTGGGAGTTGTGGTCCAAAACATCTGGCGGGCCAAAGTTTGGCCACCACTGTTCTACTGCATCTGCTAAAGTAGTGTAAGTCATACTGTGTCTCAGCTAACCTGACTACCACATGCCATAGCAGGTGGGGAGAGCCATCTCTGCCACCTTGAATTCACTGGAGAAAAGGCAGCACATTATAAATGCAACAAATAGATAACATCCCAGAGGAGAGGAGCTGGGAGTGGCGGGTGAGGGTGTTAGCGTACAGTTGGGCACAACATTTGTCATTGGGGGGGGGGGATATGCAGTTGTGGGAAATGTGCCATTGGGAACAAATGTGCCATTGGAAACTGACAGAGTTTGGGAAAATAGACGGGTTATAGGCATCTGTTTTTTAAGAAATTAAAGAACCAGCAGAGATGTGTAAGACAATTCTTATACAGGTTAGGAAGTGCTTGGTGTAACCTTTAACACTTACATCAAACTCACCTTTATTGGTACTAGAAATCTGCCATCCCATTGACTGTAGGGTTAGACTGCGGTCATACCTGGGTTTCCTTCGTATTTTTTTCAGGAGCGGTCACGTGGTTTTTAATGAGCAGTTGGCATCCTCTCCTCTGTGCCGTACCTTCCTATTCTGGTTCTGACCTAACCTGTGTACTACGCATTTTGTCCTACTTTCCGGTTCCAGTTTCCAAGACTCCATCTTCTAAGCCGGGTAGAAAGGGGAGAAACTGAATTTACTGCATATTTTCAGAGTCCTGTTGTTGCAACAGAAGCAAACAAGTAAGCATTTTTGAGCGAAGTTTCTAAATCCAGGCCCTGGTGGTGGTTTAGGAAATTTCGCTGAAACTGCTGTTCCAGGGGTGTGGTCGGCCGGGAGCAGAATTTGCTTCTCTTCCTGGTTAGCACGTGATCTTTTACTGCATAGTTTCCCAACTGGGAAACTACACAGAAAACACAGGTATGACCACGGTCTTAAATGGAATAGGTTAAGCTATTGGGTGAGTCGTATGCCTCACAGGTTGCTCACAGTGAAAGCTGCAGAAGCTTCCGCTATATTTAACACACACAAGGCAGACACAACCCTTATTTGGCCACCACGGCCATAAACACAATATGAAAGAAATATAGGCCAAATCAGGAATTACATAATTCATGTAAGGAACATTATAAAGTGATGTGTGAAGAATCATTTACAGTTTGGTGCCCCTTTCTAATGGGCCAGGGCCCCCAGGGGGTTATAAGAACACAGACACACACACACAAAGAGAATGGCTGTAACTAAAGCAACAACTTGGCCTGACAACTTGTGGGAAATCTGCTTTTAATACCCCTGCAACACAGGTTTCATTGAGTCTCGTTTTGGTGTTTGGTCTGTTTTCAGCAAAGGCCTCCGGCTCTGCTTTTGTGCAAAGGTAGATTTCTGACACTTGAGAGCAAGTTAGAAGTCTTGCATCTTTGAGGTGCAGCATAGAAGTTTCTTAAAAACACACTGAAAAATAAAAATAAAAACTGCTCAGGGGGAGAGGCTTTTCTGTTCCCAGCAAGAGCCTTGGGAATGTGGCATGAAGAGACTAAATGACAATCTCACATAGCTGCGAAAAAACCCGCCTAGCTGGGAAGAGGCCTATTTTCTTTTTGCCACCAAGGTGTTTATTGGAATTTGGTTGAGAGTAGGAAACAGCAGACACAAACCCAGTCTTTTTGATGTCTCTGTGTCACTTCCTGTCCATGGTCACATACTGGGAAGGCACTTCCCTGTCAAATCCTCAACAGATTTTGGCTAATTGCATAACGATAGCCATGGGGATGCAGCGGCTAGAATGTCAGGCTCAGGAGTCCTGGATTCCAAGTCCTGCTTGGGTATGGAAACCCAAAACACCCCTTGAACATCTGTTTGTTACCACACCTTGGGAGCGGTCTGATGGCACATCACAACAACAAACAATGAGAACCCTGCTGCTGCAGAATCAGATGATCAACAAAACAATTTATTTATTTGCACCTGAGCCTCGTGGCGCAGTGGTTAAATGCCTGTACTGCAGGTAAAACTGTGCTCACGACCTGGGGTTCAATCCCCGGTAGCAGGCTCAAGGTTCACTCAGCCTTCCATCCTTCTGAGGTCGGTAAAATGAGTACCCAGCTCACTGGGGGGGCAATGTGTAGCCTGCACACTGTAATTAAAATTGTAAACCGCCCAGAGACTACTTGTAGTGGTATGGGGTGGTATATAAGCAGAACACTTTGCTTTACAGTATTTGCAAAATGCACATACTATATCCATATCCATATATGCAAAAAAATGGAAATAAAGGACTGTGGAATATCATGTATCTTTCCACAGGACCTGGTGGGCTGTGTGTTCATGATTTGGGTGTTCTTTTGTCTTCATATTACAGCAGCCAAATCCTAAACCACTTCCTTCCTTCCTTCCTTCCTTCCTTCCTTCCTTCCTTCCTTCCTTCCTTCCTTCCTTCCTTCCTTACTTACTTACTTACTTACTTACTTACTTACTTACTTACTTATTTCAAATATCATTCCCTGAATGATGGACTACCATGTGTATTTTATATGAATCTATGGGTTCACATAGTCTTTGAGTTTATGACTACTTATAACCATGTTGTTTAATGTTATGTTGTCTATTAATGCTGTAAGATGTCTCTCAATTCCTTGTTCTCAAACAGTTGAACATGTCTTAATTGTACTGGACTGTATATTATCCATCATTACTGTAAGCCGCCTTGGATCCTTTTCCAAGGAGAAAGGCGGAGTAAAAATATTCTAAAATAAAATAAATAAAATAAAATAAAATAAAATAAAAATAAAAATAAAATAAATATACCAACTGACTTGGTGCCAGGCAGTACTCTAAGCTGTTTGCAATCCAAGAAGAAAAGAATAAAATCATGATTATGAATCTATCCCACGTGCACCCTGTTTCTGATTATCGGGTGTGAATGCTGTTCTTCACATAGACAGAATGTGACAACCTATTTTATTTATTTATTTATTTTAATACTTATATACCACCCATCTTCTGGAGGAATTCCAGGCGGTTTACAACAAACAAGACCAGAGGCAGAACGAATCCTGTTTAGGCTGAGATCTGAAGATCGGGGTGGGGTGGGGATTACAAGCAAAAGATGTTCATGAGGGTGGGTGGGAACAAAGGGAGAGGGGTCCACCCAAAAACATAAACTGCAGTAAGAATAATGTTGATAATATTCTTTGGGGAGAGATGGTGGTGGGGAAAAACAATTTGTGGAATGATTTATCCTGAAAAGGGGGCATTGCTCACTGGAACAGGAATGTTCCATTGATTGATTGATTGATTGATTGATTGATTGATTGATTGATTGATTGATTGATTGATTGATTGATTGATATAGCTTGCATGCTGTCCACTACCCAGAGGTCTCTGGGCGGCTCACGACAAAAATAGACAATTAAAGCATCAAAATTGCAATAAAATTAAAACAATAAAAACATTTAAGTACAATAAATACCATACATTAAAGCACAACACTAAAATTGCCATCAGGAGGATCCACAATCATCAGTTTAAAAATTTAGTGGCATTTAATCATCCAGGAACTGCAGAACTGGAGGGAACTTTCTGGAACATGAAGTCCTGCCCCTGCCAAAGAGACACCGTGAGAAACCCAACTCCCAATCAAATTGCTAAGTTATCCAGCATTTGTCGCTATCAAACTTCGCCTAAGAGCCTTCTGACACTGTGTTTGTTCGTGCATGCATCTGTCTCTCTGTGTGTGCTTCTTTCCTCATTTCCTTATGCATTTAAAAATGCTTTTTCCTGTTCCCCCAGAAATCCAAAGCAATACCCTGAGCATTTGATACAGAGTTTCTTCCTGCCTCCCAGGCGCTTCCCGCATGCTGAATTCATATTAACATCAGCGGGATGGACAAGCACGCAGAACAAATAGGCTCTCGGCTGAAATGCCCGCTTATTTGCTTTGGCTTCTTTGTTAGGCCAAATTCTTTGCTGCTCGACACATTGGCAACCACTGAGTAGATCAAAGCAAATAGCTGGGGGAGCGCTCAGTTATGTGACCACTCCAGCCTCACTGTCTGACAGCAATTCATGCGGGCTCAAGGTGCAGTTCCTCTCACTCGTTTTTTATCAATTGGAAGTGCTCGCATCAATTTCTGTTAGGGTTGGCTCTACCGTTGGGCAAGAGGAGTCAGCCGCCTCAGTTGGCAAATGCTGGGCATGTGAATGGAAGAAGCAAATTGCTGGAGCTGGGTGTACTGGGTGGATCTCTGGTGCATGTGGGTATTGTCTATGGCTGCAAATCCTCTCCTACCTTGCTCGTGTGTGAGAGAGTAAGGAACGATCTTCTGCCACTCTCAAAGAGAACTTCCACATTCATGAAAGTGACTTCTGCAGAAGTAATGCACATTGTGCCTGACTGCTGCAGCTGCTGCAGTGTTGCAAGGACTTTGAGAGTCTATCTGGGCTATAAAATCATAATGGTCTGATATGCTATCAAAAGCTGTTACTTCGTGTCCGGTTTGTCACTCTAAACATTGCACTGAGTACCGGTATAACAAATTTGTACCCCACGTCCATTGCACTTCAAGAGAAATAAAGTGCGACCATGCCCCCCGAAGCGCGTCTCAGCGCAACAAACTTGTACTTGGTCCTTGGGTGCTATTTTTCCTTGTCGCTGTTTTTTTCCGCTTCTTGTACCAGTACAAGAGACAGTGGAGGATCACATATTCTGTGACATATGTTATTTCCCTTGCACAATCCTCCCAGGCACAATCCATTAGGTTGGAGTGACACTCAAGGGCTCTGCCATATTCTGAGATCTCCATGGAGTAGCGGTTGGATGTAGGGATGCTGGCAGGATAACGACCAGAACTTCCTCACTGCACCCTAGCCATGGAGAAGTACAACAATGGCCCTGTCTAGGATTCAGCTCCAGGATGTAGTCTACCTCTCTCGTGGTACAAAAGATGGGGTTCAGCTCCTCTTTTGCTTATCTCCACTCTTTGTCCTCCATCCCTGTCATATTGGCTTCTTCTACTCCCACTCCTTTGTCCCTCACACCTACCTTCTGGGTCCATTCCAGCTCTGCAATACTAAGATCATCATCATCTAAAAGATAATTATTACTATGTTACAGGGATCACATCACACTGATTCTGTCTAACCTGCATTGGTTACCAGTTGCTTGCCTGAGCCCAATTAAAATTGCTTGTTTTGACATATAAAGCCCTAAATGGCTTAGGACCTAGATAGCTGAAGGATCGCCTCCTTCCATATTAAGATCGAACCGGGAGGCCCTTTTGGAAGAGCCATCCCATAAGGAGATGAGAGGGATGTCTTGTAAACACAGGGCCTTCTCAGCAGCTGCCCCCAGGCTATGGAATGCCCTCCTGAGTGAGATCCGCCTGGCACCAACATTGATGACATTTTGGTGCCAGGTGATTACCTTCCTGTTCCAGAAGTTGTTTAATTGACATAAGATAGATTGTAGGTCCTGATGGCAATTTTTTGTGTAATGTTTTTATTATTGTTTGAATTATTTATTGAGATTTTGATGTTTTAACTTTTAATTCTTTTGACTGTAAGCCGCCCGGACACCTTTGGGTAGTGGATGGCATATAAGCTGTAAAAATAAATAAATAAATAAATAAATAAATAAATAAATAAATAAATAAATAAATACTGCCACCTCCATAGTATATAGCAATTCATCCCTGCAAAGCTGTTCTATCCCATCTCAGCTCAAGGGCTCATTGACAATTAGTTCCCAAACTACCTGGGTAATATGCTTCAAAGTGCTGCATAACTGAAGTGGATTTTGTTAATTGACTTTTTTCTCTGATTCAGAGAAGCCTGGTTTCCGCACTGACAAATGTGCTGAAAAGATAACTGCCTTTCAGCCCACATGGACAGAGGCTATGTCACCAAAAAACATATTCAGTTTTCGACGGCATGGTTCCTCCATTAATTTATGGCTCTTACAAGCCAGGAAAGCTCCTAGAATAAAATTCCAACTATCTCCCTTGTCTCTGTATTAAATTCTACATTCCGCAGAAGCCTCAAAACGTAGTGTTAAACGTGGAGCTGTTTCCTCCAAAGAGCTCTAAAATCCACCATTTCTGGGACTAAGACCTAGCAATTCTGGCAGCCTCTGAGTAATAAAGCAAGATCTCAGTAGGATTCTTTTTTTTTTTTACTCTTTCCACGATCTTGTCGTTGTTGCTGTTCTTGAATAAAGAATCCGGGTCCAATTTTTTTGCATTGTTTTTGAAGTAACCTTGGCCGGAACCAAGATCTTGAACCTGCATTCTGTGTCACACTATAATCCCCTCCGTGTTTACATTTCCCTTCGGTCCAGTTGCTCAGGACTCAAATAGAGGCTTTTGATTGCTAATATTCAAGAACAATTTTCTGCTTACATGAATTGCTGTGTGTCGCACAGCATGGTCATCCTAATTCGATTAGTTCTACGCATTTATTTATGTTTGTTGGGTATCCTTTCCCCTGGCACCCGGAATGAATTTCCAGCCGTCCTGCTGACATCCTTGTATTGTGTTTTCCGTGCTCCGCTCCCTGATCTGGATTCCAAGGGCAGAACTAAGCCTACACCTCCATACTGAGCGCCTAAGGGCTAGCACACACAGGACTCTTTACCCTGACGTGGCTCTCTCCTTCGACAATTGCTCCGGGCTAATCCACGGATCTGAAAAGAGATTAATGGACTTGCTTTTCCAATGTCACCACCACCACCACCGTTGGGGCGGGGGAATAGATGGGGGAATTCCAACTATGTTGGAAAAGGGAACATCCTAGGGGGGGAAATGGGCGCATACCCTGCTTTTGGAAGGCTTCCAGATATCGCAGGGTTTCTCCCTTAATGCACCAAACACTCTGAAAGACAAACAGTCAAGAAGCTGTGAACTGGGTGAGGGTTCTCTTTCTCCTGCAGACAAAGAGAAAAACGGAATAATCATAATCATAATCATAAATACATCAATTAGCAGGGAAGCATGTGGATAGAGAAGAGGGTGTCATTGTGGGTGGCCTGAATTGGATTCCACCCCTCCCCCAAATGGTCTGTTTTAGAAGAGTTTCCTGGTAGCTTGCCCAGGATAATTAGAGAACAGGTAATCCTAAATGCACAGAACTGTAACAAAATGCAACATTTTGCTTCACGGTGTGACCTGCACACTCAAATACCTGGACTCTTAATGTATGATGGGATGCAGTGACACAGATTAAAGGGAGGCATGTGACAACTGGAATGGCATCGTTTACAAGGAATAACGTGTTCGCTGCCAATAAATGTTGTTACCTTTGCCACCAAAATGAGCATAATGTTCATAAGGAATAAATAAAATTGGTGAACGTTCAAGTTTGTTTGATTTTACAGAGTATGCTTCCTAAAATGTGAAGGCTTGTCTCTCCCATGTGGTCATATAGTGTGGATGAGTTGTGCCAGTCAGCCCTTGCTTGCTTGCTTGTTTGTTTCTACCCATCTATCATTTGAAGGCCCTTTTTCTCCTAGAGAAGGCATCCAAAACAGCTCACCGTAAAACACATAAAAATAAAAATGGAACAAACTAGTGTTTTGAAAACCATTAAGCTATGATACTACAGTGGCACCTTGTATAAAGGAATTAATTCGTTCTAAATGAAATTATGTTAAGCAAATTTTCCTTTATACAAATTCCCATAGGAATGCATTGAAAATGGAGTAATCCCATTTTTATGTTGTACAGATTTTCCCCATAGGCGATTATGTTAAGCAAATTTCCCCTATCTCCAGATTTTTTATGTTGTACAGATTTTATGTTATACAAGCTGTTTGTTATACAAGGGTCCACTGTAATTCAAAATGTACAGTAATAAGTAATTTGAAACTATAAAATCATGCCTAAGAACAGCAAAATACAGTGGTACCTCGACTTACAAATTTAATCCATTCCAAATGCATGCTCTTAAATCAAACTACTCTTAAGTTGGAGTACTTATCTAAAAAATTGAAAAAATAAGTTGAAAAATGAAAAAATGAAAAAAAAATGTAACTCAAGCAGACCATATCTAAAATTTGTAAGGCGGCAGTTAAAATGTCAACAGTTTTCAGCTCTTAAGTCGAGCTGCCCTTAAGTTGGGGTACCACTATGTTACCAAAACAAGAGGTGCCTCTACCATCCCATTGAGCTGAAAGCACTCTCTAGGCAGTTTACAATTTAATTATGCAGGCTACACATTGCCTCCTCTCCCCGTGCCCCGAATGAGCAGGGTACTCAGTTTGCCCACCTCAGAAGGATGGAAGGCTGAGTGAACCTCAAGACAGCTACCTGGGATTGAACCCAGGTTCTGAGTAGAGCTTTGGCTGCAGTACTGCAGTTTAACCACTGTGTCATGAGGCCCTATCCAGGAGTCAGTTATTTGTTCAATACTCCACCTTCTGTACTCACAATGACACCAGACAATGCAAATGGAAGGTATTAGTTAGCATGGGAAGTATAACAAAATCGGGGGCAGAGGGGGGAATGGTTTGAGTAAGGAAATCCAAAATCCCCAAATGAACTGAGCATGCTTGACATTACAGGATAATCTATATCTGTTTGGAGGCAAAATGGAAAAGGAGAGTAATGAGAACAGACTGGAGCACAGTGTCTGAAAACTGAACAGCAGCACTCTCTAATGTAACATTTAGCAGCAGGCTCCCCTTGTCATTTAGAAGTACCAGCAGGGATTGTAAATTTCATTTAATTTGCTGTGACTATTTACCACCAAGTGGTGAGTCACCGCCAGGCTTGCATCTCAGTTGCATAAAGAACCAAGCTGCAGACAGGGGACTGAGGCATCCACTTGGTACCTTATCCATTAGTCCAACTTATACAAAACAAAGTTAAGGTCATGGCCAACAATATGGATTATTCAAGTTCTCAAGACTCAGGAATTAAAAACAAACAAACAAACAAACAAACATAAACAGAGTTCAGGAAATTTCCTGTTTATGGCTAAATTTCCAGCAGTCTCTCAGCCCAAGGATTCTGAGAGATACAGGCACTCCTCCCCCCACCCCCACCCCCCAAAAATTATATTATCATTATTGTTATCAGGTAAGTATTTCAAATGAACACTCTAGGAAGAAAAACTTCCAGAATATGGCCAATGGAACCAGGTGAACAAACCACAAATAGCTTGTTTCACCTCTATTTATTTATTTATTTATTTATTTATTTATTTATTTATTTATTTATTTATTTATGGTGCTTATATACCGCCCGTCTTCCGAAGGAACTCCGGGCGGTTTACAACAAAATAATAATAATAAAAAGCAATAAAAATTAAAAATACAAACACTGTCAGAATAACCAGAAGCAAGATAGTGGTAGCGAGATATCCCAGGATTCCAATTTATTGATCAAAAAAAAAAATCTATGATGTGTGATTATGTGTGATTTCATAAAGATTATGAAAAGAAGTTCAAAAACCCCACGAAGGACAGACCAGCCTCAAAGAATGTCTGGGAGGCATGATGGTTCAATAGAATTGCCATTGCCCACTGGGTTGGGCGAGGAATCCCTCCAGCAGATGATCTTGCATTGCCCCTTTTATAAAAGCCCTCACTCTGTGTTCTTGGAGAAGTTCCTTAAGAACAGAGAGAAGGCTGAGGAGATTTGTAGAAAATTGGGTGTATCTGTTCAGGCATAAATGTTGACAATTCAAATTGATTTTCCAGAGAAGATCTATGCTATCTGAATGTAGGCAACTGAGTCCTATTTGACCACTGGTCTTACACTCATATATGTTTCCTTTACTGCATATTTTACTAGTTGGATTGTATTCATTTATCAGTTTCCCCTTGTAATCTCTCTCTCCCTCCCTCCCCCCTCTCAATAAAGGGAAGAAGAAGAAGAAGAAGAAGAAGAAGAAGAAGAAGAAGAAGAAGCAGCAGCAAAGTGTTCTGCTTATATACCACCCCATACCACTTCAAGTAGTCTCTGGATGGTTTACAGTTTTTAATTACAGTATGCAGGCTACACATTGCCCTCCCCCCAGTAAGATGGGTACTCATTTTACCGACCTCAGAAGTATGGAAGGTTGAGTCAACCATGAGCCTACTACCTGGGATTGAAAACCACTGCACGAAAGAAGAAGAAGAAGAAGAAGAAGAAGAAGAAGAAGAAGAAGAAGAAGAAGAAGAAGAAGAAGAAGAAGAAGAAGAAGAAGAAGAAGAAGAAGAAGAAGAAGAAGAAGAAGAAGGACAACCATGTCAGGTATAATTTACCTTCAATCCAGATGTTTGGAACAAACAGTGAAGAAGGTGTCTTCTTTTTGTATGCTTTTTAGAAAGCAGTATGATATTTTTAGAAACGTCTTACTGTTTTCAGGGCACTCTTATCCAATCCAACAAGGCTCTTATTATGATGAACCTTCCGGATACATGTTCATTTCTTCAAATGTTTATTCAGATGTAGATCCCCTTAGCACTGCCTACCTTTCCACTAAGCATCAACAGGAGTTGTAAAGCAGTTTCTTCTGATGAGTGACACCTGTAATACCATTTCATCTCAGCAAAGCTCCAATATTTTCTGAGCCATGTAGCACTGTAGAATTACTTAATATTTCAACTGCCCTTCCCAATTAAGGATTAAATTTGATCTACCCATTTCCCAGCCAGTACTTGCAGCTGCCTCCCCAGTTCTTTCTCCAGAATAGAAGATAACTGTAGATAGGAAACAGATACTGCCAATTCTCCACAAGTGGGATTTAATGCATGCTAACCATCAACCTAGGATCACTCTGTGAAGGCTAATTTTTTTAACCATCAGCAAAATCCAGGTTCAGCCCAGCAGCTGGGACTACAAGTGCTTATTGTCAAGCATTCCATTCCAGCCAGTGATCTTCAGAAAGAGGAGAGAGAGAGAGAGAGAGAGAGAGAGAGAGAGAGAGAGAGAGAGAGAGAGAGAGAGAGAGAGAGAGAGAGAGGAAATATGCTTTTGACTTATTTTGAATTGTGCTCACATTTGTGCCACTCTCTCTTTCAAGAAAAGATGGGAGAAGGTTGGGAGAACTTGACATTTTGATCTAGAACTAGATGGGAGAAGGATGGAAGAACTAGACATTTTGATCATATCTCCCCTTCTCTGGCCGCACTGCACTGGCTTCCAGTATATTTCCACACTAGGTTCAAGATTTTGACTCTCATCTATAAAGCCCTCAACAGTTTGGGACCTTGTTACCTTTCAGAATGCCTGCTTCCATTAAGAACTCTCTGTAATACATGTTCTTCCCAGATCAGGCACCTATGTAAGATCTGTCACCCCAAGAGAGGCATGGAAAGAAAAAACAAGATCACGTGCCTTTTCGGTGATTGCTTCCTCTTTGTGGAATGAGCTCCTGCTCAAAATTCTCCTAGCCCCTTCCCTGGCTTCTTTTTAAAAAGCCTTGAAAACCTGGCTGTTTCAACAGGCCTTCCTAAATCTTTAGTTATACCCCTGAGGTGGTTACTTCATGTCCGTTTTGTCTCCGTTAGTGTTGCACTTAGGAGCAGTACAAAAAAAGTTACTTCACATCTGTCACGCAACTACTGAAATTTGTCTCTCAACCATGCCTCCTGAATGGGTGCTCAGCGTGACAATCCTGTAGCTGGTCCCTTGTCACTCTTTGTTCCCACTTTCTGTTCCGAGACAAGACACCATGTAGTAACGACTGCCATACAACAAAATATTTGTTTCTCTCATAAAACTATGTCCGGGTTTTGTTGTTGTTGTTGTTGTTGTTGTTGTTGTTGTTGTTGCTGCTGCTGCTGCTGCTGCTGCTGCTGCTGCTGCTGCTGCTGCTGTTTTACTTTTCAGAAGAGAAATATTGAAAAAGAATTTTTAAGGCCCCCCAAAAAGGAAAAAGGAAGCTAGACTAATTCAGTGGTTGTCACGGTACAAGACTGTGAGGTAACACTTGTCATGAGACAAGTTATCAACGACCATGGGAACACTGAAACGGAGACAAAAAACACATGATCCCGACCAGTGTTGTCATGGTAGAAAACGAGTCGTGGAACAAAGAAGGACATGATATAACCGCCATAGTTGTGGTTCTGCCATCTTACATTTTAAATTCTTTGCTCTTAATTCTCTCAAAAAGAAGTCCAGTAGCCATGACTCAACTTCCAGATAAATCACCTGGATGACTGAGAATCTTCACAGACTTAATTCCTATATTAGTTAATTTTAATTATACTATTAACTTAATTTAAATTAATATATTTAGTTATAGGTTTGTTTTCTGACACTATTGTGATTTTTATTGTTCATTGGTTCTTGTTTTTATGTGATATGTAATTGGTGTTTCTGTTGTAAGCCACCCAGAGTGGCCTGACGACCCAATGGGCAGGGTATAAACCTAATAAATGAAATGTTCTATTTGGGAAGTTGTGGTCCACAATATACTTTTTGAAACTTGGGTTTAAGGCAAGACTTCCATACACCACTCTAGAAGACCGCTTGTAAGTATCTCACTTGATGCCAGGCATACAAGTGCCCACTGAGGACACCGCTGTGGCTACCCAAAACAGACCTTTCGTGGCAATACCATCCTTCTCTCCTTCTCCTCCCCAAAGAAAAATAATAATTCTTCTCCCCCTCCTCTTCTTTTGCCTCCACCCTCCCACCTCCTATGCTTTTGCCAGATCTACCCACTGTTGAAGCAGGCCCTCTGTGATTCCTTCTATGGTTCATTCCCTCCATGATTCCCAGTGTGGTGTAGTGGGTAGAGTGACAGACGTGGACTACAGAGAACAGGGTTTGAATTCTCTCTTGGCCGTGGAAACAGATTGGGGAAGTGGAACGTGTAAAGCCACACCTTAAATATCTCATTTTCCTTTAAAATCTTATTCATGTTGCTATATTCATGTCCAGTCTGAGGGCACAGATCACCCATTCGCATATACAGAGAGACAGTGTGGCTCATGCCATTTGCATTCTGAAGCAAATGTGTATTTTGAAATATGGTATAGCCTTGCAAGTCCTTGACAGTTGCTAGATCAAATTAAGCCTGAACAGTCTCTCGAGGCAGAAATCTCTGGGGACTGAAGGTGTCCTACTTTGGCCAGATCACCAGAAGGCAGGCTTCTTTAGAAAAGACAATAATGCTGGGAAAGGTAGAAGGCAACAGGAAAAGAGGTTGACCAAATATGCAACCGGCTGATTTCTTAAAGGAAGTTTGGAAGTTTGGGTATTGAGGGTAGGACATTTTGAAAACTGTTGATTCATAGGGTCACCATAATTCAGAGCTGTAGATTTGTGAGAGGTGGCCATGTTAGTCTGTGCAAGAATTCCAGGCCAAAAAAAAAAAAAAATCAAAACAAAACAAAATAATTGTTTTGTTTTGATATTTGACCATAATTCAGAGGTGGCTTTATGGTGGCGAACCTTCAGCACTCCAGATGCTTTGGACCACACAACTCCCACAGCCCTTTGTCATTGGCAGTCTAGGCTCGGAATTCTGGGAGTTGTAGTCCAAAATATCTGGAGTGTCGAAGGTTCGCCACCACTGCTTTATGGCATGTATCATGAGCAACAAAAACCTTGTGGCCACTGGAGAGGTCTGCAAGGCTGTGACTCCACACCACTAGAGAGGATAAGATGTTAAAGATCCCTTACTATCACTACCACTGCAGCCACTGATTTCATTGGCCAGAATTCTATTACATCTTTAGATATTAAGTGTGAAAGCTGGTGTAGGTAACAGGTGAGCACATGAGCTGGTGGACACCTGGCCACACCACACCAGCTCCAGGAGTCCTCCTCTGTGCACATCCTCCTATAGGATTTTGTCCAGGTTGTCTACATATCTAAGCCTAGCTTCCACTCACACTGTTTAGATAAGCAATTTAATAAAAACAATCATGTACCCTCATGTCATTTCGGAGATACAGGTCCCCTTTTCATTGTTTTCAAGGTAGACAGAACTCAAAATTGGTCTGCCATTCCCTTCTTCTGGGGATGCTCTGGGACTTTGCAGCTTGTCCAAGGCCACCCAGACTGGCTCTAGGAGGCACCGTGGTCAATCAAACTCCCAGACTTTTGCTCCACGGCCAGAATCAGGACTAACTGAACTGAATTAATTTTTACAAGAAACTGAGACTGGCAATTTTGTTTCTCACCCTGAAACCATACTGTGGGGTACAGCAGGATTATGCAATTCATAATTTCCAGGTAGATATTAGACAGAACTCATTGTACAGCAGTAGCTCTGTGTCTCTTGTAAAAGCCCAGTTTTGCTTCCTGAAATTGTATCATTTTATTGCCAAAACTAAATTGCATGGATCCATATACTTCCACCCAATGACCACTCATTGTCAGATCTTATTTTGGTATTTATATTATCTGCTTTTAATTTGCAGTTCTTAATTTCTCACATGTCTCCTGCCCCCTTTGAAACAAAATCACTAATTTGCAAACAAAATTGACAATTTGACTGTCTGATGTCCAATCCCAGGGAGAAATGTTCAGGCATGCTGAGGACTTTCAAGTTATTTTATAAACCATTGTTTCCAGCGGTTGCTGTGACAGCACTTCTTTAATTTCTTATTGTGTCTGGGTTCAGTGGAATGTGTTTGGTTTTGCCTACTTCAGCAACTGCAAGATCTGAAATTTCACAAGAGCAGAACGGACAGGAAATGAAATTACACTGTTGCTCTGATAATGGCCTGTTCCTGAATCACTGGAATCAATAGCAGTTCTCCAGATGTGTTCCGTATGAGCAGGACCACACACTTTAAATATTCGCTTTAAATACATGTATATTAATAACTATACACGTGTGATTGCTTGGCTACCTGTACTGTAAAGCAGAGGATGACAGTGAAGAGCAAGGCCTGCTCTTCTTTTTCTGCTGAGACAACACCCTCCATTTGACTCCTCTCTCCAACAAATCTCACCAGGCTGCAGCAGAGGGAGAAATGGGAAACCCCATCCATGCTACCGTCTCCTCTGAAAAATCCACTCCATATTTATTTATTTATTTGTTTGTTTGTTTGTTTGTTTGTTTGTTTGTTATATTTCTATACCGCCCATCTTCCAGAACGGAACTCTGGGTGGTATAGAAATAGTTCCAGAACAGAACTATGACTCTTCCTGTCCATCATCTATTTCCACATCCAAGAGGATTAGTGTAACTTCCATTTTATTTTAGGAACTGGCAATGTGGTGTATCCAAATGGTGAAAATAGAGGAGAGAGTTTCTCCCAAGGATTTTGGCAAGCCTTTGGGTCAAAGCCTGGGACTTGGCTACTAAGACCGCTACAGCACTTCCTTGAGCAGCCGCTTTTTATTTTGCATCGCCTTATCTCCTCCCGCGGTCACATGGTCGCAACAGCGGATCGGCAGTCCGCACTTCAGCGGTTGCTTAGCAATCAGCTTCCCCGTTTGCACTTGGCTGAACCGCTTTAAACTACAACAGGGAAATGGGAGAAATAACTGAAAAACGTGGCATAGTATGTCCACAAATACAACCAAATTGCTTTAAAAGGGGGTGCAGGAATCAATTTAAAAAAACACCACCGCTAGTGGTCGTCACAGTGGTCAAAATGGGCGTGGCCAAGGGGGCTCTTCAGCAAAAGTAAATTGAAAACTGGACAGTGATTTTTAAGGCAATTTATCTTTAAGGAAAAGGTGTTTCAAATCTAAAGTGCAGTAGTGGTTTAAGTCCCAAGTTCTAGTCCACATTTTTGGTACCAAATCCTGAACCCCCAGCTTCAAAGTCTGTGTCCCTATAAAAAACAAGATATTCCCCAGAAAAAGGGGAGGGGTAGGTGGATTCAGCCTCCAAGTCATGTCCAAGTCATTGAAAAGAAAAACTGAGTCAAATCCAGGTCAAGACACTAGTATGACTTAAGTCTGACATGACAACGAGTCTTGCAACTTGAGTCTCCAACCTTCGTTTCTCTGCCCTTCCCTGTTTTCTCTGCCCTTCCTCATGGCACAGTGGTTAAAAAGCTGTACTGCAGCCATAACTGTGCTCATTACCTGAGGTTCAATTCTAGGTAGCAGGCTCAAGGTCGGTAAAATGAATACCCAGACTTGCTGGGGGTGGGGGAATGTGTAGCCCACATAATTACTTGTAAATTGCTCAGACAGTGCATTAAGCACTATGGGGCGGTATATAAACAGCATGTTTTAATGTCATGACTAGAGAGTGGCATGAAACGAATTTTTTTGTTTCATTATTTGTTATTGGTTTTGTTTCCTAAGGAAATGAAAAACAAAGTGCCCTTAAAAATGAAACAAAATGAAATGGAAATTTTCATTTCATTCCGTTTTTTTAAAAATTATTTTAACAAGCACCGATCTCAGTGATTGTCAAAATAAATAATAAAAATAAGTGCTGATCAGCTGCTGTGCAGGGCACATTAGACTGTGGAACAACTTGCCACCCAGTGTTGTGGGTGCCCCATCGCTGGAGGTTTTCAAGGAAAGATTAGACAGCCATCTGTCCAGGATGGTATGAGGTCTCCTGCCTTGGGAAGGGGGTTGAAGACCTCTTAAGATGCCTACAATGATTCTATGATTCTATGATTCTTCTATTCTATGAAGACTTCTGAGCTTTCCTCTTCTTTGACCTAGAGAGGTCCTAAAGGGACAGTAGGGATCAATTTAAGAGAAAATCATGTGGATGCTATCATGTGGTTTGAACCAAATCATGCCAGCAGTTGCCTATCTTCCAGTATGCACAGCTTCAGAGTCTGGACTTCCATGGGAAATGGATCCCTCAGAGTGGAGGAGCAGAATCCTAGGCTTGCTGTTTATTTCTAAGTAGTTGTCTCTTGTACCTCGCAATGATTAGTGGTTTTGGAGGGTCTTCCTTAAACAAACCTAAGCCCTATACACACCATTTTCCCATCAGTCTGTTCCCCAACGCGGAGATCCCAGAGAGCTCTTGATCAGCACATTCCCCGTGAATCTCTCTAATCTCTATGCAAAGTTGAACTTTCAACTGCTTGTAGACAGATTACTGATAGTAGAAAATCAGTCACTTACCTCGATTCTTAATTCAGTCTGATCCACACACTATTTTTATCTACCCTCTTCTTTTGGACATGATTTGTGCTATTTTCGTAAGTTAGTAAATCCAAATAAGAGCCATACTTTATGTTAGCTACATTTAACATATTTCCTTCATCAGTTCTGTCTGGACTCTGGAAGATACCTTAATAACCCCTTTGCTCAGAGGATTTGCATTTTTGCCACTTAGAACCTGACACAGTCCCTCATATCTTGTGTCATTGCCCGAAACACAATAAGTTACATAAACTATTCTTGGAGCAAATCCTCCTTGCTCTCCCCAGTCCTTCTGAAGCATATCCAGTGGTACCTTGTATAAAGGAATTAATTCATTCCAAATGAAATTTTGTTAAGCAAATTTTCCTTTGTACAAATTTCCCATAGGAATGCATTGAAAATGGATTAATCCCTAATCACGACCATTTGTATGTGGTACGATTTCACCCCATATGCAATTCTGTTAAGTGATTTTCCCCTATCACCATAATTTTTTTCCTTTAAGTGGATCTTCTGTTAAACAAACCACTTGTTATACGAGGGTCCACTATATGTGCTTTCTCCTTCGGGACAATTCTGAACTAGTCACTGCCCAGGTGGCTGACTTTCTAACAGCTTATTAAAAGAGAGAGAGAGGGAGGGAGGGAGGGAGAGCAGCCCTCTGTGAACTTTAGTTAGACCATTGATGAGATGCTCTATGTAACCATTTAATTTTTCCTTGTGTACTTTTGTTTTAATGCCATTAAAGGTTTATGGAATAGAAACTGCTTGTAGAACCAAACATCTAACATGGGGGGAGAGATGGGTTGGTGGGATGATACCTTTTTCCCCCCTTTAAAAAAATAATGTCAGCCTTATGAAAGGGAAGAAGGCATCTAAATTGAGAAGCAAACTCACTGGGCGTGGAATAAAAATGTGGACTTAACTGGGGGCACCTTCCAGTGTTTTATAACTGACAGAATTACATGAATCAAAAGTGATAGACAGAACAAGGTTTTCCTCCCTCCTTCCCCGTTTGTCTTAGTTTAATCATTTCAGACCCCAGTAATTCTGAATCCCCTGAATCCCACCCTTAGATGAACATTTGCAGCCATCAATAGAGTGACTGCCTATAAACAACACACCATTCCTAGCTACGCTCTCGGTCAAAGAAATAAAACAGCCCAGAAAGTATGTTTTTACCAGATACATTCTTGCTCCATGCTGCCTCATCGCCGCGCAGCAATGATGTGATCTTAAAGCAGATTGCTTTGGACCCATGCCAGCCATCTGGGGATCCTTCCCAGGTACCTGAAAGAGAGCTGCAACAGGGCATACTGAGGTGAACGGCACCCCGGTTCTACCTGAAAGCTCCGTTGGTGGCCGTAGGCCACTTGAATCAGAGCCAAATCGAGCACCTGGCTTGGGGCTGGAAGCTTGCCAGTTTTATATCGCATTCTGTGCCTTGAATTATGGTGTCTCGAGACCCCTTTCATAGCTTTATTGTTGTGCATCTTTTTTTCCCAAACTAATTCCTCACTGAAAGACATTCAAAATCCAAAGGCTGGTTCCTCTCCAGCCCCACCCTGCTCCTCAGCTCCCTCCCTTATTCGCAGCAGCTGACACTTGTCCTGTGAGGTCAAAGAAGAATCTGTTTGAAGATTTTCATATCTCGGGGCACTTGAAATAAAAATTAACTCTATGACTGCCTTTTCTGGGAAGCCAAATTTGCCCAAAAGGGTTTTCAAGTACACAGACAGGGTGGGGGTTGACTTGAAATCCATGGGGAAATGTTTAGCATTATTAAATATGCATACACAGTGTTTTGGGGTACAACCATATCTGCTCCCAGGCAGCTCACAGAGAGACACGCACAGAAACACACTCTCTCTCTCTCTCTCTCTCACACACACACACACACTCACTCAGCTCATGAAGTCACGCAGAGGCATTCAGAGAGACACACAGAGAGAGAGAGACACCCATGCACAGAGACACGCAGCCTGGGACCAGATATGGTTGTACCCCAAAACTCTGTGTATGCGTAATTAATAACGCTACAAAGGTTAGTTATGATTTCACTTCAGTTCCAATGATTGGAGAAGGAGCTCAGCTTTGGGAAAGGCCAAAATGTATGCTGCTTTTATACTGCCCCATAGCACTTAGAGCACTTTCTGGGCTGTTTTGCAATTCATATATGCAGGCTACATATTGAACCCCCTCTCCCCCAGCAAGGTGGATATTCAGTTTATTGATCTCAGAAGGACAGAAGGCTGAGTCAACCAGAAGCCAGCTATCCCGGGGTTGAATCCGGGTTAGGACCAGAGTTTTGGATGAAGCACTGCTCTCTAACCACTGCATCAGTTGTTGAAATTCAGTGTTCCAAGAGCCAGTGGGTTTTGTTTTGTTTTTCAATTTCTCATCTAGATCCAAACCATCGTTTATTATTTCATCATGTCCATGAAAGGTCACTTCCATTGTTCCAGACAGAGAACAGTAGAATTCAGACATGGGACTGGCTGTTTGAAACAGGGTATAACTTTATTTTCTTTGCCAGTTTGGAGACCTTTCCATAGAGAGTATTTAGAAAACATCTAAAACTATGGGCCTTTTCACACGACTCCTAAGATCCGCTGGCCCCTTAAATTCGGACCAGAGATCTTGGGGGTTCGTTGCTGTTCCTCCGTCTCCACCCCTCCGCACTTCCTTGCTCCTGTCTGCGTGAGGGGGGAGGAAAAAGGGGACAAAAGAATAAGGGCTTACCTCCCAGTGCCGGTGGAAGCTGCTCCAAGCCCCGTCATTTCCTGATTCCTTCTCTTAAAGGGGTGGGAGGCAAAAAACAGCAACAAAAAGAAGCGAGGAGAGCCCGGCACATCTGCATCAAGCAATTTTCACCTCCCAAGAGCAGGTACCTGAAAAGTGCGCTGGGTCGTGCTTAGGTGGGCGGGGTCACACTTAATTTCCTGTAAACTTCAGAGCTGGTGGGGAAACATTTTTAAGCTCCGGAGCTGGGAGCCATTTGCCCTAGAGTTTAGGGGTCGTGTATAAACACCCTTAGAGGGTGGCGGTGGGGATATTGTTTGAATAGTTTTTCCCCCCTAAATGAAATAAATCATTAATAATGTAAGAAAATGATTAGGTGCTAAATAGAGTGGGATCCATCTTGGTTCCAGAGACATTGGGGTAGAATAAGAATGAAGTCCTTTTGTGAGAAGCAGGGAGAAGCAGTCTAAAATGAAGGGTTTGACTGTGGGCCTGTCCAGACTGGCCATTTTGGGTGTAGGGTGGACTGGGTTACGATGGATGTGCTGAGGTTGGCAGGGAGCCCACCCCATCCATCCCAACAGGAAAAGACTCCTTGTAGCTCAATCAGATATCAAACTAAGCTCTTGCCATGATCATCTGTAGAAACTCAGGGAAAGTGAAAGTACTTTTTACATCATTCCTCTCTCCCTCCATCCTTGCATCACCCTCTGCCCTCCCTTCCCCTCTCTTCATTTCCACCCATTCTCCTGCAGAAGCTGCAGCCATGATACTGAGGCTGCTGGAGGGTGCTATCTCCTGGCAAAGCAGATTGAGACAAAAAGAATGCATGCCCTTTCGCTTGAACCAGAATAGTGTGTGACAGCTCTTTAAGGGAAAGGCCGATTCAGTCTAAATATAAGCACAAGTGGACATGGGCTCCCCCAACCTGCAATGTCAATCCATATCCTCAATTATCCATAGACTACATCTACAGTATATCTTGTTGTGGGCAGGTTCTGTGTTTAGCAGTAACTGCTCAAATTAAGGGCAGAGAGGCTTATCAGAAATTACAAAGTCTCTTTTTAAAAAGTGGTTACCAGAAGCCTGTTGCTGATTTACACTTGCATAAGGGAAATTACATAACTTTCGGTAGAAGATTAATGCTAACTAATGAGGTGCTGTGTTCCAGGGTGCAAATTATTACGAAAACATTAACCTCCATCTATTAGTAAGGATGGCACCAAGCCCAATATTTCATTTGGAACCTGATTTGGAAATTTGGGAAATAATTTTACTTTGCTTGGAACATTTGTATTTGTTATTGAATTTCAATCTCAGACTGGAAGAATTATGTCTCCTATTGAACCTCCCATTGACTACAATTTAGAAACCAACAAAAGACTGCAAGAATACGTCTTAAATCTTATGAGTTGTATATTTTCCTTCTGTATTGTCAGCTGCCTTGGGTCCTTTTCCAAGGAGAAAGGTGGGGTAAAAACATTCAAAATGAAATAATAAATAAATATATTGTATGAATACCAGAACTGGATAACTTCTGGAAGCCTTCCCCACTAACTGTGATGGGCATAATTTCTATGCATAAATTCTATGAATAATTTCTGCAGTCTACTAATATCTGGGGACCCAACTTCTAGCTGATTATGTCAGTAACTTCTAACTTTGGCAGTCTGTATGGGCAAGGCATTTGAGAAGAGGCAATCAAACCAATTTTTGGGCCACCCTTCTCAAATGTCCCAGCTTGAAGGACCTCTGAAGGTATTTGTTATCCTAGTAGCTATAATATGAAGATGGCCAGGCAACAGTGCTGAAAAAAGTCCAACTGTGCACGAAGGGATGATTGTCTGTGATACCATTTTAAAACCACCCACCCTTTCCCCCTATATCCCTTTGCAGTTGAAATTTGCCATCCCACTTTCCAGATGCGTTTATTCATTCATGTTCATTCACTGGCTCAGGAGTGTTTTCATGCATCTTACAATTACATTGTCTTCTTTGGCCACTTGGCAAGCATTCAATTTTTTTTCCTCCACAGAGTGAATCATAATATAGGAAGAGCATGGATTTCTAGCCAAATACTGTCTCTATTTCTTTAAGTCAGGCATGTCCAAACTTTGGCCCTCCTGATGTTTTGGACCATAGCTTCCAGAATTCTAAGCTTAGATTGCCAATGGCAAAGGACTGTGGGAGTTGCTGTCCAAAACATCTGGAGGGCTGAAGTTTGAACATGCCTGCTTTAAGTACAGTAGGACCCCTTTATCCACGAGATCAGTATTCCCTAATTCACTCATCCAAGGTCTGAAAATATTAAACTAAAATGAAAAATCCCACAAATATATATACTTCTAACAATGAAGGGAAGTTGCCATCTTTGTAAGATTTCCTATTACAGTGGTACCTCTTAAGACGAATTTAATTGATTCTACGGGTCAATTCATCCTATGAAAAATGTATTCTACAAAACACGGTTTAATGCGAATTCCCACAGAAATGCATTGAATTCATCTTGTGAAGCATCCCATAGGAAAATTCATCTTATTACATTTTCCTATTCCCAGACATTTCATCTTAAGTGGCATTCATCTTATGAGGTATTACTGTATTATACTAATCAGTATAATCCAATTTTTTCAGCATCTCTAGGGTGGGCCCGGGACTGATCTCCTCTAGATGCAAAGACCCTTTTAATGTCTATTTTTTTAAAAAAAATAAATGAACCCTTAACACCCCTAACGTCTCACCCATCATGACAAACACCACACTGATTGCTGGGGGCTTCTTCTACTTCTGAGCAGGGCTGCTTTCCTTACTATGGATATTATTTTTTTCTCAACTGTCACCATCATATGGTTTCCAAGCTATGATATTGCTAGATGTTTCTTTTAATCCACAGACCTGACAGTTTTCACATAACCTCATAATATGCCCAACACCTCTCAGCAAAGATTTTCACAGCGGTAGTCTCATGTTACAAAGGGCTTACATTTCTTTTCGTCTTTTTGCCGGGAGCATGAAGACATGCGCTGTGTTGGTGTGAATTGACACAGCACCGGAGAAGTCAGTCTGGTAAGATAGAATTTCAATTCAAGTTACAGCAGCTGCAGCAAGTGGGTGTTGGATTAGAAAGAAGAAGCAAACCTTCTTTAGTTGAAGTTACCATTAACCTAAGCTTCTTTCCAAAACCATGCTGGAATCATCATTAAAATGGCCACAAATCAGTAGAAAGAGACCCAAATAATCCTTTCTTTGCTTCAAATCAAGAAACGTAAGGGGGGAATCACTTTATAAAGATGTGTGCTTTTTGTGGGTGAAACAGAGAATTACAGAGCTGGGACGGACTTGATGGATCATGGAGTCAGCCCCTTGCCAAAGAGCACAGTGGGGAATCAAACCACCAACATGCTCCACAGCCAGAGGCCAAAACCCAGAGATGGACACGAAATGAATTTTTAATTCATTTTGTTATTTGTTATTCATTTCGTTAGCTAATGAAATGAATAACAAACCAGCCCATCAAAGAAAAATGAAACGCAATGAAACGGAATTTTTCATTTTGTTCATTTTGTTTTTCATTGTGGAGGGCCCCTACCTCCACAATGAAGTCCCGACCTTCTCTTGGCGTGGGGAAGCAAGCGCCTCTCAGATGTGGGGGACGGGGGAAACAGCCCTGGCATCAGGGACTTTTTTTAAAAAATTAAAAAATTAAAAAAATTAAAAAGTGCCGACCTAGCCCTGGAGCCACATGGTCAGCCTTGTAAACTTTAAAAATAAATTAAAAAAATTAAAAAGCGCTGACCTGGGTCTGGGGTCCACATGTTTGGTGCTGGAATTTTAAAAAAAAATGGCACCAGGTAATAAACAAACAAACAAACAAACCTGGGTGTGGCCTGTGAACCAGCCAGTAGTAAAATAAATAAATAAAATAAATATAAAAATATATAAAAATATATTTTAAAATGGGGCATGGGGAAGCAAGTGCCTCTCAGCTGTGAAAAATAAAAACAGCCCCAACACTGGGGACTTTAAATAAATAAATAAATAAATAAATAAACCTTCCTGTTCCACAAGTTTTTTAACTGATACAATATGGACTGTGGGTCCTCTGATGGCAATTTTAGTGTAATGATTTTACTGTAAGTTTTTATTATTGTTTTAATTATTTATTGATATCTGATGTTTTAACTGTTTCAATTTTTGATTGTAAGCCGCCCAGAGACCTTTGGGTAGTGGGCGGCATATAAGTTGTATAAATAAATAAATAAATAAATAAATAAATAAATAAATAAATAAATAAATAAATAAAAGTGCCAATCCAGCCCACTGTGTAATCTCAGATTTTGGGGGGGACATGGCCATAATCTGAATATGAAAGAAATATCAGCCAAATCATGATTGTATAAGTCACATAGCATACCTTACTGGGTACAGTGATGTGTGAAGAACTTTTTGGCAATCCGTGTCAGGGGTACCCGGGGGGGGCATACTGCTCCTTTGAGAATGGCTAAAGAACATCATGCACTGCAAACTGTTAACCTGAATAAAGCAAATTATTTAAGGGAGATAAGAAATAGCAATAACGAGTCTGAACTGGTGAAAAACACCATCCTGTTCCATGTTAGGAATTCTCCAAGCCTTCAGCCATACCAGAATTATCAGTACTAGTAACCCTTCTTATCAGATAATTACAATAACCTAACATAACTATCAAAGCCACTTAGCAGCTTATTGAGCTTTTGTTTTGTTTTGTTTATGTTCCCCCTGTCCTGTCTGAAATGAAGAGATGAAATAAATTGGTAGAATGTTGGATGCCAACTTTGTGATTTAAAATTAAGAGAGTCTCAAACCATCTGGACAAATTAGATGTGCACTTAAAAGTCTGGCAACTTTCCAAGAAAAAGAAGGTCTGTTAATATCTTTTGTTGCCTTTGTCACCAGAATAACGAAAGAATTTTAAGAATCAGCATGAAAAATTAGGGAAGAAAAAAATAATTCTGCTAAGACAGGAAGGTTTTAGCAATACTTCAAATTAAACCTTGCCTGTTGGATTATTTTCCTAAACATAAATTTGTTGCAGTTAGCTACTGGACTGTGAGGGATTATCAGTTTTTTTTTTTAAATGAATGATTTGGAAGCTGTTAAATGGATGGGTAGGTTTTTGTCACGAAAGGCTACGCATTTTCCCTTTAGTTTTAGAATATGCATGAGCAGGGGCAGTGAGAATATTAAAGTTGATAGGAATAATAGGAATGAAGCCATGTTTTCTGTGGCTTCAGAGACCAGGAGTTGGGGCAATAGTTGCAAACTACAGGAAAAGAGATTCCATTTGAACATTAGGAAGAACTTCATGACAGTTAGAGCTGTTTGGCAGTGGAATATGCTGCCACAAAGGAGGGTGGTGGAGTCTCCTTCTTTGGAGGTTTTTAAGCAGAGGCTGGATGGCCATCTGTCAGAAATACTTTGATGGGCTTTCCTGCATGACAGGGGGTTGGGCTGGATGGCCCTTGAGGTCTCTTCCAACTCTATGATTCTATGATTCTAACACACTGCCTCCTTTCTCTGCTGTGTGATAGGTCAATTTGGGAATGGACGGAACCCAAGAAAAAACAGCATTATTCAGGGCTGAAATGTAACCAAGGCCAGCATTCATTCCCCATATTGAGAACAACTACAAGAAGCACGTGCAATAGCACCCATGTGCTTGTGTTGTCCAGGAAAGAGTATTGAGACTCAGTCATATTCTTTCTGAAACTGCATGTGACAATACAGCCAATTTTCATGTATCCATTTGAGTCAATCACTCACATATCCACCATCTTTGAAAACAGACACATTAATTTTTAAAAATGGCACCCAGGGACTCAGACCTAGCTTTTAAAAGCCCATCAGAAGGAACGGGTCTTCAAATTTTGTCAGAAGGATACAAATGAGAACATAATCTAGTTTGGGAGCAGCCACAGAGAAGACCCACCTTTGTGCCACCTTCGTGCCCTGCTGAAAGGGCCTCCTCAGATCTTGAGGGTCAAGAAGTCTCATTTGGGGTGACACAGTCCTTCATATATGCTCACAAATCATGATCCTATGCCACTGACCTTGCACTGCTTTCCCCCCTGCTGGAAGGGGAAGATTTTGAAGCAGAATGTGGAAAAGATTAGTGATTACTATCTTTTAGGGATGGGCACGAAAGAGGAAAATAGTGCTTCGTTTCATTTTGTTAAGTTTCTAATTTCATTTCATTTCGTTACAAAATGAATTTTAAAGTAGTTTTGTTACAAAATGAAATGAAATAAAATGCTATGCTATGCTCCCCTGGACCAAGGGGGCAAGTGATTTTAGGTAACCCCCTGAAATTTGGAAAGGTTTGGGGTGCCCCTAGGAAAAAACCTTTCTAATTGGAATAAGAAGCTGACTGGGTGAGCCACCACTTCCCATTGATTTCAATTAACTCCCTAGCTACCTGAACTCCAAACCTTTCCAAATTTCAAACCTTTCCAAATTTCAGGGAAAAAAAGCTTGAGGAATCTCCCCTGCCAAATGGTGTTTTGTTTCATTTTGTAACAAAATGCTAGCTGCAGCTTCATTTCATTTCAAAACATTTGAAACCATAAGACAACAAAGCAGTGTGTCATTTTTCATATGGTGTCCATCCCTACGGTCTTTTGCTATTAATAGTATTTCCATTACTTACATATTGATAAAAGTGGTAGACGCTGGTGGGGGTCAGGCAACTCTCAGCTTTCTCATTATTCAAATGAAACTGAAGCTTTATTTGTTAGAACAGCTTTGAAATTTCTTGGCCTATAACCTGCAACATATCCCAGTCTGTGAGTGTTTTAGCCATGCTGGGTGGAGGATCCTGAGAATTATAGTCCAAGAACAGCTTTTTCTGCTTTAAATTGTTTCCTAGAAGTATAAGAAAGTTTTGGGCTACTTCCCTCTGGCTCATGACACACTTCCGTAACATATAACTCAAACTATACTATCAGAAGTCATCAAACAGTTAAAGGTAGCAAAAAAAAGGCATAAAGTTACTCCTCCATAAATTAACATGGTAAAGAACTATAGTCGTACCATATTTATTATAAAAAGAAAATCAATGCAAGCAGCTTATTGTTTGTAACTAGTACATTCCAAGCTCTGTTGAAAGTACAGGTTAATAAAAAGAAATCCTAAAAAAAAAGCTAATCAGAACCACATTTGATTATTTTTTTCCCTTAAAAATCAAAATCAAAATCAAAGCACATGAAAATATAATCTTTTGTGTTCAAGCAGAAGAATGTGGTGGTCTCAAAGCACATGTTTATTTTTCAAACAGAGGAGAGACAAGCCACCAGTGTAGCTTTATTGCCTCCAATGTCTTCATTGTGGTCTAATTAATCAAGTCAAAAGGAATAAAAAACAGTAACCTTTTGCCAAATGCATAAAAGAAATGTCTGCTGTTGACATTTAAATAAACAATGCTTCTAAAGAAAGGTTAGTTTCTTTAAAAGGAGGGGCCTTCTGCTCGTTTTCCCACATGTCGTTGTCTTACAAAGACTAAATATAAATGCGCCCATTCATCCATCATACTCATTGCCACCCAGAAACAAGAGATTTGGGAGATTTCTTTTGAATTTGGGTACAAGCCAGATTGAGTGATGTCCTGTCTATTACAATGGCTGTGCCCAATACATGAATTCTGATTCATGTGTCAACACTCAAATACAAATGTTGATAACCAGAGGCAACATTCACAAACACCCAAAGACTTACTAGTGAATCCTAATAGTTCAGTGCTCTGCATTTAACTCCAGGTGCAAGATACACTGCATTCATTAGTCCTTACTTCCAAACAAGAACATAAAGAAGGGATTCCCAAAATTTTAAACAGGTACTAGCATTTGGAACTTCACAATAATGTCATGGGTGATGCCACAAAATGGCAGCCACGGAAGGATACCTATGAATTATGAATGCCCCTGAAAGCCTGGGGGAAAAATGAACTGGTTCATAGTTTATTTTCTGGTTTGTGCCTGGGGGGTACCACTTCTAATCCATCTGATGTCCACCTACCTTGCCTCCCGACCTGGCCCCTCTGATCATTTACAGTACGGATGAGGAAAACCAGACCAATGTTTTGACTACTTAGAGGCAGATAACAAAGATCTCTGAAAGAAAGATCCCCGAATTCCCTGAATTCCTTCAAGTCAATAAATGATTAAGACAGATGGGCATAAATTAAAAATGGATTGCAAAATTCATCCAAAAGTGCTAATTCAACCACATGTATCTGTAGGAATCATTATCACATGAATTGCTGATACTTTTTGGCAGGTTGTGATTTGTCAATTTGTTGGGTTACAAACTAAATCCCACAGGCTCCCAAAGACATCAGAATCGCAAAGAGGCCTCCCCTGACTCTCCTCAACATTTCACCCAGGTTTGGTGAAGTTTGGGTCTCCCCAAGCCAATTTCCCTTACACTTTACTAGGGGAAGGGCACTTTATGGGTTCACAGCTCAGACATCCTGAACCCAAACTTCACTAAACTTGCTGACCTTGTAGTCAGGAGAAGCATAAAGGGCAGTGGTGGCGAACCTTTGGCACTCCAGATGTCTTGGACCACAACTCTTAGAATTCCAAGCCTGTATTGCCAATGGCAAAGGACTGTTGTGGTCCAAAACCTCTGGAATGCCAAAGTTTAGCCACCACTGGTATAGGGCAGGGCTGTTCAGCTTTGAACAGGCTGAGGTCTACTTTTTCCAGCCCAAAGGGCCTGAGGGCTACTACACTAAAACTTCTACTTACGAATTTTATCCATTCCGAACACATGCTCATAAGTTTTTAAAAAATTGTAAGTAGAGCAGCGGTTTCCCATAGGAATGCATTGAAGGCCAATTAATCAATTTTGGAGGGATCAGATTTCAATGTGCCATGGCCCTTGAACTGCCCTGCTCAACTGAGACAGTGGGCTGGCAGACCCAGAACTTTGCTGCCGCAGTGGTTGTCCTTGGGATGGGGGAGGGAGGGAGGGAGAACTTATCCACTCACTTTTTAAATTGATGGCCAGTGGGCTACTTTTGAACCCTTCACAGGTTACCGGTAGACTGCGGTCTACCTCTTGGACAGGCCAGGTATAGGGCATTTTATATCACTTTAAAGGCAAAAACAAATTGACAAACCAAATCATCAGTTTGTCAGGAAAAGAATTGTAAATTCATTATTTGTGATCAATTAGCCTTGACAAATTACAACTTGAAATGAATTGCAATTTTGTGGATTTCAGCGCATCTCCAGTGACTACTTAGGAGATCCCACACACTATGTACATTGTCCCAGCAGGTGACAATGCCCACAGCAGTCTTGGCTTGAAATGTTTGAAGATGTGGTGGGCTTTGAAAGGCAAAGAAAGGAAATTGAGTGGTCATTTAATAGACAGGACATGGTATAGTAAATCATAATAAGAGCAAAGGGTATTTTCAAGTCTCTGTTGTGCCCACCTCCTTGCTTAGAGGATTCATTGGGTTTTCAGCACTCTGGTTGAAGATGAATGTATGATATAATTCCACATGTGGGTTGGCTTGCTTGTTCGTTAATCAGATCTATTTGCACCTCACCTTCTTCCCATAAAATGGGAGTGAAACTAATTAAAGGGGAAATGTATAAGCTGTTTTATACTAATTCAGACCATTAATCCATTGAGATAACATTGTCAACTCTGACTGATCCAGCTCACTAGGATTGTCTCTTAGGTCTACCTGAAGATCCTTGCTGATCTCCCACAGGAAGTGCTAACCAGTTCTAGCCCTGCTTAGCTTCCAGAAATCAGATGAGACTGGGTGGGTTCAGGGCAAGGTAGGGTCACAGCATTACATGGCCGTTGTTTTTGTGTAGTTGTTGATTTATGTAGCAGATGTCTTGACACTTAACATGGAGATGGATACGATGCCCTCTTGTTTCCCCATTAGGTGAATTATCTAGACCAAATGCTTAACATGTCAATCATCCCTATCTCCCAGGAAATGCAGACAACTATCTAAAAGAGAATAATCCTGTTTCTTTTCAAAGTGACAAAATCCAGTCATGACAGTTATACTTCTATTAAAAACCACCATGAGATAGATGATTGCCTTGTGCTCAGTCCAGAGAATAGACTTCTTGTGCATTGGCATTTGTGAAACTTCCATACGCTTTAGCCAATGGTGTATGCATATTTGTATGCTGAAGATCACAGCCCTTTCAGCACTGGAGAATGGGTATGTTTGATCTGTGTATGAAAGGTGACCTCAAGCCTGATTCCTTTCTTCACCTACAATATTTATTCCCTATCAGTTTTAGGGACACTGCCTTCACATCAATGTCCTTGTATCTACACTGTTGTTGCATTCAGGCAAGCAACAAAGGCAGGGCCACCATCTTGTTCTCTCCCTGACCAGAACTGGAATTATCCTAGGAACTAACCTGTTTGATTTCAGAAGGAACCAACCACCTGATCTCAGGTTTTGGCCTTGGAAATCTCAGAGTGGGATGCTACTGGCAACCTAGTCTTCTCTTTCTCTCTTTCTCCTCCACGTATTCCTCCTGGACAAAATGGAAACCAGGAAACGGGGAGGCTGTGTTACCAAATGTATGAAATGATCCAGTGTAGTGGATTACATTGAGGATGGTAGAACATCCATCAATGAACTCCATCTCTAAAGCTAAAAGGATGCTGGGGGGCAGTATATACAATGGCCTTACTAGAAATAAATATGTCTTAGGGGAAACATTTTAAAATGAGAAAAATACACAGATTGGGAAACTTCCAATGATGGTCTCCCATGGAAGGGAAGGACATCATTGACAGCTGATGAATGTTGAATTTCTTCCCAGGACAAGAAGAGGTTCTCCACTTCTATCCCAGAAGGTGGCCTTCCTCCAATAGTTTATCTCGCCCAAAATATTTCTTGCCGACAGTGACTGAAAGTGATGGTATAGGGTTTCGAGGGTCCTGCCTGTAATCCATGTGCAATCTCACTCTTAAGTTTTGGCCCTTCACTTCTTTTCTGTCACCTCCAGAAGAGTTGGGAGATCACCAAGAATGCTTTGAAAGGAAGCAGAGCCAAGAAGAAAAGAGGGTTGAGGGAAGGAGCGAGGAAAGTGATTTTGTTTTTCCATGTTCGGTGGTTTTACTAAAGCAACATCCCTACAGAAAGAATTCGATCCAGTCTCTGACAGCATCCCTCATTGTTTACATATCCTCTTTGGACTTTAGGTGGGTTGCTTTGTCGTAATATTGCACACTTCAAAATAGCCCCACCGGCTATGGGGCCCACTGATGGACCAAAATACTGGAATTTGCTTCTTAACTTAGACCAGGTTTTCCTACTGATTTTTGACTTGTATGGACATGCCGGCAGTTGTTTTTGCTTTGTTGGGGGGGGGAGCAGGAGAGAACTGGAGAGGGAAAATGTAAGGCATTCCCATGAATCTTTGGTTTCAAAGCTAAACGCATCGTGCAGGCCTTCTGAGTTTTAGGGTGGCATCCCTCAAAGGCCTCCTGCAGTGGGCACCCCCCCTGGTAGGCAGTTAGTCGCTACAGTAGACAGAAGAAGGTAATTTGTTTTTGTAGTATGATGCAAATAAAGGCTTTTATTAAAGAAAATAGAAGTGAAGGAACTGGGGGTCTTGTCCTCTGCTCATCAGCAAAAAGAAGAATTCGTTTAACTTGTACGGTGCTGAGATAAAGCCATTAGCGCACATCTTAGAACGCTCATGATTTCTCTTGTTTCCCTTTCAGCTTCTGTCTATTTGTGTTTCAGTTACAAAGCCTAACAGCTCTAATTATGAATGGCTGAACAAAAACAAAGGAAGAAAGTATACAATTTCTAGTAAATGACCCATTGTAGTTGGTTGACAGAGTAACAGGTCAGAAAGCTATCTGAGCTGTGCTCTCACTATGGAGCCCTAAAGTCTTCACTTGAGAGTTGAATGATTCCTTGAAACTCTTGAAAAAGGAAAATCCAAGAATATGACCCCATCCCTACCATCTTCCTTTCTGGCCTTCTGAGTAGGACAGGGAGGCATAACTGGGCTTGGACAGAAAAGAATTCTGGAAGATAGTAAAAGCCAGGCAGATAGAATCTAACCATCCATGGCCCATCCATGGTCAGTGTAAAACAGAAGACTCTCCAGTTAACAATAACACTGGTCAGTATTTCCTTTCCTTCATTTGCTAAACTAAGTCAGAGATTTTGAATTAGAGGAACACATATGTTTTACTGTTTTCAGGGTATATAACCCCCATTTAGCTTTCCTTCACAATTGCTTTGTGGTGATGATAGAAACAAAGTTACTAGGAAAATATAAAGTGGCTAGGACAGAATTTGGCTACAGTGGTCCCCCGCCCATTTCCAGTTCATATACTGTGGTCCCACTATATCACGGGACCGCAGTATATGAAAAAAGGCTCCCTGGGGTAAGGGGGGAAAGGCCTGTTTCAGGCCTCCCTCTTACTGGTGCTGCCCCAAACGGGCCTGCAAGGGTCTTCACGAGCCTTCTGGAGGCCCCCCAAAGGCCCATGAAGGCTCTTGCAGGCCCATTTGGGGGGCAGCGCCAGGCTGGAGGTAAATACAAAAGCTCCCAGCTAGGCGCCTCAGGCCTGACCCGACCTGCATCCACATATCACAGATTTTTAATTATCGCGGGTCGGGTCAGATCCCTAACCCCCACAATAGGCGGGGGATCACTGTTTTGTTAATAGTGGAAATGCCCACTTTCCTATCACTTAATTCAAGGTAAAATCAGTCGCTGCAATCCTCAACTGAATCAATCACTAGGGCAGGGAAAAATATGTTCCTGCATCAGGTTAAAAATATTGTGTGTGGGGGGGTAATTATTCCCACCTAATTCCCTTCTAATCAAGAATTGCCCAGTACTGAGTGGAATCAACACTGGCCTCCACAGATATTTGAGTCAGGGTCAGTATGTGTGTGTTTGTTGGGTCCTTTTGAGGTGCTATTAACGTGTTATCCTCTCTCTTATTTATGACAGTCCAATAAATAAATGACTTTCAAAACATGCTAGCATGAACTAACATTTCCTTTATTGAAGGATGTCTCTCATATATGAGGTCTTTCTCTTTTCCTACTGCTTACATCTTTACCTAACATTATGGTCTTTTACACTGAGCCCTGTCTTATGATATGTCCAAAGTAAAAGAGCCTCCATTTAAACATTCTAGCTTCTCACAAGAGTTCAAGCCCTCCCTATGTTCAGCACTAGACTCGTATAACTGTGATTAAATCATGTTGTCTTTGATTTGATTTATTTTAATGTGTTTTTGTTGTGTTGCATTATAGTACTATATTTTCCATGTATAAGATGCCCCCATGTATAAGACAACCCCCACTTTTGCAACCCAAAATTACTATTTTGCAACTGCATGGTTCTATTCTTGGCTTATTTCCATGTATAAGGTTACCCTCAATTTTCAGTCCTAACAATTGTAGACAAAAATATAGTCTTATACATGGGAAAATACTGTATTTGTATTGATTGGGTTGTTAAATGCATCCAGTTTGATTGTGTGCATCTAATGCAGGCATGTCCAAACTTCGGCCCTCGAGATGTTTTGGACTACAACTCCCTCAGTCCTTTATCATTGGCAATCTAAGCTTAGAATTCTGGGAGTTGTGGTCCTAAACATCAGGAGGGCCAAAGTTTGGACATGCCTTATCTAATGTGAAGGGAAATGTCTAAGTAATGGGTCAGTCCCTACCAGAGTAGACACGTTGAAAGAAATTCACTAGCATTGACTAACATGTCCCATTCATCTGCTCCAATGGGGACCAAAATTGGATTTTGTCCATACTTATTCAAGGTACACTTCAGGCCCTCTGGAAATACTTAGAACTTATTTTCACTTAGCATGGCTTGTTTCCCTCAAGTGCTCTCTGTGTTGTTTTTTTTTTTACCACATGGGACAATTATGAGCAACAATGGGTAAGTTGACCACAAAAAGTTGACAGGCATGATTTATAAGCTTCTGATTGAGTCTCACTTAACCATACTCCATCTGATGATTATTCTGTGGAGACAACAAAGAGATCACTAATAACCATAGTTCTGGAGGAGTCCTGCTTGAAAACAATAATAAGTGTAACTGCAGAACAGGCAGTATTATTCCTGCTAAGTAAGTGTTGGCGTGAGCATGAAAATTTCCTCATTCAGACATCTGTTTATCAAATATTTACCTTTACCCTTTGGGACAGAAATATGTCTAAGAAACATGAGTTCCAGGCAAGCCTTGAATGTTTGTGTTTTCAAAAACTGGGGAAGCCATCGTGTTATCAGCCAAAAAGTAAATGATACTATATGATGCATTGCAACTATGTCAAGTGTGCCTGTTATAATGTCTTTTTTCCCATGGATCTTTCCCATTCTAAAACATTTTAAGGACTATTACTTTGCCATGTTCTGAGTGTTCTGAAGATGGTGCTTATCTCCACAGCTCAACAGTATGCATTATCTGTTAATGAATGCAAGCAATCCTTCATGTTGAAATGACTTAATGTGTTCTTAAAATGCTGGTGTCAACAGGAACTCTGACAGGAGTTGAGGGTTATGCGCCATGTTATCTCAAATAAGTTTGAGTCTATTGGAATGGAAATGTATGAGGTAGTCATGTTGGTCAGTGGCCTGTAATAGAGACCAGCTGCTTGGTCAGCTGGTCAACAGAACTTCCATGGGACCACTGGACAAGCTGACTGAGACAATTCCAGATTTTTTTTTTTTAAGTGAAACTGTTCCTCACTCTACAGTTTCTCATTTGTCACCTCCAGTTTGGGACCCCTGACCAGAATCAAAGACCAAATTGGCAGCAACGTAGGATGTAATGTGTGAAAAAGCTGTTTGGACCAAAACCTGGGAACAAATGAAGCTCTTTTTCAGTCATCTAAAGAACTCATATAGCATATTCAGACTTTTTACAGAAGCTAGTTTCTTCAATATACGTAAAGAAGAACAAGTTAGAACCCACTCTGTCACTACTCCCTTCATATAAGCAACATGAGTCTGAAGAGGAGAGATTACTGCTTGAGAACAAGGCGATCCCCCCACACACACACACATTCAGGCCAGAATCCTGGAAAAGCTGGGTTCTTATTCATGTGGACCTTCCCCACAGGCAAGGACCTCTCCTCTTCAGATCACCCACTGATCGCACAAGGGGAAATGAATGAATGAATGAATGAATGCTTTATTACGGTCAATGACCAGTATCCAAAATGCAGGTACACAAATAATACCAATTAAAACAAGGCAAGGAAGAACAGGGGAGGGAGCATACCATAAAAATTGAGCCATACCAAACTGCAGCTGCTTGGACATTTGTACTTCTGTTCCTTAAAAGTTCATGCAATAAAGCAACAGCCATTAGTCATTTTGAAAATGCTATGTTGTTTGCGTTAAAACATGATTTGTACTGATTTGCACATATGTGATCTTATTCTTTTTCCTTTCTTTTTCTCTCTGAAAGTGTCAGAACATGGCTCCTTGATTAAACAGCTTCCACAAGAAAATAGGAAAAGAAAACCAACAAGTCTCTTCTTCAGAGAAATGAAACAAACAAGAGTGAGTGATGGAGCTAACATGTTCTCTTCCTTCATATGTGGAGTGCATGGAATTGATTAATGCCAGAGTAGAGCTTGATGTGCCCTGGTTTAGGGAGAGTTTTGAGTGAATTGCTTTACCTTTCTCACACAGGGTTAAAATCCAACAAGGAAGCACGCTGCGACATCATCTTTCCTGCTTCGTGCTGCTAGCCAATCAGAGAGGGAGGCGGGATGATGCCTGTCCCTGCACAGCTCCTGATTGGCCAGCATCACAGATCTAGCATAGATGATGTTGCATCATCTATGCTAGATAAAATCCTCATTGGATTTTAATCCTGCGCGAGACAGAGACAGGTAAAGCAATTGGATCTGTGTGTATCAGCTGGTTCCGAGGACCACCTGGGCTCACATAGCTCTTTTCATAACCTACTGGTTCAGAAATGAAATGTCCATCCCTACTGAGAGCACATTTTAAACCATATTTTCATTAAAACTAGTCAAAGCCCCATAACCTTGTTCAGAGGACCTGGCCTGTGGAAACTCCCAGTTTGTGGTGGGAAGTGTGGAGGATGGAATTGGCAAAATGACTTAATTTCTTAGGGTTGCTGCAAGTCAATTTTGACATGACAGCACATAGCAAATGAATTTTCTAAATATATGTGTATGAACATCTGTACATACACATGCATGGATACCTACACAAACAAACACACTCCTCCATCCTGTGGATAGTGCAGCCCATGTCATAAAGCAAAAACTATATATATATTTTACTTTAAGAATGAACATTGCTCAGCTGAAGACCACAGCTAATTTTGAGCAGGTTGAGGCCCACATCTCTAATTCCATTTCCTTCACATTTTATGAGCAGAAAATCCATAAGTGAGATTTAATGGAAGAAGTAAAATAGAAAATAGATAGCTCTCACTAACAGAGAGACAGCGCTGAAATTCCAAATCAGCTGCACTCGAGGGAAACCCTGGGAGTTATATATATATGTCTACAATAATTTTGGTTTACTCTGTCTGGATGAATCTTTTTTAAAAAACAGAGCTGCAACTTGATTGCATATTACATTGTTCTTTCTGTCCAGCATCCACTGACCAATTAATGCATAAAACAACATTTGAAGTTAAGGAGTAGACATGGGCACGACTTGGCGAAATTCTCATTTCCATTTTCGTTCCTCATTTCCGTTACGCAACGGAAACGGAACTGACAATTAAGCCATCAGAACTTGAACTCAAACCGATAAACGATAATTTGGGTCTGATTTGTCGTTGTCGTTCATGGCAACGCACGGCGATCGCGCGATGCCAAGCGGCACAGAAAAAAAGTTTTAAAAATAAAAAAATCCCGATTTCCAGCCAAAAAAGCAGGCAAAAATATGCCTGTCTGAGGGCACCTACCAGAGGGGTGGTTTCTGGGGTGGTGGTCCCCGGCCTCCCCCCCTCTCCTGTCCTGGGCTGCTGGACCTGGTACCAGGCTGGGGGGGGCATCAGTCTCATCGTCTCCATTTGCCATGCGGTGCGGGGGGATCCAAAATGGCGACCGCAATATTTTTTTTGAACTCGTGGTCCAAAAAACCACCAAAGCACCACAGAAACATGCGAAAATTAGCTATTTTAAATGCTTGAATTTTTACAGTAGCAGCAGTGGGTTTTTCTAGCAATAAAACATCTCCATTGATTTTATTTTATTTTATTTTTATTTTTATTTTTTTACACCTGCACAATGATGGGCTGGCCATGGGATGGGACCATGCAAATTTTTGGAGCCATTCCACCAATCGCATGGCCACTTGGCCAGGTTTTGACTGAGACTTCTGGGATGTGCCAGTCAGGCATAAAAAGCCCACCATAACCGTAGTCCTAGCCCTAACCCTAACCCTAACCCTAACCCATATGCCAGTACACTGTCCTTCTTAGTGGGTCAGAGGCACCCAGAGGTGCAGCCCACTAACTCACCCTAACCTTACCCATAATAACCCTAAGCCTAGCCCTTGCCCTAACCCCAACCCTAAGCCAGATCTGTACTTGCATTGCACTAGATGCAAGTACACTGTCCTTCTTAGTGAGTCAGAGGGCGCCCAGCAGAGGCATTCTTCTCTCACCTCGCTCACAGTCCAAAGTTCCAAAAAACTCCAAACCTGTACGCCAGTATGCTGTCTTTCTTGGTGAGCTAGAGGCACCCAAAAGAGAGGTGCCTCTGCCAGTGCCACTTGGTACACAATGGCTACACGGTCATGTACCTTTCCTTTTCCCTTTGTAGGGGGCCAGAGGAGGCATCCACCCCAGAGAGGTGCCTCCAGGAGCCTGCTACCCTACCCCCCTAAACCAGTACTAACGACAAATGACAAACAAAATGACAAATTTTTGAAAAATTCCGCGACAAACGGAAACGAGCCAAAACGGGCCGGCTCCGACACACAACAACTCGAAACGTCATTTTTCCTGGTCGTGCCCATCTCTATTAAGGAGGTTTGGATATTTTGAGAGAGCCATATGGCTCTTAACATTCACAAACATGTGAAAGGGGGACATTTATGGTGCTGGTTTGAAGTTCTCAGCCAAATTCTCAAAATGGCGTTTGAAAGGTACATGCTCTGAAGAAGGGGAACATTTTGTTACTAGGCAATAAAGTTTGTAGAGAGGAGTTTTACAGATTCTAGATTCCAGAAGGGAAAAAACTGTGACTTTAATCAAAATTCAAGTCAGGTGCTTGGGAGGGAACAATGATTATTGCTGTTATAATTAGTCCAGTGTAGAGATGGACACGACTTAGCGGAATTCCCGTTTCCGTTTCCGTTACTCGTTTCCGTTACGCAATGGAAACAGTAACGGGAATTACTCCACCAGAACTCGAACTCGAACCGACTAAAGAATAATTGGGTCTGATTTGTTGTGGTCGTTCCTGGCATCGCGGCGATCCCGCGATGCCAAGCGGCACAGAAAAAAAGTTTTTAAAAGTTAAAAAAAAACTGATTCCCGGCCCTAAAAGCAGGCGAAAACTGTCTGAGGGCACCTACCAGGCCAGAAGGGTGTTTTATTTGGGGGGGTCCCCGCCCCCCTCTCCTTGGCTAGTGCTACTGCTGCGCTGCTGGTACCAGGCAGGGGGGCATTGTCTCGTCTGCCTTTGCCATGCGGTGTGCGGGCGGGTGGATCCAAAATGGCGACTGCAATATTTTTTTTGAAATTGTGGTCCAAAAACCCACCAAAGCACCACAGAAACATGCGAAAATTGGCTATTTTAAATGCTTGAATTTTTACAGTAGCAGCAGTGGGTTTGTCTTGCCAAAATACGTCTCCGTTGATTTTATTTTATTTTATTTTATTTTTTTACATCTGCACATTCGCAATGATGGGCTCGCCCATGGGAGTGGACCATGCAAATTTTTGAAGCCATTCCACCAATTGCATGGCCAGGTTTTGGAGACTGTACCAGGCTGGGAGGGCGCATCCATTTGCCATGCAGTGCAGGGGGATCTAAAATGGCGACCGCAATATTTTTTTTTAATCATGGTCCAAAACCCCACCAAAACACCACAGAAACATGCGAAAATTAGCTATTTTAAATGCTTGATTTTTTACAGTAGCAGCAGTGGGTTTTTCTTGCATTTTATTTTATTTTATTTTATTTTTTTACAACTGCACATTCGCAATGATGGGCTCGCTCATGGGAGTGGACCATGCAAATTTTCCACCAATCGCATGACAACTTGGCCAGGTTGACCACAGAGACTTCTGGGATGTGCCAATCAGGCATAAACAGCCCACCAACCATAGCCCGAACCCGAACCCTAACCCTAAGCCTAACCCATAAGCCAGTACACTGTCCTTCTAAGTGGGTCAGAGAGGCACCCAGAGGTGCACCCCAATACTCACCCTAACCTCACCCGTAACTAGCCTAACCCTAGCCCTTGCGCTAACCCATCTTAACCCTAAGCCAGATCAACTTGCATTGCACTACACGCAAGTACATTTCCCTTGGAGCGGGTGCAAAGAGTCTGCCAGTCCATCACTTGTGGCTCTGGCTGACTCCTGCAGCAGCATTTGTGTGCCATGCAAACCATGCCTGCAAGTGCTGCCTGACTGTGTCTCACTGACTGTTGCAGGGAAGGCACCCCCCAAAGAGGGGTGCCTCTGCCAGTCTGCTGCATCTGCAATATGCATATCCATAGCATATGGCTATGCATGCCCTTTTGTAGCAGCGCTGGCGGGTGAGGATAGGAGGCACCCACCACAGAGAGGTGCCTCCAGCAGCCCGCTACCCCCCCAAAACCAGTACTAACGACAAATGAAAAAATGAAAAACGAAATGACAAATTTTTGTGAAATTTCACGAAAAATGGAAATGAGCCAAAACGGGCTGCCTCCGACACACGACAACTCGAAAACGTCATTTTCCCTAGTCGTGCCCATCTCTAGTCCAGTGTCATATCTCTCCCTTCTCTCCTAAACTATAATGATCCATGCATTTGGTAGTTTTCAAGATTCTCTCAAAAGCAATCAAAGCCTTTTCCAGAAGAAGAAAGAATGAAAGATTAGAGGGCAGGCATTAGAGCTGGGTGTGAACTACAGGGTTGATGGTTTGTGCTGGCCTGTTTGATGACTGAACATGTGTTTGGAGCTTCTCAGCCCAACCACCTCTAGCAGGCACCTACTGGCATCTGGCTTCCCTACATGAACTTCTTGGGCACTGCCTCTGAGTGTTGGAGGAGGTGAGGTTAAAAAGTGCCAAATATCTTGTTCAGCTGTCAAACAAACCAGTATGAGACAATATCTGGTGTTAGACGCCTTTGGTGCTCAGATTCACCTTTCTCTGTTTTTGTTCAACTGTTTGGGGGATGTTTTGTTTTTTGGTTTTGTTTGTTTTTCTTTTTGAGACACCAGTTGAGTGAAATTGGGAGAAGACACCGGATTGGTTTTTGTTTGCTTAAAAAGAATGAGGGGGAGCATAGTTTTTGAGGTTGCCTGCACTCTTTTTAACAGTCAAGCACAGAAACTATCCTTCTCATTGCATATTGCCATTCAGGACTTCCTCCTTGAAACCAGCTATCAAAGGAGACTCAGAAAGTAAGTTATATGCCCTTTTTCTTTCTTTCTTTCTTTCTTTCTTTCTTTCTTTCTTTCTTTCTTTCTTTCTTTCTTTCTTTCTTTCTTTTTTTCTTTCTTTCTTCCTCACAATATTTTCTTTCTTTTTCTGTTATCCTGAAGATTTCAACGAAGGTGGCTGAGCACAAGCTGGCTGAAGGTAGCACACAACACTTTGCTTCCCACTACAAATTTGGTGAGCTTCCGCTGCCTGATGGCTTGTCATGAGCTCATTATTTACAAGGAGGATCAGAAGAGGACAAGGCAGTCTCTGTGCCCATGCCTTCTAAATTTGGCTCCCTGGGGCATAGCCCCATTTGCCCCACTCTAGTGACAGCCATGTTCATCTTGTTCTTTTCCTAAGGAAGTTTTTTAATCTGTCTTTTCATTTCAAGAGAGGACAATCTCTGAACTGAAAGAACCGGCCCGTTATGTATTCTGCCAATGCATGGACGTCATCAACAAGGAACTCAAGCAACTCATCATGATTTGCTTCCCCCTCTCCCCAAAAGTTACTCCTCCTTGGCAAGGATTCCTGCCATTGTTTGCTAGAGTGGGTAACCCTGATGGAATATTGGGGTCATGGGAATTCAGAGCCAGGCGGATGAGCTGAATTCAATCTCGGCTCTGCTGTCAAACAGTTGGTGTTGGCTTCAATCTTCCGTGGGCAGCCATGTGCAACTGCGGCAATGCCCCCTGATAAAGCATTCTCTGTTGAGGGCAGGTGGCAGCTGCGTTGCACAGGGGCAGGAAAAGAGCAAGAACACATGGGAGCCTGTAGTGAATGATTTTAAATGTCTTTCATCTGCCTGCCTCCCTCCGCGCGATCACTCTCAGCTCTTGCTTAGTGGAACCGGGAGCAACAGCTGCTCCAAAGCAACCGCCAAGTCTACAGTACACACCATCCATCCCATAATAGCTGATGTGTTTTAGAATATGGTGAGAGCATGTTCTTGGGGAAACGGAACTATTCTCTGACTGCCAAGGCCCACACTTATTAATAGAGGTAAAGGGAGAGATGATTTGCAAACTGTAGATGCTTTATTTAATGTATTTATTTATTTGGCAGCGAGGTCACTCTGGGCGGGTTTCAACAATTTGATTAGTGATCCAATCTTATTTCTTTCCCTCCTCCTCTCCATCCTTCCTTAACTTGTGAACAAATTTATCATAAATCGGGATAAGGCAGCAGTCATTTGAGCCATGTACTCTGAAATACTATAATCTTTGCAAACCTTTAGGGAACGAGATGGTTCGGCACAGTTTAGAGAGTTATTCCATATGAATACACTGGTTACAAATCAAGCTGCCATCACAGTCACCACCGCTGGCCCCTTTGGGGCTCACATGGTGAGATGAAGGAGTCTGATAGCAAATCGCCTCCAGCATTTTTGTCTACCTGAGGGCTTGTTTGGCACCAGTAATGCACATTTCCCCTAGCTTCGATTGGTCTGTCCTATGGGATTCTCTGCAGAGTGGCTCTACTAATCCATGAAATGAGGGAGCTGATTTAGGCAGAAGATGTCAGCGGCATCATTGGAAGTCTTGTGCATGAGATTATGCCATCAGTGGGCATTAGGGATGGAGAATCATGTCCCCAGTGCACTGCTTCTTTATCTTGTCTGCTATGTTGCTTCAGCATGTATAGACTTTAATATAAACAGATGTAAAATAGCAAATAGATGATGGGGGAAATCTGATGCCCCCATGAAATTTTCTCCCAAATCAAATACCCTGAATAGCTTTGATTGCAACTTGTCAGATGGTGCTTTTGGCAAATGCCAGCTAACATTCAGGGTGATGATGATTGGACATAGGAACAGTAGAGGTCAAACCACAACATCATTCATGGTGCTACCATGTCAGGGAACAACGACAATGGTTCTTTTACACAAATGCGGTGGTGGGTGTCAAAAGTTACTTGACACTCATAAAAGGGTATCATGACTTGGAAAAGGTTGGTACCTGTGATCTGGTGCATGTTGTATTTTTGAAATTTAGATATTTTTATGTTTTTAATTTTTAATTTTTTTAATTTTTCCCGATACTTAATTGTAATAATAATAATACCTTTATTGTCAATGTACAACATGTGCACAATGAAATTGGCTGAGTCTCCCTTGCCCACCCCCACCACCAGCCCACCCCATCCCACTGGCAACCACTCGGTCTTATTGCACCCTGTGTACTTGACACAGAATGCGCCAGCCCACAGGTCAGTTCTTCTATACTTGTCCTGGGATTATTTGTCATCAGTCTGACAGCCCATGGATAAAAACTGTTCTTCAGTCTGTTGGTGCGGCAGGCTATACTATGATATCTTCTGCCTGATGGTAACAAGGTAAAGAGGTGCTGACTGGGGTGTGAATTATCCTTAAGAATTTTTCCAACCCTCCTGAGGCAATGATCTCTAGCGATGTCGTCCAGTGCACTCAGGGGACAGCCCGTGATATACTGAGCTGTGTCTTCCTGTCAGCAGCTGTCAATCCAGCATACCAAATGGTAATGCAATATGTGAGGATGCTTTCAATTTTGTTGTTGTTTGTTGTTCAGTCGTTCAGTCGTGTCCGACTCTTCGTGACCCCATGGACCAGAGCTCGCCAGGCCTTCCTATCCTCCACTGCTTCCCGGAGTTTTGTCAAATTCATTTTGGTTGCATTGATGACACCGTCCAAACAACTCATTCTCTGTCGTCCTCTTTTCCTTTTGCCTTCAATTTTTCCCAGCATCAGGGACTTTTCCAAGGAGTCCTCTCTTCTCATGAGGTGGCCAAAGTACTGGAGCCTCAGCTTCAAAATCTGTCCTTCCAGTGAACATTTGGGGTTGATTTCTTTCAGAATGGATAGGTTTGATCTCTTTGCAGTCAATTGTGAAAGTCAGTGCTTTCAACTGTGGACCGGTAAAAGGAGATCATCAGTTGTTGCTTCACTTTGTTCTTATGCAAGACCCTGAGGAAATGCAGTCTCTGCTGGGCCTTCCTGACTACTTTGGTTGTATTGATTCCCCAGGAGAGGTCTTCACTGAGGTTAAGTCCCAGAAATTTAAAAGATATAACTTAGTGTTATATTTTAAACTTATTATTGTACTGTTTTAGTTGTTGTGAGCTGCCTTGGGTCCCCTATGGGGAGAAAGGCAGCATATAAATAAAATAAAATAACATTTTAAGGGTAAAATTGCAACAACGAGCTTTGCAGGAGGGAAGAAAAAGAGAGAGGGAAGTTATGACTATTTTCAAATACAACATACTATATCTATATTCCTGTACAGTCTAAATCATTTCATATTAGTTCTTACTTTACAATTATGAAGCCAATGTTCATCAGGGTGATCATTTCCTTAAGCCTTATTTATTTATTTATTTATTTATTTATTTATTTATTTATTTATTTATTTATTTATTTATTTATATTTGTACTGATTAATTGTCCGGCTTTCCCTCAGGAACTCTGGGCCGTGTACGACAAATTGTGGAAAAAACAACTTGCCCACAAAGAAAACAAAACTGCAAATAAAATAAATCAAATTTAAAAAATGAAAATGAAACAAAACAACAGCGTCCATACAGACAAACAGAGATTCCGGCAAGAAAAAGCTGGGACCGGGAACAAACCAACTCACCAAATAATGTCCTGCACTCAGCGATCACCAAAGCTTTCAGTAAAGAGCCAGGTCTTTAGCGCTCTCCTAAAGGCCGGCAGAGACTCGGCCAGCCTTATCTTCATTGGCAGGGTATTTCAAAGTGTCGGGGTGGCCACAGAGAAGGCCCCATTCCGGGTAGAAACCCTTCGGGCCTCCCTCGGGGTGGCCACCCAGAGTGAAAGGGAGAGCAAGGCTCTGGTCAGTCAGGACAAAGCCTTGACTTCACTTTCTCACACTTCTCAATTCATGCAGCGATTCATGCAGCCATTGGTAGCAGAACCCACCTTGTCCACCTTAATAACTATTTCTTCTTTGCTGATGAAAGTCTTACATGGCAGTTCCAAACATCAGATTCCATATAAACGAATGGATGAATGGACTAACCCAGGACTGGTGAGAAATTTGAGTTAATCAAAAAGGAGCCATGTAATTTGGGGAAAGAGAACAAACAAAGTGATGTTTGAGAAGCTGAATAACACAATCAGTTCTGAAAATTTGAGTTGTAGATGCTGTCCAGTCGGGAAAATCTGTTTGAAAGCCTGGAAAGTAGCCAGCCAACTCTCACAGGTGCAGTGCTGGGAATTATCCCATAATCAGGGCTGATGTTAAGATGCAGCTGCCCATCTGTCAATGAAACAGGGGGTGCCATCTTGTACTTAATCCTGTACTTATTGGCATGTGATGTAGCAATCAAACTTAAGATGACCACTTAGAGCAGTGGTTCCCAACCTTTGGTCCCCAGGTGTTCTTGAACTCCAACACCCAGAAATCCTGGCTAGGCAAGCTAGTGGTGAAGGTGTCTGGGATTTTTAGTCCAAGAACACTCTGTGTAGTGTGTGTGTGTCTCTCTGTGTGTGTGTACATGTGTGTGTGCGTGTGTGTGCATTTGTACTGTGTGTATCTCTCTGAGCTCAGAGAGGCACTGCTTTTCTGTTCTTTTTGGGAGGGTTTTATTAGGGGAGGGATTTGGGGTAGGCTTTCTTTATTATATTTTATATATCTTTTCCCCTCCTACTCCCTTAAAACTACAATTCTTCCCACCCACACCCATTGTCATTCCCACCACCCGTTGTCATAGCAGTTCCCCAATTCTCAACTGGCGCAACACGAATGCGTCCGAACATCCCTCTTGATCATGGCCCCATTTCAAAAAAACAAAAAACAAAATAGAATCAGAGTCTTCCTGTTCCATTATTGCTAGCTGGAATATTCCGGCAAACTCCTGCCTTCCTCCCAGGCCTGCTAGCTTGCCTGCATATTATGTGTCTGAAAGACCCATTTATTTCTAAGACCTGCCTTGGTCCTCTTGATGATGCCAGGGAGATCCACACTCTCCCTTCATACCTGAGGGTCTGAAATGGCCCAACATGTTTGAAAGAGCTTCCCTGGACATAGAGGTGTCTTTTATACCTTGGACATTCAAGGGAGTTCCACTCACACACTCTCTTCATACCTGAGGGTCACTTGCCCCAAGACTGATGTTTAATTCTTGCCTGCCTTCCCTCCTGCCTGGTGGAGTGCAATTCTGATAAAGCGCAATGTGCCTTGGTGGGGTTAAAGGGAACAGCTTGAGGAAGCTCCACTGTAATTTCCGTGCTGCTAAATGCCTGGGATCAGTATTTTCAAATACTTTAAATTACAACTTTTCCCCCTATGGGCACCCCATTTGGAGTTGAATAATTTGGCTCCCTATACCCCAAACCTCTCCAAATTTGGGGTGCTTCAAGGGGAGAGCTTGAGGAAGCACCATTGTAATTTCCATGCTGCTAGCTGCCTGGGATCACTAATTTGAAGCACATAACATTGAAATTAGAAATGTTTTTTTCTGAGGTATACCCTTTGAAATTTAATAACTTGGCCCCCTGAACCCCAAATCTCTCCAAATTTGGTGCGCTTAAAGGGGAGAGTCTAAGGAAGGTCCCCACCATATTTGGTGCCTCTAGGACTCAGGTGACCCACTTTATAGAAAAAAATCAGTTCATTACTGTTTTGTATAATTTTTAAAAAATCATTTCTAATGAAACAAAACGAATCCCGGGGGAACGAAATGAGATGAAACAAAACACAATTTTTCCATTTCTTTCTCATCCATATCCATGATTCTATGATTCTATGATTCAGTGACTTCCAGGAAACATCTAGTTTCCATCCCAAGAGAGTGGCGGTGACAGCGAGGAGGAGAAGAGAAAGGGTTGTCCCTGGCTTGCAGTGCCATCATCCCATTGTTGAGGTGATGGCAGCAAGGGGCTGATCATGACAGCCACAACCAGCTGTGATTGTTTGCAAGATGTTGCTTGCAAAGCACAGCAAACTTTTATTCACAATGTTGCTCGTTTTGCAAAATACTTGTAAACCAAGGTACTTGCAAACTGAGGTTCTACTGTGCTAATGTATCCATTTGGGTGTGCATTTTTTATTAGAGGGATGTTTTTCCTCCATTTAGGAACACACAACCACTAGAACGTTGCTAAATTTTGATTTGCGTCACTTGCTCCGAAAGTACAAATTTGGTAATTTTGCATTTGATATTAAATAAATCATTATCTCACCCCACCTTGTGAACTGAGTCAGCAGATTAGTAGTCAGTATTACGCCTCGTGTTTTCAATCAAAACGTATATCCCGCCTCTCTCAGTCCAATTACTGACAAATAATTCACTGCTGCCTTTTAAGTGGAATGGGTTTCAGTTCTTCCAAATAATCCTTTAGAGAGATGCCCTTTGGAAAAACAAAGGGAAGGGGATTTCAGTGTGCAATGGAGAGAGAGAAGAAAAAAACCCACCCTGTCAGCTAATAAAAAACACTTGTTAAAGCAAAGATGAGCCCGTGGTGGAAATGTGATTTTGAAATTAACTGGAATATATGTATTGTGAAATGAAATAACCTCCCAGCAGAGAGGATACATTTTTACTGCATATTCCTGTCATTTCTTGTTTTCGACAATGCTGGACCATATGTTCACTGCACGCGTGCTATTTTTCTGGCTCGACTACAACGGCACAAGCTCAAATGCTGATGTAGCAGATTGGAGCTACCTTGAACTTGAAGAACGACATTCCCTCTCCACTTCGCCAGTTCCGGGACATTTATCGTCTAGCTGCATCTTGCTAGTTGAAAAAGTTGCAAGGAGTAGGTTGCAGAGATATGAACCTGGAATCATGTGGCAAGGATATGGGGGGGGGAGAGAGAGAAGGTCCACACACTTATTGAACTGCAGCATGTTCTTCAGAACATAATAAAAACCATGAAGTGGTTTACTGACCGTATACTATGGAATCACAATAAAAATGCAGATGTAGTAAAATATACACATACTACAGTATAGGCAAATGCAACCTAACAGTAGTGGAGTAAAAATACAGATGAGATAGTCAGGCTGGATAACATTCTGCAGCCAGATGTACAATTGTGTCCAATAGTTCATCATTTGTTTATGAAAAACTCCAGCACCATCAGCCAGGAAGCTGAGAGGGAGGGGTGCCCCCCTTTGGTGCGGAGAGGGCATGATGATGGCCTCAGGCAATTGCATCCAAGCTGCATCACATGTTGGGAGAGCGCAAGATGCCATCACCAAGAAGGTAGAGTTCTCCCTTCCCTCAAAGAGACACTCAGGCCCATTCAAAAGGAATCAAACTTGGTGGTGGATAACATCAATAACTATAGGCTGATCACAATGTTCTTTTTCTGATCTAGGTAGTGGAAAAAGTGGTGACTGATCAGCTTCAGGCGCTTCTGAAGGAAACCAGTGTCCCCAGTCCATTCCAGTTCTGATTGAGGTTGCACCGTAGCATGGAGAGAGCATTGGTTGACCTGCAAGATGACCTGGCAACTTTCTGCTCAGGAACCTAATTTGTCCATCCATAGGTCAGAGTCTGGTTTACCAGAGAATCTTCATTAACTTCTCCCTGAAACGTGACCACTATCTGGAGGGAGAAGAATACCTGGAGTGTCTGACCAGATTAAGACTTAAAGCAATTACAAGTTGTAGAAGCCTGAAATCTGTAAAAGCAGAGCAGCGTTTCTGAGGGACAACTTAAGCAGGACAACTGTTCTTCTCTAGTAATGTATAGATTCAGGACAGCATTGAGTCCATGCCAAGAGGTACTCTTTGATTCTCAGCAATAGTATTTTCTTTAGTTTTGAATTCTTACAGATGTTCTGCATGCCTTTTTAAAACCCTCTCCAGCTCAGAACGGTTGATAACAGTAAAAAAAAAAAAAGGTAAAAGGTAAAGGTTCCCCCTGTGCATGCATGCTAGTCATTTCCAACTCTAGGGGTGGTGGTCATCTCTGTATTCAAGCCAAAGAGCCAGTGTTGTGCAAGTCCATGGCCATGTAGCCGGCATGGCTGCAAGGAAACACTGTTTTACCTTCCCACTTTTTACGGCGGTATCTATTTATCTACTTGCATTTACATGCTTTAGAACTGCTAGGTTGGCAGGAGCTGGGGTTATCAGCGGGAGCTCACTCCACTGTGCGGCACCCGGGATTCGAACCGCCGAGCTGCCGACTTTGCAGTCAACAGTTTTCGGAAGCCTTAGTCCACTGAGCCACCATGCCCCTTACCCGAATAGATAACAGTGATCATAAGAGACAATGTGACACTTCAAAAAAGTGGCAAAGTGAACCCCCAGCAAATTGATTTGTTCACTCTGATGCCACCATGGAGAAAGCCCTGTCCTGTTTGTTTGTTTGTTTTTGTCATCTACTATAGCATAAAGTCTTCATAGATTGACTAACTATTCTTACAACTGCCTGATTTAAGGTGTGGATGATACAGCTGTGGGTGCCTTCTATTACCATGACATCTGGCAGTCATCATTCTTCTTTGTTTCAGGATTTTTGTGCTGGGGCATGGCCCTGATTAGCTACAGAACCTTACTTGATCATCATATGGCATGAAGCCAGTCAGAGGTAAGATAATGACCACTTTTCTGGCAAATTGGAGCTATTCACTTAAAGCACTTGGGGCATTCTACTACTACTACTACTACTACTACTACTACTACTACTACTACTACTACTACTACTACTACTACTACTACTACTACTACTATAAAAATAGGACCTACTCTTGTATGAGTGTGGTTCAGTCTTAAGGTGCTTGTTTCAGAAATTTGCAAGTATACTCGAACTGATCCATACAGCTGAGCAATCACCGGCCATTTATTGAATTAATCATTTAAAATGATTTTACCAGTCAACAGTCTTGCTACAAAGATCATTCAATGTGAGAATAAACAAGATGGATGGAAAAACGGATGGCAACGGGTCTAAGGATCAGAATCCTCTGATCATGACAGATCACAAATCATCACATAGGAGTTTGCAGCACGTTGGGCCCTGTTTGGCATAGTTCTCCAGCACATTGGGCAGGATGACTACCTGTGTGTTGTGTGTTGCGTTGTTACAGTCATGGCCAACTCTTCATGACCCCATGTCCATGGAGTATTCTTGGCAGGAATACTGGAGTAGTTTGCCAGTTCCTGCTCCAGGCGCCTACAGCACCTGGTATTCCCTGGAGGTCGCCCATCCAAGTATTAACCAGGGCCAACCCTGCTTAGCTTCCAAAATTGGGTGAGATCAGATGTGCTTTTAGGGCATCTAAGCAGCTACCTAATGGTTTTTAAATAAGTCTCTTCTATTGGTCTCTTCTATCCTGTTGAGTATCAATCCACTTGGCCAACCTCCCACAACCTACTCTTCTAAACAGAAGTACTTAGTAAGTAGTACTGGGCTGGGTTGGACCAGTGGTTGTTAGACAATGACAGGCAATTAGAGTAAATCTATATTGTCTCAAGCTGTTTGTCCGGCTTTCTGAGGGTACTGCTCCTGCTCCCCCTCCTCAAAATGTCCCCCAATGAGTCATCTGTTGATCTGGACCCTTCAGTCTCAGCTTAACAGATCTCATGACCCTTGCCAGGAATGCGCAGGGTTAGGGCAGTGAAATCAGGCAGAAAAATATGCATTGTAGCAAGACAGAGAAAAAAAAAACTGGCCATATATATCTAGTCATTGGCTTCAGCTTAGTGTATGAGAACAGTGCAATCCTGTACATGTGTACTGGGAAATAATCCCCATTCATTTCAATGGGAATTCCTTTGGAACAGTATGTGTAGGATTGATGCCTAAAGAAGAGTTAATTCCTGGAAAGTATAGGGGTGTTTTGTTTTTTGAAAAATGAGCCAAGAGGACCACAGCTCAGTGTTTTTGACACTGGCATTTGAAACTGCATTGTAATCTCTTGGAAAACTATGTTGGCTTTTTAAAAAAAAGGTAAAGGCTTTTTAATCTGTTTCCAAAGCACACTTTTACCTGTTTTAATGCACTTTCATTAGGAAGCTTTGGCAATCCATCAGTCAATCAAGTAGTCAGTCAGTCTGTCAGCCAGTCAATCAATCAAGAGACCTGAATGGGTGGATGAACTATTTCAGGCAAAGTTTATTTCATCTGCGGTTGGTTATTTGGATGTCCAACAGGTATTCAGAAATGAAACAATATGAAATCAAGCAACGTACATGCAGGTGCAAGGGGATTTTTAGAACACTCCTTGTGAATGGAGGTTTGTGCTGGTTCAGTGCACAGTCAAGCAGGCTTTCCATTCCACTGGTTGGCAACCTGCTACTTCCAGCAGGTGCCCATTCAGAGGCAGCACCTAAAGGAGGTGGGTCACGGAAGCCAGGCTGCTGCTGCTGGCCCATTTTTATTTTTATTTTTACTCCCACTAACCAACTGACCAGTGGGGAGGCTGGTTGGTGGGGTTTTTTTTTTTTACTCCTGCCAACCAACTGGCCCACTGGGAGGCCGATGGGAAGGTTGTTTGTTTGTTTTAATCCTGCCGACCAGCTGGTCCGCGGGAAGATCGGTCGGCATTGGGGTTTTTTAAGCGGAATATAGGAGGACTCGCAACTAGCTTTCTTCAGATTTATGAAGCTGTTTGGACGAGCAGCAAACGTTTCTACCTCTCCATAAAAAGAAGTCCAGTTGCCATGATTCAACTTCCAGATAAACCCACCAGGATGACTGAGAATCTTCGCAGACAAATGGTGACTTCTGCTTTGTATTATATTTGGATACACCTTGGAGTGAAACAACAAGGATAAGCTATCTTCACACAGACAACCTTGATTTTAAATATGGCAATAGATTCATTTGTAAAATCAATCCCATCAGTTTCATCTAAACATTGCTGCCTTCTGTTTTTATACCACTACCATGAGTGTACTCTGGACTTCCAAGAAGACATTTCAGAGGTTCAGAATGCTTTCATGTAAACTCAAAAGTAACCTCTATTGGTGTCCTTGGGACTTACTCATGGGCAAGCATGCCTATAATCAGAGCTTTATAGTTGCGTTTCTTTTCCTTCTCCACATGATATTTATAACTGGATCTGTATGGCTGACATCATGAATATGTAAACACTCTGAGCGAAGACATAAAGAATGCAACCCCATCAAAGTGGGACTTTGTTTTTCTGTACAAGGCCTATCTAGAGGCTTTGCGGTGTTGCAGTGTTAAAAGCATTCTTCTCTCCAGACTGTTAAACTTGTTCTAACAAGGACTTGGAGTGTTTGCTGTACCGCATGTGCCCTTAGAAAACCACAGTGCATACAGTGGACATTTTATTAAAAGTCCCTACCTCAGCTTTTGGGGAGAAAAAAATAGAATCAAATAGTACTTATCATCAATGCTCAAATGAAAGGTGGAACAGAGGTTATTTTTTAAAATGACATCTCTTGTCAAAGCCTCCCCTTAGCTACTCTTCTGTGAAGTCTTCAGGGAAATATGATTTCAGTTGAAAGTGGGGAACCAGAAGGGGAAGACAATGAGTAAAATATACTTACAGTATATGTACCCCATATTTTTAGCCTTCTTTATTAAATGGCTATTGATACTGTTATGCGTTCTTCCAATTTTTGTAGTGGCCTCGTACTTGATATCACAATCATAGTTTAAGGAAGGCTTGGTTAACCTGCTTTGTTGAAATTTCATTCGTTCATTTATTTATTTTGAATTGTAGTGCTGGAAACGACTACCACACGTCCCATGGATGGCAATGATTACTGACAAGGAAGTCCTAGGCAGAGTTGGCCAAACAATATCTCTGGAAGCCAAGGGCGCTAAACCAAAACTGTCATACTTTGGTCATGTCATGCAAGCCAACTCAATCAAAAAGACAATTGTGTTGGGATTGCTCAGTGGCAACAGAAGAAGGGGCCACCCATGGACCCGCTGGCTTGGCACCATCAGAAGGGACAGTGGAATGACTTTGATGGAACTAGAAGATAAACAGGCATGGAGAGCATTGATCCAAAAGTGACCTCTACCGCACTTAGGTTTTGAATTGCCTTTTCCTTAAAGTCAAATCACCTTAAAATTCACTTACTGCACTTCCAATCGCTTTTTCCGCGGAGCCCCCTTGGCCACACCCCTTTTCGGCCGCTGTGTCACTTTTTCTTGCAACGGCCACCAGGGGTGGTGTTTTGTTAAACCGATTTCTAGATTGCTTCTTGAAGCGATTTGGCTCCAACTGCGGACACAGTGCATCGCTTTATCCCGGTCTCTCCCCCCCACCCCCAATTTCTGCCTTATCCTGCCATAGAAAAAAAAGAATAAAGAAATCGTGCTGCAATTTCTTCACTGCCGCCATCTTCTCCAGTGCTTCTATAACACAGGTAAACGACTGAATTAGGCTATCAAAATCAATACGCCACATTGTAAGTAATCTAAAGGGGGAACTGGAAAACTAACAACATTAATTTGAATGGAAGAACAACGGCATGACGTTATCCTAAAAAATAATTCCCAAAATTGAAGCAGATGATGGGAAAATGTCTGAGAAAAGTGCAGACGGGAAACCGATTCCTTGAAAAATGCTCAAGTGCGGAATGCTGAATTGCTTCAGTGCCCAACATGACCAGGGGAGGGCAAAAGGCGATTCAAAACAAAAAGCGATTGCTGAAGGAATAGAAGAAGTTTATTTATTTAGGCCTGGGCAGTTGTCACCCAAAAGGTGCCCCTCCCCTGCATCTGTGCCATCCAGGTTTCACCAGGGAAACCCCTCAAGTGAAAGTAAATTAAAAATCAAAAGTTCTTTTTAAAAAGTGCTTCAGAGGTAGAATCTTGACTTGATGGCACACAAGTATTTTTATTACTTCTACAAATGTTACCTTATATTCCTTGGGTGGTGGACCTCTTCAGCTATTTTGTGTCTGCATGGAGATAATCCAACAGCCTTGGTCAAAATGAGTACTGGAAATCTACACATTTTCCCGTCTATAAGATGTGCTGGGGTATATAAGTTAGCCCCTGCTTCTCCAACCCAAAATTAAAGTTTTGCAACCATACTATTCTCCCCTTGGTTTATTCCATGTATAAAACGACACACACCCACACCCATTTTCAGTCTAACAATTTTAGATGAAAATATAGTCTTATACATGGAAAAATACTGTAGTTAGAGGAAGGTGAAAATTGGATAGGAAGAATATGAACATCCAAGCTTTTTTTCACTGACTTGCACATTTTAAGGTGACCTTTCTTAGGGAAACATTATTTTTAGATCTTATACTATAGTATATTTAGTGTCATGATTAATTTGTTGTTTCCTATGCATTCTTTTCTTTTCTTCCATTCTCTCTCTCTCTCTCTCTCTCTCTCTCTCTCTCTCTCTCTCTCTCTCTCTCTCTCTCTCTCTCTCTCTCCCCTCCTTTTTCTGAATTATAAGGGAGAAGAAAATGTTCAGACTACACAGACCACTGTCACTCACCAAGCTAATCCTACGAAGTCCACTTTTCTAGGCAATCCCCATAAAATCCCCAAAATTGCATTTTCTTATCAATATCAATGACATGATCACATCTTTTCTGGTTCTTATCATTCTTGAAATGTCTGCCATTCTTTCCCACCACAAAGATAATTAACAAAGAAAATCCTCCCCCACCAACACACACACACCACTTGATGAGCGTGGATTCTCCTGCGTCTTTTAAAGTTAGCTTACCCACTAAAGCTGTAATTAGTTCTTATAGATGACTATGTCTCTCCCCACCCCCATGCTGATCCCATCTTAAAGCCAAATCTGGGAAATAGAACCAGCCACATGGAAAATCCTGAAGCTTTCAACTAAGAAGCACCTGAATGCCACCTCTAGTTCCTGCACCTTCAGTTATTTTTACCCAACCACAAATCTAAAATATGTTTCTTTGTTCCTTCCATGTGTGCATTGCAAGCCACCTGATTATTTTGCATTTCTTTGCATTGCTTGGGAATGCAGGCATCTGTGTGAGATAGAATGCTGGACTGTATAGGCTGTGTCCTGTTCTGTTCTTCTGTTCTTCTGTAATAATCATCCTCTTCTCTTTTATTTATTTACTTTATCAGATATCCCCCTTCCCCACAAAAACCTTGAAAGCAAGGAGGAAAATTTATTTATTTTTATTTATTTTAGAGTATTTTTACCCCGCCTTTCTCCCTGGAACAGGACCCAAGGCGGCTTACAGTAATGAGGGATAATATACAGTGCAGTACAATCAAGACATGTTCAAGTATTTGAGAACAAGGAATCAAGGGACATCCCACAGCATCAATAGACAAACATGACATTAAAGCTACAAGGCCATAAGTAGTTATAAACACAAAGTATGTGTGAACCCACAGATTCATATAAAATACACATGGCAGTCCATCATTCAGGGAAAGCTTGCCTGAAGAAATAGCAAACAATACAGTGAGTTATTTTCTTCCAGGGAAAAAAATGACCGCCAAATATTTTTAAAAATCTCATGAGATTTTTGATGGCCTGTAGCAACATGAAGAAGGTAATTCAGAACTACCGTCTACACCTGGGTGGCCTGGTCAGATCATGATATAGAACATTTTATCTGAACCCTTGTAAAGTTTTGGCTCTTTTTGAGGTGAAAATACATTAGGAAAACACCGAGAACACAATTTTCATTATTGTTTTCTTTTCTTGAGCACAACTATTCAGAGGGCTTTCTTATTTTGACTGTACTTTTAGTAACTACAGTGGTAACCTTGATCTCTGAAATAACACAGGATTTTTAAAATCACTTCTAGTATGAATATGAATAATTGGTTCCAAATCAGAAAAGGTTTAAATCTCCGACAAGAGGAAACTCAGCTGGACCCCTTGTCTCCAATTTTCTGCCCTGATTAATTACAAAGCCTGCTAATTGCATGTTGATGTTAGTTTAAAAGCATTTGGAGGGGGTTTTTTGTGTCTGCTCATGACGTCAGAATTTGAAAGAATCTGAAGAAAGGTCAAGCTCAGGGAATTCAGTCATGTTTTATTTCCATCCTTTAAGGATCATTTGCCCTCCCTCCTTTTCCCTTATTTTATGTAAATATTTGTTAAAGTGTACATAAATATGCCATTCATATGAGTAAGTTAATTGTTGGTCTATAAGAAATATCCAGGGAAAAATCTACATGCAGACAATGCCCTCATTAAGACTAATCAAACATATGCAAAATTTGGTCACACTTTTTTTGCAAGGAGAGCAGCAAGGAGGTCCTTAGAGTGCAGCTACAGGGTCATATGGGGCAAGATTTGCCCCACTTATAAAATTGGTGAATTTGAAATATATTTTAGAGTTTACAGGTCATAGAAGAGTGGTTTGACTTGGTCCAGTCTATTTGGTGCCAAAGAGACATTTCCCCCTTGAAGGCTTCAACCTTTTCATGCTGGGAGAGCTTTTAATCATTTGTTCCCCTCTTGTGGATGTTCCTGTGTGATTTTGGGTGGTACTTGGGCATCCCTACAACAAGGGAAAACAGTTGAAATGGATGTGTACACAGATGCAACACACCATGATCTCTCTCTCTCTCTCCTCCACTGTTCCAAGTACTTTGTAGCTTTGGCAGAAGTTCAGATGGAAAGAAAGAGTTCAGGCAATTAATTAGCTTGCAAATAGGAAGGAAGGGTGGGGTGGGGAACACCTAATGTGGATTGTAGGATGTGTGGGGTGTGCACTAACTCTTAACTCATTTCCATTGTGCAACATTTTCTAACATTATTTAAAATGCACACATGTACTTGCACATACCTTGGGATTCCCCTACCCCCATAATACATGCACCAGAAAAGGTCAATAATAACAAGACCATAACTACCTCACTTTCCTGGCTCTCATATTCTCAGACAAATCCATAAAAGGGTCACAGAGGTGGGATCAGAGGAAGGAAGGGTAGGCAGAGGCCAGACTAGAGGAAGGAAAGGAAGAAAGGGGAGCCGTGGGCTACAATGTTACTTACATCACAACAAATATGGATGGTGAACTTGCAAATCAATCTGCAGTCTCTCCATGAGCTCGGGTTGGAGTTTCAGACATAAAACAGGCAATGGATCGAATAACAGAAAAGTTGAAATCTCATTCCACTCGCCAATATAGCCACACCCTTAATGTTCAAGTGCTGCAATATCAGACATGACTCTTGTCAAGATGAGAAGAAAACAGGTCTGGAAGAGATTAGCCCATGTTTGGTCTCATGAAGATCTGGGGAATCTCCGGGCCTCCAGATCTGATAGAATATAACTCCAATCTGCCAAACTTGTATGACCAATAGTAAGCAATGGTGTGAGGAGTCCCAACACATCTGGAAGGGCAAAGGTTTCCCATTCCAATTTACATCAGGTCTATGAGAGATTGAGTGCTAACACTGTTTAGATTTCTTAATATACTTGTATTAGCATGAGAGCCTAGATGCCCTAAGCACATCCGATCTTGCCCGGTTTTGGAAGCTAAGCAGGGTCGGCCCTGGTTAGTACTTGGATGGGAGACCACCAGGGAATACCAGGCATGGTAGGTGCCTGAAATAGGAACTGGCAAACCACTCCAGTATTCCTGCCAAGAAAACTCCATGATCATGGGGTCACGAAGAGTCGGTCACGACTGTAATGACACAACACATACACATTAGCATGAATAAGTAATGAGAAAGTTGGGCTTCTTTGAATATTTGATTGTATCTTTGTAATGGATTTGTGTCTCTCTCTTTGTGCTAATGTCATTGTAACTTTGTTGGTGTCATAACTCCAAACCTTTGCAATCAATCTTTATCACCGTATCTTAAGTCAATTACTCTCCAGGAGCCCAAATTACTGTGTCATAATGTTTTCCTTATACAAGTATGCCATATATTGCATTTAGAGCATGAATAGGTACTAATGTGACATACTCATAAACATTCATGGGATCAAACCTATTGATTTGGCACTTGTATTGTAATTTCTCCCCACCCCCTGCTGACCCACCCCTCAGGTGTTAAAAACCTGGAGAAACTTTACTTTCACACTGACAGAGAAGCACAGAAACAATTTACCAATTTGGAACCAAATCTAGCCAAGTGTCCCATTCTTTTAAAGAGCAGCTAAACTGAGGTGCCTTGGAAGCATACTGAGACCGCGGTCATACCTGGGTTTCCTTCATATTTAAATTTCCTGCGTATTTTTGGGGAAGCAGTCATGTGGTTTTTAATGAGCAGTTGGTGTCCTCTCCTCTGCGTCATACCTTCCTATTCTGGTTCTGTCCTAACCTGTGTACTACGCATTTTGTCCTACTTTCTGGCTCCAGTTTCCAAGGCTCCGTCTTTTAAGCTGGGTAGAAAGGGGAGAAACTGAATTTATTGCATATTTTCAGTCTCCTGTCGTTGCAACAGAAGCAAACAAGTAAGCATTTTTGAGTAAAGTTTCTAAATCCAGCCCCTGGCAGTGGTTTAGGAAACTTTGCTGAAACTGCTGTTCGAGGGGCATGGTCGCCCGGGAGCAGAATTTGCTTCTCTTCCTGGTTAACATGTGATCTTTTACTGCATAGTTCGCCAACGGGAAACTACGCAGAAAACGCAGGTATGACCGTGGTGAAAATGAAGTCGACACTCGCCCTCAAAGGTTGCTAAGTGAGTACTTTTCACAGGATTCTAAAAATCTAAAAATGTTGACCAAAAATTATGTATTTACTTATTTATTCATTGGATTTCCATGCTGTTCCATCTAGCCACGAGGCCACTGGGTTGAATGTTACACTTATATCATGTGTCTGCACAGATGGTATATTCATTTCAAATCTTCACTCACACCCAAGTTGCCATCTACAAAAGCTACATTTCCTGTTCTGTTAAAGATGTTATTGTAGTGCCACCCAAAAACAATATACATGGGGATTTGCCATTTGCCAAAGTCCATCTATCTACAAATCTGCTTTCTGCTCATACTCGCTCGTAGGCGTTTAGCAGGTTTAAGAGAAAATATTACTCTTAATTCAGATGTACTCACAGTGATACCACCTGAGACAAGAAACTTCATTGTTCTAAACAAAGCCACATTAACTGAATAAAGGGATTTGGATTATATTTCATGCCCTACCAAAGTGCAGATAATGGAAACCTTTTCCCCTATAAATTCCAAATGCACAGTGCTCAAAGAAACGAAGAAAGGAGCAATGGGTTTGAAAGGCAGCAGGATTTTTGTGTGATAGGTGTAGGCCTCGATACAATTAGCAAGGAATAAGAGATGGGGCTGGGGAGGGAGAGAAACAGTGTCAGCATAAGAAATGAAGTAAAGATTTGTTTCCAGTATTGCAGTGTGTGACCAAAAAAAAAAATCCAAAACAGCATATGGTGATTAGGTTCATATCTAAACCAACATTCATTCATTTTTCAAAGGGTTGGAGTGGTAAATATATTTCCTTGAAAAAAATTCACAGATGGAAGTGGAATATGTATAGCACAGAATAAGTGTCAGATTTAACAAGATGGTCAATTTCTCAGTCAGACATGAATGTCATGTTTTACCTGCTGGGATGTAATTCCTTCAAAGCTCCATGCTGGAGAAATCAGGCTTGCAAATGAAATCCATGCTTGCCTTCTGATGACCCATCACAAAGGAAAAGCAAACTGAGATAAACAGTCAGGCATCATTTGGCTCTTAAAAGGCCCTACTTCTAATTGTACACTAGTTTAGCCCATACAGTGGGGCATGGTGGCTCAGTGGTGTAAGGCTCCGAAAACTGTTGACTTCAAAGTCAGCAGCTCAGCGGTTTGAATCCCAGGTGCCATGCAGTGGAGCGAGCTCCTGCTGTTCACCCCAGCTCCTGCCAACCTAGCAGTTCGAAAGCATGTAAATGCAAGTAGATAAATAGGTACTGCCGTAAAAGGCGGGAAGGTAAAAACAGTGTTTCCTTGCAGCCATGCCAGCCACATGGCCAGGGACTTGCACAACACTGGCTCTTCCGGCTTGAATACAGAGATGAGCACCGCCCCTAGAGTCGGACACGACTAGCACACATGTGCGGGGGGAATCTTTACCTTTACCTTTAGCCCATACAGTAGTTTCATCCTGTCAAAAGAGGACCTCTTACTCTATTTTATTTATTTTTCTTTCAATTTGTCCCACTCCCTTGACTCTCTTGTCCACCCCCTTCCTTGGTTCAAATCTGTCTCTTGTTTTGTTTTTCCTTTTTCTGATGTTCCAGCTGGCCCAACTGACTATGTGGCAGTACCTGTTGTACAGGTGCAGATCCATGGCTCGGCTCCCTGCCAATTGCCACACTGCCTACTGCTACCAGGAAAAGCCTTAGACCAGTGGTGGCGAACCTTCGGCACTCCAGATGTTTTGGACCACAACTCCCGCAATCCTTTTGTCACTGGCAATCTAAGCTTGGAATTCTGGGAGATGTAGTCCAAAACATCTGGAGTGCTGAAGGTTTGCCACCACTGCCTTAGACTATGAAATGTCTCAGCAAAAATAAAGTAGCCATGCATCAGGCAGGCCAACAAGAGAGCAACTAGACAGCTGCCTTCCTCCTCTGAGTGGCTCAAAAATAGAGGGCAAGATGAGGGGTGGGGCTGCCCTACATAAATCACACTACCCTGTACCAGAGGTATAGCTAGGGCTTCCAGAGATGGGGGCAAAAGCCAGTCCCCCGGTGTGAATCATAAGGGGGGGGTGCCGCACGGCAGGTACTGGGTCGTGGTGGTGGCCAGGGTGGTGGGGTCGAGTCAGGTGGGGCACGCTCAGCTCTGCACCTCACCTCACTGGGGGGCCCTCAGTGGTGGGACATGCTTTAGAGTCTTGGTCTGGCCTCACAACTGGCAGGTGGCACTGCACATCCACAGGGCACCCCCAGTGATGGGGAATGCCCCTGCCCTGTCTGGAGGCACTGGGCCTGGGATCGGTGTGTGGGGAAGGGGAGCGGGAAGCCCTGATTGGAGCTCCACGTTCGGGTCTACCGCTCCACCCCTCGCCGCATGGGTTGCCTGCCAAACACGCAACTGCCCCGCCAGATGCCGTGGACTGGACAGGCACCGTTGCCTTGCTGGGGGCCTGGGCAAGTCCGTGGCTGCCTTCCTTCTGGTGGGAGGGGTGCTAATTAGGACTTGGCACCCCTAATTGCTGCACCTGGGGTGCCCTGCCCCCTTGCCCTCCCCACACCACACCACACCCCCCTGCCCCACACCAACACAGAGACCAGCCCCATGGGCAGTGCAACTGTGTTCCCCAAACTGCTCATCTCAAGCTGGCCAGCCAGGGGAAGGGCAAAAAGTGTCTTCCACACAGTTGCGTTTATCTGTGGAGCTGAACCATATACAGTGTCCCACAGCTGGTAAAAAGAATTGGTTGCTGTTACCTGTTGGACAGGTAAGGCTAGTGGGAAGTATTTGAACCTTATTTATATTTCTTCAGGCATTCTGTGCTGAATAAGTGTACGTACTTTGTTTTTCAAAAGGAAAAGAGCATTCGTGTTGCACAGAGAATATATGCTACTTACAAATACCTTAATATTGGGGGGGGGGCATATTTGACTTGCTAGTATGTAAGGACTCATACAGGCCTTGAAAAATCCTCAGTGAGATGTCCCATCAAATCAAGGCAGCCAAAACAAACAGGAAGGAGGCAGTTATCAACTGCTCTTTCCATCTCTGTTACAGGGCAGGCAGGACCCTTTTTTCAAGGGACTCCTCCAGCCAGCTCAGTAAATGATTTTGGAAAAGGGAAGGCCAACCCTACCGTGACACCCCATCAGGGAGCAGATCTGGAGTGTCATGAAGGGGCAGTAAATTGTTACTTAATCTGTTGTTACTGCCTTGAGGATTCCTCGTGGATTTTTTTTTTTGGCTCATGTTTCGAAATATCTTGGCTGGCCTTGAGAACTGTTCACCTTGGCTCGAATGCGGTGCGGCGCACCATCTAGTGTTCTGTGTCAGGCAATGAGATGCCTTCACTCATGGGAAGATGAAGACAAAGAAACTGGGATCTCATCGATTGTAGCATGTGTGCATGTCTGCGTGCACATATATTGGTATGATGACTTCAGGGATTTAAACTGAGACAGATATGTTGGCATTGTTCAAATATTGATGGGTTCTTTCCTTTCTGGAAGGATCTACCCCAGCAGGAAAGGTCCTGATAAGGAGCCAGAATAACCATCCTCGCTCAAATACTCTCTTCTATTCAACTGCTTGGCAAACGTTGGAGTCCCCATGCCAACGATCTCTCAGTTGAGTTCAGCACTGCAAAAAAAAAAATAAGCATGGAGAAGACCTTGGATGGACTTTCTTAAGGAACACCAGGTGCTACAGAAACTCTCAGAGGATTTTGAAACACTTGGAACAGCCTCACAGCATGCCCAAGGTCTTACTCCACTTTAGGGAAGAATCCCTCTTTATGGAGCAATGAAAGACAACACAGGAGGATTTTTAAAAAAGGAAATTAAAAGGGGAACGGTGGATGAGAAAGAAAGGGAGAGCGCAAAAGGAACTGTCAGCCCACATACTGTGGCAAAAGAATATTTGCTCTTCTTAGGACGTTATTGGTCCAGGTATCCAAATGATTCTGTGCTACATGCCTAGTGAGATCCTGCATTTTACACTTTAAACACACACTAAATATTGCATCATCTTATGGTTTTGTTACCAGTCCCCATTTCCAGTGTTGGAGAATAATGATCATTTGCCATCAAATCAATTCTGATTAATGGTGACCCTTGTTGGGGTTCTCTAGGCCAATGGTTCTCAAACTGGGTGCCGTGGCACCCTGGGGTGCTGCAAGCATATGCCAGAGTGCTGCGGCAATCATGTTTATTTATTTATTATTTATTTATTTTTAAGACTTGTATACCATCCGTCTTCCCGGAGGAACTCCGGGCGGTTCACAACAGAATAAATCAAACAATAACCAAACAAACAAATAACAACAATTAAACAGACAATATAAAATGTTTAATTTTCACTAAGATTTATCAAGTTAGCATTAGAATCTGTTTTTATAACATGGCAACACCATTATCTCCTTGTCTATGCTCCATCTGTCTCTGTGAGTCTGCATTCTCAATGTACGCTTACATAAAAAAAAAAAGAGATACAAACTTTGTGGGTCAAGTTATTTGATTTGAGGGTAAAATTAACTAACTTCCCATAAACATAAAGGAAATAATGAAAAATTAATCCAAACAGTTTCTTTCATTGCATTAAAGATAACTAGCATTAAATTTGCACTTTTTTTTTTCTTATTTTCCTAAGTATTCAAACCGCTTTAAGGGTAGCTGTGCTGCGATTTTTTATTTTTTTATTTTGCCTGACAAGGGTGCCATGGTGAAAAAAGTTTGAGAACCCCTGTTCTACGCATACTAAGATGCAGTTTCCCATCCCCTCCCTCTAGGGCAGTTGTTCTCAACCTGTGGGTGCCCAGATGTTCCTGGACTACAACTCCCAGAAGCCTCCACCACTCACTGTGCTGGAAGGGATTTCTGGGAGTTGCAATCCAGGAACATCTGGGGACCCACGAGTTGAGAACCACTGCTCTAGGGGCACTCTGGGACTGTGCAACTTACCCAAGGCTACACAGGCTGGCTTTTCTCTCAGGAGGGTCAATGGGAATTAAAACAACTGACCTCTGGCTCTGCAAGCCAGATACCCAACTCAAAGAGCTGTTCAGCCAGGTGTCTCAAATCTTACTCCTGGTCCCCATAACACCTCCCCCTTCAAAGATGCTGTAACGAGTGCTTGCCAGAGGGCAAAAATCGTCAAATTCAGTCTGCCACCATGCCACATTAATGAAAGCAACCGTTGCGCTGCCATCTGAAGTGACACTAAGAATGTGATGATAAATTAACACCGAGGGCCCATTCGCTGCTAATGCTTTTCCATATGTTCCCCCAGCGCCATCCAAGCAAACAGCACAAATAGTTTGGGTTGTGGTGTGATTGCATTCCTGTTTCCGACTCAGTCTGCGGTGGAACGTCTGTTTAATTGTTTAAGTGGAAGGGAGAAACCTTTACTCAGGCTCACTGCTCTGGCACATTATTTTCAAAGATAATATCAGCAGCTGACATTTAGACAGGATTTGGGACTGGACTGATATGCCTGCTGATTAACGGACAGACACCAGAGTGACTCGAACTTGATTTGGGAATGCTTGTCTAGCCTTTTAAACAAGATTGGACATGAGGTATCCTTTCCGCAATGCCCCATGTTTTTTTTTTTAATTGCCTGTTGTCATCACAATCATTTCCCTTGCAAAACTGTTCTTGGGGACATCTGTTCCCAGCGGGCTTCTAAAGAACGTACTTGGGATGAAATGAACTAGAAACCAATGGAGAAGGATTCACAACAATGCAAAACTGCATTTCTTTCCCTAATCAAGAATCATTTGAGCCGGCTCTCCTTCCCATCTTTTGTCATTTCCCCTGTGTTAGTTCTCTTTCTCCCTCTTTCCCTCCCCCTTTCCCCTGCATTTCTCACAGACAGAGGTTTACAAAACAATGGAAAAGCAGTTGAAAATTCAAATACAGAAGAATTTCGAATATTGCAACAGGTTTACACTCATTATATGATTAACATTAAATCTGAGGTGCTTTATTTATTTATTTATGTATTTATTTGTTCATTTTTATACTGCCCGTCTTCCCAAAGGAACTCCGGGTAGTGAACAAAAAGGGAAAGACAGGCCCAAAGAAAACAATACATCAAGTGAAGAGGAAATAAAGAAATGAAATATAAAGAATAAAATATAAGATAAGATAAACAACTCAACAAAAGAGTCAAGAAATCATCAGCAAAATGGTGGTGGTGGTGGGGAACCTAAACCAGGTTGCCAAATGCCTCCCTAAAATGCCCTAAAGTACTTAACTGAAGTACTTAACTGAAAATATTAAAGCTAGTTTGCCTTGATAAAAGCTGGAGTCAATGCATTCAGTACAATATTCATACTTCAAAACATATCATAGCTAAAGACCTGCATTAAAGATATTTGCCTGATGCGGGAGTTATTAACGGGAATGGAACTCTCTTAGCAAGGGGTTTCAGAGCCTGGGGTGGCTACCGAGAAGGCCCTGCCTTGAGTTCTGAATCACTCCGAGCGCCAGCTAGTCGAAAGGTCTACCCCTCATTATCTCATAACAAGAGTTGAGAATTACTAATTGCTAGTTACTTGTTCAGAATGCATCTTCAAAAACAACAAGTAACTAAAGAATCACATCCGTGCTTTCGCTGTGGGTGGATATTAACCAGTAACAATAACAATTTCATTTTCTAAGTGTGGACCCTTTTGTGTAGCCAACATTGCATCAAGCCAAAAGCAGTGGCATCATCAGGTTCCCTGCATTCACAAGGCTTTTAGAAGTACAAGGCATTAGTTTTATTTTTATTTTGGAGGAGGGGAACTAACTGAAGATAGAAAGCAGTCTGCCTGTTGGTTACATAAAGTTGTTTTTTGTAGTGGAGGGACAGAAAATCTGAATTAGCCTGGAATGGAATGCACCTGGAAAAGGGCATCACTGGTGTGTACCCTAAGCTGAAGTGCTTCACTTGATATTTTTCACAATTTTCACATGCCAGCATCCAAAGCTATCTTCAGATCTAATTTTCATTATCATTTACCTAGCTTATTGTTCTCGCTCCATGGCTGAAATCTCATATTATATCTCACACCTCATTCTGCTGCTATATGTCTGAAGAAGTGGACGTGTCCACAAAACATTACATTAAAATATGAAATGTAAACCAAAAAAAGGGCTCATTCTATAATATGTGGTGGCTGTGCAAAAAAGCACAAAGATTTTGGAGCAAAATAAGGCAGATTCTGGAAGAGGTTCTTGAAAATTCTATAGAATTAAAACCAGAACTTTTCTTGTTATATATAATGCCAGGCAAAATGGATCAACAGAAAGTTTATTTAGCCACACATATTGTAACAGCAGCAAGAGTTGTATTTGCAAAACATTGGAAAGAACCAGTAATTCCAGAAGAACAGGAGTTGATAGCAAAAATCCTTGAAACAGCAGAAATGGACAAACTGTCAGAATGGTTAGAGACACCACAGAAACAGAAGCATCAGGAAAGTTGGGGAAAGTTTTATTTGTGGTTTAAAAAAAGATAATTATACAAAAAACAAATAAATCAAGAGTTTGAAATATGTCAACAGCCAGATACTATTGTGTAACATATACTATCTATCTATCTATCTATCTATCTATCTATCTATCTATCTATCTATCTATATCTATATATCTATATCTATATCTATATCTATATCTATATCTATATCTATCTATCTATCTATCTATCTATCTATCTATCTATCTATCTATCTATCTATCTATCTATATATATATATATATATATATATATATCTATCTATCTATCTATCTATCTATCTATCTATCTATCTATCTATCTATATATATATATATATATATATATATATATATATATATATATATATATATATATATATATATATATATATATATATATATATATATATATATATATATATATATATATATATATATATATATGTTTTCGTAGATTTTCACGGGGTATAGGTAGGCATGTTAGGGTGGATTCGGGTTTCTTCCCGTGTAGAAATCTGGTTGTTTTGGCGACGTTTCGACGAGGTCTCACTCGTCATCTTCAGGCTGGTGTTCTGGCTTCTTTCTTCTTGAAGCAAAGTGTGGTCTCAGTTGAAGTCCTTCTATAAATACTGCTGGGGGTGTGTGGTTTGCTTGCTCTGTTGCTGATTGTAGGTTCCTTTGTTCCTTTGTTCTTTTGTGATCTGCTGTGTGGCTGAGGCGATCGTTAAGGGATTAACGAGCCTCTGTCACAAAGACTGACACCAGGTCCAAAAGGACACAAGATGCCACCACCTTCCATCCACACCAAACACAAACCCAGACCCTTCCCACAGATGAAACGAAACCACCATCCAATAACAAAACCACGACTGCACCATCTACTGCGGCACCCCACTCCAGTCACCACATGGAGCACACTCACACACCCCAAAAACATTGGGAGACCACAGACACGTAGCCAGACCAAAATGAATTCACAAGACACAGGACCCCACTCCACCAAAGCCCAGGATACTGCCAGAACCTACCAGCCATCTAACCCACCAGCATGTAAACAGCCATCTAAACAGCCATCAGCAGTTAATCCCTTAACGATCGCCTCAGCCACACAGCAGATCACAAAAGAACAAAGGAACAAAGGAACCTACAATCAGCAACAGAGCAAGCAAACCACACACCCCCAGCAGTATTTATAGAAGGACTTCAACTGAGACCACACTTTGCTTCAAGAAGAAAGAAGCCAGAACACCAGCCTGAAGATGACGAGTGAGACCTCGTCGAAACGTCGCCAAAACAACCAGATTTCTACACGGAAGAAACCCGAATCCACCCTAACATGCCTACCTATACCCGTGAAAATCTACATAAACATATATAAAAGATAATTATACAAAAAACAAATAAATCAAGAGTTTGAAATATGTCAACAGCCAGATACTATTGTGTAACATATACTATCTATATAAGTCCTAACTGATATGTATATATATGAAATATGAAAGTGAAAAAAATATGAAAGTTAGTCTTTAAGGCACCACATGTTTGTGTCCTTTGTTTTGTTTTGTTTTTCTTTGATTTTTGCCTGAAATTCTTGAAAAGACTAACACGGCTACCCTCTCTGTAACTTGGTGCTATAAGTCACAATGAGAGTACTGCAGGCATTTTGCCTCAGTGTCACTTTACGGAGAGGTGGCTCACCAAATTTGCCAATGATGCACTGGGCCTACTCTGCTCAATGGGCTGATGCCTATGTCAAGCAATAGGAATCAGCCCGTTTATTTTAGAGCACAGGAAACCCATTTTGACAAGACCCAGCACAAATGTTTGAAAATGTTTGCTTGGCCATGTATCTGAACTTAATCTCTGCCTCTGTATAGGTTTCCCTATTCTCCTGCATGTGCTCTAAAGGCCCATCTGTGGTCTCCAATTAAGGCTTTCCCATGTGACTCTCTTTTTCTGCTGTTGAAAAGATCATCTGTTCCAAGCTCTTTGTAGTGAACTGTCTGTGTCTCGGCTCTTTCAGACACTGCCCTTTCCCCTTTGTGATTTGGCTTCTCATGTGACACATGCACATATAGGATAACATTTGCTTGCTTCCTAAGCATCTACAAGTCAGACAACATTTCTCCGCATTTCAGTCAAGCTAAACTCCTCAGGTTAGAAGATATAAACACGACTGTTGTCGAGAAGGTTCACTTACGAAGTTCAGCTTGTACTCGAGTTGTCTATCTTACAGTTGTTGAAAATAATCAGAGAAGACAGACAGTGTTAATCACTTACTGATGCCTGCTCTCTTGTGTGGTTTTGGCAAGAGCCAGAAGACAAGTTCCCATGGTTTAAGAAAGAAGGAAATATATTTTAGATGATAAAAAGCCTTTGACTAGCAGTCGAGACCCTTAACATCCTCTGTTGGCACCAGTCCTATAACTACAGCCACAGAAAGGGCTGGAGGAGCAAGTCAAGGCAACTGAGAGACATTGGGGTGCACATTGAGGCACTAGTGATGGCCGATAGAGATGGGCAGAAAATGCAAAAATGGAATTTCATTTCATTATTCTTTTTTTAATTGCTTTTGTTTTGTTGAAAATGAAATGATATTTTTTTAAAAAAGTGCTTCAATGCATTCCAATGGGAAAACGGAAACAAAGCAAACGAAATGGAAATTTCTGTTTTGTTTTGTTTCATTTTTCTTTGATGGGTCTGTTCGTTATTTGTTTTGTTCCATAATGAAATGAAGAACGAATAATGAAACAAATTAAAAATTCATTTCGTGCCCATCTCTAATGGCTACCATTTTACTGATTACAACTTACAGAGATTCTGGCACAGAACAGGATAAGAATACTATGGTTGGGCAGCCCATCTTCTGGCCAACACATTCCTTCCAGCCTGCCTGCTGAGAACAACCAGTGAAGTAGCAGGTTCTAAGAGGACCACCACAGGACAGGGCACAGGGTGAGCTTCTTCGGAACAAATAGATTTGAGGATGGAGTGGGATCAAATAGAGAGAGGACACTGGTAGGGGTGGTCAGCTGAAATGCTGTGTTGGAAGGAGGATGACATGGCAGCAGTTTCTTGAGAAGTTGCCATAAGAACATAAGAACATTGGAAGAGCCATGCTGGATCAGGCCAAAGGCCCATCTAGTCCAGCTTCCTGTATCTCACAGTGGCCCCAACAGATGCATTTGGGAGCGCACGAGACTAGATATCTGTCTCCTGATACCACTGTCCTGCATCTGCCCCTTGAAGTACCCCAGTTTTAAGCCTGGAGATTATACATCTCCCTCATGGTTTGTAACATGTGATGGACTTTTCCTCCAGGAATCTGTCCAATCCCCTTTTGAAGGCATCCAGGCCAGATGCCATCACCACATCCTGTGGCAGGGAGTTCCACAGACTAATGGAGGCCAGAGAGTTGGGAGGAAAGTGGATTTTTAAAGGTGGCTGAGGGAAAGGGGGAAGAGGGGTCCCTGCAGAGGGGAAAATGTGGCTTGGAATAAGAAGATTGTATTCATACCTTCATTTGACAATTGAGAAAATTGATCTCACCACTAATGGACACAATAACTGTGAGGACAGGCAGGGCTAGGAGACCCAGTTTTGAACAGCCCATTAAGAAACAAACTAGAAATGGGTGTTTCATTTCAGAAGAAGTACGGTTCTGAAATGAAATGCCCATCTCTAAAACAAACTGTTGGACATGCAAAAAATGGATGAGTGGTGTGTGCACACAGTTATGTCAACTGAAGAGAAAAAAGAAGGGATTGGGTGTACCTCAAACTGTCAAGAGGGAAAGGGAGCACTTGTTTTCTGTTACTATTGTTTGTAAATATTCATTATTATTTATTCAAAGAGTTCTTTCACCTCCACAGACTTGTCTGAGATGCTGAATTCCTTTTTCTGGTTTTGACTGAAATGAACTTGTCCCCTCATCCCCACTCTGCCATGGCAATCTCTGAGTTGATGGCTTGCTCCCCGACAGGTTGACCACAAGAACAAAATCTGTGCCTGGCAGCCCAGAGCAGGCAAAGAGAGATGTAAAATGGTCTCACCTGTGATTCTGGTAAATTGCGGATGCGGGGGGGGGGGGAGAGAGAGACAGAACTCCAAAGCCAAAATCCATGAATAGTCCAAAAATTAAACCATGTTGGTAGAATCAGAAAACAAGCAAGAACAGTTGATAGAGCTTGGTCAAGAAGTCGAAAGGTCTAGCCCACTAACATTTGGGAAATATTTGGGGTCTGGGATATGATAAGAAAAAAGGGCCCAATCCCTTCCCACGTTGTATATATCTGAGGTGTTAGAAACTGGTCAGTTGCAAGCACTTGGCCAGGGGGAAAAGGATCTGAGCTGTATGGTTTGCCCCAGCAAGGTCTCTGGGAGGAACAGCTTTTCCTCAAGGAGAAACCATTCTCTTGAGGAGACTCCCCAACTCAGAAATCCTCTGCACCTCAGCTGTCTGTCCGGTGGCTTCTCACTGGGCTGTGCTTTTATCCTGTGGTATCCCTGGGATCTGGCAAGTGGTCCCAACTCCTCTTCCAATTCAGGTGCAAACTTGCCTTCTTTGAAGAATCCCACCTCCCTGGCACTTGAAGTATGTTTGGTCTTCAGAATCCAGGGTTTCCCAGTACATTCTTGCTAGAGAGGCCATCCATCAGATCCATGAGATGTTATGCCTCTTCCAAATATCCCCTGGTAGACCATGTGTCTTTGGCCAGTCTCGTACTGAGCAGAAAATCCCAGTAGCATGATAAAATGGGATCATGGAGCTCAGACCTGTGCTGTTGCTGGACTAGCTGAGAACTTGGTTTTTTCATGGCAACCAACACTGCCATAACAGTGTCCTGTCACAAACAGTACAATCTCTCATTTCTGCTCTGGTGAAGCTACTTATGCTGGTCTTTATCTGCAGTTCCACCTGGACCTCGGAGACATTCTTAGAAAGTACTTTATACATGATGTGTGGTTAGAGCTTGCTGCACACCCAAACGTGGTTGCATATCAAAGGGCCAGAAGGAGGGATCCTTTCTTCAGCTAGTGTTCAGAGAAAGCATCTTTCAGGTTTTGATGGAAGACTAGCAGGAAATTATGTCTGTGTGTGTGTGTGTGTGTGTGTGTGTGTGTGTGTGTGTGTGTGTGTGTGTGTGTGTGTGTGTGTGTGTGTGTGTGTGTGTGTGTGTGTGTGTGTGTGCGTGTGTGCATGCGCACTCGCGTGTGTGTGTGTGCATGTGTGTGTTGTTTTGCTTTGCTTTTTAGAGTGGTGTGTGCTTGAACTTGCATGTGTTGGTGGAAGTTCAACCTCTATTTTTCTCTGATTAGCACTAATGCCTCTTTTGCAGAATTGTACTGTTTTGCTGAGGCACATAGGACCTGTACTGAGGCAACAATCTCTTAATTTCAATTTTGCTGCCCTTCTGTGGGTCTTGCTTGAACTTGCATTTGTTGCTGGATTTTCAAGATAGATTTTAGATAGATAGATTGGCAGATAATGCCTCTTTAGATAGATAGATAGATAGATGATAGATCTCCAATTTTTGCTTTCTCACATAGGACTTTGTTCACTTTCATATGTGTGCATTGCTTTGTTTGGATTTGTGCATTTTGCTTTGTGCACATTTGTGCATTTTCTCTGAAACGCCTTGTAAGCCTTGAAGACCTGCATAACTCTCAAGGCATGCATCTTCTAGCAGTGAGTCAGAGGGTGTGAAAAGGCTATTTTTGCCTACACTGGTGGCATTCTTTCCAGCCCCTGTGATTTGGTAATGGGGACGCCGACCCTCACCTCTGCTGTGTATTCAGTTTTTTTTTTTTAAACCAAAATAATTGTCTCGGAGCCTCATTAGTTTGCCTTTTGTGAAATGTGTACTGGACCAGAAAATTGTAGATTTAAATGAGTGGTTGTAAGTTTTTTGGAGCTCAGGCTTCACCCTGGCCCTTTAACTTGCTTAAGCAAGTTCTTCAGCAAGATGCTTCTTGATCATCAGCCTTCTGCAGGGCTGTAACCAATGCACAGCAAATGGGGCTTCCTGTTTTGAAAGCAAAACATTCATTTTTGTTCTTGGGGGATACTACATTTTGCTCTCTTTTTTCCTGGGTGGACCTTCCGCCCATGTCTCTGGGCTAAGTGAGTGGGAGACAATGCCATTTGCTACCGGTATCAGTATTTCTCGTTACAGTGGAGCCTCGTGTAACAAACGGTTTGTATAACATAAAATCTGGGCAACATAAAAAATTCCAGAGATAGGGGAAATTTGCTTAACAGAACTGTCTATGGGTGAATCCGTACAACATAAAAATGGTCGCGATTAGGGATTACTGTTTCCAATGCATTCCTATGAGAAAATTGTATAAAGGAAAATCTGCTTAAACAAATTAATTCCTTTATACAAGGTTCACTGTGTATGTCAGAACTTCCAGAGAACAGTCTTTCTCACAGGCCACATTCACCAAGGCAGGCATTTGATCAAAATGCTTTGGACATTTTCTCAAAATTTGGAGAAAAGAGACAGCCAGAAATTTTGGGATAACCGTTTGACTTGGTATAAATATGTTCTTTTTCCCACAGCAGTAACTTTGTCTTTGAGAATAAAACAAGCAACTGGCCATGTTGTTCAAATGTAATGTTTGGAAATATCATGTTTACTGCACAATGCCAAGTTGGGAAATGAGAGACTAACCATTGTATATTATGAAAGTATATACCAGTGTTGGGGAACCTATGGCATGGGTGCCAGAGGTGGTGCTCGGAGCCCTTTCTGTGGACACCCTACATCACCCCTTCATAGCCACCTGCATTCAGGTTAAATTGCTGTATTGGCATTTTGCAAAAAATTAGTGGGTTTTGAATTGCAGTTTGGCCACTTGGTCTCTAAAAGTTTCACCATCACTAGTATATACCTTTCATTGTTTCACAGTAAATTTCCTGAGTTCATACAACATCAAGTGAGGAGAAAACTTGGACAAATATGGTATGTTTGTGTTTTTAATGCTGGTGTGCATCTGTTGAGTTGATGAACCAAAGACAGGCATGCGGTAGATCAAAGTTAACTGATAATAGACCTTTGGAGGATTAGTAGATTTAATCTGCATCCCAGTCATTCAACAACAACAACAAAACCCCAAATTCCTCCAATCTGCTAAAACTAACAACATCTGGGACAGGGGAAACAAGTGCAGAAAGGATGGGGTGCAGATATTTTTAGGGGCATACAGAGACATTTAGATGAATGAAACATACATTTCTAGAGTGAATGTATATTTAGGGGCACCTTGTTCCACAGATCATCCTAGTCTACCATTTTGAGCCACTGAATTATACATTGTGTCAGCTGATAGACTTTAAGATTATTATTAAAAAAAAAAAGTAAATCCAACACTACATTTCTTGTGGAAGATGAGGAATATCTCCAACTATCATTCTCTACAATTTTCTGTAAAGGATATTTTTCAGTGGCACTTAAAAGAAAGGGGGGGAGATAACACCCAAATAAGAATCTGGGAGTTAAATCTTCTGGGTTGGGATATATTGCTATATTTAAATGGTTTTCAGACACAAGAACTTGAACCATCTCATAGGAACCAACTCATTAATGGGCTAGGAAGTTCAAAAGAATCCATCCAACAATGGAAATACTTCAGGCTTTGTAGCCCAAGCGCAAAAAAAAAAAGAAAGAAAGAAAGAAAGAAAAGAAAAGAAAAAAAAAAAAAAACAACCACTTTAGAGATCATTAAAATCCGGAAACAGAGAGAGATATGCCGAGGTCAAGTTACTTGCCCAAGGTCACCCAGTAGGTGGTGATGGGCTGCTGACATAGTCCACACCCCACAATATGTGGTGACTTTCCCTTTTTGTACATTTCAGGGTTCTGTGAAGGGCTGCCAATGAAGGCAAAGATCATTTTCAATGTGCATTACTAGATCCAGGGATGCAGGTGTTTTGGAAACAGCCTTGGTTTAATTCTGTGGCTACAGTGCCATTTTTCTCAGTTGCATCAGATATACAGCTGGGGAGAATATTCTTTTATGGCTCCCTCCTCCAGCATTTGTTCTGTCAAGGTTGCCCATAGGATCTTGATCTTTGCATCTGGTTCAACTAGGAGGGGCACATATTTGGTCCTTTTGCAATCTCACAGTTCACTCCAAGACAATAGCAAATGATAAATGGGACCTTATGTGAAGAACAATTAACTTTAGTGTCCCAGACAGTTTTCTGCGGGAGATTAATTGACAAACTTCAAGATCAATTGGCTCAATTACTTCTTTTGGAATGGCATTGAAATATATGTTATTAATTGTGAGGTTCCCATCACGAGCGAGTATGATCAGTGTGTACACCATAATATGCAACACGGATTGCTTATTTTTGTTGTTTGTTGGTTCATTCTTTGCTTTTAAAAAAAAAAATAAAGCAGCATTTTTTGAGATTCCCACTGACTTCTGTTTAAATCCTGCATTGGCAGGATGATAACAATGACTGCTTTAAATGCTATTTAAAACAGGGATAGCTCAATGAGTTAGGTACCTGGCTCTTGATTTCCCAATGTGTCTCTGAAGACAGGAGGCAAACTGTGTAAATGTGGGCAAGTGACAAAAATCTCAGGGTGCCTCAAGAAGAAGGGAGTGGTAAAGCATTTCTGAGTATACATAGTAGACCCTGGAAACTGTCACCACAAACTGCAAACAACTTGTTGACTCTTATTATTAATTTGATACAGGCTGAAATCCAGTTGGAGCATCTCCACCTCATATATAGCGATGACATCATTATCTGGTGATAGTTATCCTTCTGTGAAAGATATTGCAGGATTCCTTTCTCACACCCCTGTCATAAGAACATAAGAAGAGCCATGCTGGATCAGGCCAAAGGCCCATCTAGTCCAACTTCCTGTATCTCACAGTGGCCCCACCAGATGCGTCTGGGAGTGCACGAGACTAGCTATCTATCTCCTGATACCACTCCCCTGCATGTCACCCTTGAAGTACCCTGGTTTTACACCTGGAGATTACACAGCTCCATCATGGTTTGTAACCTGTGGTGGACTTTTCCTCCAGGAATCTGCCCAATCCCCTTTCAAAGGCATCCAGGCCAGATGCCTGTCCTGAATCTCCCAAAAACTTCTCTAAATGAATCTTCAGTGCTGCTGATAATCATGAATACTGAAAAACTATCTAGTGTGTTCACAATGAAGAAGCCAAGAGGTCAGAAGAAGACTGAGTCAAGGGCAAGTGACAGAGGAATTAGAAAAGTTCACCAAGGTTAAGGACATCAACCATATGTCAGATATAGGTTCCTGCATTGATCAGGAGGTTAGATTTGATGGCCTTATAGGCCCTTTCAACTGGTATTCAACTACAGTCCTACCTTGTATAAAGGAATTAATTTGTTCCAAATGAAAATCTGTTAAGCAAATTTTCTTTTGTACACATTTCCCATAGGAATGCATTGAAAACGGATTAATCCCTAAACGTGACTGTTTTTCTGTTGTATGGATTCACCCCATAGGTGATTCTGTTCAGCGATTTCTCCCTGTCTCCATAATTTTGTTTTTTCCTTTAAGCGGATTTTCTGTTAAACAAACCACTTGTTATACAAGGGTCCACTGTATCTTTGTAAGTGCCTCCTGTGTCATCAGAAATTCTAAAGCAAATTTGGTTTCTCCTTCTCACCCTATTGCTATTTATCCAGGAGTGCTGATCCTGGTGATATTCACTTTCTATATTCCCCCTTTTAGTATTATTTATCCATTTCTAGCTATTAAACTATTGGAAAGAAAGACTTCATTGCAGGCAGAAATATCCAGATGCATCCCCCAACCACACGAATATGGCTGTAATCTTTCTGGACTAAATACAATATCCCCAATAAACCTTATTTGATTTGCTAAATAATAATTTTTAACATTCGGTAAACCTATACCACCTTTATTTTGGGCCATATACCAATATTTTTTGTTTATTCTAGCTTTTTTACCACTGTTACAACAGTTATTAATTAAATCTTGCCAAAATTTAAGGTCATCCTTATTTAACTGTATTGGAAGCATCATAAAGAAAAAAATTAACTTTGGTAAAATTTTCATTTTCATCAATGCAATCTTCCCAAACCAAGAAAGTTTTAGACTTGAATATTCTAACATTTTATTCTTAATTTCTTTCTTCAGTTTACTATAATTAAATTCCTTTAGTTTCTGTGTGTCCTTTACTAATTCTATACCTAAATACTTAATTGAGTTACTTATCTTACATCCGTAGTTATGGTTAAACACTTCTTGTTCTTCCTTGTTATGATTAAACAACATCACCAGAGATGAAAAAATAAATAAATAAATAAAATAAAAATAAATTTCTGCCAGTTAACCCTCAATCCAGATATTGACCCAAATTTTTCCAAATGATATTTAACTCTATCCATACTCTCTAGTGGATTTTTAATTGCCAATAAGGAATCATCTGCAAATAAATTAATCTTTATTTTATTATCAGTACCTAATCCGCTAATTAACTCATCATTCCTTATTTTATCCGCAAACATTTCAATCATTAAACAAAATAGAACTGGGGAGAGGGGGCAACCTTGTCTAATACCTTGGCCTAGAGATATCCGATCTGAAATCCCATCATTAATTATTATCTCAGATGTATTTTCAAAATATAATTGATCTAACACCCCTCTAAATTTCATTCCTAACCCCCAATTTTCAATCACTATTTTTAGTGTTGGCCATTCCACACAATTAAAGGCCTTAAATATATCCAATGATAGAATGCCAGCCTTCTGTTTATTTATTTCTGTATCATATATAATATTCAGCACTCTTCTAGTTAAATTAGGCATTTGTCTTCCCTTTAGAAACCCATTTTGATCTTCCTTGATATATTTTGTAATAAACCCATTCATTCTATTTGCTAATATTGCGGTAAAAATCTTAGCATCTTGATTTATTAATGAGATAGGTCTATATGAACTAGGGTCCATCATATCCTTGTTAGGTTTTAGAATGAGAATTGTTAATGAATGTTTCTAAAATAATGGTATTTTATCTCCTTGTACGATTCTATTGAAGAGTATTTTTAATCATATGGTGGAAAATGGAATCATCGGAAAATAAAGGAGGATATTAAAAAATACTTATTTGGCACTATTAAGAAAACAGAGTTAAATGAGATTAATAACCCCTTTCTTAGATCTATGTTAAATGCATGGTATTTACATAAGAAAAAAATATGTCCCTCGGACTCACCATTGAGATCTGTAACTGAAATGGAGAATTTTCCTATAAATTTGAAAGTTTTCAAAAAAGTATTTAGGGATAAACAAGTGATTAGATTGAAAGACTGGATAGGCAAGATGAGAGGGAAAATACAAATGAAGGAAATTCTTCAAGGTAGGGATATATCTTGGTTTAATTTTATACAATTAAAGAAATGGACTGATACTTGGATAAAGAAAAGCAATAAATGCAGAGAGTACACAAAATATGAACAACTCTTATTGATGTATGAGGATACTCAGAAGGAAATAGTAGTAAAAGGTATTGTTAGCAAACTATATAAAATTATTTCAGATTTAGATGAAAATAGGGGAGGATCTGGATTGAAGTTATTGTGGGAACAAGATTTTTAAAAAGAAATAAGAGAAGAAGACTGGGCTAAAATGTGGAGAATGAGAATACTTAGATCTATGTCTGTTAGAATAAAGGAAAATTTCTTTAAAATAAGTTTAAGATGGTATTTGACGCCAGTAAAATTGAATAAAATGAATGCAATTTTTTCTAAGCTTTGCTGGAAATGTGATAATGAGATTGGTACCTTTTATCATTTGTGGTGGGAATGTAAAAAGTTCCAGAAATTTTGGAAAAGTATTTTTAAAAACTAAGTGACATACTAGAAATGACTATAGAGCCCAAATCTGATATTGCTTTGTTATCAATATTTGTGGATCATAGTTATGATGTTAAAACTAAATTTTGATTACAAATTTGTTGACAGCAGCTAGATTAATAATTGCTAGAAATTGGAAATCTAAATATGAACTATGTCTAGAAGAATGGTATAATGAATTATGGAATATTGCTTTAAATGATAAATTGACTTGTTCTCTCAAGGTTAAAAAAGGAGAGTTAAAAAGAGATATTTTCTATGATATATGGGGTAGATTTATTGAATATGTGCTTGTACGGGATAAGGGTAAGGTTTCCGCGCAACAATCGATTTTGTTCTGGAGGGGATGATGATGAATGTAAATATGAAGAGTGATCCTGTTGGTGAAGAGGTGCACTGTTGTTGATGTTTGTCTTTTTATGTAATTTGTATATGTTTTTTAAATAAAATATATATAAAAAAAAATTAAATGGGAAAAAACGAATATAGCTGTAAGGATACTTAATAACATTTCAAAATCTCATCAGTCGAGTGTCAAAGGTCAGATGCCATTTGTTTCGTTTGTTTGCAGCTTTTGGCATAATCTTCATTTATGTCTCTTTGTTAGCTCTATTGCATTTTTTAAAGGTTTAGAAGGGTTTGTTTTAGGAATGTGTTTTAAATTAGCCTGGTGTGAGCCATAAAATATCTGAACCTAAATTAAGCTAATCAGCTCCCAGGGAAAGCACATAGCATATATATATATATATATAAATCAAGAATAAAAACGTGTTCAGGTTAAATATCTCCCAGATTTTGTACATTAGCTATAGTGCTTGGAAGAAAATGTACATTTTCTGTACATTGAGACATCCTAAATGGCTTGGCAGAAACTTGTACGGAAGCTGATGCACAAATTCTTAAGGCGAGGGATCTCCAGAGATCTAGCTTAGCAAAGGCACCGTTCCAATCCTGGACTGAAACGGTGGTAGCCTGTGAAGCAAAACATTATACTGTAATGGAAGGAAGGCAAAAGGGAAAGCAGAGAAAATGATACCCTGATTCCGAACATCAGTGCCATCATGAATGCTTTCTATGCAGCTGCTGTGCATAGGCACGTCAGTCAATCCTGCCAGCACGGGGTGCTACCTCTCCAACAAATTTGCTTCCCCCCCTTTTTTTTAATTGGGTGCTGGTGGTCATTTGTAGGGCATTCTGCTGTGGCCAAAAGAAACAGAAAACTCAGGTATTACAACATCAGGGGTGTTGCCAGAAAGCAGAATTCTTTGGCTTGCCATTGTAACGCTTACCTCCAAGATGAGGTGTGTGTTAATGCTGGCCAGAGTTGTTCTCCAGTATGAGTGGTAATCCCAGCGGTTCCTCCCTTATCTTCTGTCAACCCATATAAAAAGTCCCATTCTCCTCTCTTTCATTTCTTTGCCTGGCTGGGCTCGGTGCTGTGGTAGTAGAGGGGACCAGTAGGTGCCTCCCTCTTTCTGGTGTGCAGCTATAACCCTAACAGGGAACACTCTGTTACAGGATAGAAGGGTGAGTGTTCCCTGTTATGTCAACTATTAGCCCAGAAGGAAACCCAAGAGGTGGTAGATTGTACCTTCATCATCCTCCCTTAATACCAGGCAGAGAAGAAGAGAGCCTAAAGGCAGCAATTTAGACACACACACAAAAAGAGGGGAAACAACTGCCTCTCTAGCTGCCCATCATCCCTTCCCAATCTCTTGCTATGTATGTGCTCTTTACCTACAGCTTTATAATCTGCAAAATGGTAGACTGTAGACGTTTGTAGAACACTTCCCAAAGCATTTCCCACACTGGACTGAGTCATTAGAGGTAAGAACTCTGACTATGTAAGAGGAGAAGCTGGCTGAAGTAAGATATAATGGCCACCTGTCTGTCAAAACATTTCAACAGATGACCTGGGGTATAGGGATGGGCACAAAATGGAAAAACAGTGTTTCAATTCATTCCATTCCATCCCCCTGCATTTCGTTTTGCTTCGTTTCATATGAATTTTTGAAAAAAAAAGTCATACGAAACAAAACAGAAACAAAATAATTTACTTTACTCACCTCCTCCTCCTCCTCCTCCTCCTCCTCCTCCTCCTCCTCCTCCTCCTCCTCCTCCTCCTCCTCCTCCTCCTCCTGGGCTCTGGAGGTGGTGGCGGTGGTGGCCTAGGCCACCCTGCAGGGCCCGCTCACCCTCTCCGGCCAGCTGTTGGGGTTCCGGCAGCAGCGGCAGCTTTGGCAGCTCTGGTGGCTTTGGTGGCAATGGTTTTGGTGGCTCTAGTGGTGGCTCTGGTGGTGGTGGCTTCAGCGGCAGTGGCTTTGGTGGCGGGTCTAAGCTGGCCTGGTAGGCCCACTCGCCCTCTCCAGATGGCTGGCGGGGCTTCGGAAGGAGCCACTTCAGCAACACAGGCTTTCGGTGGCAATGGAGGAAGCGGGACACAAGTAGTTAAGGGAGCCGTTTTATAGACAAATGAAACAGTTCATTTTAACAAGGAAAAAAGGCCACCGTTTCATTTCATCTGTAAGGAAATGCTGCTTCATCATTTCATTTTGTTTCATTTCATATTGTTACGTATCAAACTGTTGCTGGGGTATATTCACAATATTTATTAAGGTGTTCTCTATTGAATCTTCCTTGTGTTCCCTTTACTGGATGCTTCCCTTGCATCCAAATAAAACTCTTCCAAGCTAGATATTTAAAAACTACTTTGGCTGGCTGACAAAGACTGTGTGCTATTTATTAAAGTTAGGATTGTCAAATGGAGTCTGATACACTTTTCTTGGAATGAAGAAACATGTAACCATGCATGGGAGATATATAGTGACTTTGCATTCCGAGAGAGCCGTAAGCTCCTTTCGTGAGACAGAAACACACTTTTGATAGAATTTCAGACTTCTTTTTAAAAATAATAATACAGGGAGTGTTTTTTATTATATCCATTTGAAAGTAATTAAAAATCCTCAGCCAAGAACAAAACAGTAGTTGATGAGAATGGAAACAGGCTGTAGATGCCCCTTGGCTGCTAATGACTTAACGTACTGATATCTTTGAGTGCCAAAATAATCGTTTTCCAAGAATCAGAGCACTTACATAACTCAAATAAAGAGAGAAGGAAAATAGGCATGTCGGGGTCTCAAATTCCAGGCTGTCCCCAGGCCCTAATTCTTTTGCTGGAATATGCCAGTTCTGGGGTTTGTCCAATCAGCTCAGAAGGCGCCCCTCCTGTAAACGCAACACGATGAGATCTGTGAAATGAACAATGCCCCCTGCTAGCTATGTAATTATTATGGCAAGGAATGCTGTTGAAATGCGAGGAGGGAGGACTCACAGACGGAGCTCCCTATACTTGAAAAGGGTCACCCTCTTTATGCCTGAACTACATATCCATGCTGTCCCAACTAGAGTTGGGTAGAAATTGGAAAACAAATCACATTTTTTTCTGACGAGTTTGGATGATTCATCAACTTGTGTTCATCACAAGTTGAGTCCTGTGATGAATATGAATGGATTAATTTTTAGAAAATTTGGGTTCATTAATTCATCAGGGTACAAAGCAGCCCTAAAGCAACTAGAGACATTGGAGGGAAGCATCCCCTGACTCTCATCTACAATCCCTCCAGATTTAGTGGAGATTGGATTTTTGATGTCTGAGTTATGCACCCCAAATAGGCCCCACCCCCAGGAAAGTTCTCAGGCAACTAGAGACTGAACACTTGCAGAGAAACTTCCTATGACTCTCTACTACAGTCCATCTAGGTTTGGTGAAGAGTGGGTTTCACCAATCCACAAATTCCAGTTGCATTGAAACTGGATGTAATCCGTTCCAATGCAGCGCTAGGTTTTTTTTGGGTGGGGGCGGGCGGTGGACCCCGTGCACGTTTTAAAAAAAACACAGTGTTTCCTTGCAGCCATGCCGCCCACATGGCCACCGACTTTTGCACCACACTGGCTCTTCGGCTTGAATGCGGCCATGAGCACCGCCCCTAGAGTCGGAGATGTCCCATGTGCGGGGGGACCTTTACCTTTACCACAGAGCCGCGGCGGCTTCCCCAAGCCCGGGAGCTTGCCTTGCAGCCTAAGGCACTGGAAGGAAGCTTTTTCACAGCCCCCTTGTCTTTCCCTGCCTGACACCATTTTACCCCATGGTACAGCAGCACTTCTAATTTTTGGGCCTTCCCCACCCTTTCCCCTGCTTTGCCCCTTATCTCGCTCGGAGCAGCTCCTCGCATTGCTGCACACCTCCGGCCGCTTCCTCCCGCGCCTCCCACACCCGCCCCGTGGCAATTAATGCTTTAAGGCTGATTTTAAATTGAATAAAGGTAAAAGAAATTTATTTATTAGAATTAGTCTGCCAATAATAGTACATTATTTTATTTCACATTAATGTTAATTTTAACTTTTATTTCTATTTTATTGTTACCGTATTTTATGTTTTTATTATATGACTTATTTGAATATATTAATTCTTGTAAACCACCCAGAGTGAACTCACGGCCAGATGGGCAGTATAAAAATCCAATAAATGAATAAATAAATAAATAAATAAATAAATAAATAAATAAATAAATAAATAGGTAGAATTAAACTCATAAAGATAATGTGTCTAGGCACAAACAAAAGGAAGAACAGAGCTCAATCACACTAAAGTTCTGTTATAGACTACGCTGATCACTTGCACACCCAGTTCTTAGGTTTTCAGGCATTCAACACTTGGCTTTCTTCACACAAGTTCTAAAATCCTATCTAGAGATGGGCACGAATCAAAAAAATTGCATTTTGTTTGTCGTTTGTCGTTTGGAGGGTCCATTTCGTTTCGTTTCCATTTTTCGTGAATTTTTGAAAAAAATTCATTTTCGTTTCTGTTCATTTTGTTACCGTTTCGTTACCATTTATTTCATTTTTTGTGATTTTTTTAAAGGTTTTTAAGCAATTCACTCATATTGCAGAAACGGAAACGAAACGCACGACAAAATTTCCAGTGTATCTGTTTGTTTCGTTTCATTTCAGAGACAAAATTTGTTTGTTGTTTCGTTACATAATGAAACGAAAAAATGAAAACAGAAACGAAAAATTGTTCATTTCGAGCCCATCTCTAATCCTATCTCTTCTCTCTCTAATCTTTAACTGTCTCTCAGTCAGACCCTATCTATCTTTTCTCAGTGAGTCCAGGTCCCTATCTGACCTTCCCTCAGACAATGTCAGTTCCTATCTGCCTAATTCAGTGCTGGGCTGAACCTTAAATCCCCTTCGGCTCCTCCCCCAAACTCTCTCATTGGTCCACAAACTACCAATCTACATAGACATATCTAATAAATTATTCAACACCAAAGGGTAAATGCCTCAGTCTGAAACCCAATCTTTACCAAACTTAGGAGGACTGTAGAAGAGATTCGGGAGAAGCCCCTCTGCAAGTTTAGTGTCTCTAGGTTCCTGGGGGGCACTTTCAGGGTATGGGGGGACTCTTTGGAGGTACATCACTCACATGTCTGAGCCCCAGTCTTCACCAAACATGTACGACTTATAGAGGAGAGGAAGAGTAAGGATCTCTGCAAATCTGGGGGCTTGAATTGCCTGGGGGGAATTTTTATAACATTTTAAAGTGGAGAAAAATTGATTTGTCGCTGGAAATTCATCAGTTTGTCCATTCATCAGCTCAACATATCTTGAACCAAAACATATTGGCATGTCATTTATTCATCCCCATCTCTAATTCAATGATGAGTTGGTTGTAGGAAATTAGGATTTGGCACCTGTCTCTTCAGCTGGTGGAAAACCCCCAATGCCAGTAGGCCTCAGAGACCTGCCAAAAGAGCAATCTTCCAACAGAACTCTTGCGGTAAAATCAGCTCCAGAGGAGGGAAGAGATAAACCACAGGACTGAACTCTGCTCTACTCCAGGAGCATTAACACTCTGTTGGCACAAAACTTAGGGCAACCATAGTCTTAAATCATATTGAGTACCCCAAGGCTGGGAGGGGCTTGGATTCAGCATAGCTTCATCTGGCTGGAGGCCAAAACAAGATACCAGAATTAGCACCTCATTACAAACAATGCATCCTTAAGAGGAGAAGGCTGTTCAGTTCATTCTAACACAAGCCTGCCTCAACCTGCATGGTGCAAATTGCCTGCTTTTGTTTTTTAATTGGTCAGTTGGGAGATAGCATGGCTTCATTTGCATGTCAGAGGCTTCAAAGAATTAGGTTTGAAAAAACTGCATGCCTGCAGGGGCAATACTGCAAGAGAAGCAAACAGATGTTTGTCCTATGATTCTCAATCATTCTAGCATCAGCTCAGCCAGTCCTTGACTATCTTTGCCAGTTAGCATTCCACTGTAATTCTGGATCAAGTTCAAAACCAGGGTTCAGTTGCATCCTGTAGGAGGCTTGTAAATTCCTAATGAGAAACCGAGCTTTCTCAGTGGCAACCCCTCGACTTTGGAATCAACTCCTGCCTGATATCTGCTTGGCCCCTATGCTATCTGTCTTCAAGAAACATCTTAAGACATGGCTATATAGAAAGGCTTTCCCTGGCTATTGGACTATTTTGTCAACTCGCTGCTCATTCACCTCTTGGTCCACCTTTAGTTCTTCTGTTGTCTTACCCTCTATTGATTTGATTTGATCTGATTTAGTTATGCTTGTGTTTATTATAATGTACTGTTTATATATGTGGTATATTGTAAAAAAATAAATAAATATTATTTTTGTATTTTGTATTTGTTAATTTTATAAACCGCCCAGAGTGGTCTCTGTTGCTAGATGGAATGGTATAGAAATCTAATAAATAAATAAATAAATAAATAAATAAATCCTTCATTAACCCCATGGGTGAGTAAATACTCCAAATTCCATTATCCAAGCAGAAGCATTACTTCATGATGCCATGATGGTAAGACCCACACAGCCAACAGACTACATTGGGCTTCAAAGCTGTTATTGCATCCTCCGGAACCTCCCATGTATTTTGCTGGGAAAGCAAATCCATAAATAATAAATGCTGTTTTTTTCTGAGTAGGCAGCTCTTCCTAGCTTTAGCGTTCCTCTGTAGCAAATGGTTGTGGTCACGGCTATGGCATTCCTTTGATGGATTACAGAAGACCTAAGCCAAATCTACTTGATGCTTCTTGCCTTCCATTTGATCTTTCACAAAGCTTTATTTCTGCCCCCATTTGTCATCCTTTTCTGAAACAACGTATTGGTTTTATATCTGGGTACCAATATCAGGTGGCTCAGCAGGCTAGAGCGCTGAAGTGTCCACTGCAAAGTCATCAACTGGGCAGTTCGAATCCTGGGTGCCAAGCAGCAGAGTGAGCTCCTGCTGTTGACCCCAGCTCCTGCCAACCTAGCAGTTCAAAAGCATGTCCATGCAAATAGATAAATAAGTACCGCCATAAAAAGCAGGAAGGTAAACAGTATTCTGTGTGCAGAAATGCATTCAACTATGCTGGTCACATGGCCACAGACTTGCACAACACTGGATTTTTGGCTTGGAAATGGAGATGAGATATGACTAGCAATCAAGTGCAGGGGAACCTTTACTTTTACCTTTTACCAAACTCAGAGGCCTCCTTTGGAGTACCAAGACAATGTCGCCACATCAAAGAATGGTTTACCACTGCCCTTCATTCAGTAAGGCCATTACTTCCCATCCCTTTCATCGCTGTTCGCCATCCCTCTTGGGACTGGTACGAAGAAATGTTACTCCACGTCCATTGCGTGACAATGGGGGTTCATCCCGACCACGCCCCCTGAACTGGGATTTAAGCGGGATAAGTGATTCCCCTCCCTGGCCTCGGGAATCTGTTCGTCTCGCTTCTTGTTCCAAGACGAGTGGCCATGAGGTAAAGCTCATCACGCAACATCTCCATCTAGTGGCAGGAATGTGAAGTGCCATTCACCAGTACATTCCCTATGGAGTCACCAACGCAGTGCAGAGAGATTAAAAGACAAATGCCTCAAACTTAGCTGCATAATGCATTGAAGGCAAAGTTGAGGAGATTTGAAAGATCAAAAAAATGGAAGGTCGGACCAAAGAAAAAAACGAGAACAAAGGCTGAGAAGTTCAGATATTGTCACGAAACAAGGACGTGCAGTAACAGTCATCACGGTTCCATCAATCACGCCTGTGGAACAGGGACAGTACCGGAACAAGACTATGTGACTGCAAGCGACGTGATCACGAAACAAACATCAACTCGGAACGAGGTAGGACATGATGTAACCATCTAAGTTTCCACAGCTGAGTAGGGATCTGAATCCAGCTTTCCTATCTCTGACTCAGTCACTCTGTCTACTATACCACACCAGCACTCTACACTCATGAATACTTATATAGTGTTCATGTTGAACATTATAACAGTAAAGGCATTCTCTGTTGTTGCCAAGATGCCTGTGATTTGTGAGGAGAGAAGGTCCCTGGGAAAGGCGATTAATTCAGTGGCCATCTGGGATATTTGAAACAGATAATCAAAGTAACAAAGTTCTGTTGGTATGAGAAAATTATGAATTACATTGCCCAGCAGTCAAGCAACTATGGAGGAAGATATGCCTGTATTTATTATGGAACTTGAGAGGGGAGGAACATGATGAATAGAGGGCTGCAGGGATGCTTCATTTCAGCATTCTTTACTGAATGTTTGTAGATTTGTGTGTGAAGGAGAATTGTATGTAGCTATTCCATTAGCTATATTGGCAACAAAAATGAAGTGAACTACGTCTTACCAGCCATGTTTCTAATTTGCCTTCTTTCTTCTTACTTTTTCCCCCTACTGTGTGCTCCACACATCTGCATGAGTCTTGTTCAAACCCAAGTGTTATAAGGAAGTTGCATGGGTTGACTACCATGAGGATGAAGTCAACCAGGCTTAGAAGCCAACACTACTCTTTTTTATTTTCACATGGCACTGAAGAGCAAAATGTTGACACCAGATGGGGAAAGGCAGATATAGTGTATGCACAGTTTAAGTCTATCTTCTTTTCTCATTTCTCATGGACACAGAAACAAATATTCAGAATTCTGTGTTAGTTTCATTAACGACAATGACACATAGAGATGGGCACAAACTGAAAAACTGGTGGTTCATCATGGTTCGTGATGATTTGTGGTTCGTGGATGGCCACAAACCACAAACCATTGTGACTCTTCAACACAAAATGCACAGTTTGTTTTGGGGAGTCCACAACTGGAAAAAGTTTGTTTTGTTTTGGCAAAATAAGCTGTACAAGCCAAACCATGAATTAGCCCAGTCTGTGATTTTTTTCCTGGTTTGTAATTCAGATCATGCCCATCTATAAACATGTGCTGTCAAGTTAATTCTAAATGCAGGTGATCCTTTTCCAGGCAGAAAATACTCAGAAGTGGTTTACCATTCCCTTCCTCTGGAAATGCCAAGTCATTTTGAATTCAAAGAAAGAAAGAAAGAAAGAAAGAAAGAAAGAAAGAAAGAAAGAAAGAAAGAAAGAAAGAAAGAAAGAAAGAAAGAAAGAAAGAAAGAAAGAAAGAAAGAAAAAAAATAGACACTTCAAATCCTTTCCGCTAATTACAAGGAAGCCAGCTGATTCATTTCTTTCAATCAAAACACAAACGTATTAGAGATATGCTTTATAATGTTCACCACCCTGAGTTCCTTTGGGAAAATAGGGCGGTATACAAATATAAATATAAATATAAATATAAATCTCTCCTTTCCGTCTAATTACAAGGAAGCTCTAAGCCATTGCTTAGCACGATGCGAAGCAAACTAAAACTTAAGGAATCTAAAACAGAGATGCTGCTGATCAATCAAAACACAAACGAAGGAATAAAATAAAATAAAATAAAATAAAATCAACGGAGATGTTTTTTTTTTTTTTGCAAGACAAACCCACTGCTGCTACTGTAAAAATTCAAGCATTTAAAATACTGCAGTCCTGGCATTTAAAAAAATATTGCGCGGGACTGCAGTATAATGGATGCGCCTCCCAGCCTGGTACAATCTCCAAAACCTGGCCATGCGATTGGCAAAAATTTGCATGCCCCCATGGGCGAGCCCATCATTGGGGTAAAATAAAATAAAATAAAATCAAGTTGCAAGACAAACCCACCTGTTTGAAGCATAGCCTCCTGCACTTACCCCAGGCCTGGTGCTGCCTCAAACCAGCCTCCAATGGGCTTTCCGGGCCTATCGGGGAGGGCAGAAGTGGTTTCCGGCGAATTGGAAGTGACTTTCAGATCACTGGAAACCACTTATGGGGCCTCCAACAGGCCTGAGAAGCCTGTTAGAGGGCCATTTGGGTCAGTGCAAGAGCCCAGGTAAGTATAGGAGCCACCAGATAGCCCCCCGGTCCCAACCCAAACCAGCATCCGCATAGTACAGATTTTCCATTATCGTGGGTGGGGTTGGGTTGGGTCCCTAACTCCCATGATAGGTGGGGGATTAATGTACAATCTGTGCTGGATGGGATTACACCACCACCCACAAAAACTCAGGTTTGCAGCTTGAGTGTAACTCTGGATTCATCCCTGACTCTGGATGCCCAGGTTGCAGTGGCTGCCAGGAGTGCTTTTGCACTGACTGAGGCCCTCTTCCAGTCCATTTCCAGTCCCATTTCAAAGTGAGAGAGTGCTTTTATTTTCCACAGCTTCAGAGACTAGGACATGGGGCAATGGTTTCAAACTACAGGAAAAGAGATTCATTGTAAACATTAGGAAGAACTTCATGACGGTTAGAGCTGTTCAGCAGTGGAATATGCTGCCATGGAGGATGGCAGAGTCTCCTTTGAAGGTTTTTAAGCAAAGGCTGTATGTCCATCTGTCAGGTATCCTATGATGGGGTTTCCTGCATGGCAGGGGGTTGGACTAGAAGGCCTTTGAGGTCTCTTCCAACTCTATGATTCTAAACCACTGAGCGAGCCAGAGGAGAGAAGAAGTGGCATACAAAGGTGTGAAAGTGTCTACTGATCTCCTCTTTATAGTTCTCTTCTTCCTACTTACAACGTATACATCAAATGGTCATGCATTATCCTACCATCTACGCATACCTTCCTGCAGAGTGACAACAACTCATGGGGCATGTTCACGCTCTGCATACAAAAAAAGCCCAGATTCACACCCCAGGCTCTCTCCAGTTTTGGTGTTTTTTTAAAGAATCAAGCAACAAGTAATGAACAATAGGCCTACCTGAGCTCCCATGTCTATGCCACTCAGTGGAGACAATACCGGGCCAGAAGGACAAAGTCAAAGAGTTTGACCTGGTATGAGGCCATTCCCAAAGCAGACCTTCCGTTCCTCCTCATTTCCTACTGCTGGACTTTAGAATTGGCGCGCCCAGCTTTGTAGCACTTCCCAGGGACAAGGGTGTGTAGGTGGGAGTGAGCCCAGCAGGGTGGGAGGTAGGAGGAAAGAGGCACAGACTCATAAAGAGGTCAGAGTTGATGGAAACAATAAACACCATCACTGGGTCCCCACCCACCCCACTCCCCAAATTTATTTGTCAAAATTTGCTTTCCTCCCTGTTCATTCCAAGCGGGAGCCCAGCTGAACAGAGGTTGTAACCTGACTTCCTCCTTACAAAGAGAACTCTTCACAAAGGAAAAGGCAATTAATTTGAAATGAAACAGGATACGAACACATGAATTAAGTGGCTTGCTAGGGGAAATTACAGTTCATAATGCTATATCATTCCAGTGATTGGAGCTGATATTACTCTCTAAGTCTAGAGCAAGGAGATATATAATATCCTATGGAACCATTTCCAACCCTGGACATGCACTTCCCCTTTCTGAAAACTCCATTGTCAAATTAACCAGATATACTTTTACATCCATTCATTTTTTATTAGATTACAGCTCATTTATCTAGCCATGTTGGTACATATTAAGTCAACCTACCAGCAGCTCCTCCAGTTGCCTCCAGCTTCCACAATTGGCCTTATCACAATTTTTATTGCCACTCAAGCTGACAGCAAGTATGTCGGGCCAACGAGAATCTGGAATGCAGTCCCATTTATGCCAATTGCAAAGATCTCGCTGATTCCTACCGGACTCCGATTTGTCTTCCTGCATTTATCTGTCTGATCTGTATAACTGCAAACATCCTTGGCCGATTGCACTTATCTGGATTCTGTACTTCCTGTCTTACAAAACTCAGGGCTTGTGCCTGCATCTTTGACTCTTGGCATTTCAACATTCAGGTGCCGTAGATATTTTCCCCACTGCAGTACAGTAAACCCCCACCTATCCCAGGGGTTAGGGACCCGGCCCAACCCGTAATAACTGAAAATCTTCAATATGCTGGTGCTGGGATAGGTGGGGATGGGTTGGGCTCTCTGGGGGCTCTTGTACTTACCCCAGGCCTGATGCTGCTCCAAATGGGCCTGCAAGGGGCTTTCCAGTCACCCAGAGGCCCCAAAAGTGCTTTCTAGTGATCTGGAGGTCATTTCTGGTTTACCGGAAGTCACTTCCGGTTTGTGGAGAAGCACTTTTGGGGCCTCCGGTGGGCCTGGGAAGGCCTTTCCTCCTTACCCCAGGGGGCCTTTTTTCATATACTGTGGTCCCGCGATATACCGGGACCGCAGTATATGAACTGCGAAAGGGTGGGGGACAACTGTAGCTTCAGGACACACACAGGCACTTAAATCCCCACAAGGCACATGGTTTGAGTAGCAGTTACTCCATTCTGAGGATGTTTGAGGAGTCACCTTTCTATTCTGATGACCGAGGCGCTCATCTCAGTGTTCACGTTCCTGATTGTGGGTTGAAGAGGTGAAGTTTGACTTCCAGAATTTTCAGATTGATGGAGAATAGCAGACCCAACTGAATAAATGTGAATACAGTGGACCCTTGTATAACAAACCTTTTGTATAACATAAAATCTGTACAACATACAAAATTCCAGAGATAAGGGAAATTTGCTTAAGAGAATCATCTATGGGGCGGATCCGTGCAACATAAAAATGGTCGCGATTAGGGATTACTCTGATTTCAATGCATTCCTATGGGGATTTTGTATAAAGGAAAATTTGCTGAACAGAATTTCATTTGGAACAAATTAATTCCTTTATACAAGGTACCACTGTAGCTGAAACATGTGCATGGAAAAATGAGCATGCTTTGCACACAGAACAACAAGCGTATTTGAAATGAGTCTAAGATATTGCTTCAACATGTTTCAGTCAACACTTTCAAGAAAACATGTACAATTTCAAATATTCACACAAACAACACAGCATCTGGGAAGAAGAATGCCAAAAAAAGAGAAGGGTCTTGTCTCATTAAAAACAACAATGGAGCAGTGGACCAGATGTGGAAATTTACAGACTTGATAGTTGTGCTTTCTATGGAGTGGGCATATACGGAATACTCTCCGATGACAGACCCAGGGAAGAAAGCCCTGTGATACACACAATGGCTGAAATCTCCAGACCTGTGAATATGGAATTAATAATCTCATTGCAGAAACCTGAACTTGAAAAAATATATGTTTCTGAAGGGAAGCCAAAGATGCTAGCATTATATTTACACTTACAGCATAGCTGCAGCAACTTGGTAAAAATAGATTTTTCCAGTGTCATTTGTTTTGTGTTTTTCACTGTTTAATGGGAAATATCTGTCTAGGGAAATATATGAAAATATATGAAAAATAAATGCTAAATTATTTCACCTGGTGTGTTTAGCTTATCTTGACACAATAGGATGCCTCTGTAGGAATTCTCAAGCCCTGCAAGATTTCTTATTTCCAGCAGAAGAAGAGGACAAGATGTGTGTTTTTTAAATGGAGTTTCTGCACGAGTGTAGAGTAATTTGCTTTGAAGAGAAAGAGTATGTACAGAAACATCAAGTCCATATTGAACTTCATGTTGGCTTAAACCAAGTAATAAGTTGCAAGTAGAATAAGCCTATTGGATCAAAGGCACTCATGGTGCTGTTGACTCACTAAACCCCCAATGATTCAACAGCCTTCTGTTAGTTTTACTGAATTTTAGGCTTTTTTAAAAAGAGGCAAATCTATAAAAGACAAATAAAAGCAGAGATTTATTTATTTATTTATTTATTTATTTATTTATTTATTTATTTATTTGCTTGCTTGCTTGCTTGCTTGCTTGCTTGCTTGCTTGCTTGTATACTTACCAGCCATCTGGCAGCAGGGCCACTCTGAGCAGTTTACAATGACACTTCAATCCCTTTTCTCCTTGCAAGCTGTGCTTTTGACCGATGTGACGGTACAATAAATGAAATGTGACGGTTATTGGTTTTTAAGTGAGAAAAATTGGGGTGAGGGCAGTGTGCTCTGTTTGGCTGTTCCCTCTGAAGTAAAACAGGGCAGGGGATGCTACCGCAACACCTGCCCAATGAGGCTCTTTTGCTTCTGCTTATCCTGTCATGTATGCCTCAGTCTGGAATATCTTATAAATGGGGCACATTTCTACTTTTGTGTCCCAGCTGATCAGTGAGGCTACAAAATAAAACAGGCTGAACTGTGCTTTCATCATTGTAAGGCTAATTACACTGGTGACAATGAGGCCTATAATAAGACTTCCTGGGGTAGGAACTGGCAAGCCACCCCAGTATCCCTGCCAAGAACATCCCATGGACAGAAACAAAAGGCTAAAAGATATGACACTGAAAGAAGAGCCCCTCAGGTCGGAAAGTGTCCAACATGCTACTGCGGAAGAGCGGAGGACAAGTACAAGTAGCTCCAGAGCTAATGAAGTGGCTGGGTCAAAGCCGAAAGGACGTTCAGCTGCAGAAGTGCCTGGAAGAGAAAGGAAAGTCCAATGTTGCAAAGAAATATACTGCATAGGAACCTGGAATGTGAGATCTATCAACCAGGGTAAGCTGGATGTGGTCAAACGTGAGATGGAAAGAATAAACATTGACATCATGGGCATCAGTGAACTTAAATGGACAGGAATGGGTGAATTCAGTTCAGATCACTATCACATCTACTACTGTGGACAAGAATCCCATAGAAGAAATTGAGTAGCCCTCATAGTCAACAATACAGTGAGAAAAGCAGTGCTGGGATATAACCTAAAACATGATAGAATGATTTCGGTACGATTCCAAGGCAGTCCTTTCAACATCACAGTAATCCAAGTTTATGCACCAACTACCGGTGCTGAAGAGTCTGAGATTGACCAATTTTATGAAGACTTACAAGAACTTCTAGAACTGACACCAAAGAAAGATGTTCTTCTCATCATAGAGGGTTGGAATGCTAAAGTAGAGAGTAAAGTGATAAAAGGAATAAATGGCAAGTTTGGCCTTGGAGTTCCAAATGAAGCAGGGCAAAGGCTAATTGAGTTTTGTCAAGAGAACAAGCTGGTCATTGCAAACACTCTTTTCCAACAACACAAAAGGTGGCTCTACCCATGGACATCACCAGATGGACAATACCGGAATCAGATTGACTATGTTCTCTGCAGCCAAAGATGGAGGAGCTCTATACAGTAAGCAAAAACAAGACCTGGTGCTGACTGTGGCTCAGATCATCAGCTTCTTATTTCAAAATTCAAACTTAAACTGAAGAAAGTAGGGAAGACCACTGGGCCAGTCAGGTATAACCTGTCAAATCCCATATGAATACACAGTGGAAGTGAAGAATAGATTCAAGGAACTAGATTTGGTGGACAGAACACCTGAAGAACTATGGATGGAGGCTTGTAACATTGTACAGGAGGCTGCAATGAAAACTATTCCAAAGAAAAGAAAATGCAAGAAAGCAAAGTGGTTGTCCAACGAGGCCCTACAAATAGCGGAGGAGAGAAGGGATGCAAAATGCAAGGGAGAAAGGGAAAGAAACAGAAAATTGAATGCAGACTTCCAAAGAATAGCAAGGAGAGACAGGGCAGCCTTCTTGAATGAACAGTGCAAAGAAATAGAGGAAAACAACAGAAAAGGAAAAACCAGAGATCTATTCAAGAAAATTGGAGATATTAAAGGGGCATTTCGTGCAAAGATGGATATGATAAAGGACAAAAATGGTAGGGACCTAACTGAAGCAGAAGAGATCAAGAAGAGATGGCAAGAATATACAGAAGAATTATATCAGAAAGATCTGGATGTCCCTGATAACCAAGATAGCGTAGTTGCTGACCTGGAGCCAGATATCCTGGAAAGTGAAGTTAAGTGGGCCTTAGAAAGCATTGCAAACAACAAGGCCAGTGGAGGTGACGGCATTCCAATTGAACTCTTTAAAATCTTAAAAGAGGATGCGGTAAAGGTGCTGCATATGATATGCCAGCAAATTTGGAAAACCCAGCAGTGGCCAGAGGACTGGAAAAGATCGGTCTACATCCCAATCCCAAAGAAAGGAAATGCCAAAGAATGCTCCAACTATTGCACAATTGCACTCATTTCACACGCTAGCAAGCTTATGCTCAAAATTCTACAAGGCAGGCTTCAGCAGTATGTGGAAAGAGAACTTCCAGACGTACCAGCTGGATTTCGAAGGGGCAGAGGAACTAGAGATCAAATCGCCAACATGTGCTGGATTATGGAGAAAGCCAGAGAATTCCAGAAAAACATCTACTTCTGCTTCATTGACTATGCCAAAGCCTTTGACTGTGTAGACCACTACAAACTATGGCAAGTCCTTAAAGGAATGGGAGTGCCTGACCACCTTATCTGTCCCCTAAGAAATCTATATGTGGGACAAGGAGCAACCGTCAGAACTGGATATGGAACAACTGACTGGTTTAGAATTGGGAAAGGAGTACGACAAGGCTGTATACTGTCACCTTGCCTAATTAACTTATATGCAGAGTACATCATGAGAAAGGCAGGTTTGGATGAATCACAAGCCGGAATTAAGATTGCCAGAAGAAATATCAACAACCTCAGATACGCAGATGATACTACTCTAATAGCAGAGAGTGAGGAGGAATTAAAGAACCTCTTAATGATGGTGAAAGAGGAGAGTGAAAAAAATGGGCTGAAGCTCAACATCAAAAAAACTAAGATCATGGCCACTGGTCCCATCACCTCCTGGCAAATAGAAGGGGAAGAAATTGAGGCAATGACAGAGTTTATTTTCTTGGGCTCCTTGATCACTGCAGATGGCGACTGCAGCAACGAAATAAAAAGACGCCTGCTTCTTGGGAGGAAAGCAATGGCAAACCTAGATAGCATCCTAAAGAGCAGAGACATCACTTTGCCAACTAAGGTCAGGATCGTCAAAGCTATGGTTTTTCCAGTAGTGAGGTATGGAAGTGAAAGCTGGACTATAAAGAAGGCTGATCGCCGCAGAATTGATGCTTTTGAGCTGTGGTGCTGGAGGAGAGTCTTGAGAGTCCCCTGAACTGCAAAGAGATCAAACCTATCCATTCTGAAAGAAATCAACCCCGAATGTTCACTGGAAGGACAGATTTTGAAGCTGAGGCTCCAGTACTTTGGCCACCTCATGAGAAGAGAGGACTCCTTGGAAAAGTCCCTGATGCTGGGAAAAATCGAAGGCAAAAGGAAAAGAGGACGACAGAGAATGAGATGGTTGGACGGTGTCATTGATGCAACCAATATGGATTTGACCAAACTCCGGGAGGCAGTGGAGGATAGGAAGTCCTGGCGAACTCTGGTCCATGGGGTCACGAAGAGTCGGACACGACTGAACGACTGAACAACAACAACAACAACATGCTGACATGTGTCATCCATGATGTGGGACCAACAAGATTTTCTTTAAAACTTATGGGAACATGATTTGGGAGATGAAATAGACAATGAGTTGTGAAATAATATATGAGACGTAAGAATACTGAGACCTAAGTCTAGAAAGATAAAGGATTTTTTTAATAAATTAGTTTGGAGGCGGTATTTAACTCTGGTGAAATTAAATCTAATATATACTAACTATTCTAAATTGTGATGAAGTAGATATCAGAAAACAAGTACAATGGTACCTCGCAAGATGAATGCTCTGTAAGATGAATTCTTTGTAAGACGAATAAAATTTCCGGGAAGAGGCATTTTTCGCAAGACAGCAGTTTGCCTACCAAATATATTGCAAATATTTTGTCTTATGGAGCAGGCTGTTGAATTTTGTGCACCCACAACCCGAGAGGGTTATGGGTGTCTGAAATTCAAAAGCCTGGCCTTCCATCCTGGTTTTCCTGACCATGTAGCACCCGATCTGCAGGTGCTACACAGCTGGGAAAGCCAGGATCGAATCTTGCCTCTTCACACAGCTCTATGCACGGAGCCATTTAAAGGGGTCCATGCAGAGAGCCAGGTGATGGCGAGACAGCAGCTTGTGCGCTCGATCCAAGCCCCAGTTTAGTCTGCAGCCATGGCTGCAAAATAAACTGGTGCTAGGACCAAGCCCAAGAGTCACTGCCACCACCCCCTTTGCCTGGGTCTCCGCACTGAAATGGCTCTGCGCAAAGATCCAGGTGAAGGAGGGGTGGCTGCTCAGATGCAGGCCGGGGACCCCTGGGTTGGAGCAGCTAGCATAAGCGAGGAAGCTTTCCACCTGCTCCAACCCAGCAAAGAAGGATAAAAGCTTCCCCCCTTTGTTGGGTTGGAGGTAAACCCCCTCAAACAACTGGCTGCGGAAGGCTGCTCCATGCAGCCCTCCATAGGCAGCTGATTTTGATAGCTGTCAGAATCAGCTGACTCTCAAGCTGCCTGGAGACTGCCAGTTGATTGAGGGGGGTTGGGACAGCCGTCCCATAGGAGTGCATTGAAAATCAAAACTGTGCCTCCTAAGGTATATTTTTCATAAAATGAATAGACCTGTAGAACAAATTAAATTCATCTTAGGAGGTACCACTGCACTTATTCTCACTGCACGCAAGTGCAATGGTGTTGTTGTGCCACAGACCAAATCAACATTTTGCAAAGCAATTATGAAAACTGATGACTTTGAAACTGGACTTCAGATCAGCACCAAATGTGGCACATATGTAGCAGTCAGTTTTCTCTTTCATGGTAGCATGTAGAGATGGGCACGAAATGAAAAAAAATTCATTTTCGTTTTCATTTTTTTGTTTCGTTATGTAATGAAATGACAAACGAATTTTGTCTCTAAAATGAAACGAAATGAACAGAAACACCAGAAATTTTGTCGTCCGTTTCGTTTTCGTTACGGCAATACATTGAACTGCTTTAAATGCTAAAAAAAATCACAAAAATTGAAATAAATGGTAACGAAACGGCAATGAAACGAACAAACATGAAATTTTTTTTGCAAAAATTCACGAAAAACGGAAACGAAACGAAACGGACCCCCTAAACGACAACTGAAACGCCATTTTTTTTATTCGTGCCCATCTCTAGTAGCAAGTGTGGGGAAAGGTCTTTGAATTGTGTTTTTTAAAAAAGTAATATTGTTTCAAACCATACACAGAAACAAGCAACCTAAAATGCCCCCCAAGTTATAAAACAGATAAAATAATCTGAAAAGGCCAATCTTCCTTATCTTGAAAAAGAATGGTTCGCAACACACACACTTTTTAAAAGAAGGATTCCAGGCCACAGGGACTGAAATACTGATCCTTTAAAAAGCCATTCAAAAGTGTAAAACAGTGACTATATATTTATTTTTATTTTAATTATAGGCTGCCTTTCTCCTGATAATGGGACTTTGATATAAAGAGCATGAATGGAGCAAGCTTACCAACAAGAGCATTCCATATTAAATTAATTGCCGTAGCTTCTTAGCCCAGGAAGGACGGTGTTCTGAAGGCAATCAAACGTTACAGGATCAGTCAAAAGACGGGGGTTGGGGTTGAGAAGTCAAAAAGAATGCAGGCTTCCTTTAAAGAAAGTAATGAAATGGCAGTACTCCAGAAAGGGACATCTTGCCAGGGAATTAGAATATAATTTAATGAGGCATATTTAAACAATTTCTGTATTATTAAAGCACATTATAGCTGTGGTTTTTCACAGCCCTGGGTGCTCTCAGTAAACCTTCTCTCAGGATTTCTGAGAACAGACTCCTGGCACCAGGAAGTGGGAAATCAGTGCCAGGTGTAGGGCATTCTGAACTTTTGATCCTGTCAGTCAAAACCCAATTAGCTGATTCTCACTCAGAAGGAGAATATTTTAACTCCTTCCTGGTAAGACCATGTTACCCATTAATGTATACACTTCGGCAGAAGAAATACACAGTCAAGTATGCATTGAATGCCTGTCATACAGAGACTCTCAGATGCCACCACCCCAGTGTGCTGTCTGATCCCAGGAGGTCTGCCATGCTGGTGGAGTGGAACCCTACTGTTATTTTGAATGCATATTCCTGATGACAATTTGTCTTTCTCATTTACTGTTTCCTGCTTTTGAAGTAGACTGATACTCCACTGCCTTGCCTCTCTGCTTTTTTGAAGTAGCTTTTAAGGTTTCTTAAAGGCTTTTGGACTGCTCAAAAACAAAAAAACAAAAACAGCCAAATTATATTGGGCTAGATAAATCTATCTGATATATAATAAGGAAACCTCCTATTTTTTAAAAAAAATCCCACAAAATGGACCTTCATGCTTCCCAGAAACATACACACTATACTTTTACTCATAGATGCTTGAAAGAGGAACAAAATATGGTCTCCTTAAAACCCCCCTTTTCCTGGAAATGGCTGCCTGCATCTGCCTCTGAACTTTCACTGAATCCACCTCAACTGCTCACAATGAGTTGAAAGTACGGTCCTTGCATTTCTTTGGAACAAGGAGGACATCTGCTGGCCAACTGATATTTTCTGTAAAGGTTTTGGTGTCATCTTCAAAAGGTGAAACTATATCTGTGAAGATTCTCAGTTATCTAGATGAGGTTATGTGGAAGGTGAGTCATGGCAACTGGACTTCTTTTTCTTGTGAGATCAAAACATTTCAAGACTGATGGAGCTACTTGGATGAGTAGTGAAACGTTTTTAAGCCACAAAGGGGGAGGGGGGAGAGAAGAAGTCCCTTTGCCTTGACTCAACTTCTGCATGAAGCTATATAGTTAAATTTAAGCAAGGACACATTTCAAGGTCTATACCATGTGCACATAGATGGTGAATATGGTGAGGTCCCAACTATGGCATGTGTTTCTGCTGCCTTTTTCTTTCATCCATGGTGATTTAAGCACCACAGTGGTTGCTGTACACATTGCCATTGTGTTCCAGCAAACCACCTCTCATTCAAGATTGTGATAAACAGGTATGTGAGATGATCAAAGAGTGACTTTCTGTTGCCAGTCTTTGGTGAATGGGCATTTAAGCCTACATCTCCTCAGTTCAGTCCAACGCTTTACCCACTCTACCATACTGGCTGCACATTCCTAGCTACATATGTATATGAACTCTGAGACCCAATCAGTCCTGAATTCACCTTTCGGAAGAGGCAGGGACACATATACTGTAAGTACCATAATCTTAGCATGACTTCCAATGGCTAGAACATGGTAGAGTCTGCCATGCAGCCAACGTATAGAGAAACTGTTATGATCACAGGACATGGAAAAATGTGTTCAGTGACTTAGTTGTTGTTCATGGTATGATGAAGTTGACTAATGAAAACAAGCAGAACCCCAGCAACATGTTGCTGCTGTTTTTTCTTATTATATGCTGCCAAGCCCTGTCCAACCTATGGTAACTCTAGTAGAATTTCCAAGGCAATGTGAGATATTTAATGAATGGTTTTATTAGTGCCAGTTTCCATGGATGAGCAGGGATTAGAACCTAGACCTCTTGAATCCATCCCTTTATCCATGATGGCACATTGTGTCCTTAAATACTTTGGAGTTCACCAGGACAATCTTAATTTGGTCTCCATTAGAGGTGGAGATGAATGCCAAAATGGCAGTACATCCAGATTCGTAGTTCATCAAGGGTGATGAACCACACACCACAAATTTTGCTCCCTCACCAGCCAACAAACCATGAATCAGCTTGTTTCTTCATCTTTTTTTTTAATAAAACGCCCCCACCCCCATAGCCTAGCCTCGTACCTACCTTGTCTGCCATGGCCTCCATTGCTGCCATTGTCATCAGTGTCACCACCGCACACTAGCCAGCCTGCTCCAGGACTGGTAAAGGTTTAAAAAAATCTCCATTTCACCTTGCCAGCCATGTGGCCAGTAGGCAACATCTGCATATGTTAGGTGGTAGGCGGGGGATATGCAGGGATAGCCCTGGAAGACCCAAGCTAGCAAAAGCAGCCAGGGTGCTGACAAGGGCAGTGGGGTGTTCTGATTTTCTTCTTTTTTAAGATAGCCATTGGCTGTCTTTTTTTGGGGGGGGGACACATCCATGAAGGGATAAATAAAAAAGGAAATATTCAGACTCAATGAATATGAAGATACAAATATTTAATAAATCAGGGATATTTGTGGAGTGTCCTGATTCGTGCATTTGTTCATTCATTTGTTTGTTTGCTTGCTTGCTTTTTTGTTTGTTTGTCCCATTCACTAGTCTCCATTCATCCTCCTGGAGCCCACATTCCAAGAACATCAGAAAGTATTTAACTGAAATGTATTATGAAGGAAATGAAGGAGAAATATAAACAATTATGAGACTCGCACAAAGCAAAAATTAATTACACGTTGCAAAGAGCAAAGAGAAACTCAGGACGAGAGCATGAGATCACTAGCTGTGGAAGTGCAAATCACCCCCTTCCATGGCAGCCAAAGAACCTCTTTGCATTATCGTTTTAGAGATAGTCCACTTCATCTCCAATGGCCATGAGGACATTGTGTCCTGATTCCAAATCTTTAAGAGTTGTGCGAGGATCTGAGCAATTATGGGTTGGTGTAAACAAAGCTCAGCCCGTGCCAGGCCTCTCCGTGAGGTCATTTGTTCAAGCATGTGTTGATTCCACATTCTTTGAGGGGACATGGTGAACTACCTTTCACTTCCTCCAAATTGATCCCAACAGCACAGCGTTTGCTTTCCTGGGCTGCTGGGACACAGGACAAGGTAGCAGGACTCTAAATCTCTCAGCACTTCAGGAACCGGCTGCAAAGCACCTGATTTTGTTCCTGCCAGCAAACCAGTGTGCTTTCCCTAGCTGACCCTTGGGCTGAGTGATACCAAGCAGCCTGGTTTGATCGGACTCATCTAATAGGGATGGAACTAGCCGCTCAAGTTCTAGCTCAAAGGATAAGCAGGCATTTTGGTGAACTAAAAAAAATGGCAAAAGGTGCCCAAGGGCGTATCTAGGGTGGCGGAAGGGTGTATTTGCCCCAGGTGCAGCAATCTGGGGGTGCCTGAAGGGGGATCAGGAGGAGGAACCCATGTGCCCTCCCACCAGCAGTCCTCCTTTCCCCGGCTAAGGCTTGGCAACGAGACCCACTCTGCTGCAGCCTCCTCCTCTGTTGCCATGCACCAGGTGAGTGGCAAAGCAAGTAGGCAGGCAGGTGTGCGGGGAGCATGGTGGCCACGGTACCCTCCTCCTCTTCCTCCTCCTCTTCCTCGCCTTGCTCTGGGCCCACTGGAGGAGAGGTACGGTGTGCTCACTGTTTTGCTACTCCTGTTGATTTTTCAAGAACCAATAGGATTCTGCCTAGGTGGGGTGGACAAGCTGACAGTGCTCCCTAATCAACAAAACACACAAACTGTCTTGATATACTTGAGGACTAGAAACATAAAGATGTATCTCATATTCTCAGGGATCTTATTTCTGTGTGAGATTCTCCTTATATCTGATCCAACATGAGTGCTGTTGTCTAGGGTATGCTTACATTTTCCCCAGATAGCTGCAAGAAATATTTTTATAAGATACAGTGACTCTAGTAGAGTTCACCTTCTGCTTCCTAGCTCCATGCTAGCAAGGTCATATGTTTGACCTTGACAATGTCAAAGATATTTACTAGATTCATGGAGCATTTTAAGCAACGTCTGCACAGCCCAAATTATCCAGCAGTGCTGTGTGTTGGCCTCACTGTCCTCATTGTGATGTGGAAGAGTTCCCTTCCCCACCTGTCCATGGAGGAATTCAACCCACAAAAGAACTCACACCACTGCCGAAGAGGAAGATTTTGCCAAGGTATTTGCATCTGTTCACTCCAGGCTGTGTTTTACGTTCTTGCACATGTCGATTTTGCTGGAGCATTAATCTGTTATCAGTAGCCTTTCCCCTTTGAAGTGAAGGCTCCAAATGAGCCCTCTTTTGCCCAGTGTTCTGCAGAAACTTGCCGAACCAGAAATTCTCGAAGAGTAGAAGAGTGTAAACATTTCACATTGCCATGCCTGTAAAGGCACAAATTACAACAAAATCTACCACAGCTGTGTGTACAGCTAAGAGGATTAGCGATATGGTTTCACTAAAAGGAATCTGCAACGGTGTTAGTAACAAGGATAATGGAGTAGAACACAGCTCAGGGCTTTGCAATTACATTAGAAAGCTCAAATAAAGGCTACATCCTTCATTTGTGGAGAGACCATCACTTGGGCAACACTTACCAGCTACACAGGTATCACAGTGAATTGTCACTGGCTACTGAACAAATGCTTTACCCTGGAGATTCACCACAGACTGAGACCTGAGACTAGTCCACACATTCAAACTACAGGAAAAGAGATTCCATTTGAACATTAGGAAGAACTTAATGATGGTTAGAGCTGTTTGGCAGTGGAATATGCTGCCACAGAGGGTTGGTGGAGTCTTCTTCTTGGAAGGTTTTTAAGCAGAGGCTGGATGGCCACCTGTCGGGAGTCGAGTGATGGGGGTTCCTGCATGGCAGGGGGTTGGACTGGATGGCCCTTGAGTTCTCTTCCAATTCTATGATTCTATAATTCTATGATATCAATCACTGAACAAGAGCAGTCTTTTCTAGCTTCCGAGTCATAGTCTCCATGGCAACCCATGCAAATGGATCTGAGGATTTAACAGGAATCCTAAGATGCATGGTAGCTTTTGCTATTTGTTTTTATTTTATACTATAATTCTCCAGAATCCAGTTTTCAAAATTGTAGCAGTTATTCTGTGCAAGTATTTCAACAAGGCTGATAGTTCACGTCCATCTCATCGCTGTTCACGTTCCCGCTGGGGACCAGTACGAAGAAATCTAACTGCACGACCATTGTGGGATGAGGGGAGTTCGTCCCGACCACAACCCCTAAACTGCGATCTAATTCCCTGGCCTTGGGAATTCCTTGTCTAACTTTTCGTTCCGATACGAGCGCCCGTGAAGTAAGGCTCGTCACGCAACGTGCCATTCTCCATCTAGTGGCAGTAGTGTGAAGTGCCATTCGCCAGTACATTCCCTATGGAGTCAGCAACGCAGGGCAGATAGATTAAAAGACAAATGCCTCAAACTTAGCTGTGTAACACATTGAAGGCAAGGCTTCGGTGAATCGAAACATCAAAAAATGGAAGGTCGGGCCGGGGGAAAAAATGGAGAACAAAGGCATGGAATTTCACATCTCATCACGGAACGAGGACATGTGGAAACAGTAATTCCGGTATCATCAATCACGCCTGTGCATACACGGGAACAGGGACAGAACCACAAGAAGACCACATGACCGCAACCGACATCAACACACAACGAACTTCTTCCTGGGATGAGAGTGGACATGAAGTAACTGTCCAAGACACATAAATCAAGGCATAAGTGGTCAAGCTAGCCAGCTGATAAAAATTTTAAGGAGTCTTGTCTATTAGGAACCAGCTGGAAAGCTCAGTGGCCTAGGCATTTTAGTTTGATTCCTGACTCTACCTCCTTGACAAGGGCTGGACTCAATGATCCACAAGGCCTCTTCCAACTTGCCAGTTCTAAGATTATTTTAACGTAAGCTTTTGTGGGAGATGGTCTGCTTCTTCAGGCATATGAATTAGAAACTCTCAGAATTTATATGTCCGCCTGACCTATAGCATTGGCTAGGGCAGTGGTGGCCAAACTTCAGCCCTCCAGATGTTTTGGACCACAGCTCCCAGAATTCCAAGACTGTATTGCCAATGACAAAGGACTGTGGGAGTTGTGGACCAAAACATCTGGTGGGCCAAAGTTTGGACATCCCTTGGCTAGGGAGAGGATCAGACATGTAATCATTTGCCTAATGCATCATCTAAATATGATCTTCCATTCCTCTCATATAGGGATCCCATGTCTCTGTGTGCCTCCACTCCCAGCAAACAGGAGCTGTGTGCTTCAACACAGAGCCATGGAGATGTTGAAACACTTTGCCTACAAAGGGAATTAATTCATCTTGCATTGCTTGAGGTGAAGATAATCTAACTTCAAGTCCCCATAACTCTTGTTTTGTGCTGCGAAACTGCCTCTGTCTTCTCTTTTTTTAAGTTTGGGTGTTCATGCTTGTTCCTATGGGTCAAGGTTTATAACCAAAAATGAGTTAGAGCTTTGTACTGACCAGTGGAATTGCAGTTGGTGTGGGCTACAGAAGAACCAGATAGCAGTGCTTGAAATGAAAACACAGACGCAGTGGTGATTCCCTTCACCAAACTTATCTGTATTTACAAAAATATACAAACAGCAGACATAACAGAATCGGCAGGCATAAGCGTAGTCCAAATACAGTCCAGTCCAGTGATCCAACAATCCAGGAACTCACCGTTCTGACTGGCAAAATGATGTGCTGCTCTTTCCAACATACCCCAACCACATAGCCTCCTTTTGTACTCTTGGCTGATGCAACAATGATTCAGCATATAGAAAACAGAGCATGCGCAAAGGGTCACCTGATGTCTGTACCCATTAGACAAATATTCCACAGGTGTGCAGCAATTTCTGTATATTCATTCTCCCAGAATTCAATATGCCAATTCACTTTGAGTACAAACCTTGAACGCCATTGCTGGGAAAGCCCTGTGAGGCCCAGTAGACAAAGTCAGAATGATTCAGCCGTGACAAGTTGGCCAGGATGCACCAGGAGGACAGTAGTCTACATTACGCCACCCTTACTCCATTGATTTTGACCAATGGCAACTCTATGAATTCTTGATCTCCACGTGTTGCGGACAGCCTTGCTCACCTTTTGCAAACTCAAGGCTGTGGCTTCACTGATTAGGTCAATCCATCTCTTAGGCGGTTACTTCACGTCCATTTTGTCTCTGTTAGTTTTGCGCTTAGGAGCAGTACAAAAAATGTTAGCTCACATCCGTCACACAACTACTGAAATTTGTCTCAACTACGCCCCCAGAATGGGTGTTAAGTGCAACAATACTGTACCTGGTGCAGGGGTAGGGATTTCCCTTGTCATTCTTGGTTCCTGCTTTCTGTTCCGAGACAAGACACCATGTAGTAATGACTGCCATGCAACAAAACATTTGTTTCTCTCAGAAAACTGTGCCCATTTTTTTATATATTTTGACTTTTCAAAATCAAAATATTGAAAAAGAATTTTAAGCCCCCCAAAAGAAGAAGCTAGACAAATTCAGTGTTCGTCTAGCTTCAAGACCGTGAGGTAACACTTGTCATGAGACAAGTTATCACGACCATGGGAACACTGAAACAGGGACAAAACCACGTGATCGCGACCAACGCTGTCACGGTACAAAACTAGTCACGGAACAAAGGAGGACGTGAAGTAACCACCTTAGTTATTCTTCCTCTTCTCAGCTTGCCTTCTGCTTTTCCTAAGAATCATATTCTTTTCCAGTGAGTCCTGTCATCTCATGATGTAGTGGGGGTTTTTTTCTCCCTTCACTGATCAACTTAGACGTATTCTACGATTGAGAAAGGAAAGAAAGAGGGGAGCTAAAGACGGAGAGAAAGTTTAATCTCCAAAGCAAGAATGAAACATGACATTTCTACCAAAGTTCTGCAGAACTCTAGAAGAGGCTGTGGTTACCTACATTGCAGTCACATATAGATGCCTAGAGGTTGACTCCAACCATTGGTGGGAAGATGCCGAAGTTGCAGGATCAGTCCGAGGGCTTCCAAACAATTATCGTACATTTTCACATTTCTTGCACTTGCACCATCTGGTGGGTCTCAGCCATAATTGCAAGGAAGTTTAGTTCACTCTGTGTTTTCACCTTGTGAAAGGGCCCATTGCCTTCCTGGTAATGGAATAGGTCAGGAAAACAGTTGATATACCATGAAAGATTTTTTTTCTTTTTCTTTTGCTCATGAAAGCCACAATGAGCCGCTTTGGGGAGAAAGTACAGAGGTCCAGCCAATACCTCAAACCCAGGGATATAAGAGTAAACTAATCCTTTGTTTCTGGTCTTCCTGCTTAAAAGTATTTTAGCTCCTTTTGGCTAATCCTGATCTCCTCACTGAAAAGGCACTTCAAAAGGGGGCTTTGCTCAAAAGGGGCCTTTGAAGGCAGAGGAGAGTGAGTATATCTGCTTATCAAGGGCCAGGAGTGCTGCCCTGATTTCCTTTGTACCTAATGTGGTTTTTAAAAAATCAGTTAAATTCCCAATAACCCTTTGCCCCAAAGCTATTTGGCGCAAGACTGAGATTTCTGGCAACATCCTGTAACATTATTATGCACAGGGCACTCTATCCACAGGCATCCTGATGAGAACAAAGATGGGTGAGCCTCTCCCACCTCTGTGGTCCTTTGTCAACCTCACCCACTCTCCAGTCCATGCCGAATGCTTGGCCTAGCCTCTGCTGAGGCACAGAACACAGAGGGCAAGAAGACCTATGAATCCTATGGCCATGTCTCTATTTTGTCTCCCCCTCCCCTGCATCTTCCCATCCTCCCTTCTCCTAGATGCCACTCCTCCGGCCCCAGGTACTTCTCCTCCCTTCTCTCCCCAAGGTATTCCCTTCACCCACCCTTGTCCCCAAATGCTTCATGGCGGCCAGGTGCTCTTCCTGGAGACATGAAGACAAGGCAAAGAGCTTGCTTGGGATACTGAGAGCATCCCCCTAGTGGCCGCCCATTGTCAAGGTGATCACCTCACCCTTCAATGGTGATGCAATACAGTGGTAGCTCTACTTATGAGCGGCTCTACTTATGAGCAATTCAACTTAAGAACGGGAAACAATTTGGGCTTTAACTGCTGCCTTACAAATTTTAGATGTGGTCTGTTGTACTTACAATTTTTATTTTAGAGTAGTGCCTTGTATAAAGGAATTAATTTGTTCCAAATGAAATTCTGTTAAGCAAATTTTCCTTTGTACAAATTTCCCATAGGAATGCATTGAAAACAGAGTAATCCCTAATCGCGACCATTTTTATGTTGTACGGATTCACCCCATAGGTGACTCTGTTAAGCAAATTTCCCCTATCTCCAGGATTTTTTATGTTGTACAGATTTTATGTTATACAAACTGTTTGTTATACAACGGCCCACTGTATTTTTGACTTATTTATTTATTTAAACATAAGAACATAAGAACAGCCTTGCTGGAACAGGCCACAGCCCATCCAGTCCAGCATTCTGTCTCACACAGCGGCTCACCAATTGCTTCAGGGTATTCCCAAGCAGATGTCTTCACCTGCTTACGATTCCCTGTAAATGGCGTAAATATCTATTTATTAGATATGGTTGCTCTACTTACGATTTGTTCGACTTATGAGCATGCATTCAGACCGGATTAAACTTGTAACCAGAGGTACCACTGTACTTCTTTCTTTTTATAAATAGCAGAGACTCCTGCAGCTCCCAAAATACCAAGATGAGAAGAAAACCCACGGACCTATATACCTCATTTCCCCCCTACAGCTGTCCTTCAAAAAGATGTGATGTTTCTCACCTCCAAACAAATGTATCAAGGTATTTCTTCAGAGATGGGAAACCTTCACTAAAGGCATCAAACGCTATGCTGAGTTACAAGTAAAAACTTGTATCTAGATACTATGGACCTTTTTATACATTCTAAGACTACAAATGCAGTCCAAAGTCAGTATGACAGGCTAACTTACAGATCAGACACTCAGGTTCAGATTTCTTCCCAGGAGGAAAGATAATTGGGCAGCCATGATTTTATCCTTTGAAAGTACAAAAAATAGTTTTACAGAGCAGACTCAAAATCTGTCCAGCCCAGATACCCTCAACTACTGTTATTGGAAGGTACTGTCTCTCAGTGTATCTCACATATGGTTTATTTATTTATTTATTTTATGGCTTATATACCGCCTGTCTTCCTGAGGGAACTCCGGGCCGTTTACAACAGAACAAAAGCAACAAATCATATAAACAAACAACAAACAATTTAAAACATATAAACAATAATAGCCCCATAATATAAAAGACAGACAGATGGCGGGAAGAAGAAAAATTAAAAGTCACCAAACGCCTCACGGAAAAGCAAGATCTTTAGTGCTTTCCTAAAGGCTGGCAGGGACTGTGCAAGCCGCACTTCTCTAGGGAGGTGATTCCATAAGGTGGGGCCAGCCACAGAGAAGGCTCGACTCTGAGTAGATGTTTTTGAGCCTCCCTGGGCGTGGCCACCCACAGCGAATGCGCCCGCGACATCCTCGTTGGCCGGGCCGAAGTTGACCTCTGGGTGATCCGCTTTCCCAGGTAGTCAGGTCCTAGGCCATGGGGGTTTTATAAACTAAAACCAAGACCTTGAATCCAATTCAAGATGCAACGGGTAACCAATGCAAGCGAGCCAGAACTGGGGTGATGTGGTCGTACTAATGCACACCCGCCACCAGCCTGGCTGCCACCACCTGCTGCAGTCGCCGAAGGAGAGTCAAGGGCAACCCCATGTAGAGAGCATTGCAATAATCTATCCTCGAGATCACCAACGCTTGCACAACAGTTCTCAGGGAGTCCCCGTCAAGGTATGGACGAATCTGGGCAATCTTTCGGAGGTGGAAAAAAGTGGTCCTAGACATGGCGGCCACCTGGGCCTCCATGGTAAGGGCCGGGTCCAGGACCACACCTAAATTCCGGACACTGTCTGCCAGCTGGAGGGAAATGCCCTCCAGTCTGGGGAGAGGGCCTCCATAACCGGAAGGGGAAGTCCCAAGGAACATGACCTCAGTCTTCTCGGGGTTGAGATTGAGTCTGTTGGCCCTGGTCCATGCCATGACTGCATCCAGGCACTGGTCAAGAGTCTGGACAGCCTCCACTGCAGAGGTGGAAAAGGAGAGGTAGAGCTGCATGTCATCAACATGTCATCAGGCTATTCTTCATAAGAAGACGAGATGGCAAGAAATTGTTTATATTGCAGGTGGAAAACTTTATTCTACATAACATAGATCCATGATCACAGCTAATGGGAGTCTGAGTTATGAGGTCACATCGAGGATCAATATTGCCTGGCTAAAATGGCGTACAACATCAGGTGTCATGTGCGGCAAAAAGATCAGTGACTATTTTAAGTCAAAGATCTATCGCACCATTGTACGACCTGTTGTGCTCTATGGTGCAGAATGCTGGCCAGAAGAAGCTGAACATTGTCTTGGTGTCATAGAGACAAAGATGCTGCGATGGATCTCCAGCCTCATGCAAAATGATCATGTGCACAATCATGACATCCAAGCAAAATACGGCATTGCACCAATCGCTGACAAGAGGTGCAAAGCCCGACTATGGTGGTATGGACATGTCTTGCATGCCAGTGAAGAAACTCTGGCCAAAAAGGGTCTCACCCTGGATGTCAGTGGATCCTGACCAAGGGGATATCCAACACACCGGTGGATAAACACCCTTGACAATGACATGAAGTTGTCCTGGGTTCACCCAGACCTAGCGCATGACCACACCAAGTGGAAGGCCAAAACAAGAATAGTGGACCCCACCACCAATTGGGACAAACACTAAGAAAAAGAAGAACATATTCTACAGGCAGTCCTTCAAGTCCTTCCCACACAACCTATGTGAGGCACACAATCCACTCCCTTACTCTTTAGAACCAGCTGCTCTGAGACAACCCTCAACAGCAGGGAAAGACATCTTGTAACAATCAAGTGTGAAAAGAGGACTAAACTTGGAGGCAGCAGTAAAGCTCCACAAATGGAAGACATTAGACTGGAGTTTTAAAAGGTCAGGTTTCTTGTTAAAACTACGAGTGTGATGTGTGAAAAATGAGTTGGGATAGATAATTAAGTGACAAGATTTCAACTAAGGTTTGTCTGCGGGGTGTTTGCACGTGCGCCCCAAATTACCCACTGTTCCAGAGGTGAAATGGAGGTAAAATACCTCAAGCATATTGTTTTGGGACATTCTTGTTGTGTTTTTTTCTGTCTCGCAATTACTTCATGGTCCACCAGGATGTGAGACCCAAGGGTGTTCAGTTTTCTACCACTCCATAGGTAGCCCCCACGGTGCAGTGGTTAAACCACTGTACTGCAGCTATAACTGAGTTCATCCCCTAGGAGTTCAATTCCAGGATGCAGACTCAAGGTTCACTCAGCCCTCTATCCTTCCGAGGCAGCATGTTCATGCTTTGCTTCTCTGTGGACTCTAGCTATCAGTTAAAAAGGCAGAGAGCAAAGCTTTGGAAAGGTTTTTTTTTGGGGGGGGACTACAGTTCCCATATCAATGCCTATGGTACCTGGGGGATTCAGTAGTTTTAGAACAGAAAGGTATTTTTCCCAGGCTCTCAACCAAAGATGAAGTAGCATAATGGCTATTACAAGCAAGAAAAAGTCTGTCTGTCTATCTATCTATCTATCTATATCTATCTATCTATCTATCTATCTATCTATCTATCTATCTATAGATATAGATATAGACTATATTCCTATGTGAACAGGAGAGCAGACGGTGGAGGACATTCTGGACAGCCAAGCTACCAGGAAAAAACTGCAGTACTAGATGAATCAATAATCTATTTTAGGATCAAATCGCACATTATATTGAAAAGCTATTCCTGCTCTTGCATCTAGGCACTGTACCTCCTTCAAAGCTCCAGGCATGGCCAATCAGACTTCCAAATGAAGGCCATCTTTACCTTTTCTTGACCAATGACAAAACAAAAGGAAGCTGATTTGCAACATGGTGACTGAAGCACACTCATGCTAGGATAAATTGGCATCTTTTCTGTCGTTAGGGGGCAATCCTTTAAATAGAATGGAAAGATCTTCTCTGGGTGTTCTAGATCTCCAAATAGGAGAACAAACCTTGGAGCAAGCAGTGCTATAGGAGAGTTTGATTTTCGGATATGAGGTGCTAGGATTTACTGGCTCAGTGTGAAAGTATTTGTATATCAATTACGCTTGTGCCAGGCCAGTCCATCCAAGAAAGAAAGGGAGGGAGGGAGGGAGGGAGGGAGGGAGGGGATGGAAAGACACTGATGGATAAGTGGACTTGGGTTATTTGAGGTACATGACTCAAGGCATGGCATCCAGCAGCATCAGTTATTATTTATGAGATTTCTTGTTGCACCTCCTGTGATATTATCAGGTCTGCCATTCAATCTGAAAACTGAGGAATGGGCACTTGCAACATAACATTGACATCCTCTAGTTTAGCTCTCAGTACAATATGGAGGAAGGGAGGTCTCACAGTCTAGTGATAGAAGATAGGTCTTGCTTACACATGAAAATGTCCAAGTTTAGTCTCTGGCAGGCCCAGTCAAAGAATACCAACCTGCCAAACTAGGAGAAGTGAGATTCCAGAAATCATCACAGCTAATTAGCCATGATCTCCATCAGCCTTAGCAAGCATTTCGAATGGTGGGAGCTGCCCTTGTCATTTCCCATCCTTCCTGTTGATATATTTTGGAAATACTTTTCATACTAGATATGTAAGACTCTACTCCCCCCGCCTTCCCCCCATGAGTGCTGGCTATAGAAGTGTAAAAGCAGTGTTTCTAACCCTTTTCTTGGCCTAGATGGGCCAGTTACATAAGCCAGTACAAGGCAGTGATGATAGCCATTGATACCCGTGTTCTCCATGAAAGATCACTGGTCTGAAGCAAAAACCTTACAAGGGCATAATATTCTGGAAGCAAATAAGTCAGCAAGTGTCATTTTGTCTCTTTATAAATCTATGGTGAGGCCCCCATTGGTGTATTGTGTACAGTTCTGGTCACCATACCTCCAGAAGGATATTATGAAAATGGAAAAAGTACAGAGGAGGGCAACCAGAATGACTAGGGGACTGGAACACCTTCTTTACCATCTGAGGCTGCAACAGCTGGGCCTCTTCACTCTTGAACAACAGTGCCTAAGAGGTGACCTGATTGAAGTTTATAAAATCATACACGGTATGGACAAAGTAGATAAAGAAAAGCTGTTTTCCCTATCACACAACAGTAGAACTAGGGGGCACACCATGAAACTTTGGGGTGGTAGATCTCAAACAAATGAGAGAAAGTACTTTTTCACCCAGAGGATCACTGGTCTATGGAACTCCCTGCCAGAAGAAGTGGTGACAGCTGTCAGCCTTGGCAGCTTTAAGAATGGATTAAACAAGTTCATGGAGGACAAGGGTATCAATCGCTATCATTATGGACGCCTAAGGACAACCTCCAGGTTGGAGAGACAGGCAGGATATCTCTCAATGCCATTTGCAGGGATTCATAAGCAGGTGAAGACATCTGCTTGGGAATCCCCTGAAGCCAGTCAGTCAGTCACCTTTATTGGCATAAATAAATAAATAAATAAATAAAATAGACAATGGGCAATAGAGAATAAAAGCACACATTTATGGGAGTGTGCGGACCCAAGTCAGTATCGCTTAAGAAGAACAAGGGGGGTGGAGGGAATGGAAAAGTATTGTAACAGGACGAGAGCAGGAGGGTGTTTCCATGAAGCATTGTATTTATCCCGCCGTAAATGACTGCAGACCATCCAGGGTGAGCAAACTATGTTTAGAGGTGTAGAACAGAAGGCCCGTTAAGTAGCTGAGGTCTGCAACGCTGGGTTATCAAATTGATAAATATGGCAATCTGCCTAGTGTGGGTTTTGTCTGAGCCTAACAAAAGGTTATGCAAGATGACCTCATCCTGGCGACCAGGAAGTCTAGCAAGGTGTGCATCTAGGTAGGAAGCACGGATGTCCTTGTATACAGGACAATATAAAATCATATGCACCAGAGACTCAGTGGTCCCTGTATTACAAAGACATAACCAAGTCTCTGGTGGTAGAGAGCCAAATCTCCCATATAAGACATTGGAATGGAGTACATTACATCTTGCTAGAGTAAAAGCACGTCATTCTTGCGGATTCTCTAAAAGATGTAGGTAGCTGGCTGGCTTGCCAACAGGTAGTGGAAGTTGAAGACTGAAAGGAGAACATGCCTTAGAGGCTGCTGCAAGGAGGTCTTGCCTTTCAATATCTAGCATTCTAAGCTTTAACAGCCTATAAGCCTGCATGAAAGGTAATGCCCCCAATTGTTCAGGTGAAATGCCCAGAACCATAATTTTTTGGAGAAACAATTTAAGGCTGGGGGAGTAGAAATGGTCAGAAAGAATACCCTCTATCAGGGGGTCTTTGTATGAAATGAAACAAATTCTCAGCCAATATTTGAAGTATCTTAATTGTGCCTGAGTGCTCAATCTGTCGAGACCGGCCTCCAAACAGAGGGCTGCGTAAGGTACACAATGGGGAACTGCCAGTATTTTGTAAAGAAAGCCAGATTGGAGCCTTTCAACCAGTGAATTGATGGCATCCAGCCAAACTGGTATCCCATATAACAATTGGGAGATGACTTTAGCTTTAAAGACCTGCAGGGCACTAGGGATATGTATGGGGCAATCGACATATCCCCTGAAGCAAATGGTGAGCTGCTGTGTGAGACAGAATGCTGGACTGGATGGGCTGTGGCCTGTTCCAGCAAGGCTGTTCTTGTGTTCTTATGTTCTTAACTTGGTGCACATAACAACAAATAAATAGTACCAACTATCAGTGTAATCCCCATTCTGCTTCCAATAGTGAGGCAGAATCCTGTAGGAGATCCACATGGATGGCATTGATGCATTACCTAATCTTTGCAGTTAGCATTTTATATTTAGGTATATTGCTTCTAAACATGGTGGTTGAGGGTTCCACCCCCTGACGACCTATCCTCCACATTTCCTGTTGCCCCACAGCAAGAGAGCATTTCCTCTATGGAATGGCTTCTTTACATTCTTATAACTCTTTGACTAGAATAAATAACACTTCCTCTGCCCTTTTGGTTCCAATATTCTAAATATCCAATAACACCATACACAAATATTATTGCATAGAAGTAGTACAGGTGGGTTCTATTTGTGGCTTTTTATTTCTTGTGCCCCCCCTTTCTTTTTGTCTTAAAGGCAGACCATAAGTCTCCTGTAGTTGAGATCCCCCACTGACACCCTCTTGCCTTAAAAGCACAGCTTGAAATCTTAAATTTTTTAATACACTTAAGCATAACAACCTGTAATGCATATGAACCCAAGACAGAATTACAGTACTGGAGAGCCATCAACCCAGCTGTGCCAGAGTGCTGTTAGACAATCTCGTTTGTGCATGTGTAAATTTTTACCTAAATGCTGCTCCAAGCAGAATCGCTAGTTCTTGAGGCCTTAAGGGTGGATCAGAATTTTGCAAGGTTTGGTTTTATATATGAAACTGTAGAAGTCACTGTTTTCTTCATAAATTTGTAGGCATGCTGCCAATCGTAGGTAGTCTACCATGGTTGGGATACTAACTTAATGTATAGCATTGTCACTTAGGATGCACTGTTTGTTGCTTTTTTAAAAAGACTCCAACTCCTGGAATTTTCCAGGGAAAATCTGTGAGTTCCAGCCTACAGCATACCTGTCAAGTGTCCCGTATTCACTGGAAAATCCCATTTTTTAATCCCTATTTCCTTTGAATGGCATGGGTGCTGACATGTTGGGGACAGCTAATGAGCATGCTCAATAGGTGGTAGGGGCGGGGATACCGTGACCACAATATTTCAAGCATGCCCAAACTTCAGCCATCCTGATGTTTTGGACCAGAACTCCCAGAATTCCAAGCCAATGGAATTTACCAATTTACCAATGACAAAGGACTGTGGGAGTTTTGGTCCAAAACATCTGGAGGGCCGAAGTTTGGACATCCATGCCTTATTTTCAAATCCAAAACTTGACAGGTATGCTCCACAGATCTAGATGACATTTTGCTTACCCAGAACAGCACCTTATCTCCAGGGCTGTGTGGTTGTCTCAGGCTTTGCTTCCTGTACAAACAGAATTTTCTGGGGGTTGCACCTCTTTGTGGGGCACCCTCTAAAAAGCATAAAGGAAAGGGATAGTAACAGTCTCAAGAAATGTGATTACAACTTTCTTTTTTGCACAAGAACAACAAGAAACAAGGCCAAGAAAATTACGCAGATTCTGAGTGAGTGAAATATAGGGATATAAAGATGTTTGAGGTCCGGCTCTCTGGCTCAGCTCTCTGGGAGATGGCATCCATACGCACACCCAAAATGGTGGTGGGGTCTAGCACATCTCTAGTTGATATCTTTTTCCTGACAGCTAATGTGCTATCCTGGTCTATCATGCTAGAGCTTTCTAGAGGGGAATTTTAGGTAACTCAGCAGACTACACATTCCATAATTCTGTATAAATGAAGAATGATAGTTCAAATAGTATCAAACAGTGGTAACTGTGTTGTGTAGAACTAGGTGTACTTTAAAAAATGAACAGTCTTAGCACATTTGCTGCTTCACTGTGTGCCTGCTTGGTTTGATTAACAAGATGTCTGGAGTTTAATTTGCTGGAAGGCAACAGGTATTTAAGATATATTTCAAAAGTAACACATAAGCTGTTGGCAAAGTAACATTTTAGTATAATAAATAAAATTTGTATGTACTTTAAAAAGTTTCCATAAAAGTTTAAATTTTGATAGAACTTTTCAAGTTTTATGCCAGTCTCTTCACATGGCATGGATTTTTCTATTATCAAGTAGTAACGTGCAAATATTTTCAATAACTGGACCATTAGAGGTAACTGGGAGGTACTTCCCTAATTCATTATGGTTTTGTATTTTGGTCTGCTGTGCAACAAAACACAATGCACTAGTAATTCACTTTGAAAGAATTCCTCTTGGGGACAGCAGTTATAACAATAGGGACATGCAGGCTGCTTCAGACTAACAAGCAAACCAATGCAAGGGCATGGTTATAGTATGAAAATGAATCAGGAGATGGACCAGAGTTTTGAAATTAATTTAAAGTCACATGTTAATCACATGGTTTGGGGGTCAATGTGTGCATCCTCTTCTGTATTATCAACAATTCTCTCTAGTTGGAATAGGAATCTGGACTGCAATTAAAAAAAAACAATAAAACATGGTTTTTGAGTATGCTTTTGTTGTCAAATGCCACTTCTCTTGATATCAATCGGAATTTTCAATGAATCATGTGATGTGCATCATTTTCTTTATCTCAAGTTCAACTGACACTGCTCCTTTTGGACTGTGTGTGTGTTGTGTGCTGTCAAATCACTCCTGATTTCATGATGACCCTCAGGGATTACTTGACAGATGTCCAAGGAGTGATTTTAGCATTTCTGAGCTCCACGTGTGTTTCCATGGCACATTATGGATTTCAACTAAGGTTTCTTTAGTTCTCAACAGACATTCTATCCAGCATACCACACCAACTCTGCAGGTACACAAAAGAGTCCCACCAAGCCACATTTTGACACAATTGGTTTAAAAAAGCACAACACTATTTTTTTCAAAGTGCAATTTTAAAATCTGATAATCAAGGTTTTCCATTCCAAAAACAAGTCATGCTGGCTGGGGATTCTGAGGACTGTAATCCACCAACCAACATTCCTTTCAATTTCTACTGGCATTGGGTGGAAACCCCACCCTGCATTTGCAAAGTTCCAGCCATGACGGGAACCAAATGAGAAACATTTGGTGTGTGATGCCAATACCACATACAGGCATGTCCAAACTTCGGCCCTCCAGATGTTTTGGACCACAACTCCCACAATCCTTTGCCATTGGAAATACAGGCTTGGAATTCTGGGAGTTGTGATCCAAAACATCAGGAGGGCCAAAGTTTGGACATGCCTGAGGGAATACTACCCCAATGTCTCTTTCCAATACTTGGAATTCCATTTCTTTCTTGCTAGTTTCTTCATTTGTCCCTTTATCGTTCTCTTGATGTATTACTGAGAGGTGGAAATGAAACATACCCAAGTTTTGAAGATCAGGAGAGAAGTGTTCCTAGTATCAAAACTGGAAACATTTCTTCTTAGAATAGTTACAGCTTTTCTTCCTTTCTTCTATTTCTTTTTTTTTAATTGCCTTATAAAGACTTCTTGAGAAATCAAAATTATTTTACAAATACCAAAACTTGTACTTGAAAGTAATCCAAGATTAAATGTTAAAAAGTCCCTGGCAAGAGATGGTTTCCAACTTTCTGTCTTGATTCGCAAGTAGCTGTCAAAGAGTAATGAATGCTCTCTGAGACGTTTGTTTCTGGAGATGGCAAAAAACAAACTAAAATAATGTTTGTTTTGGGACACAGGTCAAAGTGAACAAAAGAAGAGCACGATTAATGTGGATTAAAACAGCTGTAGAGAATTGTGAGATATTGACTGTGTTCTCATATGTCCAAAGGGATTAACTCTTCTACGGTTTCCTAAGTCAACACAGTGGTACAGTTATTCTATTATACTGTGTGTTATTAGTTACAGATACCTCAAGGCACTCGGAGCTGTATTTATTTTCGGATATTGCATGTTTGTGAACTCAAGCAAATTGCCTCTGAAGGCAATAATACTCTTTTGACTAAACCTATGTAATGGGACAGACCTTAACATGCACAGTTGGGTTGGTTAGCTGGGCAGTTGGCTCGTTTAATGTAATCTTAATGTAAAATGTAATGTACTCATTAGTGGAATTTTTCAGACTCAAAATCAAGAAGTGTGGAAACTTACAGCAGAATTGAAATGTACCAAGTACAGAATATGGTAGAAATTGTAGGTAATGTCCTCTGAATCCAAAGATGGGTAGTGCCTATCAAAATCCTGTATAATGTTTAAATAAATTCAATTCTTAAACAAAGCATTTGGTTTATGAATGTGGGATATTTTCTTCTGTATCTATAATTCAAAATGCCAGGAAATGGCCCAATATTGCTGCACAATATCATTAGGGATGGGCACGAAACAGAAAAATGGTGTTTCATTTCGTACTGTTTCGGGGGGGGCGCATTTTCATTCTGTTTTATCTTGTATAAATTTTTACAACAAAAATTCGTACAAAATGAAACAAAAATGAAATGTTTCGTTACCTTGTGGTGGCTCCAAAGGCTCTGGCAGTAGAGGTGGCGGCAGCGGCCTAGGCCTGTCCGCCCAGCTGGATGGCAGGGCTCCATCCACGGCTGTGGCGACTTTAGTGGTGGCAGTGGCGGGCCTAGTCACTGCTAGCCAGTGGTGGGCCTAGGCCCTGCCCAGCTGACTGGCAGTGACTCTGGTGGTGGCAGGCCTAGGCCAGCCAGCCCAGTTGGCTGGCAGGGTTCCGGCAGTGGCCAAGGCAACTCCGACAGTGGTGGTGGGCCACTCGCCCTCTCTAGCTGGCTGGCAGTGACTCTGATGGTGGCTGCAGCAGGCCTAGGCTGGCCTGCCCAATGAGCTGGTGGTGAGTCCGGCGGCAGTGGCAGCGGCAGTGGGCCCAGGCCGGCCTGCTGGCCACTCACCCTCTCCTGCTGTCACACCTATGTCTCCAGCAACGGGCCTAGGCTGGCCTGCCAGTTACTCACCCTCTCTGGCCTGGCTGGGCAGTCTCGGTGGCGGCAGCGGCGGCAGAACACCCACAGGTAAATGACCATTGTACAGATGGAACAAAATTGTTTGTTTTAATGAAAAAAATGACCATTTCATTTTGTCTGTAATGAAATGTTGCTTCATCATTTCATCTTGTTTCATTTCATTATGTAACAAAATGATGAAACAGCATTTCATTTTTCATTTTGTGTCCATCTCTAAATATCATCTCTATCTTGCCAGCAAGAAAAAGAATGCCAACTTTACATAGTAAAATGACAGTCTGAAAGCCAGCAACACCATTGGCAATATATAAGATGGTCTACAGGATATCTTCTTGTGCTCAACTCCATTCATACAATGACATCAAGCAGGAAAAAATTCCTGAAGGTGATTCCTTTTTATTTTCTGAGCCATGAAGCCTTGAAACTGAAATAATGTACCTATTTTGGAATGATCTTGGAGGTAAACTAGTTCCACACTTACTAAGTTTATATGGAAGTCAGTGTTTTACCCTTTTGAAAGGCCCTTTTTGAGGATCAATGTTTAAGCCCCTGCAACCTGTTTTTCTTCCAAATTTAAAAAATCTGGGTGGGGCCAATGATTTTTCTTTTAATATAAGCAAGGTTGGTCTTTTCAATTTATTTGATTCTGTTTTAAATCAGAGGAGATTTAAGGTCATTGAAAACACTTTGCCCAAACTTTCCCAAATTTGGCACAGAGCAAGGCAAGATTACTTCTCTGCCAAATTTAATGTTGATCCAAAGTTGACTTCCAAAGTTTTAAGTTTTTGCTTTGACTGCATTTATTTTTTAGAATTGCCTTAAGAATGTTGATTTGCTCTGCCAGCCAAATAAAATCAATGCACTCTCATGCAGTGATAAATAACTGTTACAAAATTTTAGCAGTTGAATTGGGGACAAAACTTCAAAATGTTACCTTATTAGACTATATATCTCATTGGCCATGTCAGCTGAAGGACTGTGGGAGATACAATTAAAAAATAACCTCCTCAAATTCCACATGCTAGTAATAAAGGACATTGCTCTAGAAATAACTATAAATTGCAAGCAACACTCACTGTATTCCATAAGTTGTACTTATAGATGCCTGTTCAGGTGACTTTAAGGAAGAATTGTGGAAACACCCGACAGAGAGCATCTTCCAGTGAAGTGAATCTCACAATCTGATCTTGGACTGAAAATAAGTGTGTATGGGGGGTGTCACTTTTATCCTAATAATAAAATTTCCCTTTGTGAGATTTTTCTTTTCAAATTAAAATATCTTATGAGAAATCTTGCAGAAGTTCAATGATCCCTCTGATAATGAATTTAATTCGTCCTCGGAGGCAATTTTTTATCCAAAAAAATTGTTATCCAAAATGTGGCTCCCCATTGAAATGAATGGGAAACCAATTAATCTGTTCCAGAGGTCCGAGAAAAGGCAAAAAGGCTGGGGTGGGGGGTTCCAGACCTCTTTATAATGTGCACTTTAAAGGCCGGCAGTGCTGGAATACCTACTCCAGAACACCTCCCCTGCAGTGCAATGTAAACATGGTCAAGATAAACTAGCAAAACTATTTCCTACCCAAGGTGCAAAGGGGGAAAATGCAAAGAGAAAAACATGAGCAGTTCTTGCCTGCAGAGCAATGGAAAAGAATGTAAACATGGACAGAAGAAAGCAGCATGACTACCCCAGCCTTTTCCTGCCAAAAATGCAAAGAAAAACAGTGCAAAGATTAATAAAAGCTAGCTGCCTACCTTTCCAAGTTCAAAAGGTCCAAATCCCTCAGCAAAACGCATCCAGAATGGCTCAAAAACCATGAAAAAACCCCACTCTAACTCCTCCCACCCCTCCACAAACTACAGGGGTTGCAATACATCATGGGTACACTTTTTTGCAAGGTATTATGAAACATTTGTTATTTGGGGCATCCCATAGGGAACATTTGTTATCCAAGTCAGCCCTATACCCAGAAATTTCCATTTTTTATCCAAAAAATTTGTTATCAGAGGCATTCTTTATCCACGGTATTACTGTATCGGCCAAGGTAGAGACACATCTTCCATGCATTTCCTCTAGAGATGGGCATGAACTATGGTTTTGTGCTGGTTCATTTTTCATCCAAACAGCTGTTCACCACTCCTAAGCCCCGCCTTCTCCAGATGGTGCCAACTTAGAGGCAGTGCCCAGAGAATGCAGGGCAGGGAAACTGGGGAACTGCTTCCAAGTAGGCGCCCACTGGAGCAGGCAAGGCGGGGAAGCACCAAACACCTGTTCAGCTAAAATATGAACCAGCACGAATTGATGAACTGACAGTTCATGCCCATCTCTAATTTGCATCCAGAGTCCTTAGAGTCTGAACCCTTTAAGGAACATTTGAATGATGTTAAGATAAAAATTTGAGAATGTGTTTTTGCTTTGTTGTAAGAAGGGATTGGACCTAAACCCGCGACTCTGCTGTTATTATTGGACTACAACTGCCCTCATCCCCACCTCCTATACTGGCTGGTTTTGATTGGGCGTGGAGCCCAATCAGGCCATTTGCAAGGGGTAGGTCTGTTCCGTCACCCTAATTTATGGAATGAACTTCCCCCAAAAGGACAAATTGGTTCCCAAGGAGAAAAGGATGAAAACAATATCCACAAAATTGAAATCATCTCCTGTCCATAGAGGTCCACTAATAAAAATCGATAATTTATTATTTATTTATTTATTTATTAGGCTTATATACCGCCCGTCTTCCCGGAGGAACTCCGGGCGGTTTACAACATAGAAAAATACTAATAACAACTATAAATAGAGCAATTAGGCAGTTTAAAACAAATTAACACAAATAACCAAACTGAACAATGAAGAGTGGCTTTACAGATGGTGGGGGGGGGACCTCAGTCACCAAACGCCTCCCGGAAAAGGAGAGTTTTTAATGCCCTTCCGGAAGGCTGGCAGGGACTCTGCTAGGTGCACTTCTGCTGGGAGATGGTTCCACATGGTGGGGCCAGCCACAGAGAAGGCTCGGGTACGGGTGGATGTTCTCCAAGCCTCCCTGGGCGTGACCACACGCAGCATGTGTGCCCGCGACAACCTAGTCAGATGGGCCGATGTTGACGGCTGGTCGATCCGCTCTGTCAGGTAGTCAGGTCCTAGGCCATGGAGGGTTTTGTAAACCAAAACCAGGACCTTGAATCTGATTTGGGCCGCAACGGGCAACCAATGCAGGTGGGCCAGAACTGGGGTGATGTGCTTGAATCCGACGCACACCCACCACCAGTCTGGCCGCTGCATTCTGGACCCGCTGCAGTCGCCGAAGGAGAGTCAAGGGCAGCCCCATGTAGAGCGCGTTACAATAGTCCAGTCTCGAGATCACCAGCGCAAATAAAATTGTGTCAGCCCCACAAAGAGTTGAATCAACTAAAGCTTTTGTCGATTAACCTACCAATTAAAACTGTAGCCTGTTGTAGCTTTAGTTCACTTTCCAGGTCTCTTCCAGAAAACCAGACACTGAGGACAACCATGTCGGAACTCCATAAAATATGATCATATTCTCGGATGCTTTGTCCTGGCTTGCTTATTTATGTCTCACAGCTGAATATTAGCCCTCAGCAGGGAATTTTGATAGAGAAATAGACATCTCTATTATGAGTGAGCAGCTCTCCTCCTCATCCTCCCTCCACCCATACAGGCATACATACCTTCTTTGCATCTCACAAAGAATTCTTTTATGACAATGCATGGAGAGGGCTCCATGAAAATAAATAGGCAGGAAGCAATGTGGGTTTAATTGCCTGAGCTGCTACACTGCTAAAATAAAACAGCTGTGATCACATACTGAGATAAAAACCATTGTTCAATAAATATGTCTTATTAAACATGGCTACAGCAATGATGAGTCCAGCTGGCCAGTGGCACAAGCGGGCCCATTTCCTGGACCACCCATTGCTCCAAGGGGCGGGAGGGATGTGACTGGCCTCAGGGCAAACCTCTCTTTTCTGGATGGACCACAAATTGCAATGTTTGTGGATGTAATTGATCCTGTAGTTCACCTCTAGGCTACACCACAGTGACTGGGTTTGTTTACTGACTGAATGAAGCTTTGCTCAGCTTAATGAATATTGCAGAGACTGGTGTCTTCTGAAGAATAACATTCTCTCCCCTCCCAACCCCTCTCCCAAATCTTTGTCAACCAGAGAAGGAAATGGCAAGTTGGGCGAACCAATCAAGTGATTGTCAACATCCAAGTCTGGATGGCCACCTGTCGGAAATACTGTGATGGGGGTTCCTGCATGGCAGGGGGTTGGACTAGATGGCCCTTGGGGTCTCTTCCAACTTTATGATTCTATGATTCTATGAATGCTAGGAACAAAACACATACTTTTTCCAATAAGGATGCACTTATTTGATATATTACTTACCACATTTTAAAGATAGGGAAAAATGCAGGGGTATTATTGGGAGACAACACAATAGTTGGAAATTTAATAATACAGTGATACCTTGTATAAAGGAATTAATTCATTCCAAATGAAATTATGTTAAGCAAATTTTCCTTTATACAAATTTCCCCATAGGAATGCATTGAAAACAGAGTAATCCCTAATTGCAAGCATATTTATGTTGTACGGATTTGCCCCATAGGCGATTCTGTTAAGCAAATTTCCCCTATCTCCAGAATTGTTTATGTCATACAGATTTTATGTTATACAGTGGAACCTTGACTTACGTTATTAATCCGTTCCGGAGGTCTAGACATAAGTCAAACATGACTTAAGTCAAACAAACTTTTCCCATATAAAGTAATGGGAAAGTGTATTAATCTGTTCCAGGTGATGAAAAAGACCCCTGAAAACAGTAATTTAACACAAATTTGACTGGGATAGGAGATTCCTTCCGGGGATGTAAATGAAATGTCTCTTCAAAGAGAGGAGGAGGCAGTGGAATTATAGTCCACAAGTTATACGCCTCCACTTTTTAATGTTCATAGCAACAATGTCTAACATTTAAGTTTTACTGATTTTAACCTGACGTTCCAAGTTCTGAACAACTCTATGCTTACCATTAGAGTCCCACAATTGTACAGCTCCCCAACTAAAATGCTTCCATTGTGGACCAGACTTCTGCAGCCAGATTTTTTACAAGACTGAGCCGACTGTCTAACCAGCGAGGGCAGCCCCGAGCTCCCAGCCCTTCTTCTCCTCCAGTGGCAGCGGCGGCTTCAGCGAGGCCGAGGACCAGCTCCAGGTGCTTGGAGCTGGCCTCACCGAAGCCACCACTGCCAGAAGAAGGCAGGAGCAGTTTGAAGATGGCAGCCGTGATGCTGGGTTGTGGCTGCTGCCCGATTCCGGTTCCTTGCGCCAGGGCTCCGCACTGTAAGTCAAAGCCTGCAACTCAAGTCAAACAGACCCCTTCTTGCTGCAAGTCAAATATGCTGTAAGTCAAGCAGCATGTAAGTCAAGGTTCCACTGTACAAACCGTTTGTTATGCAAGGCTCCACTGTACTGTTGAAGATGATACAAAGATGATGGCCTAAATCCAGCTGAGGAAATTACATCTGTATTATGACCATGAGTAACTTGCTGAAGAGTTCAGTGAGATAGGCATTTGTCTGTAGAGCGAAAGGATGATAGTTTGATTCCCACAGTGCCTTTCAGGAGAAGAGCCAACATGTGCAATCTTGAGCAAACTGCCCAGTCCCAGGTTCCCCTAGAATCAGGCAATGAGAAACCACTGCTGAATACTCACTACATAGATAACTTTGGGAGGGATCCCCATAAGTCCAAATTGACTCGATAGCATAATATTAGTAAAAGCAGTTGTATGTATGTATGTATGTATGTATGTATGTATGTATGTATGTATGTATGTATGTATGTATGTATGTATGTATGTATGTATGTATGTATGGCCACCTCATGAGGTGTTGGGAAAGATTGAAGGCAAAAGGAAAAGAGGACGACAGAGAATGAAATGGTTGGATGGTGTCATCGATGCAAAATGGACGGTGTCATGGATACAAAACTCCGGGAGGCAGTGGAAGATAGGAAGGCCTGGCGAGCTCTGGTCCATGGGGTCACGAACAGTCAGACACGACTGAATGATTGAACAACAACAACAAATGTCTGTCTGTCTGTCTGTCTGTCTGTCTGTCTGTCTGTCTGTCTGTCTGTCTGTCTGTCTGTCTGTCTTTCTGTCTGTCTTTCTGTATGTATGTATGTATGTATGTATGTATGTATGTATGTATGTATGTATGTATGTATGTATGTATGTATGTATGTATGTATGTATGGCCACCTCATGAGGAGAGAGTACTCCTCAAAAGGAAAAGAGGACGATGAGAGAAATGGTTGGAGGTGTCACTGCCTATGGAGTGGGGAAAAGTCCTCTGATGTTGAACAACAACAACAAATGGATGGATGGATGGAATGGATGGATGGATGGATGGATGGATGGATGGCCAAGGAAAAGTCCCTGATGTTGGGAAAGATTGAAGGCAAAAGGAAAAGAGGAGAGAGAATGAAATGGTTGTCATCAATGCAACCAATATGGATTTGACAAAACTCCGGGAGGCAGAGTGGAAGACAATATGGATGGGGTTGGCAACTGAACAACAAAATGTATGTATGTAGTATGTATGTATGTAGTGGAAGATGTATGTATGTATGTATGGCCTGTGATGCTGGAGGAGAGTCTTGAGAGTCCCTGGACTGGGAGATCAAACCTATCCATCCTGAATGAAATCAACCCCGAATGTTCACTGGAAGGACAGATTTTGAAGCTGAGGCTCCAGTACTTTGGCCACCTCATGAGGAGGAGAGAGGACTGAACCCTGATGTTGGGAAAGATTGAAGGCAAAAAAAAGAGGACAAAAATGAGATGGTTGGATGTCATGTGCATATGTTTGACCAAACTCCGGGAGGCAGTAAGACAGGAAGGCCTGGCAAGCTCTGGTCCATCACGTTGGACACGTGAACAACTGTAAATGTATGTATGTATGTATGTATGTATGTATGTATGTATGTATGTATGTATGTATGTATGTATGTATGTATACAGAATGCCTTTCTCCCAATAAGGAGACTCCAGGTGGCTCAGAGTGTTAAAAGTCAATCATGTGCAGTCATCCTTGGTGCTTTCACTCCACATGACCACCCTCAGGGAGGCCCGTAGGGTCTCGACCCATAATCAGGCCTTCTTGGTGGCTAGCCCCACTGCATGGAATAAACTTCCTTGTTAAATCCACCAAACTGAGTCCCTCTTAGCCTTTAAAAAAGCTTTAAAGACCTGCCTTTTTAAGGAGGCATATGGCAATCGGTAACCTTTTTATGTTTTGTTTTCCCTGTCTGTTTTGTTTTCTCCCCACCCTTAGTATTTTGCCTCTTGATGGTTGTTGTATGTTATTGTGGGTATAGTTGCTTACCTTATTCATTTTTAAAATTTGTTTTTATTTGCTTGTTGTTTGCTTTTTTACTTTTGCATTTATGTGAACCGCCCAGAATCCCTTCTGGGAAATCGGCGCAGTATAAAAATGCAAAAAATAAAATAAGTTCATTCTGAATTATAGTGAAAACCATTTTCAAGGTTTTCCAGGTACATAATATTCAGAACTGGTCTGCCACTGCCTTCTTCTGGAGGTATCCTGGGATTGTGTAGGGCCACACAGGCTGGCTGTACTTGCAGGAATCCCATCATTAATTTCTCTGCCTCCATTTCAATTAAAACTATCCATTCTCTGCTGATACAGCCACTACTCCCAAAGAAAGTGGATACATTTTAGTAAGATGCCTCTGCTGTGAACAGTCCACCTTGGGTGACCCTCCAAGAAGTTCAGACTTGTAATGGAATCTAGCTGCCCGTTAGCATTACTCTTGGATTTTCTAACACCCTCAAGCCCCTCATCACATTAAAATGTACATCCAAGAGGGGACATCAAACCATGCACCTTCCAAAGCCCCTGGTACAGAAGACATACTGTATAACTGACATCCTAAGGAACCTACAGTCTATTCACAATCTCCTGGAGGACACCATCCTGGCCACCATAAATATCCAAGCATTTTCCAGCAATATTCCTCATGAAAATGGTGTACAAGAAGAAACCAGTTTCAGAAGACTTCACCCTCCTGTGACACTCTGATATGGCTCCCAAAATGGCTGGGGTGGTGATGGTGGGGGAGAATTGGAAATAGAGTCTTGAGAGGTAGACAACAGAAACTGGAACATTAAAAAGTTCCAGTGCATGTCTAAGTACTGAATAGTGATGAAGGCTTCTTAGTGTATTAAACATTGCAATAACCCAGGTTTCTGTAATATCCAACAGGCAAATCTACATGGCAAACAGCTTACCACCTGGCTAGGGACTGTCAGAGATCATGGGACTATCGAGTCACTGTTCAGCTTGTTAGTCCCATGCCTGTGCATTCCTGGCTGCTGGCTATGTTTATTGTCTGTAAAAAAGAAGAAAATAATACACCAGTGGTCCCTTCTACCGTCCTGGCACTGCATTCAGATCTCTTAAATGGGCGTGGGGCAAAAAAAAGAACAAACAGGAGGCCGGAGAGGATATCCCTTTTCCTCCGTTCCTATCCTCTTCTCTGCCGTCGGCCGGTGGAGGAGGAAGGCTGGAGGAGCGCAGGACCACTCCAGAGAGCACGTACCGGAAAAGTGCGCTGGGGCGTCCTCCCTCCTCCTCCTCCTGGTCCTCACTCCTCCTTATCTGTAAACTCCAGAGCTGGTGGGGAAACAATTTTAAGCTCCGGAGCTGGGAGCCATTTGCGGCGGAGTTTAGGGGTCGTGTACAAAGGGCCTTAGTGTACTAAACACTGCAATAACCCAGGTTTCTGTAATATCCAACAGGCAAATGTACATGGCAAACAGCTTACCACCTGGCCAGGGACTGTCACAAAGGCATGGGACTATCGAGCAATTAACAGCTCGTTAGTCCCATGCCTGTGTTAACAAGCCACTATTACTATGTTTATTGTCTGTAACCTCTCCTAATCATATACACCACCAAAGCAGTGCAATAGATGAATAGAAGAGCACATCGTATTTACACTTGTGTCTGAAGAAGTAGATTTCAGTCCATGCATCTTTACAGTGAAACATTTATCTTATGAACCTATGCTGTATGAAAAACTGAAAATTCAGATCTGCTAGTACAGTGTTGGCGAACCTATGTCACAGGTGCCAAATGTAGCACTCAGAGCCCTTTCTGTGGGCACCCGACATTGCCCCTTCACAGCCACCTGGATTCAGGTTAAATGGCTCTATTGGCACTTGGCAAAAAAATTACTGGGTTTTGAATTGCAGTTTGGGCACTCGATCTCTAAAAGGTTCGCCATCACTGTGCTAGTATAAAGGCTTCTCTCTAGTGGATTTATGAGGTACTGCCACTGTTTTAAATCCATTCAATTGGAAGTTTGACATTTCTCTGGAAATTCTGTAGTCTTGTTATGTGAAAAAAGAAATGAAAAGATCAGAACTTTTTTTTTTGAAAAGTTATGAAACAAGAAGCATTTAAAGCTGCTTTTGCAGGATTCCCTGACATGATCATATGCTTTATTCTGGCTGCAAGTCAATCAAAAGTGCATTCAAAACTTTTGGTGTGTTGGAATGTAAAGTTGAAAGGAACTTTGCTCTTCAAACTTCCCAGAAAATGCAGGCATACACAGCTGAAGCATATCTAACAGACGCCCCTCAACCTCTGTGTTCTGAGTGTATCTCTAGACAACTGAACAGAAAGTACATTCTAGAAGTCCTTTCTAGAAATACTTCTATACCAGAGATTGGCACAAAATGAAAATATAGCATTTCATTTTGTTTTGCTTCAGTTATTTAGTAGTTTCATTTCATTTCATTTTTAACAATTTTTAAAGTAGTTTCGGAATGCAACACAATGAAACAATCCATTAATGGCTTTCTCTGGGTCCTAGAAGTCTTGTTAAATGCAATGTAAAAGATCAGGCCTTTTCACACAAAAGTTATAGAACAAGAAGCATTTAAATTTGGACCAGAGATCTTGAGGGGTTCATAGGCTTTATTCTGTGTTCCCACCCAATCAGCACTTTCTTGCTCCTGTCTGGTGAGGGTGGGAGAAAAAAGAAAGGAAAAAATGCATCTTCAAACCTCCCAGAAAATGCCCGGCTTCCTGATTCCTTCTCTTCCTGATTCCACCCAGTTTCTGTGTTCTGAAAGTATCTCAGGCAAAAACAACAAGAAACAGACATTCTAGAAGTCCTTTCCTTAAAACTGCATCAGGGATTGTCACCAAATGAAGATATAGGTTTCATTTTAATTTGCTGGGTTATTTAGTGGTTTCATTTCATTTCATTTTTAACAAACTTTAAAGTAGCTGGTGGGGCAAACATTTTTACAATCTGGAGCTTGCAGCCATTTGGGTCCTAGTTTAGGTACAAAAAAACACCCTTATTTGGACTCTTCCCTGTAAGCCCCCAATATCTGGAGAGGTATGGCATTCAGGGGGTGGAATATTAAATTCCAACGAGGATCCCCCAGTACAAAATCATTTCTAATTGAGTCAGGAAGCTGTTAATGGCTTGCCCGTGTGTGTGTGTGTGTGTGTGTGTGTGTGTGTGTGTGTGTGTTGGCTTCCAACTCAATTAGAAATGATTTGTTTTCCTAGGGAGACACCCATTTGGAGTTTAATAACTCAGCCCCCTGAACCCCAAACCTCTTCCGATTTGGGGGGTTTACAGGGAAGAGTCTAAAGAAGCTCCCCTGCCATTTTGGTTCCTCTTGGACAAAGCATTTCATTCCTAGAGGGGAAAATGGTGTTTCGTTTCGTTTCATAATGAAATGACAAAAGAGCATTTCATTTTTCATTTTGTGCCCCTCTCTATTCTAGACGGCTCCTCGCCTTTTGCTTCACAGTTTTCTTCTTAGAAAAGAAAAAGATTGGAAAAAGCACAATGAATGCAAGGGAGGGCTGCAAAACCCAATACAATAGCTAGCTCCTAGCTCCTGACAGACATTTTTTTATTTATGTTCTACCTTTGCTCCAAAAAGCTTCAGAGAGCCATGCATGTCTTTCTCCACTTAATCACAACAACTCTATAAAGTCATTCAGGCTTTGGAGAGTCTGAGCAGCCCAAAGTTTGGGCTGTGTTAAGGCCATGACAAACCCACAGTCTCAAAGGTACCCTAGTAAACAGCAACTGCACCTTTGCAATTGCTGACAGAACAGGGCGTTGTTGTGTTCCTGAATGTAATCTGAAGCCACAAACCCTATTGCAACACCCACCTACCATTTGGATGTGATTGCTCACCTTAAAGCATGACAGAAGGTTCCAGCAGCCTGGCCAATGCTGGAAGAACATAAGAACATAAGAAGAGCCATGCTGGATCAGGCCAAAGTCCCATCTAGTCTAGCTTCCTGTATCTCACAGTGGCCCCACCAAATGTGTCAGGGAGTGCACAAGACTAGATATCTGTCTCGTAATACCACTCCCCTGTATCTGGCCCTTGAAGTACCCCAGTTTTAAGCCTGGAGATGACACATCTCCATCATGGTTTGTAACCTGTGATGGACTTTTCCTCCAGGAATCTCTCCAATCCCCCTTTGAAGGCATCCAGGGCAGATGCCATCACCACATCCTGTGGCAGGGAGTTCCACAGACTAACAACGCGCTGGGTAAAAAAATTTTTCTTTTGTCTGTTCTCACTCTCCCAACCCTCAGTTTGAGTGGATGTCCCCCAGTTCTGGTATTTTGTGAGAGGGAGAAGAGCATCCCTCTCTCTGCTTTACTCATGCCCTGCATTATTTTGTACATCTCAATTATATTCCCCCCTCAGGTGCCTGTTTTTCAAACTAAAGGGCCCCAAATGTTTTAGCCTTTCCTCATAAGGGAGATCCCCCAGCCCAGTAATCATTTTAGTCGCTCTCCTTTGCACCTTTTCCAGTGCCACTATGTCTTCTTTCTAACTGCTGACATTCTGACTGCTAACAGCACCAAGGGAAGGGCAGCAGCTCCTCTGTTCAACCCATGGATCCAAACAGAGCAGCTGGTACTGCCTCACTTGCACTCCAGCAAGATGCTCATCGCTAGCTGGCCAGTGATGGGAAGACTCCCAGCATGGGCCAGGTAGAGACATTGTGCTTCCCTGGGGGGCACCACCCACATTCCTGTCTCTGCCACGTGTCAAGCGGGCAAGAAGTTTGCTGCCACAACCCTGGTGCTGGCAGTATCTTGGAAGCCTCCTGCCGCTGGCCAGCCAGAGACAGAAGCCCCGATACAATGTTTAAAGCTGCATACTGTCCTCATTTCTAAACTGCAGTCAGGCTTGTGTCGGTCAGTCCCTGCAAATTCCACCTCAAATGTTTGTAGGATATCTTTGAGGTAGGTAGAAGTCCTGGAATTAAAAAAAGTGTGGTATTTCAAGCCTAGAAAAACTAAGATCCCATCCCTACCAGTAATTCTACTTCTGTACATTTCTATTTCCATTTTAAACTCCAGGAGGCCAGATTGGTATCTCAGAAGGGTCAAAGGTCCCTCAAAGGGGATTCATCCTTCTTGTGAATTGTAGGTAAGATGGCAATAATTCCTTGCTTCAGGACTTTGACCGAGGGGGTGAATATGACAGGATGGAGATTTCCATGAAACATCAGGGAAACCCTTCACAGGACTGAAGAGCTGTTCGGGACTGAAATGCAGACTTACTGGGCAATCTCCTTTCGTGACTGCTTTTGAGCAGATGTTGGGCTCTAACTCAGCTGTAGTTACAACCAGCCCTGAAGGTTTTGCACATGGGAGGGGCTGGACTAGAAGCAGTGGTGCAAACCTTCAGCACTCCAGATGTTTTGGACCACAACTCCCACAGTCCTCTGTCATAAACAATACAGGCTTGGAATTATGGGGGTATTGGTCCAAAACATCTAGAGGGCTGAAGGTTCACCACCACCGGACTTCAAAATCTCGTCTCATCCTATCCTTCCTGGGGGAAAGGCACACTCTCCCCTTTATTTATTTATTCATTCATTCATTCATTCATTCATTCATTTATATACCACACATCTGGCAACATGGCCACTTTGGGTGGTTTACAACAGTCTAGCAATAAAGAGAATTGGACTTCATAAACTGAAATTAACTCAATGAACATAATCAGCATTGCAAAACAATGGAAGTATATAAAAAACAAATTACACATTACGTATGAAACTAGATAGCCAAAACAGTATGCTTGCAATGCATCCCAGTTTTGCTTTGAATTAAAACAAAGACTCTCAAGTCCTCAGCCTGTGATTTAAAAGTGTGGATAGTTGCCGTTTGGGAGATGGGTTTATTAAAAGCCATCCCTTTTCATAAGCTCTGAGGACTAGAAATGGACACACACACTCACACACATGCACACACACGTGCACACACACAGAGAGGGGGGAGAGAGTTCTTTTAAAAAATAGGTCTTAGGAAAAATACATACAAAATGTGTTTCCTTTGAATTAATATGTGCAGCTGCAGTGACTGCACCCATGAAAAAAATGGCATTAGAAGTGCTGGGGAACATCAGCATGAGCTCTCCTTTATGGTGAGCAGCTTTTTGCATCTTCTGCTGTGTCCATATTCATTATGCTGACTGATCGTGCCAAAGCCAATGCCAGATACCTTCCCAGTTAATCTGATTAAATAATAGCAGGGGATTGTGATGTCAGTGCACCCGAGGGAGGGAGACAATGTCTGTTGCAGAGCGGAAGCAGACCCGATGGGCGAGAGGCAGACCGTGCGATAAGCTTGAAACAGAGTGCAGCGGTGGCGGCAAAAAGACGGGTTTCAACAGAGTGAGGTTATGGCTGCCAGTGGACTGCAGGTAAAGCAAGCGAAAGAGTTATACGATCTGAAGAGAAACCAGAGAAAGCAAGCAAAATAACAAAACTTGGGTGCCGTCAAGTAAAGAAAGGTGGTGGTGGGGAGATCATTAATTGCTAAGGTCCTTGTAGAGAGCAGGAGAGGAGGCTTTTAAACATTTAACTGAATTTTTATTCCATAGGAGGATTTCCCAAACCAAATAAAAGAAATCCAAAAGCAGAGTACCTGCCTTAAAACCATCACCGGGGGAAACAGTGTTAAAGAAATTGGCCTAAATGTCATTGTTTGATGAGTAGATTTTGTCAGTGGGATTTACCCAACAGTAAATGTACCAGTCAGTAATTGATTCAATGGGTCATTATTTTAATCTCAACCAGACAGATCCACTGAATCGGTTTGTTTGATTTACCACTGGCTTAGACGGTTACTTCACATCCACTCTCGTCCCGGGAGGAAGTTCGTTGCGTGTTGATGTCGGTTGCGGGCACATGGTCTTCTTGCAGTTCTGTCCCTGTTCCTGTGTACGCACGGGCATGATGGATGATACCAGCATGACTGCTACCGCACGTCCTCATTCCATTATGAGATGTGAAATTCCATGCCTTTGTTCTCCGTGTTTTTTTTTCGGTCCGACCTTCTGTTTTTCAATGTTTCGATTCTCCGAAGCCTTGCCTTCAATGTGTTATGGAGCTACGTTTGAGGCATTTGTCTTTTAATCTCTCTGCACTGTGTTGCTGACTCCATAGGGAATGTACTGGCGAATGGCACTGCGCACTCCTGCCACTAGATAGAGAATGGCATGTTGCGTGATGAGCCTTACCTCAAGGGCACTCGTATCGGAATGAGAAGCGAGATGAGGAGCTTCCCGAGGCCAGGGAGGGGAATCTCTCATCCCACTTAGATCGCAGTTCAGGGGGCGTGGTTGGGACGAACTCCCCTCGTCCCGCAACGTGCGGTCCCCCCAGTGGGACCGCGAACAGTGATGAGATGGACGTGAAGTATCAGCCTTAGTATTTAGCAGCTGATTCAGTAGGTCTAATGTACCTGGAACTAGCAATGGATCTAGGCTCTCAATGCTTAAAAAACAAAAACTCTGTTGTGTGTATATAACATTTAGAGAAAATATGTGTACACATTTGTAAATCTTTACAACTACTTTGGGCTTTTTTGCAGCTCCCGGAGAGGGATTAATAAAGCAGATTAATAAAGTGACCCTTGGAGACAACAGCTTGTGATTTAAAAACTTGAATGCTTTCCTAAACGGGGAATTTGGCAGCCTGTTTTGCTCAAATGGGCTGATGTGTTTTTTTCCCCCACTCCTGATTCAGCAAGTGCTTGCTGAACAGACTAGATGGTCCAGCAGCATGTTGCTATGGAGACTGGCTCCTACAAAGAAAACAGGATGTTCCTCCTAAAGCCAACAAGGTGAGGGGGCAGCAAAGTGTAGCTATCCAGATGTTGAAGTACACCTCCCTCAATCCCTGCTGACCAATGCAGTGCTTTCCATGGGTGATGGAAAAGGCTGTCCCACAATACCTGGAGAAGCATATTTGTCCCACTCTGTCTTAGATGTTTAGGTTTTGTATCTTAGCTCCACAGGGCCACAGATATGGAACAGTAGGGATGGGCATTTCATTTTGGAACCAGTAGGGTACAAAATGAACCATGCAAGCCCAGGTGGTCCTCGGAACCAGCTGATACATGCAGATCCAATTGCTTTATCTTTCTCGTGCAGGGTTAAAAACATGCTGTGTCCCTGCTGTGCAGGGACAGGCATCATCCCACTTCCCTCTCTGATTGGCCAGCAGCACAAAGCAGGAAAGATGACATCGAAGTGTGCTTCCTCATTGGATTTTAAACCTACATGAGACAGAGAAAGGTAAAGCAATTGGATCTGCATGTATCAGTCGGTTCCGAGGACCCCCTGGGCTCACGTGGTTTGTTTCATAACCTACTGATTCCAAAACAAATATCCATCCCTATGGAACAGCAAGGCAGCCCAAAGGCTTTCTGTCCAGCACAGGTTTCTGCTTGGTCAGAGATGGGGAACAGGCTCACTGGGATGCAGGCACTGGGAACTTCTCCAAAATGGAGTCCATACATCACATTCTGTGACAAGTAAACCACAGAAAGGGGGAAAAGAAGTGAGGGAAGGAAAACCCCATTTTCTGCTCATGACTTCTTAGAACTTGGCTTGGAAATCTCACCTACAGCTCTGGTGAACCATGGTCATTCTGCTTGGGGCATTCTTCTAGCTATAGTCCAGAAACTTCAATTTATCTACTCACTGACGAGAGTAGACTATAGGCTAGATAGTCAGTTAGTACAGTTAGTACAGTAAGTAAGTAAGTAAGTAAGTAAGCAAGCAAGCAAGCAAGCAAGCAAGCAAGTAAGCAGTGTCTAAGGCCAAAGCAAGTTTTAAAGCTACTTCAAGGAAACTACTGTATTTTTTTCCTTTTGTGAATATAAGCAAACCATACTTCCCAGACTTCTTGCTATACTATTCATGCAGCTAGCTTACCAAACACCCAAAGGGTTTTATTTTGATAAATAACAAGTGATACGCAGAAACCACTGCCTCCTCTGTGATGCAGAGGTTTGGGGCTATATTCTCTACGATCAACTCCATTGGGGTGGACAGACAAGCTTGCTTTCTGTCTTTCCCAGAGAAACATCATGAACAGCAATTGTCTTAGATTGCCTTGTAGCCGGGGAAAAAGTGATGTGAGAAGCTACTTTGGTGTGTTTAGGAGTATTTGCTTTCCTGTTGCACAGTGTCTCCATTTGGGGGTGCTCTGTTGTGAACATGCTTCACACACATTTCTAGTGGTGTCATTATCTGTGCGAGAATCTGCTGCTTTCCTAATCAGGTTATTCTTTGAATTTGGGGAGGGGGGGTTGGCCCAGTTGTTTTGCCTGCACAGCCCAGAGCTGTAACTCATTTCTTTTTAGTAGGTGCAACAATTGGGTCTCTGTCTATTACTTGTTACTGGGGTGGGGGCCTAGCCTGAACTGTTAAGAGGGACAAAAGAGTAAGGATCACAATTGTGCCTCATTTTATCCTGTTCCCTTTGCCTTCTGCATCAAGCAAGAACTGGGCAGAAAACAAGACAAGAGAGCGGGGGACAAACTGAGAGTCTCTTGCAAGAACCAGAGATCTTTCTCCTGTACCTTGCAAGGTGGTTAACAATGCAAGGTTAACACTAATGGTAATGGCAACCAGAACAAGCAATGTAACAAATCACTCACCAGGGCTATGGGAAGGATAACCCTAGCAATTTGATACTGAGGATTAACACAAGAATTTCCTTGTAACAAGTAATGTTCCAGGCTTTGGTGACCGCTTTTAGACTATCTAGAAGAAAAAAACCGATTTATTTACCCCACACTCATAAGTCTGATTGATTGCCTGCAATGTGACCAAAACCAACAATTCTCTGTTGTGCGACACGATCTCTGGGATGAACAAATTAAGCTGGCCTGAAAATTCCCTTTTTTTTTTTTTTTTTTTTTTTTGATAAATGATCACAAATGGCCAGGTTTTTATTTTAATAGAACCCGTTGCTAAGCTGCCTGCCTTGCAAGACAAGTGGGGGCCATTATCAAAGACAAATAATATTCAGTTCAGCAAATTGAATTTAACATCCAAAAAAGATGAAAGGTTCGTTAATCAGCCACTTTTCATGCTGTCTGGACTATTGGCTGTGATATAAAATATAGCTAAGGGGGAGTTTATCAACTGCAGCTGAAATCCAGTAGTAACTCACAACTAGAGTAGGCTCTAGTGAACCACATTGTGTTTTATTATTTTGTATTGCTTTGTATTGCTTTGTATTACTTTGGGTTCTTTGTGTATTAATTGTTTTTAATTAATTGGATTATGTGCATTTATATGTAGGCGATTAACTACCCAGAAAGTACTCATTGCAATACTGTATGGTTAGATTAGATTAGATTAGATTAGATTAGATTAGATAGATAGATAGATAGATAGATAGATAGATAGATAGATAGATAGATAGATAGATAGATAGATAGATAGATAGATTAAAAAGCAAAGTGAGCTGTTTATATACCACCCCATAGTGCTTAAAGCACTCTCTGTGCAGTTTTAAATTTAATTCTGCAGGGTACACATATTGCCCCCACTACTCATTTTGCCAACCTCAGAAGGTTAGAAGGTTGAGTGAACCTTGAGTCGGCTCCCTGAGATTGAACCTCAGGTCGTGAGCATAATTTTGGCTGCAGTACCGTAGTTTAATCACTGCACCACAAGGTTCTGTGAGATAGATAAGAACAAGAGGGATCCCTCAAAGTCAAAACACTTATGGATGTCCTAAACCAAACAGCATCAAAAGTGATCCTCACAGCAAGTTCTTCTTCTGGCAAGGTTTCATATTTCTTATTTTACTTGTTTGGTCCCCTGTGACAGAAAGGTGGCATATAAATAATTTAAATAAAATGAAAGTCAAATAAAACAAAAATCATCTCATTTTACAGAATCTGAGTCATTTGCTTATTCACTCCAAGTAACTTCTTGGGTAGTGTGTTCTTACTTCTAATCCACTGTTTTCTCTTTCTCCTCTACAGATAAAAGATGAAGACAATGGCTACAATAAGAATTTATTCTGTGTTCCTAAACATTATGAGGAGGACTTAGAAAGAGTCTTTATACCTCATGGCCTTATCCTTGACAGGTAGACACATAGCATTTGGGCAGAGTCTGGGAAATCAGTGGGGATGTGTTCACACATTTTAATCATTAATAATCATCAAAAACTTTAAATGCTACTTTATAAGACCTCTTGGTAGTGGGGTGGCTAAAAAAATCTGGTAAATAAATAAATAAATAAAATTAACATAGTTACTAAAAACCTTGTGGCACAGTGTATTGCAAGGGAAATGTTTTTAGTGTTCAAGTGTTCTGCTTATATACCGCCCCACACCACTTCAAGTAGTCTCTAGGAGGCTCACAATTTTTAATTACAGTGTGCAGGCTAGACACTGCCCCCCCCAGCAAGCTGGGTACTCATTTTACCAACCTCGGAAGGATGGAAGGCTGAGTCAACCATGAGCCAGCTACCTGGGATTGAACCCCAGATCGTGAGCACAGTTTTACCTGCAGTCCAGGCATTTAACCACTGCACCACGAGGTTTTTAGTAACCATGTTAACTATGTGCAAGAATTCTCTTTCGTATTTTCTGGAAAAGGAATTTGGCCACAAGTTCTGTAATGGACTTATTTGTGTCTAAACGACTGTACTGCCAGCACCACTTTATGTCACAGTGGTCACTGATTACACTTCTCAACGTAAACCAACAGGTAGGTGTAATTAACTGCTGGTCCATGTTGGGGATAGATTGGAATCAGGCTAGAATGCATTTCCCTCTGTTCCATGTGATCACCAGAGAAAAAGATTACACTGGTTTTTATGCCAGCCCACTGGCGGTGAAATATAGCCTGAGAAGGATCTGAATTTGGCATAATTTAGATCAGTGGTTCTCAACCTGTGGGTCCCCGGATGTTCCTGGACGGCAACTCCCAGAAATCCTGGCCAGCTCAGCTAGTGATGAAGACTTCTGGGAGTTGCAGTCCAGGAACATATGGGGACCCACAGGTTGAGAACCACTAATTTAGATCTTTCTTTTCTCCACCACCTTTTGTGACCCCCCCCCCCAAATCTCAATTCTGCTGGCAGATCTAGTAATATCAGTAGATCTGGAATCAGCCAGCAGAAGGGCAGTGGTGGTGGTCCAAGAGGGTTTTGCCCCTTGCATCTCACTACAGCTAGCATATACAGTGGTACCTCCACTTACGAGCTTAATCCATTCCGAATGCATGCTCATAAGCTGAACAGCTCATAAGTAGAGCAGACATGTCTCAAAAACTCAAAAAAGTAAAGCAAAAAATCAAAAAACTAAAAAAAATTCTAAGTAGAACAGACCAGATCTAAAATTTGTAATGCAGCAGTTAAAACGCCAATGGTTTTTCACTCTTAAGTTGAGTTGCTCGTAAGTAGAGCCACTCGTAAGTAGAGGTACTGCTGTGTTTGTGTTTTGATTGAGCTGTTATCAAAATGCCTCTTCAGATGCCCTGGCTTGCCACCAAATTGGCTGTTCGTGCAAGTACGAAGTTTTTGTCCAGAGGGGTATTTGGCATTTCCCATCCCGGCTTCCAGTTGTGGGTGCTCCTTCAGAGGCAGCGCCCAAAGGTGGGGCAGCAAAGACAGGGTACTGCTTTTAAATGGGTGCCTGCTGGAGGAGGCGGGGGTGGGAAGCACTGAACACCCTTGTTCAGATGAAAACCAAACTGGCTGGTTCAGTGATTTGTGCCCAGTTCTATCTGCCATTGAATTCTGGAAGCAAATGATGAATTTTACTTTTAAAAATATCCTGGGGTGCACGTTGGCATGTTAGGAAAGAGTAGGAACAGTGAAAAACTCTCTTCCTGATGTAACCTCTCTAAGGCCCTTTGTACACGACCCCTAAACTCCACCGCAAATGGCTTTAAGCTCCGGAGCTTAAAAATGTTTCCCCACCAGCTCCGGAGTTTACAGGAAATTAAGTACGACCACGACCACTTTAGAGCGTCCCAGCGCACCTTTCAAGTACCTGCTCTCTGGAGGTGAAAATTCTTTGATGCGGTGTAACGATAGTGAGTGCGGGGCTCTCCTCGCTTCTGTTTGTTGTTTTTTGGCTCCCGCCCCTTTAAGAGCTACTTAAGAGACTGGAATGTTGCCACGGCAAGAGCGAGAGGCAGAACGGAGGTGAGCCACGTCTCTTTTCTTCCTGTTTTTTCTCCCTCCCCTCACGCAGCCAGCAGCCAGGAGTGCGGAGGGGGTGGGAATGCAGGAACAGCGACAAACCCCTAAGATCTCTGGTCCGAATTTAAGTGGCCAGCGGATCTTAGGGGTCGTGTGAAAAGGCCCTATGATGCAGTCAGTATCAAGTTCCATTACAGCATATCTATTTTGCATATCTCCATGTGAGAAAGGAGTGGGTGGCAGGCCATCAAGTAGCCTTCTGCAATCTGATGCCCTAGATCAGTGTTAAGTCTAAAACTCCCATAACTCCCACTCAGCCTGGATGAACGCCCCACTGGTTGTGATCACTAGGAATAAGAGGCCAGTACATATGGACAGCCCTAAATTGGGATAGATTTCATGCAGTAGAAAATGTGTTTGCTTATTTAAGAGATTGTTATCCTACCTTCCTGCATAAAAAGACTCCAAGCAGCTGCAGACTGGTGATGCAGGACAATCTGCTATGTTTTTTTAAAATAGTTTTATTGACAATCCATTTAAGATTACACAAGCCATGGGGTCCACATGAATGTTTCATTGATGTTAGAGTGGATGATACTCTTTACTGGACCACTAAAAATCAAAGAAATTACAAGATTTTGTGATAGATATCTATGAAGATTCTCAGTCATCCAGGTGAGGTTATCTGGGAGTTGAGTCATGGGATCTGAACTTCTTTTCTTGTGGGATCGTAATGTTCTGCTACTCATTCAAGTAGCTTCTTCAGCCATTGAAGCAGCTACTCATCCAGGTAGCTTCTTTTGCCAGGAAAATTCCTCTTCTTCAGGGTTAGTTCAATCGCTTTATGGATAGAACATTAAAAAATCTGCATAGAATAGTATTTTTAAAGAGTGTACAATTCGGGGGTGGGGATTCAAATCACTGGACTTGCTGCCAAGTTGGACTTGAACCCGTGACTCAAGTTGGGTTATTTGGGACTTGAATTTGACTCACAACTTGGAATCCACCCAGTCCTTCCTTTTTTTTCCTGGGAAAAAGGCTTGTTTTGAATAGGGACTCAGACTTCAGGACTTGGTATCAAAGATTTGGACTTGGGACTTGGTACCATTGACTCAGACTTAGGACTTGAACACAAGGACGTGGCAATTTCCCTGGTACAATTTTTCTGCACTATCCACCAAGGGGCTGTGCTAAGTCTGAAGAAGTGGAATTTTATCCATGAAAGCTTGCAATCTGTTTCATTTTTAGTGGTCCAATAAAAGGTATCACCCACTGTTACACTTTAGTAAAGAAAGAAAGGTGTTTTCCTACACACAGAGCAGCTGACTGTCAGGGTGACCAAAGTCAGAACCTGGAAGAATTAGTTGTGGGAGGGGGAAGTTAAAATGGTCGAGATAGTTGCAGGAATGTGGGATTTGTAGTCCATAAAAGTGGTTTAGACGTGCCTAATTAGAGCTGCAGCCCAAGAAGGTCTGAGTTTGCCTGTGTTGGGACTAATAATAGAGCTGCCATTGCCCCAAACTCAAACCATCATAAATGGAGATTAAATGCTTGTTTCCCTTTCTGGAGAAAAGAACGGAACGCTTGGCTAGAGACATCATGCAAGACATGGGCCAGCACCACATCTTTGCCCTCTGCATGCTAAAAGGAGGCTACAAATTCTTTGCGGATTTGATGGACTACATCAAAGCCCTAAACCGGAACACAGATCAGTCGGTCCCCATCACTGTCGATTTTGTAAGACTAAAAAGCTACTGTGTAAGTATATTTCTTCATACTTTCAGTTGCCCGTGCAATTACAGATACAGTGGTATAGTGGTGAAAGCAGGCTAAGTATCAAACTACAACATTCTGGATAATGTTCCATTAGAAGATGGAAGAATTTAAGGGACGGAAGATGTCTAATTAGCATAGGTCTCAGCCTTAGCAAAAATATTTGGCTTTTGTTTGTTTGTTTGTTTTGACTGGCCATCTGTAAGGAAGAAGTCCTTCTGGAATTAAGTCTCTGGAATGCAAATATGACTTTGGTTCATACTGAGAGATATCCATTAGTCTTAAAGGCAGCTCAATACTTTTGGTTTGATTTTATTTAAACCCTGTGTCAGGTGGTGGTTGTTTTTTTGGATGCAAACAAGTTATATGTAACTGGTTGCTTGCAATTATTCCATTTGGCTTTTTCATACTAAGAAAAAACAACCATAACTAAGGGTGCAATCAGACAGGAATTAGCTCACATTCCGGATGACTTGCAACATGCGATATGAGCTATTCTCTGGCAATCACACAACATGCAGGAGATCAAGAACAACCCAGGACTGATTTGTGCTTAAACTGGACTTATTTGAACCAATAGCCAAGATCCTCTTTGCGGGGCTGAAGGAGAAGGGTCGTTTTAATGGAAAGCACTCTTAGCAAATTTATCATTCCAGTGCAATCAGATGTTATCCTTTATCATCCTCTGATCACACCTCTAGTGGGAAACATGTTGATCCTTTTCACAGTGCATTGTTAAATTTTACAGTTACTTATACAATGTGTATAGCTGCCTAGATGCCCTAAGCACATCCAATCTCGCCTGATTTCGGAAGCTAAGCAGGGTCAGCCCTAGTTAGTACTTGGATGGGAGACCACCAGGGAATACCAGGTGCTGTAGGCGCCTGGAGTAGGAACTGGCAAGCCACTCCAGTACTCCTGTCAAGAAAACTCCATGGACATGGAGTCACAAAGATTCATTCATGACTGTAATGACACAACACACACACACACACACACACACACACACACACACACACACACACACACACACACACACACACACACACACACACACACACACACAAGGTGTATAAACCCATTTCCCAAAAGGCCTGCAGAGTTTCAGGTGGACAGGAACCTGTTCCAGCTACAAACTGCTTATGACTTCACTTAATGATGAAGGAGGACAATGACATCCTGCCCACGGTGCTCAGTTCTCTGACTCATTCCATCCCTTTGTTCTCTGGTGTGAGCATGGAAAGGACAGCGAGTCAGACATTGGGAAGGCGTGTTTCATGCTCCACTGAACTGTACCATTCAGAGTTTTGAAAACATCCTGAAAAGGATCTATTTTAGTCAGGGCTTGCAAAGCTTCCTTGCCTGGATCACAAGTACCAAATTCGTGCTACCCAGCACTGCTGACAAATTCAGCGAGAGGTTGACTCCGCCAAGTAAGTTTTCCAAGCAGCATTCATTTCTGAGACACAAGAAAATAATGACATCCTTCTTTAAAAGTAACTTTAATGATAGAACTACTTGGAGGCGGGGGACAGAGAAAGCTATGTGGTCCTTTATAGGCTACAAATGTAGGAAAACAAAACTTTCAGCATCAGCCTTCCTGGACAAATTAACTTCTCCGGGCATTTATTTACTTATTTATTTAATACTTAAATTTGTATATGGCTCCCTGTTAGTTCCAAAGCACCACTCCATGCAGTTTGCAATAATAAACAAATCAAATGTAAATAAAACTAAAAGTATAACAGTAATACCAAAATAAGAGCTAGCCAATTGATCAGAGGGCACTGGAGTGATAGACCAAAAAATGATGGACAAAAATTCATCACCTAGGGTAGAAAGACTTGCTGAAAAGCCATGTCCACAGGGAGGGGTCCAGGAGAAACTCCCCTAGAAGCTACCCCCACAAGGTTCGGATGACTGCAAAGAAGGCCCTAGGATTAGTAGGTGACTTCCAGGTCTCTCTCAGAGTGGCCACCTGAAGGAGCCTTACCTGTGGTGATCTAATGGGTTGGGCAGATGATGTGGGGAAAGATGCTCCAACAAGTAAGATGGGCTCAAACCATGGAGAGCTTTGCAGATGAGTGTCAAAAGCTTGAACCTGATCTAGGATACAACTGGCACCAGTGGAGCTGAGCCAAAACTGGGGTGATATGGTCAAAATAGCTTGCACCAATTATCAGTTTGGTTACTGGATTCTGGACCTGCTCTAGATTCTAGGTCAGCCTCAAGGGAAGCCCCTACATTGAGAGCATTGCAGTAGTCAGTCTGAAATATGAGAAACACCTGCGCCCAGGTTCTGAGAGACCTCTCATCTACTGTAGGTAGGGGCAGATTTGGGCCATTATCTTAAATTGGTAAAAGGCTGATCTGGATACAGCTGCAATCTGAGACTCCCCAGAAAGAGTCAGGTCCAGAAGAAAGCCCAAATTACAAACAGATTCCCTAAATGGGAGGCCAATGCCATCCAGCCCAGGGACAATTCCCCACCACACCAACATTTTGGAACCCTCTCCTCAAGAACAGAATCTCTGTCTTGTCCGGATTCAGTCTGAGCCTGTTAGTCCAGGTTCATTCCAGTACTGAAGCCAGGCAGTGCTCAAGCATCTGGATAACATCCACTGCAGAGGTGGTAACGGAGAGACAGAATTGTGTGTCAGAAGTATATTCATGACATCTTACTTCAAAATGCCTGATGACCGCCCAGCAGCTTCACATAGCAGTTAAACAGCATCGGGTACAGTGTTGACCCCTAAGAAACCCCATACCTTATGGTCCAAGGGGCTGAAACTTCATCTCCCAACTGAAATCTCTAGACATGGTCCACAAGAAAAGATCAGAGCCAACTCAATGCTAAAACTCCAATCCCAATCCCCAAGAACCTGTCCAGGAGGATACTGTGATTGACAGTATCAAAGGTCACTGAAAGATCCAGGCGTACCAATAGGGTGTGTCTGCTTCTGTCAGCCTCTCTCATCCAATAGCTCCACCAGTGCCATCTCAATACCTCACCAGGGCCTGAATCCAGACTGGAGTCAATCAAGGCTCTCAGGCTCCTCCTTGTATTTCTGGAGCTGATTTGTCACCAGCCTCTCAGTCACCTTGCCCAGGAATTGTCTCTCACCAACTGGGAGGTGGGGGGGCTTATAATAATGGGCCGGATGTTGGTTTCTTGAATATGGAAGGGGGAAACACCCTCCTTCCATGATGAATTTATGATATTCATGACCCACTAAAATACAAGTCCCCTTAGTGGCTTTTATTAATCATGCTTGGCAAGGATCAACTGAGGAGTTGGTAGGTCCAGAGCTGGTCAGCACCATGGAGACTTCCTCCACTGATACAGGATCAAACTGAACCAAACAAAGAGAGATGGTGTGGTCAAACCACAGTCAACAGATCTGTTCTTGGAGTCAAGGTCAGCACAGATGGCCCCGGTTTTAGATATTTAAAAAAGCCTGGGAACTGATCTCTGGTAAAGTGAAATTGAGGCCATGACTGGCTAGCACTGGTGAGGTCATGATGAATCACCTAGAACAATTCTGCCTGTTAGTTCGTAGACTCACCTATATTTCTGGTGTTAAATGCCCTGTTGCCACTGTTAAGGTGTTGGATACTTTCCAGTCATGATCTTGACAGCAGCCTTATTTTGCACTGCCTGGTCCTTCCTCCACCTTCTCTCTAGCTGTCTTCTTGCTAACTTCATAGCTCACAGCTATGCCAGGAGCCTGAACAAGCTCTGAAGTGGATAGGGTTTTCAGGGGCAATCACGTCAGCTGCTCTAGTCCTCTCCAAATACCCAGACATCAACATGAACCAATATCTTGTGGAACATGCAGGGGGAAATAGAAATGCATGTTCCAGAATTGTCATGGCAGAAGTCAGCCAGGTAGACTTCTTAAAGTGAGCTCGGAGCTGGTAAGCTGGTTACTAGGAAAGTAACATTCCAAGCTCTGCCTGTAAGATCTCACAACTTCTCCTGACCTTTAATTTGACACTCTCATTACATTTTTTAAAAATCTAGGTTAGACAGCACCAGAGGCCGCTAGAGTGAATAAAACAAAGGAAATCTACTACCCATTCTTGGCAGCACCGAAAGCTAGGTGCTCTTAGCTTTTAATCCAGCAACTGACAGTTTAAAAAGGAAGCAGTTCTTACTCATGACACACAAATATATTCAATCTGCTGCCAATGAGACCAGGAGGAATTTTTGAGGAAGAACTTGGGTGAAATTGCTCAAAATCCTATGGGAGGAAAGGTCCAACTTTTTCAATACAATTGTTTACAATAGTGCAAGGGAATGCTTGTTGCCTCCTTTAACTGAAGCTGAGAAAGCCTTCTTTTTTGGGTTCAGAAACTAGTTCAGAAATGTAGTGTTTCCACATTCTACCCTGAGGGAGGACAGAACAAGGGCGGCTGAACAGCTGGATTGTAGCTTGATGCTCTTCTAAATGGGAAAGGTTAAGCCCAATATAATTTTGCCTTGTCCTTTGTCTGTGGTACGTTGTAGCTTAGTGACTAACAAATGATAACTTGATAGGTGTTTGGTTGTTAGTTGCTTGGAGGATATTTTTGATCTATCCCCAGAATGAGTCTTCGACACAACATGTCAGTATCATTGGAGAAGAGCTATCTTCCTATAAAGGAAAGGTATGAAACGACAATAACAACAGCTTCCACTTTCCTAAAGAAATCTAAGACCAAGAGCTGGGCCAAATGTAGTGACAGGCAACCACCAATATATTCATGACATGGATGATAGGGTGCAGGGAATGCTTATCCACTTTGTGATTGACACAAAATTGGGTGGAATTGTTGACACCCAGTAAAATACAAATATACTTCCAAACAATCTTCATAGACTCGAGCACTGGATGAGCTTAGGTGGAAAGGGACAAAAAAAGCCAAACAGCTCAATTTCAAGATGGGGGATAAATAGCTCAGCAGCACTTCAGACAAGGATCTTGTTTTGTGTAGATCACACAAGCCAAGCATGAGCCTAAGGGGCAATCTGGCTAAAAAGGAGACAAAGTGCTCTTGTAGGATTTGGATTTTGAAATTTTGAAATCTGGACAACCACCTAACAGATATCCTTTGGTTTGTATTCCTACACGGAACAGGTGGTTTGGCTTAATGGCCTTATAGGCTCCCTCCAACGTCACTGTTCTATTAAACATTAACAGAAGTATTATCTCCAAATCCTGTTAAATACTACTTCCTGTAGTATTGACGAAGTTGCTTGGATGAGTAGTGAAACGTTGATGTGGTCTGTAAAGGCCTGTACATAGTGATGTGAAATCAAGGTGAACTAAAGTATAAATTGAAGGTCTCGCCACAAACTTTCCTCAGACTGATGAAGCTGCTTGGATGAGTAGCAAAACGTTTCAGGCTCTCAAGAAAAGAAGTCCAGTTGTCATGATTCAACTTCCAGATAAACCCACCTTGATGACTGAGAATCTTCACAGACACAACTTCCTGTCTATTCCCTACTGCTCAGGCCTCATCCTGAGTACTGTGTCCAATTTTCGAGCAATGCAGAAGGATGCTAACAAACTGGAACAAGTTTAGAGCAAGGAAACAAGTATGAGAAGGCTGGAATCCAAGCCCTATGAGGCAAGACTGAAAGAACTGGGCATGTTTAGCTTTGAGAAAAATAGACTGAGGGAAAATAGGATAGCACGCTTCAAAATGAAGACTTAATTACTGTTGCACAGAGGAGGGTAAAGATGTGTCCTTAATCATCTCAGAATGCAGGACACCTACTAAAAGGCTCAAGTTTCAAGGAACTAGATTTTGGTTGGGTATCAGGGGGAGAAATCCTAAATATTTGAGAAATATGACAATGGAACCAGTTACCTCAGGAGCTGATGAAAGCTTCAATACCGGAGGCATTCAAAAGAAAGTTAGTCAGCCATGCATCAGATCTACTTTGAATTGATTCCTGCATTGAGCAGAGGGTTCCACTTAATGGCCCCCTGCCAACTCCCTTCGTCTATGAATCTATGATCAGAGAAACAGTGTGTCTCCAGGGAAATTGCTACTATGCTTTGCAAAGAAAAAATTAATTCATTACATTACATGGTTTACTATTAAAAGCTCCACAGATAACATATGCACTGCCAATTAAATGCACACTTTTTTATTCTGTATATAATGAAATGAAATGGCCCAAGAGTATTGATGGCTAATTTTTTGAGAGTACTTTAACAGGTGAGACATTTTGGAAATCCCATCAACATCGTATTTATGGTACTGATAGAGCTACATTTTTCAAATGCGGAGCCCTGTGTAATCAATACCACAACATCCACATGCAGCAGGAAATTGTCTACAACAACTTACTTGAGGAAACCTCCAGATATACAGCAGGACCCCCATATCCACTGATTCATTATCCACTGATTCAGTTATCCATGGTTGGCAGAGGAAAAAATAAATAATTCAGCAGCCGCAAAGCAAGCTATTGTCACAAAGAGTAGCTGTTAAGCAAGCTACTGTCATAAAACAGCAGCCGTAAAGCAAGCTACCGTCACAAACAGCAGCTGTAAAGCAAGCTACTATTGCAAAACAGCAGCTGTAAAGCAAGTTACTATCACAAAACAGCAGTTTGGGGAAACATTTTGGTGTTCTCTCTTATCCACGGTTTTCATTATCCATGGGAAGGCTTAGAACCAATCCCCAGCGGATACTGGGGTCCTACTGTATAGATGTAAAAAGATGAGGGGGGGGGACTATAAAATATTTTAGGAATAACTGAGTACAGTCAAAGTTTTGGAGAAAGTAGCTGTGTTAGTCTGTGCAAGAATGTTTTTGTCTTTTGTTTTGCTTTATTTTTCTTTGAGTTTTGCCTGAGTATAGTCAGTGACCCTGCAATGGCAATAGGCTATGGAAAGATGCAGCACTCAGAGTATTGAGAATTGAGTAGACTGTGTCATCAAAGAGCATGCCTGGCTAGAAACCTAAATGAGAGTGCTCTACACTGTAGCAAGTAAATGCAGGACCCACTTTGGGTACTTTTATGAATATGCCTGACAGTGTTACAAAAAAAAAAGATTACATATCTTATGTGTTTTCTCTTCTATGTGAATCCTGTGCTGCAGAATGTCTTGGTAGTGGAGGTAAGTTTTCCATATTATGTTATATTAATGGTTGTGATAAGGAAAACACAGCTTTCATGGTGGGTAAGACTATACTGGTTGCGATCCTGTAGGACAACTATGCTGCATAACCGAACGTTGTGAAAGCAGTTGCGAAATTCTTATCAAGAAGGAAGTCATATTCAGAAGCTGGCTCTGCAGAAGCTGTTGTGCACCTGCTTGCACAATCGGTTGCACATATTTGGTGGTTCTATCAGGCACACAGCATGGGCTGCCTAGGCAGAGGTCCTTACCAATGTCCAAAAGTGTAACTTTACATGACATCAAGTGCCATGGATTTCAGCCCACTAAGGGGGTTACTTCACGTCCTTTGTTCCGTGAATAGTTTTGTACTGTGACAGTGCTGGTCGCGATCACATGGTTTTGTACTTGTTTCAGTTTTCCCATGGTCATAATAACTTGTCTCGTGACAAGTGTTACCTCATAGTCTTGTACCGTGACAAACACTGAATTTGTCTAGCTTCCTTTTTCCTTTTTTTTTGGGGGGGGGGAGTCTTAAAAATTCTTTTTCGGTATTTTGCTTCTGAAAAGTCAAAATATTTGCAGGCAGGGAAGGATTCTGCGGCTCGTCTGGCTAGCTTTCACTTTCTCTACATGTCCGCATTGGAATAGCCTTTGGGCTTTCTTCGTTCTTTATTCCTTTTGCTTGCTAATTAATTGTCTGTCTGGTGTACCTCTTGCCTGGCTTTGAAGTTTGTTTTGTTTTATTGGTATTTAATGAAGGAGGGCAAGGGGTGGTGATCATCTGGGGTGGGTGGGCATTTTAAACATAATACCCAACCTAGAACCTGGGACATAGTTTTTTGATAGAGGAAAGAATGTTTTGTTGCGTGACAGTTGTTCCTTCACAGTGTCTTGTCTCGGAACAGAAACCGGGAACAAACCGTGACAAGGAAATATCCTACCCCAGCACCAGGTACAGATTTGTCTCACTTAGCTCCCCTTCCAGGGGTGTGGTCAAGACCAATTTCAGCTATTGCGCGATGGATGTGAAGTAATATTTTTTTGTACCACTCCAAAGCACAACACTTAGAGAGGCAAAACGGACATGAAGTAACTGCCTAAGAGAGTGGCTTCTGAAGTGTAGAATAATACCTCTCATTAATTTTCTTCCAGGATATTATCGAAACTGGTAGAACAATACAAATGCTGCTTTCAAAAATAAAGGACTATGAACCACAGATGGTTAAGGTGGTAAGGTAAGCATCACATTATGGAAAGAAGCAGAACTTAAAGACCCAAGGTTGCAGTATAATCTATGTTAGTACTTAGAAATCTCACAAATTGAGCCCATCTGTGCCCAAAGATCAAACAGCAAAACCTGCTTCTTTCATTTAAAGTATCCCTATTCACAATAACATTTTGAAAGTAATCAATTGCAATTGTTACTGTTAATAACATGTTAAAAATAATTCATTATGGGTTCTTCCAAAAGGAACATTTGTTTTCCAATAAATATATGTTGATGTACAATACCATTGGGTGTTTTCCTCCACTGGCCTTATCCTGGTTGCAAAAGTGACAAAGAGTGACAACCCCCCACCTATCCATGTTTTTCCTTCCTCCTCCTTCAAAGCTTGGATCTTCTTATAGGATGAAATGAAGCACAGCTTCCATGTCAGAAAAATCCCCATATAGTTCTTCAGAGGCAAACCAATCAGCCAACAAATGAACAAATGAACAAACGAATGAATGAACGAGCAAACAAATGAATGAGCAAATGAATGAGCAAAGAAACAAATGACAACAAACAAGCAAATGTCCCATCTGGGAATTGAAAGAGAGAGATCACTAAATGGTTCAGAAATGGTTTATTGTCTGATCAGAGTCCCTGGATGGAATAATCTAAACCAGGGGTCCTCAAAGTTTTCAACCAGCGGGCCGGTCCACCACCACCCAGACACCACTGGGGGCCGGATCCCAGTCCAAAAGCAACTGCGGAGGCTGGCTTGCTCACAAAACAGGGGGTAGGGGGGGTTGCAATTGGTCCCAGGGGCCGGATTCAGGACCTTGGGGGGCCGCATCCGGCCCTGGGGCCTTAGGTTGAGGACCCCTGATCTAAACAGTTACATAATTTACTCCCCCTCAAAAAGAAAAAAGAACCTGCAAAAGAGGAGCATCAATGGGGAGTTACTTTTTCAAAACATTTAATGCAATGACTGTGAAAGCATTAAAAAGTTTTTCACATCTACATACTATACTTTGCACTTAAATTTGGAGATAAGCAGAGGGATAGCCTGAAGTCTAAACATCAAGGCATGTACTGTATATCTGAGGAAATGCCATGGCGGGTGAGAAAAGAAGTTGATCAGAGAGAATACACATTCTCCTTAAAATGTAGTTTGACCCTTATTCTCACGTATTTTTGCAAGATTCAAAGAATCTGAGATTATCTATCACATCCTGTCCTCCTCTTATACCAAACCTTGCACATGAATTAATATTCCTTCTAATAATCAACCTGGTGTGTGAAGTGAGTTCCTGGTTTTGGTTTTATACCAGTGGTGTCCAAACTTTGGTCTTCCAGATGTTTTGGACCACAACTCCCACAGTCCCTTGTCATTGACAATAGAGGCTTGGAATTCTGGGAGTTGTGGTCCAAAACATCTGGAGGGTCAAAGTTTGCGACACCCCTGTTTTATACCAAGGACACGGGAAGATGTGTTAGATCAGATTAGACCCATCAGTCAGTCCACTGAGCTCCATCATGCACGTACGGACAGGCAGTAGCATTCCAGAAGTTTCAAGCACAGGTTCTTTACAACACTTACTAGGTGCTTCAAGGACTGAACCTGGAGATCTTTGTGTGCTGACCATCTGATTTGCACCTAATCCTTTTCTTTTATTCTGAAGTTTTAATTTTGTTTTACTCGTATGGATCAACAACACTGTGTCATGGGACTTATTAATCTTTTTTTTTTAACTCTTGCTCAGCCACTGGAAATACAATGAATGAAAAAAAAATTCAACACAAAGGGAGACAATGAGTTGCTTTAAAAACCATTTAAATGTCTGGAACAAAATCAATTGCATTTTATTCCACTCTTGACTCAGCTAATACCAATGACTCAGCTAATAATAAACAGAGATGGGTGTCTCTGTTTATTATCCATCCTATTACTGTACAAGCAAAACAGAGCCACTTATAAAATAGGGAAGCCATTTTTTTTTTTTTTTTTTTGCACAGGCAGATTCTTTAAGAATGGGGAACTGAATCATTTGTAAATTAGAAGAGGAAAAGAAACAGAGGTGGGGGTGACAAAATCCCTGAGATCTATGCTGAGTGTTTTTAATGAACAACAGAATGTTGAAATCAGTGGAGCCAGACAATGTTGAATATCTAGACCAGTGGTTCTCAACCTGTGGGTCCCCAGATGTTCCTGGACTGCAACTCCCAGAAGTCTTCATCACTAGCTGAGCTGGCCAGGATTTCTGGGAGTTGCAGTCCAGGAACATCTGGGGACCCACAGGTTGAGAACCACTGATCTAGACAAAGGGATCAAGGAAAAGGGGGGGGGAGGATTGATGAAGGATGGATCAAGGAAAGCATCAGCAGGTGTACATCCAGGGCCAGGGCCAGGCTTTTGTTGCACCCTAGGCAAAACTAATTACTTGCACGTGCCCCCAGCCAATTTTCAAAAACAGACAATTTGTAGGGAAATGTCCCTCTCTCAGGTCAGTTTTGTGACCCTCTGTAGTCAGTTTTTGCACCCCTCTCAGGTCTGTGCTCTAGGCGGTTACCTAATTCGCCTAGTGTTCGCTCCAGCCCTGTGTACATCCTAATGTTACAAGAAACAAGAGTCACACACTAAACCAGTGGTTCTCAACCTGTGGGTCCCCAGATGTTCCTGAACTGCAACTCCCAGAAATCCCTTCTAGCACAGCGAATGGTGGAGGCTTCTGGGAGTTGCAGTCCAGGAACATCTGGAGACGCACAGGTTGAGACCCACTGCACTGAACAATGCAGTGAAGAACCTGTAGCCTTTGAATACAGCTGAAGTACCATGTCTAATTGACTTGAGCACTGGTCACACTGTCTGGAACAGACTCCAATAATATTTATAGGGCCATAAGTGCTTCGTCTCTTCTATATAAGGAAGCATCAAGACATTTTTTCTTTCACATTTTCCAGAATCCTCCCCCCCGCCCCCCATTAACCCGGTCATAGAATCAAAGAATCATAGAATCATAGAATCATAGAGTTGGAAGAGACCTCAAGGGCCATCTAGTCCAACCCCCTGCCATGCAGGAACCCCTTCACAATATTTCCAACAGATGGCCATCCAGCCTCTGCTTAAAAACCACCAAAGAAGGAGACTCCACCACCCTCCCTGGCAGCATATTCCACTGCCAAACCTGTTCCCTCTTCAATATGACATCCTTTCAAATATTTAAACATAGCTATCATATCCCCTCTCAGTCTTCTTTTTGAAAGGCTAAACATTCCCAATTCCCTAAGCCGTTCCTCATAAGACATTTCCTCCAGATCCTCAACCATCCTGGTCGCCCTCCTCTGCACCCGCTCGAGGTTGTCAACATCCTTTTTAAACTGAGGCACACAGAATTGGACACAGTACTCCAGGTGGGGTCTGACCAGAGCAGAATAGAGTGGCACTATCACTTCCCTTGATCTAGACACTATAGTTCTGTTGATGCAACCAAGAATCGCATTGGCTTTCCTGGCTGCCGCATCACACTGCTGAGTGGTCTCTGGAGGCCACTGGGCAAGTACCCCAAGCTGACTATGAGAGGTTTCAGGAGGATAGAGAAGAAAGGCATGCCATTTTTCGTTCCCACTTCCTGACATCTCCCCAGATGCACTGAGCAGGACTGCTACACCACTGCTTCAGGATGACAGGTGCTCTGAGCAGGATCATGCCCGTTATGAGCCTGGGTTGCATTTGAAAGTTCCCTTGGCTGCCCAAAGAACACTCAAGGTGATGCTGAAATCCAAATCCCTGAAACCATCTCAAAAAACATAAACTATGTGTTTGCCATTCAGAATCTGAGTTCCAGATTTGATAGCATTTAAAATCAGCTAAGAGCTGGGGTACATTGCTTCAAGATTTGGGTACTCTTGTTACAGTCTCTTAAACCCCATTCAATTATTTTAGACAACACTTGATAGTTAGTTAAACTTATGAAGGGGGAAGCGCACAAGCTTACCTGTTGCTATTTGTAGAAGTGTTGGGTCCCCAGAAAAGACCCTGTTCTACATGAGAGTTATTTATTTCTCTGATACAGTACTTAGAAATATGACTTCCCCCCAATGTTCTGTCACTTGTGAAGGCCTATTGTGTACAGAAATATCCCCCTTCTTCAGAACCCTCTGTTCTAACATGAGCAAAATGATGACAGCCAGGGCAGACTAGTATACGCTCTTCCCCTTTGCACCAATTGGAATTGGTACATTCAAATGCATCTCTAAGAGTATACATTTTGGTCTGGTCATAGGTTCAGACTGTTAATCATTATTTAGTGTGGTTCAATATTAACTTCATTTCTTCTTTTTCACTTTGACAATCAACAGTCTGCTTGTTAAGAGGACAAACAGAAGTTCAGGATATCGACCTGACTGTAAGTGAGACTTTTGCCATACTATAAAGTCATATAAACGTAACCACATTTTAACATGCAGTGGTAACTCGAGTTACAAATGCTCCAAGTTACATAAAATTCAAGTTACAGACAGAAATTAACAGGTACAAGAAAATTTCAAGTTACAAAAAAAGCCTGGGTGTTTTGGTTGTTGTTGTTTTTTTAGTTACGAAAGAAAAAAGAAAAGATTCCTTTTCAAAATGGCTCCTGCTTGTTTGAAATGGCAATACTGCCATCATGTGCCCACCTGACCACAGGGCTGCAAATGGGAAAAAGAAGAAGCCATTTTGAAAAGGGAAGCTGAGAACCAGGGCTTCTGTTTTTTAATGGCCTGCACAAAGTGCCCATTTTGGAAATATTAGGCACAATTTTGGGGACTTTTGGGGGGATTTCTTTGGTGGATTTCTTGTGGCCACCCAACTACAGTGCTGCAATTAGGAGGAAGAAGGAGCCATTTTGAAAAGGGAAGCTGAGAACCAGGGCTTCTTTTTTAAATGACCTGGTCAAACTGCCCATTTTATAAATATTTGACACTGTTTTAGGGACTTTATGGGACTTCTTTGGTAGATGTCTCAAGTGGTTATAAAGTAGGTTGTTCATCTGTTGTTTGCTTGCCTGTTAACTGTGCATTTTGCATTCTAGGGGATGGTTTCCTATTTGGAAAAAATTAGTCCATTTCCAATGCATTTCTAAGGAAAATCTGTTTTGAGTTATGAAAATTTTGAGTTATGAAAATGCATTTGGAATTGATTAATTTTTTTAACTGGAGGTACCACTGTATGTTACTATAATAATTTCTGGATGAAAAGAGAAACTCCTGATAGCAATGTGATTTCAAAAATGCTGAGAAAGGAAACAGTGAAGATAGATGGAATTAATAATTAAGGCCAATTGCATTTCATTTTTGAAGTTATCATCAGATGGAACCTTGTGCCATAGATTGGTCCACTTTGGGAACATGAATGGTTTATTTGATTTTTGGCAACCGCATGGCATACAGTATAGGCAACTGAGAACCAGACCAACACTTATCCATGCCTGTCCACACATTTTTGGGTTCCTAGCAGTGTGGCTAGGGTTGCTGTGCTTTGGTTCAGTTCAGGTATAAAGAGGACTGTTTAGCAGATGGAAAATATATTCCTTATTAACAAACTTAACAATTCCTCCTAACCCTGTCACCCCTAGAGGAGGACTTGTAAAACCCTTATAATGTATCCATGAATAATCTGAACAGTAAACCAATTAAGTGCTATGTCAGTTACAAATAAATGGGGGCATTTCAGCTTCCCTCCCCTCCATGTGCTCATAGATGGGGAAATAGGAAGACATGTAAAGGGATCTTTTTATTGTTTCTTTTCCTTTAAAGGGAGGAATGGTCTGAGTTGGTTGCCTGATGTGTATTGTGGGTTTCTATCCTATAATCACTCAACCCTTACATCTAGACTGTCTAATTGCACCCTAAATTGCATCTGACAGAAATTCGTATAATCCAGAAAACTGTCACTGCATAAATGGCCTATGCCTAGGAGTCAGAGAATACATGGCTGTTGTAAGAAAGATTGAGATGCTGAAGGTGCAGCAAGATTTTATGTGAAACTGTGTATACTCTAATAATTGAGGCTTGTCTTATACTTGGAAGCAAGCCGAGGAGAGAACCACATATTTGTGAAACTGTAACTCTGTGTTCGAAAAGTGGGGGAGGTCTTATATATGGGTGTGTCTTATAGACAGGGAAATATGATACATTCCTTGTCCTATATGCCCTTAATTAGTACCCCGTTGCCTTCAGACACAACAGATAATCCTGTCCCATTGCCAGTGTTCAAAAAATACACAACTCTCAATCCAGTTGACAATTTTCTATTAGATATTTATTTTTTCCATTTGTTCTTATTTTGAACTGTCAAATCATTTTGATTTATTGTATTGTTTATTTGCTTATTTGTTCTTTTTATTATTATGATTTGATTATTTGGTCTGATTGATTATTTTATTTACTATTTTAAGTTGTTTAATCTGTTTTTGTATTTTTTGTGTAGCTTTTGTTTTTGTTTGTTTGTGTACACAGAGTAGCTTTTTTGCTCGATGGTTGTGGTATATAAATCAAATAAATAAATAAACAAATAAATAAAATTGTCAATTTCATACAGGGGACAGGCTGGGGAGCCATCTCGATCCTTGCTTCAAGCAGCAAAATAACTTGGGCCAGGCCTGATTGGGATTGATTTATGTCGGTTTCACATTTAGTATCATCCCCCCTTGTGAATGCTGCAAACCCCAAACCAGGTTATTGTAACTGATATGATGGTACACTCTTTGGATCCTTCATCTTGTTCTTGAAAGTGCTATTTTCATTTAAGCACACACTGAATGGCAAGGTGTCTCTCATGACTAACATCTCCACTTTTGTAACAGATATAGGTTTTGAAATTCCAGATAAATTTGTGGTGGGATACGCTCTTGACTATAATGAGTACTTCAGAGACCTAAACGTAAGTATGTACACCTTCACGGTTAATGAGCCTCAACCCTTTTCTATTTAGTATGCTTATACTTTCCCCCAGCTCTCTCATTCTCTCCTGTTTTACTTACTTACTTTGACCTTTATTTGCATATAAAAATAGATTCACAACTTAGTAAAATTCAGAGCATATCTAAAATCATAAAGCAGACATGTACTCCATAAGTATGTGGCACACATACAGAGTAGGTTTGGAGCGAAGAGCTTGCGTACTGATGTCGGGTCAGGTTAAGGTTTTTATGTTATTTTACTTTTTTCATTTTTGCTTTCTCTCTGCTCTTGTGTGATCTTCTTAAATCATTTCTGTGCCTCAAGAAAAATGCTTTCATGGAACAAATGCTTGTCTCAACTCTAAAGATGGGCAGGAACCTGGAAAAATGGCAGACTGTGATGGTTCACAGTTCATGCCCATCTCTATTCATATACAAGGAACCATAAAACTATTCTGTTCTTTACTGAGAGGGTGAGATATTTCGTGGCACACTCCACAATGAAAAGGAATAAACATGACTGCTCATCTACCATAGCTTCAACATTTAAAATAACAGAACAAAACAAAACACCCACTGCATATCTATTTATTTAAGCTTGATGACAAGTGCTTAGTTCAAGGGTGTCCAAACTTCAGCCCTCCAGATGTTTTGGACCACAACTCCCAGAATTCCAAGCCTGTGTTGCCAATGACAATGGCCTGTGGAAGTTGTGGTCCAAAACATCGGCTGGGCTGAAGTTGGGACACCACTGGCTTAGTTTATTGATGTCCAAAAACACTTTGTGGAATTTATTTTTTTCTCTGTCTTTTCTTCTTGAAGCATATCTGCATTCTGAATGAGAAAGCCAAAGAGAAATATAAAATATGAGTTATGTCACTGACTGGATTATGGATGATAATTTATTGCCTGCGTGAAAAGGACCAGACAGAATACCATACTATGAAACACCAATGGGCAAGAACATGAAGATGTATTTTGCAAAATATTTTTTTCCTAAAAATAAATGTACAAAATGATATATATTTAAAAATAAAGTTTCAAAACAGCTACCATGAAATTGGCCTCAAATGAACATACCATCTATAAAAAGCAGTCTAACAGTACAGTACAAAGAATTGTGCTAAATTCAGCTGACCTGCTGAAATTCTATAGTCAAATTATCAGTTGTAAATTACAATGGCACACAGTTACACAAACTATTTGCAGAATGGTTTTGGGTGCTGTAGGTGAATGAAATCTGTTTAGCAAACAGTGCATACTCCACAGCAGCTCTCCCCCACCCCACCCCCGAAACAACAGGGTTGCAAACTAAATGTGAAGTTAATTGGGCATTTGGATCCATACAAAATAGGCACAGCATGCTTTGGCATACAATGGGCACACATTTATTACTTGTGTTGCAAATATTGCCATTTTACTTATTACTGGTCATTTGCCCTACTCAGTGAGCCACTGAAACATGATTACAGTCCAATGAACTTAACTATTCCTCTAATTATTACAGTGTCCTTAGTATGAATGTGATCTTTAACAAAGGAGTCAAAAGATGGTATTTCTCTCTCTCTCTCTCCCGATGCACATACAATTAGATACTGTTTCTCCAATAGCGGGAGGATAAGAATGGGGTGGGAAGAGAAAAATGAATGGATTAATATGAGCAAATATGATTTGGATGTCCCCAATGTTGTAAGAGCAACCCCACACATTTTACATAACAATCGTGTTTATGTGAACTTGGGCAAGTTTCTTCTTTACGACAACTCCTACAGGATTATAGCTAATGTAGTGTAAAAGTATTTTTTTAACTCAGAGTCAAAACAAATGTTCAGCCATTGATAGGAATGGATAGTTTATGTCTTTTCTTGCACAGTAGCATGCTACATTTCTGTTCAGAGTTTCTAAATAAGTCTCTCTCTCTCTCTCTCTCTCTCTCTCTCTCTCTCTATCTCTATCTAATAGTCTTATTTGTAGGTTACCTTTCTTCCGACAAGCATGTTGATGCCCTTGGAGGCCACATCTAAAGAGCATATTGCACAGGCAGTTCTAGGTTTTCTCAGTGCTGTGGTCCTAGCCTAAGTTGGTGGGGTTTATTCAATAAACACAGCAGTAGTGCCACAAAGAGTACAATGAAATAGTTCCAGGCCTGCAATAGTTAGGTAATAGCTGTTCTTTTTAAAAGCAAGTGTTTATTTTTATTTTCCACAAAGTAATTCATTACTTTTCAGATATATTTTTAAATCAGCTCATTTCAGATTGTTAAAGTAACTAGTAACCAGCAATGTAATAATTAGTTATAAATTCACAATAAAGGTAGTGGATCACGTTATCACAAAGTTACATTGTAGTCACAATCAGTAGCATTTTCTAGTGACTTTCAAAACTTACCATTATGGTTTCTTTAAAGTGATTTCAGTCTGAACATTTCCTGATGCTGAAACTTTTGGAATGTCACAACCCAGTGCAGTGGTAAATTTCAAAGTGTACATAACAGTCTCCCTCCCGGCAAGAAGAATCCAAAACTCTAGGTAGGCAGCTACATTAATCCACACTTAACTATTGAGGATTAGACATTTTGTAGAGCTAACGGCTCTTTGTTACCCATTTGAGACAATACAGCCGTGGAAGTATTTTGCAACCACATTTCTCTCTCGTCACCTACCTCAGGTACCCAGCTGAGCTCAGGGGAAATGGGTGTACCTAAGGCAATGTCAATCCACCTTTAGCTCAGAAAGTCCCAGGACATGAATCCTGCAAGCTCTAAATCTGTTACACCAGTGTAACCAGTTGAAATTAGGACATTTAACATTGGGGGGGGGTCTCTCTTCCTTTGAATGGCCCACTACACAGATCCCTCTTTGACAGCCTTTTGGCATCAAACATGAGGAATAGACCTATATTGCTTCTTTGCCCAAACAGTCATGAGGGGAATTTGCCACCACCTTACACAATGAAACCTGTATCCGTCTGTTTGGAAGTAAATTCTACTGGCATTTGAGTAAGGGTTGCTTAACCTACCACACCTAAATGAAGGTAATTGACCATATTCCAGAGTGTGTCTCTGTTATGCATCTGGTCACTCATATCCGATAATACACTCAAGGTGGACCTAGAACCTATGAAATTAGTTGTAGCAAATTATGAAAAAATCCACACACATCAGTGAGAGTCTGGCAATTGGATCCTTAGGAACCTCCTTGTAAATAAAAGATGGCAGAATGCAACTGCCAGATCTGCAAACATTGGGACGACAGTATGGACTTTATGCACCTCTTTTTGTGTCCATTGGAAATCCAATGCAGTGATCTGTACTGAGCGGTCCTGCTACTTTGGTCCCTTACATCTCAGATTTTCTCATATCAGCCCAACGTGGCAAACATGACTCCTCCTCCTCCTCCTCCTCCTCTATTGCATAATGAACAGTACAGTATTTTTGCTGCTCAATCATGTCTAATTTTGCAGTCTATCTGTGCACTCTTGGGACATTCACCAATGAGATGTGACAGTTTCATCTTTTTATTGGCAGAGTTGACAGTTGCTGTTAGCACTAATTCCTCCAGTCTTAGCTTTCATCATCATAATCACCACCACCACCATGATCCATTCACACTATCATCATCATCATCATCATCATCATCATCATCATCATCATTATTATTATTATTATTATTATTATTATTATTATTATTATTATTATTATTATTATTATTATTATTAGCTGAGAGTGACTATCTCAATGGAAATGCCAAGCGAATGTCATAGCTCAATGAGGACTAGGACCATGTCCAGTTGAACTACTACCTTTTATTTTCTAATTATCCGGTAGAATACTAATTGCCATCAAGCTTTCCTATAAACAAGCTCCTACTGGGCCACTAACTTCCCAACGTCCTGCAAAGCCCTCCACCCTCTCGAGGGTTTTGTCCCACCCACTGAGGTAAGAAGCAGGTAGCGATAGGCTCGACGAGCTAAGACGGACAACCCAACGCTCCATTCCTTTCCCCATTCTGACCCAGCCAATGGAAACGCCGCTTCGCTGAGCAGTTCGCCTCCACGCTCTTTGGGCCGCTTCCTTACCCCTCCTACGCGAGCTCCGTCACGGCCTCTTTGGTCCGAAAACCCCGCCCTCCTCCAAACCAGCCAGTAGCAAAACCGCATTGGATCCGGGGCGCGGTCAATCAGAACTAAGCAGCCAATGGAGGAAGCGGGTCGAAGCTGTTGGGAAGGGGCCCTACCATCAAGCGTTCCCCTCCTCCTCAAGATGGCGGCGGAGGTGCCCGGCGAGTCCAGAAGGTAAACGTCAAAACGGCGACCCGCCTCCTTCTGGCGGTTGATTGACGGGCGGCTCGTCCCATCTGGGACGGGGCGTGGGGGGGGGGCTCTCACACTTCGCCGACACCCCCACACACCCCTCCGAAGCGAAAGGATGGTGTTTTCCTTTTGAAGGGGATGATGCTCCATCCGAATTTGGTTCCTCAGCAAAGCTTTTCTTTGGGGGCGCGGGTGGGGAGATGATGATTGATGATTTGGTGGAGTTTTTAAGCTCCAAAAACTCCTTTCTTTAACAGCCCTGCTTAGATCATCATCATCATCATCATCATCATCATCATCATCATCATCATCATCATCATCATCATCTTAGAACTGAAGAGCAGGAAGGGACCCTGAAGGGACTCATTGAGTCCAGCCCTTCTCAAGGAGTCCCATTTATTTATTTATTTATTTATTTATTTATTTATTTATTTATTTATTTATTTATTTAGAATATTTTTTTACCCCGCCTTTCTCCTTGGAAAAGGACCCAAGGTGGCTTAAAATAATGAGGGACAATACACAGCCTGGAACATTTAAGACATATTCAGATTAAGAAGAGGGAATTAGAAGAGGCATCTTAGAACATATAAAGGGAACATTAAAGCTACAAAGAGGACACAAAAAAATATCCATTATGAGGGGTGGAAAGTAAACCTGTAATCGAACTCCCAACCTCGGGGGCTCGTCAGACCTATCCTACCAAGACAAAAGCTGTGGTTTCCTCTCTTTCCCCTCATCCATCTCACGGAGGCAGGGTTCCTCTTCTCCTGCTTTGAACTCTTTCTGTGGCTTCCAGTGGGTCAATGTTAAGAGGGAAAATATGGTGCCTTTTAACTTAGAATTGCCACAATTTAATGGAGCTTATTTCCCTGCTGGAGTCTTCTACGTGCAATTACCGGGCAGGCAATCCCACTACAATGTGATTCTGGGTAAACAGACGCTGCGACAGCGCAGTCATGCAAACACTGTAATTTATTTACCTGAGTGCTCCTATTAATTGAAGAATATGTTCCTGAATATTACCTGAAAGGGTATCGGATTACTTTATAATATAATTATAATAATAAACTCAGCACTACAGAGCTGGGCAGGACTGTATGATTCATGGAGTCCTGCCCCTTTTTGGTAGTCCAATTTTGTAGATGTTTTGCAAAAAAAAAAAAAGGTTATTTGCATGCTAATATATTTTAAAAAAATCTACTGTATGTACATTTAGATGTAGGTGTTTGTCCCCTCGTGGTCTTTGCCCAGTTGCATAAGTTGCACAAGAAATCCTGGATTGCATGGGAGGGAGTCATGGCAGGTACATAGAGAAAGACAAGTACAAGACTGTATTTACCTAACAGAATTTCAATAGCTAATTGAATGGGTGTTACAATGTATCTTTAAGATAGTATGTAACAATGCTATCTAGTAAAAAGAAAGTAAGAAATTGTACTGTATTCTGACTCATCTAGGGAAAGTTCTGTCTGATAAACCTTTACTGTCAGGTTTAAGTTCAAGTGTATTGCTTTTTAAGGTTAAGGAAGGGAAAGTGTCAAAGTCCGTAAACTTAGGTAAATGTTTTCGTATGTCTTTGGTTGTGGAGCCAGAGGTTGGATGTTCAATTACCCACTTTGAGTTCTTAACTTGATAGGCTCCGTTCCAGCTCTGTAATTCTGAGTTGATGACGGTGATTAGCCAAGCCACTGGTAGATATATCAGTGTTACAAGAGATTTAGCAGTGCCTTATGAGTGAGTGTACTGTGGAACCTATCACAATGAGCATTTCCAAACAGCAGATGCACAAAATCATTGTATACAACAGATTGGGGGGGGGACATCCTGGCCAAAAGTGCAATATGCCTTAGAGGTGCCAAAATCTATGCTGCTTTTACAGAAGAGGCAACCTTTTCTCTTCCATGGTACAGTGAGGGTTTCCCTCCATGCTTGTGGTGATAAAAGACATATGTGAAACTTTTTACATACTAATCAGTGTGACTAACTGCAATAAGAGGCACTGGCGTAACTACAGATTCACCTCTTGCTTTATTATTTATTATTTATTTATTTATTAGATTTCTATAATGTGCCATCTAGCTACGATGGCCACTGTGGGCGGTTTACAAAGTTAACAAGATTAACAAATACAAAATAATATGCAATCTCTATGTAAACAATGTGATATAAGAAACACAATAAGCATAACTAAGACCAATCATATCAATGAAGGATAAAAAAGCAAGAGAGCAAGAAAACTAAAGGTGGTACAAGAAAGGGTGAATGAGCAGCAAGTTGTAACAGAATATGCCCTAAACACATCCGATCTCGCCTGATTTCGGAAGCTAAGCAGGGTCAGCCCTGGTTAGTACTTGGATGGGAGATGACCAGGGAATACCAGGTGCTGTAGGCACCTGGAGTAGGAACTGGCAAACCACTCCAGTATTCCTGCCAAGAAAACTCCATGGACATGGAGTCAAGAAGAGTCAGTCATGACTGTAATGACACGATCTGCATACATAAACTAGTAGATGGGGAAAACCTTTCTATATCGCTACATCCTAAAGTGTTTCTTAAAAATGGACAACGTAGGGGCCAAACAAATCTCAGGTGGGAGCTGATTCTAAAGTCGAAGGGCCACCACTGAGAAAACTCGGTTCCTCTTTAGCGATTTATGAGCCTCCTTCAGCGATGGCACCCTCAGATGCCCCGCCTGGGATGATCAGGTATATTGGGCAGTACTTTTCAATAGGAGCCGCTTTGAAAGATAATAAGGTCCCAAACTATTTAGGACTTTGTATGTCATCATTAAAACCTTGAAGTCAGTGTGGTAACGGATCGGCAGCTAGTGCAGTGTGGCCAGCATGAGGGTAATATGTTGGTATTTACTTAACCCTGTAACTCAGTGGTGTCTAAACTTCAGCACTCCAGATGTTTTGGGCCACAACTCCCACAGTCTTTTGTCATTGGCAATACTGGCTTGAAATTCTGGGAGTTGTGATCCAAAACATCTGGAGGGCTGAAGTTTGGACACCCCTGCTGTAACTAATCTAGCTGCATAATTCTGCACCAGCTGGAGCCCGTGCATTAATTTCAAGGGCAGCCCCACGTAAAGAGCATTGCAGTAGTCTAATCTCGAGACTACGAGTGCATGGACCAATGTGGCAAGAGCACCAGGGTTCAGGAAGGCGCAGTGTTGAGCAATCTGCCTAAGGTGGACATGGGCGGACTGGACCACTGACGCCACCTGGGCTTCCAGAGAAAGAGCTGGATCCAGTACTATGCCCAGACTCCACACCTCATCCTGCATGGAGAGAGTTGTCTTCCCAAAAGTGAGAGTTTCCTAAACCTCCAACACTTGGCGCCCACACTCAGAGGAACTCCGTCTTGCGTGGGTTCAACTACAGCAGTGGTTCTCAACCTGTGGGTCCCCAGATGTTCCTGGACTGCAACTCCCAGAAGCCTCCACCACTAGCTGAGCTGGCCAGGATTTCTGGGAGTTGAAGTCCAGGAACATCTGGGGATCCACAGGTTGAGAACCACTGAACTACAGTCTATTCGCGCTCATCCATTCCAGTACAGCCTCCAGGCAACAACTCAGGGATGAAAGAGCATCCACTGCAGATGGAAAAAAGGAGATACAGAGCTGGGTGTCATCAGCGTACTGATGACACGAAACCCCATACCTCCAGATGACCTCCCCCAGCGGCCTTATATAGATGTTAAAGAGCATGGGGGAGATGACCGACCCCTGTGGCACCCCACAATTGAGGGACCACCTGAACTCTCTTCAGTCCTCCAGAAAGGAAGGGAACCACTGCAAAGCAGTGCCCCCAGTTCCCAGCTCGGAGAGCCTCCCCAGGAGGATACCGTGGTCGATGGTATCAAAGGCCACTGAGAGATCGAGGAGGACCAACAAGGATGATATGCCCCTGACGGCCTCCCTCAAAAGGTCATCGTGCAGGGCGTCCAATGCCGATTCCGTACCATGGCATGTCCTGAACCCCGACTGGAATGGATCGAGGGCATCGGTTTCATCCAAAAGCCCCTGCAGCTAATCCACCACCACCCTCTCGACTACCCTGCTGATAAATGGAATATTGGCAATGGGCCTATAACTGCCAGTTTGGTCTACCACCAGATGTGCTTTTTTCTGAATGGGTCTAAGGAGTTTCTCTTGTTAAGGGCAGGGAAAACTCTGCCCTTCCGGAGAGACCCATTAAGTATTGCAGTGACCCATTTTGTGGTAACCAGCCTGGCTGCTTTTATAATCCAGGCCGGGCAAGGGTCAAGGGAGGAAGTGGTGACACAACAGCCATCAAGGGCTCTGTCCACTTTAGACAAAGACGTGCTTAGATGTCATATAGCAGAAATACGGGAGGAGCATCACAGTCCTCATATAAGCAGACCTGGAGGTTTAATTTGATATAACACAAGGTTAAAGGAGGAAACTGAGGACAAACAGAGAGTGACTGCATGTGATGAATCACTAGTATAAGAGCCTTGTCTGGTGATAAGAAAAATCTTCCCAGTGGTTGATTCTGCCCTGCACAGCCAAATGCAGTATAGTCCAAAGTGTTAAAAAAGGTAACTGTGTTGATCCATAAGAACAAAGCAAACAGATGGAGAATGCTTTTGTCAGGATGAACGTGTTAACCCATATAGTACTGAGCGTTTCAAAATTACCCAGAATTTTTCAAGCTAGATGGTTAATTTTTTTAAAAAAGTGGGGGAGGAATGTGAAAGAAGAAAATGTTTCAAGACACTGAATCTTATTGCAAAATGAGAGAGTAACTTGGATGAGTCATTGCTAATGGATTGCTTTCATATCTGTAGCTTAACAATTACTTCAGACTTCAAAAACAAGTTTCATTGATTTGGTATTGTGTACAATATAGGATTTTATCCTGCAGGGTACTAGAAATGGTTCTCTAACAGAACCAGCACAACAGATAATCACCCCTTGCTTGCGTTTTCTTCATACCGCCTGGTGTTTTGCTTTGCTTTGTTTTAAATCTTGATTGGGTTTTTTAAAAAAGTATTATTATTAGATGGTCTCCAATATTTGTGTTTTTAAATGGAGCATTTTAGTACTCTTCGCTTCCAAGTAACAAAATTGTGATGTCAGGCCAACAGAAAATGCAGAATTCAACATTCCTTCTAATTTTCAACCAGCACTGATTAGGAACCCTGCTCTCACATACACAAAAATTCCAGCCATGTCTAGAACCTCATGAGCAGGAACACTAAAGGCAGAGAGCTGTGAAGATTCCCAGTCTTCCCGGTAAGGTTATCTGTGAGTTGAGCCATGGCAACTGCACTTCTTTTCTTGTGAGATTGAAATGTTTCACTACTCATCCAAGTAGCTTCATCAGTCTAAGGAAAGTTGGTGCAAGGCTTCCAAATTTATAGTTCACCTTGGCTTCATGCCACCCAGGTGAATAGGTTCATTTATCGATCCCCAGACAAATCACAAACAGATCCATATTTAATGGGTGTTGGGAAGGATTGAATAGGTGGGACTTTCACTCACGCCAGGCCATTGTAATCTAATGAGCCTATTCAGGCCATTGTCTACCTGAGTCTGTTCAGGCCACTCTCCAGCTAACGAGCCTATTCAGAGCAGGGTGGCAGGAAACCAAGGTGAACTATGAATTGGAAGCCTCACACCAACTTTTCTCATACTGACAAAGCTGCTTGGATGAGTAGTGAAACTTTTCAGACTCACAAGAAAAGAAGCCCAGTTGCTATGACTCATCATCTGGATAATTGCAGGTGTGTACCATCAGTGCAGCTTAGAGGGAAGATTAGCTGTATTGCCCAACTATGCCAACAAATATATGAATAGATTTCAGAACATAATGTTTCACATCCATCTTATCCTGATCTGCAATAATCCTGGCATGAAATTTTGTGTTGGTTTTTTTTTTTGAATGAAATGTTTGGCTTGTGTTTTCTATTTGTATTAGATTGACTGTGAAAGAAAAAACCAAGCTGCAGTTAATGAAATTTGATGTTGGAGACAAGTTTTCCCATATACCACTTCCAAAAGCCTCCGTTCTTATCCCGCTGATGTTGAAAGAGGGGAGGCTGTGTGCTCTTTTCACTGTCAGATCAATGAAGGTACATCAAGCTGAAAGTTGAAACTGATTACATTCATAATGTGCTAGGGGAGATGGAGGGAATGAATCTTGAAAAACTTAACAAAATGTAGGAAATAAAGCCACGATAAAGGGAAGGGAAAAAGTTACAGTCATGTGAATAGCTTGGATAACTAATTGTTAACTGATGCTTCATCTTCTATTCCTCCATGAAGACAGGCTCCTTAAATTCCCCTTGGCCTGTAATTATTCCATCCTGGTAGCAGACAAGAGAAGATGAAAGTGCTTTGCCTCTTTCTCTTGGAGGGTCAAGGATGTCATGCAGTGATGTGTGTGTGTGTTCTTGGGCAGCAGCACCTAGCAATACTCCCTTGCAGCACCAATTAACACTTTTGATTCAATGCCTTTGACAGTTAAACCCACTGTGAACTAGAAGAGAATGGGGCCATTTAATTATCTTTGATTTCCTTATGGTTCTTCAGTCTACCACCACAAGTTGAACTGAGCAGAGATGAGAAGGCCTTTTAGTATATAGTGGACTGCCTTATCTACTATATACCTTAGGTTTTCATATCTGCTTATTCTGTTATCCACAGTCTGAAAACTAGAAAAATCCTACACGCGCACACACACAGTAGTACCCCGACTTAAGAGCAGTTCGACTTAAGAGCAATTCAACTTAAGAGCTGAAAACTTTTGATATTTTAACTGCCGCCTTACAAATTTTAGATATGGTCTGCTCGACTTACAGATTTGTTTTCATTTTTTGACTTATTTTTTTTTTTCAATTTTTTAGATAGGTACCCCAACTTAAGAGTAGTTTGACTTAAGAGTGTGCATTCCGAACAGGTTAAATTCGTAAGTCGAGGTACCAAGGCCCCCTGGGTTAAGGGGAGAAAGGCCTGTTTCAGGCCTCCTGTACTTACCCCGGGACTGGTGCTACCACGAACAGTCCTGCGAGGGCCTCCTGGAGCTCCCAAAAGGGCCTCCCTGTGAACTGGAAGTCACTTCCGGTAAACCGGAAATGACTGCCAGATCGCTGAAAATCATTTCTGAGGCATCCAAGGGCCTTTCTAGGCCTGTCGGAGGCCTCGGAAATGATTTCTGGTGATCCGGAAGTCACTTCCAATTTACCGTAAGTGACTTCCGGTTCACAGGGAGGCCCGGCAAGGCTCTTGCAGGCCCGTTTGGGGCAGCACCAGGCTGGGGGTAAGTACAAGAGTCCCCAGCTAGGCCCCCAGGCCCAACCCGACCTGCATCTGCATATCTCAGATTTTCAGTTATCGCAGGCCAGGTTGGGTTCCTAAACCCCGCAATAGGCGGGGGGGGGGTCACTGTATTTCTAAATATGAAGTTATCAGAACCGGCCATTAGAGGGAGCCAGAGGCCAATGTATGTACAGTATAGCGTTTGGTATTAAAATTACATTCACTATAATCCACGTTTTTCAGCATCCATGGAGGGGAGTTTGGAATTGTTTCCTGCAGATACGAGAGTCCTACAGTAAAGTGAAGATCATAACGTGCTTAATGGGAAAAGAATGTCAAGTGCATTGATGCCAAAACACCAACCACTCCAATCTCACAAGCCGATATTAAAATAACAATGCTTCGCGTGAATGTCTTTATCTAATTCCCAGCTGAGAAGATCACCAGGAGAGGTGTGTTTTCCGGGGGACAGAAGTGAACCAGCAGATGAAGATGAAATAGCCACAGCTCTGCGAGAAGCCAAAGAAGAAATTGGCCTGTTTCCTGAACAGGCTGAAGTCATCTGTAGGCTTGTGCCCTTAATAGATAGGGTAAAGTGCAGTTTGTCCACAAGATTTTTTTAAAAAAGTATTAAGTCAACATAGGGCCTTTTCACATGACCCCTAAGATCCACTGGCCACTTAAATTTGGACCAGAGTTCTTGGGGGTTCGTTGCTCTTCCTGTGTTCCCACCCCCTCTGCACTCCTAGCTGCTGTCTGCATGAGGGGAGGGAGAAAAAAAGGGAGAAAAGAATGCAGGCTCAGCTCCGCCTGCCGGTCGAAGCCGCCCCGAGCCCCGTTGTCGTCCTGATTCCTGTCTCTTAAAGGGGCGGGGGGGCAAAACAACAACAAACAGAAGCGAGGAGAGCCCGGCACTCACTAGATTATATCCGCATCAGGGATTTTCACCCCGGAGAGCAGGTACCTGAAAAGTGTGCTGGGACGCACTTAGGTGAGCGTGGTCGCATTTAATTTTCTGTAAACTACCGGAGCTGGTGGGGAAACAATTTTAAGCTCCGGAGCTGGGAGCCATTTGCCGCAGAGTTTAGGGGTCGTGTGAAAAGGCCCATAGTTTGATTTAAAAGGAGACGAGATAAATGAAAAGGCCAGGGTTTTTCCTGTACACCGCGTTTCACCAAGTAATTGTGTTGTTTGGTATGATGCCTGTTGAATGACTGATTGCACAGCCAAGTCACACAGTGAACACTGTGCCAAATTGCACAACTGCTTCTGCCATGTAGGTGATGCACATGGAAACCCCCAATAGGAAGCTATCTATAGAAAGCATAGCCCGAGTAGCCATGGCAGATGGGCTTTGTCCCTGCCTTAAACATGCTCACCAACTTTATCTTAGTGCTCAGGGGAGGCAGCGTTGTGACCTTCTGTCCAACATTTTCCTCTGTTTGATCATGGATATGGAAATTGACTGTTCACCTTTTGAGTTTTGAGACATAAAACAATGCCTTCAAGTTTCATTCTAATGTTTTAGCATTAACTGGAAGTTGAGTCATGGCAACTAGACTTCTTTTCTTGAGAGGCTGAAACATTTCTCTGCTTATACAAACAGCTTCATCGGTAGGAAGAAAGTTAGTGGCGAGTCCTCCATTTTATAGTTCACATTGATTTCACATCACCCTGGTCTGCATAGGCTCATAAATTGGACAGTGGCCTGATTAGGCTCATTAGGCAAACAATGGTCTGAATAGGTTCGGTAGATGGACCATGGTCTCAATAGGCTCTTTAGGTGGACAGTGGCCTAGGGTGTGTGAAAGTTCCACCTATGCAACCTTTCCCAACACCCATTAAGTATGGGTCATTAGCTATGGCCTTGCTGGTGCAGGTGTGAAGTGCTTCTGATTTGTCTGGGAATTGACGAAAGTGCCGCTTAATAAGTAGCAGACAGATTGTGTCTGAATCCCCCACCTCTTGAGAAAGGGTTTTCAATACACTCATGAATGGCTTCCCTGACCCCTCTCTCAAACCACCTATTTTCTCTGTCTAACATGTGTACCTCCTCATATTTGAATGAGTCCCTTTGTACTTCAAGTGGAGATGTACTGCTGATTCTGAAATGTTGCTCCTCCTATGTTGGGCCATCCTCCTGTTAAATGGCTGTTTCGTTTCTCCATTGTAGAAGTCGGCACACTCCTCACTGCATTGGACTGCATATACTATATTGCTCCTCTTGTATTTTGGTGCCGGGTCCCTTGGGTGGACGAGTCTCTGCCTTAGTGTGTTTGTGGATTTGAAATAAACCAGGATGTTTGCCAAAAACCCTTTTAAGCTTCTCAGACACTCCAGCCATGTAGAGAATGACCAGGTTCTTCCATCAGCTTTGGGTCTCAGGCTGGTCCAATGTTCTTCTGGGTAGGGACACTGCTTTGTTGAAGGCCCACTTTGGATATCCACAGGCCTTAAAGGCTGTCTTCAGATGCCTGTCTTCCTTCTTTTTGGCTTCTGTGGAGGTGGGGATGCTCTCTGCATTATGGTTTAGAGTCCTGATGACTTCTAATTTGTGTTGTGATGGATGGTGGGAGTCAAATAGTAAGTGCTGATCTGTGCGGGTGGGTTTCCTGTAAACTTCTATTCCCAGGCCACGGCCGCGTCTGATGATGACTGCACAATCCAGGAAAGCCAGCCTGTTCTCTTGGGTGTCTTCCCTAGTGAACTTAATATTAGGGTCCACTGCATATTAATATTAGGGTCTGTAAAGGCCTGTACTTCCTGAGTCTTGATTTTCACCCAGGTATCATCTACATACCTGAACTAGTGGGATAGTGTCGTCTCTGGGAAGGTGTTGAGTGCCTTCTTTTCCACTACATCTATGTATAGGTTAGCAACAAGGGTGACTTTGGGGAACCCATGGCACAGCCATGCTTGTGTCTGTAGAAGTCCCCTCTGTACATGAAATATGTGGTGTTCAGAGACAGATCCAGGAGCAGGCATATTTGGTCTGGGTTGAGGCTGCTTCTGGTGATGAGGCGTTAATGGGTGTTGGGAAAGGTTGCATAGATGGAACTTTCACACACCTTAGGCCATTGTCCATCTAACAAGCTTATTCAGAACATGGTCCACCTAACGAGCCCAATCAGGCCATTGTCCACTTTGTGAGCCTATTCAGACTAGGGTGATGTGAAATCAATGTGAACTATAAAATGGAGGACTCGCCACTAGCTTTCCTCAGCCTGACGAAGCTGCTTGGATGAGTAGTGAAACATTACAGTCTCTCAAGAAAAGAAGCCCAGATAAACTCACCTGGATGACTGAGAATCTTCACAGACATCTTGGCATTAAATTGTGCAGAGTATTTAAAAGAATGCATCCTCCCATACAATCCAAATTGGGCATTTAGATCTGATGAAGAAGCAATTCTCAAGGTCCTGCTACCTTCAAATTCCCTTTTGATGGGGACGTGAGAGGGGGGCATTTTTGGTGGCTGCATCCAGAGAGGCAAAGATGTTTTTATCCCAGCAAGGCTTTGGGAATTAAATGCCTCAGAGTGTAAGATGTTTTGAAAAGGTAAATTACTGTTAACGTTTTAATGAAATATTTTAAAGTATTTTATTTTTAATGTGGATAATACAATGAATTTAAGCCAATTTTAACGTTTGTAAACCACTCCAGAATTCCAACCAAGAAAGCTCCATGGACATGGGGTCATGAAGAATCGGTCACGACTGTAATGACACAACACACACACACACACACAATTCTATTGTATTTTAATTTCTTGTTACCTTTTAAACTGTCTTAAGCTGCCTTAAGACCTAATTCTGGAAGCAAAAGGGTATATAAATACACCCATTAAATAAATAGGATGTATTACATTTTCAATCTTCCAAGTGGCCAGATGGGCCAGCTTTTAACCAAAGGCATTGTTTTGCTAATTTATGGTTAATGTTTAATGCTCTTGCCAAAATATGAATGATACAAAGATTAGGTATTTTAATTATATTTACTCCCCCCCCCCCCCGTGTGCAGTTATTAGACAAGGGAGGCCTATTGGTCTTCCTTCTTATTGCATAGAATTAAAAATCAATTGAAAATTTTACTTTCAGAAGCAATCTAGATATGTTAAAGCACTTAACACTAATATGATTAGTACCTGATTGGCCTGAAATAGATCCCTCAATGATCGTAGGAGTCAATCCATGTCTATAATCATGGAGCACAGTCAGGCAAACATATCCTCTACACTGTTAATTTAAATGTTTCTTAAATATTTTGAACTCTTCTAAATCAGCAGATTAGCTATATAAAGCTACAGCAGGACCTGAGGGGTGTCGGATGAAAGATTTCACCCTGGCACCCCAACACCCCTGTCGCCACTATTATCCTCAGATGTTTGCTCTTATCTGCAGATTTTGCTATCCGCGGGGGGATAGCAAATCACCCATGGATAGTGTAGTTCTAAATATGAAATCAGAACTGGCCACTGGGGGGCGCAGAGGCCATTATATGTATACCGTTCACTAGTGAAATATAGTTCCATTATATCATTGCCACCACTGACCATTAGGGGGAGACAGAGGCCATCCACACTTTTCAGCAACCCTGGCCGCACTGGCAGGGGGAATTGGAATCAATGGAGGTGTGAAGGTCCTACTGTAATTATTTTGGACAAACTGTTGTGTTCATGCTTATTTCATATACTTCAAAGAGCCTACTGTTTTTTTCTCCTTTTACAGACTAACTCTTTAGTAACCCCAGTTGCAGCCTTTATAGACGACACATTCCAAGCCCATCCTAATCCAGAAGAAGTCAGTGATGTGTTCTGGGTGCCGCTGGAGTATTTCATTAGTCCTTTAAAGTACCACGCCACAACAGTTCAAAACAGAGGGTTTGCAAATGCAATCCATTCCTTTGACTATGATGATCCAGAGCACCAGACAACCTTTACGATATGGGGACTCACTGCACACTTTGCTATATATGTGGCACTTGCTGTTTTTGGAGAGAAACCCACCTATAAAGTTGAATTTGATCTTGACAACTTAAAATCTTCAGCCGAGAACAATTTCATGGAGTACTGGAACATAAAAAGAAGCAAGCTGTGAAGAGTGGAATTCATCTCTTTCCCCTGTGATACTTCTGCTCTAACTTAAAAACATCTTCGGATTTAAAGAGAATCCCTTAAATTACAGTTGCAGATTATATTTACTGATATAAATGCTTTTCAAGTGGTCACGTGTGATTGTATGAAATAAATGGACCTGTTCGTAACTCAGACTAAATGTTCTCTATTATGTTTCTGTCCAGTACATAGCAGTTTTCAGGTTGGAGTTCTAGGTCCAACAGGACTTAAGCTTCCAAGTGTGTGTTTCCAAGGTAGGTAAAATGAGTACCCAACTTGCTGGGGGGGGGCAATGTGTATCCTGCATACTATAATTAAAACTGTAAACTGCCAGAGACTACTTGAAGTGGTATGGGGCAGTATACAGGGGTACCTTATATAAAGAAATTAATTCATTCCAAATGAAATTCTGTTTATTATTATTATTATTATTATTATTATTATTTATTATTATTATTATTATTATTATTAGTAGTAGTAGTAGTAGTAGTAGTAGTAGTAGTAGTAGTAGTAGTAGTAGTAGTAGTAGTAGTAGTATTTGTTAGTCTTATACCCCGCCCATCTTCCCAAAAGGGAACTCTGGGTGGCTTACAATAAAAATTTTTCCTTGATACACATTTCCCATAGGAATGCGTTCACCCCATAGGCGATTTTGTTAAGCAAATTTCCGCTATGTCTGGAATTTTTATGTTGTACAGATTTTATGTTATACAAACCGTTTGTTATACTAGGATCCACTCTATAAGCAGACCACTGTGTGTGTGTGTGTGTGTGTGTGTGTGTGTGTGTGTGTGTGTGTGTGATTACAGCCCTGACTAGACATACCTAAAATGATGAGGATGATTCTCTGTGTGCCAAGTGGCTTAGGGTGACACTTTTCAGGGTGTTTTTTTAAAGTAGAGAGCACTTGCATTGTGTAGTATTTTCTTATACTTTTTAAACATGAGATCCACAATTTTTTTCAATTGGCTTAAAAACACCCAAGCGTTTTCATATTGAAAGTTGCCCCTATTAAATGCATGGAGATGGTAACTAATAGGGCATCGTCTGGTGTAGTGGATAGAGGGATGGACTAGGATTTAGGATTTTTATGACTCTGTGGTAGCTTCAGCTCTTTTCTACGCTGTAGTCTGCTGGAGTTCAGGTAGTACTGAACGGGATAAGAACAGACGGAATAAGCTGGTCAGGAGGGCTAGTTCTGTCTTGGAATGCCCTCTGGATTCTGTGGAGGAGATGGGTAAGAGGAGGATGTTGGCCAAGCTGACATCCATTATGAACAATACTTCTCACCCACTGCAGCAGACAGTGGAGACTCTGCGTAGCTCCTTCGGTGGCAGACTCAGACATTCCCGGTGTGGGAAGGAGCGCTATCGCAGGTCCTTTATTCCCACTGCTGTGAGACTCTTCAACTCTACAGTTTAACATATTTATATGGGGTATGCTGTAGCTTCTCTTTATATTTATTTTTATATACAAATTTTTAGTGTAATATTTGTATATTGGGTTTCTTATTTTATTTAATCTCTATTAGCTATTTTTTTCTCTCTCTTACACACCTTACACTTTTTGTGCACCTAGCCATCTTTACTTGTTTTTATATTGGGAGCTGTGTAGCAAATAAATTTCCCCAGAAGTGGGATCAATAAAGATTTATCTTATCTTATCTTATAGGAAACGTGGGTTTGAAATCCCGCTATGCCCAGGGAAACTCAGCCATGGGGGTTGGGGGGTCAGCCGTGTTAAAAAAAAACACTGTTTGAATGTCGCACATACTTTGGAGGCCCAATGTGACTTGACAGAACATAACAACAGGAAATCATATCCTTCTGTCCATATGCAGCTTGAGTATGGAGTTGGCGGCATTAGAAACTTGTAGGGCGAGGGGGCCTCACTGCTTAGTCTACAAGCAACTTCCCCTTATTCCATATTTTTGAAACAGTAAACCAGTCGTCTCCAGATATGGAAGCTGTTTATGATTGTTAGATTTTGTCAGGTTACCAAATTGGGGAGGAAATACTACATTGAAACCATGTTTGCCTTTCTCTTCTTTGTTCCTTGGTACAAAGTATAGTCTTAAATGAATTGGTGGTTCTCCATATCTCATGTCCCAGTTATAAACGAAGAACAGGAAGCCTTGGATTAGATTTGGTTTTGTTAAGGTCTTTTCAGTGGGTGGATGTGCAGCAGTGGCTTTCAGCTGGAGAGCTTGGAATATAAAATGCAGAAGCCCTGTTATACAGGTCCTACCAACGGTTGCACATCATATGCCAGCCTAAAGGGATTTTGTTTGTGCTCCTTAAAATCAGAGTAGGGACAGACTGCAAATCAGAAGGGAAACACAAAGGCAGTCATCTGAAATGTGTGATATTTTCAAGAGGGCCTCCCCTGAAGTTCTTAAACTCCAGGCAGACTCATAATGACATTGGTGTTGCTTTAGATAGCTAGGTCCCAAGCAGCCTTATGTCTTGAAAGGTTGAAATCAGGTCCTTGAATTGGGCATGAAGTGGGCAACCAGTGCAGGTATTTCAGTTTCGAGGCCATATGGTCATGACGCTATGCACCAGTTTGCTGCCTTGCTATGGCATGCTGCCCCCGCTAGAGATCTTGGACCCTCTTAGACCCATGTGAAGCATCTTGCAGTAATCAAGGCATGATGTAACCAAGGCAATGGATGACTTCTGCTAAGTCACTTCAACTCAGGACCGATCTTATCTGGCTAAGTGGAGTCGTGCCACCTTGTCCCTGTTGCCACAAAATGTTTGTGTAAATCACACACACACACACACACACACACACACACACACACACACACACACACACACACACACACACACACACACACACACACTTGCTTGCTGATCATAGGATCTCTTGCCTCATCCTCACCCTGGAAGGAGGGGGAAATGCAACATCTTGCCCACACCTGCAAGATGAGTGAGGGGTTTCTTGCCATGCCTGGTAGAGTTATTGCGTTATCAAGAATGATGCTTTCTGCAAAAACACTTTTATCATTTGTTTCTTGGTGCGAGAGGTTTCCCCACGGCACAGAGTTAACAGATCGGCTTGCTTTTCTTGAGCAATTGGTGAGATGAACACGGGGCTCATTTTCGCGCTCAACGTTCAGAGACGGCAGCTTTGAAGGACACTGTCTTTGGAAAGAACCACTTGTTTCCCTAAGCTAGTAGTGTATCTTGTCTCATTGAGCCCTGAGTTTCAAATACAGTATACAAATGCATTGCTGATAAGATCTTTGGCTCTTGCTTCCTTTACTGTGTTTATATGGTGTACACTTTCTGGTACACAAAGAGCCCCTCTGGATCAGATCAAAAAGCAGACCCGTCTCACATCCTGTTTCCTACAGAAACTCAAGCAAATGCTTGCAAGGAAGCCCACATGCAGAGCATCAAAACAGTAACTTATCCCCACCCTTGGCTCCTTCCAGGATGGCCTTCGGGCATTTACTGCCTCTGAGTTGGGGAGGTTTGCGATGTATCAGAATTGAGAGCTACCACTAGTCTCTGTTCTGTTTTGCCTCGCTTTCATCTCAAACGATTTTGTTTTTCATTTGGAATAATCAGACACAACGCTACTGGCATTTAATTTGTCAGCAAAAGGGTTGCTAAACCAACCAACCCATAATATGTAACATCCACTTTCTTGGGTGAGTTTTATCCACAGATCAGCTATGATCACAGTTACAAAACGTTGAGACTTGATGCATAATTCCACAGGGAGTCTCTCAAGAGCATTGCTGTTGATGTTAGTTTATGAATATAAGCAAGAGGATGGAAAATATTAGAATCCGAGCTAATTTGGGTTGTCTTTGCAATTATGATTGATAGTGTGGGTTTTCCTGGCAGATTTATTGAAAATGATAGAGATGGGTGCTTCGTAATCATATTCCTGGGGGGCGTGGGGGGATGCAGCTCAACCATTGAGTAGTCAGCTGTGTGGGGAGGCAGGGAATCACCAGCGGGGTGACATCTGTAGTTGGTGTGATCCCAATGGTGACAAGTATATGGTCCCCAGGGATACAAATACAAAGCACCTTTCTCCAACTATTGAGTTATTATTTTCCACCACTATCAGATTGTTCGACTCTTGGTAGAATTTGATAAGCAGAGAAGAGAGGGGCCCATGTTGTAGTCATGAATCTTTCATGACTGTATGCAAGGATGCTATGAATGGATCTCCATTGTGCCATTCTCACCCAATTCTTATTTGAGAAAGCTGGGAATATCTTATAGACAGGACCGGATGGACATTGCCATTCTTTGGACAACACACCATCAAGAACTATCCAAATCTCCACACTGAAAACTGACGTTCAGGTCTGTGCAATCAACTGCCAGATATCCATTGATGTGTATTGGGGGCAGCTGCATGTTCTCCCCCACCCCCAACTACCATAGATTCTATGGGAACCTTGACAGTGTATTCAACATTTATAATTGGCCCCTAAACCTAACCACCCCTAGACTGCCAATTTTTTTTTTTTTGCATTCATTGCAAAGTTTTGTTTGCATTTTTAGAACATTTGTAGCCTCACTTTTTTTAACCTCAGCTTTTTATGTTTAACGAAGGAAATGCTTTATGACAATGATTGTAATGCTTTGATATCGGTGGCAGAAGACAAGAGGCAGGAAGTTTCCAACTTCAATTAAATTCAGAAATACCGCTGTGATCTTGGACATGGATACTAGGAAGCTTGCCAGGATTATGCAAATAAGAGCCTTTATATTAGACAATGCATTTGTAACGCAGACGTGAGATAGTTATCGAGAAAAGCAGATTTCTTTTGCATTTTATCAGGTATGTTTTCCCGTGTGTCTGACTGAAAATACACAGTAGTAGTTCAGTTCTGTGGGGCCTTAGGCAGAAGTCTCTGCTGCCACCGCTTCCTACCCGGTCTTCCCCTTTGCCCTCTCCTTTTCAAACCGGAAATGTCAGGAGTTGGAACCTTCTGCTTGTGCTTGCCCAGAAGAGCTGTGGCATTCTGAAATTAAACCCCATAGTGCTTAAAGCACCATGGAGGGTTTACCATTTGTTTATGGATATGCATTGCCCCCCACCATCACCACCACCAACTGGGTATTCATTTTACTGACATCAGAAGGATGGAAGGCTAAGTGAACCTTGAGCCAGCTACCTGGGATTGAACCCCAGGTGGTGAACACAAATATAGCTTCAGTACAGCATTTTAACCACTGCACCATGAGGCCCTTCGTCATCTTTTCTCCTCTGATAAGAAGAGATGTAGCTCCAGAAAATGAATTCTTTAACAACACAGTGCCCTTTCATGAGACTAAGGGCGCTTTTACACAACCCCTAAGATCTGCTGGTCCCTTTAAATTCGGACCAGAGATCTTAGGGATTTGTCACTCTTCCTGCATCCCCACCCCTCCGCACTTCCTGGCTGCTGGCTGCGTGAGGGGAGGGAGAAAAAAAGGGACAAAAGAATGAAGGCTTACCTTCAGTGCTGGTGGACGCAGCCCCGTCGTTGTGATTTCTTCTCTTAAAGGGGCGGGAGGCAAAAAACAACAACAAAAAGAAGCGAGGAGAGCCCGACACATCCGCATCAAGATTTTTCACCCTCGGAGAGCAGGTACATGAAAAGTGTGCTGGGATGCGCTTAGGTGGGCGTGGTCGCACTTAATTTTCAGTAAACTCCGGAGCTGGTGGGTAAACAATTTTAAGCTCCGGAGCTGGGAGCCATTTGCGGCGGAGTTTAGGGGTCGTGTAAAAAGGCCCTAAGAATTTGCTGTCGGAGACAGGTCCCTCTGCCTGCCCCATGGCAGAGACAGTTTTTTGTCCACCTTGTGTTGTTTTCTTTGAAAAGTAGCTTAAAAAGTGGGACAGTTCAGAATATTGGGAAATTAATTACTTCTGCTGCTTGACAGAGTGCAATCATTTTTTAAAAAAACTTGTAACTAGATTATCACAGTTACTTAAAACATTTTAAAAAATTCTTTGCCTCATCTTAAAGGGCCGTACATCAAATCCACAGCAGTAGCTGCGGCTTCAGGCAGTTTCTTGAAGGCCCTTTAAGAGAAGGCAAAGAAAAGATTAGTTTATTATTTACATAACTGCTGCAGAGCATCAACAGTAGTCTATCGAGAGTCAGAAACAAAATTTGAGTGTCACTTCCCTGCTCTCAGACGAGCCCGGAAAGTGATTAATTTGCTGATATGCTGAAATGGATCTCTTATTAAGCCACTTCACAATAATGGCAGGAGCCATTCCCATGTGAACAGTTGATTAGATCAGTTTGATCATGTCCAAAACAGCTCACGTCACTCCCAGCTGCTCCCTGCTACTAGGATAGTCATACTATTGGTCCCAACTTGATGTCATACCCCTCCCACACCCACACACAAAGAGAGAGACAGAGACAGAGACAGAAAGTGACAGAGACAGAGACAAAGACAGAGGTGGACTGAAGGCAATGTTAGCAGGCCACTACTTTGTCTAAACTGCTTTGAAATTTCTGCAGTGGTTTTAAATGCCTTTGTTTAAATACCAAGCAACATTACTGGTGAGGGAGAGAAGAAAAAAGTCTCTCATCAATGTGATAAAAGAGGTTCATCCAAAGCAAATCTCATCTTCAGAAAAGAGACATTTTTATGGGTCACAGTATGGGAGGGAGAGGTTATATGTTCTCTCTCCAGGTGTACAATCTGCATGTTCAATAAATAAATAAGCAAATAAATAAAACTAGATGTCTAATGCAAAGGTGCATTTAGTGTGCTATGCCATGCACCTCAGGAATCCTTGCCCTTTCAGATGCTTTAGTTGTCCTCTCCTGTCCTATCAGCCCCAGTTAGCATGGCCAAGGAGAATGGACTGTGGAAAATGAAATTCAAAACATCTCAAGAACCAACTGCTCCTAAATATTACCCATGATTGGAAAAGTTGTAGGAGGGGAAGGCAGTTTCTACGAAATACGAAATACAAAATACAAAATTTTTAATACGGCCGTAGGCCAACATCCAAATACTATATACAAGAGCAAGTTAAAATGTATTACATTTCTAAAAGAATTAGGTAAAAAGTTAAAATGGCCTAACAGAAAAGATAAGCACCTTTCACTCACATCTTAATTTGAAGGGGAGCAAGAAGGGAAAAGAGAAGACAGGAGAGGAAAAATCCCACTAATAATTAAGGTTCCATCCTTATTTTGTTAAAACCTTCCCCTCCCGGATTTTAATAGCAGCAACTAAAAATTTTGCCACACTATGCAAAGTGTCTGAATTTTGTCTTGATAGAAGTAATAGGGTATAAAATGCCTCAGAACGCCCAGGGAATAATTTTAATTGGGATTCAATGAGTCTTTTTCGGATATCAGAATAAAACTGGCAAGATAGGAGAACATGGGTTACAGTTTCTATTGCACCTGAATTACAGGGGCATTTGCGTTGAGAGTATGGAGTTTTCTTAAACTTCCCTTCCAATACTGCAGATGGTAATACATTTAAGCGGGCAAGGGTATAGGCTCTGCGATGTTTTTTAATTGGTAGTGTGAAGAGATAAGTGGCTGGTTTAAAGGGCAATAGTGCTTTATACAAAGAGATGTTATTTGAAGTTGCCCCCAGGTCATGCTGCCTCTCAACCTCCATAATACGTTGTTTAAGCATTTGGTTTGCTGCATCATAGCCCATTTGGATTACACAGTCCTCTGAGAATCCATACATTCTGAGTTTGGCAGACAGTGCTTTGATCCAACTTGATAGATGGTTGTCCTGTAGGATTAGCGTGGTTAGGCCTCTTGGGAAGAAGGATAACTTCAGCCAAAATCTAAAAATCGTTATCCAAAACCTTGCTTCAACTTTCGGGAGCCCAACCTCCAGCCGCAAAGCTGCATTGGTGACACATTGTGGTACCTGGAGGATTGCTCTCAGAAATCTTGATTGGACCCTTTCAATAGGAATAAAAGGATAGGCACCTAACTGTGCACCGTAAAGGAGTTGGCTGATGGATTTGGCTTGGAATACCTTCAAGGCTGCGGGGATATACTGCCCACCCTTGGTGTAGAAGAATTTTAGAATTGCGGAGGCTGATCTCTGTCCTGATTGGGCAACATGGTTAGCGTGCACCCTACGAGAACCATTTGCTTGGAAAACTGTGCCTAGATATCTGAAGACTTTAGTTTGTTCAATTTTGTGGCCATTTACTACCCATTTGTAGAGTTTTGGTCTTTTTGCAAATACCATAATCTTGGTTTTCTCATAGTTAATTTGAAGATTATTCTCTTTAGTGTAATGTGTCAGGGCACGCAACACCCTCTTCAGACCAATAGGTGTCTGTGACAGTATCACCGCATCATCAGCATACAGCAACACCGAGAGGTTTCTGTTTGCTAGCTTCGGGGGATGGAAATCAGCCTGACTAAGTGCCGCAACCATTGAGTTAATATAGAAATTAAATAATAGTGGTGCCAATATACATCCCTGCTTAACTCCGTTATATGTGGGTACTTTGTCAGATAGATGACCTTTCTGATTGCATCTTATTTTCATATTGGTATTTTTGTGAAGTTTATAGATGAGCAGTAAGAGGTGCCGATCAATTGTAGAGGCCTCTAATTTGCACCACAGTTTATTTCTTGAGATGGGAGTCAAAGGCGGATTTAAGATCAATGAATGCTCCGAATAAAGATCCTTTAGTTTTACTAGTATATTTTTCAACTAGATGATGTAGAATCAGGGCTTGGTCCATGGTAGATTTCCCGGTTCTGAAGCCAGCTTGTTCCTCAGCCAGGATATTTTCGGATTCCAGCCAGCTAAGTAGTTTCCAATAGAGATGTCTTGCATATAGTTTGCTGGCAATAGTTAGTAAACTGATTGGGCGGTAATTTGCAGGATTATCCTTTTTGCCCTTCTTGTAAATTGGAATAATAATGGCTGTGCTCCAGTCTGGATGGATGTGGGCATTCTGGTCTATATACGTAAAGAGGTTTGCCAGAATTGGGGCCCACCAATTTATGTTTCTTTTTATGAGCTCAGGAGGGATGCATTAACACCCTGGGGCTTTCCCTGATTTGAGCTGGGATGCCAGATCAGTTATTTCAGCTACTGAAACTGGAGGCCAAGCTGGTAGGTTTACTTTAATATGCTCTATATGGAAGGCAGATGGCTCCTTATTTGCATATAGTTTGTAAAAATGGGCCTCCCACACTTCAACTGGAATATGACATTCTAATTGTGCTGCACAGTTAGACATAGCTGATGAGGTAAGCCGCCAAAAGGCACTGTCATCTTTTTTGATAACGAAGGCAGTTTCTATAGGTCCCCAGAGACCATGGTCGGGGTTGCATTCCGAGACCTGTAGTTCAAAAAGGCAGTTTTTCCAAATATTGAAATATGGTTTACTCCTAACAGAAGCATTACCGTCATGCAGGTAAAACTCATTTTTCATCTCCCTCTTCCTTCCACTCCTTCTTTCTTCCTTCTCAGTCTTCCAGATTTCATCTTCCTCAGGCTTGTGTTAAGTTCTAGACAAAATCATATCAGCACAATCTTTTCTTGGGCACAACCAGAAAGGATGAAAGCAGGAGAGCCAGCAAGACCTAAGATCTTGGTACCTAAAAAACTGCTTAATCCTCTTTGAGCCTCCCTTGTTGGTGCTCTTTTCCAAACATTCCCATCCCTAGAAGAGTACAGGAACTGGGATTTTTCTTTGGTGCTGGATCCGCATCACTCCTCACTGGAGCCCAGTACTATTTAAGGCCAACTTGCTCCATTCGGTGAAGTGACGCACCTAACGCAGTGGTTCTCAACATGTGGGTCCCCAGATGTTCCTAGACTGCACCTCCCAGAAGTCTCCTCCACTCACTGTACTGGACGTTATTTCTGGGAGTTGCAGTCCAGGAACATTTGGGGACCCACAGGTTGAGAACCATTGACCTAACTGATTTCTTTTCCTTTTCCTTCCTCCTTTCTCCTTCTCTTCTCCAGGCTGGTAGAGAAGAAAAGCAAAAGAAATGGGAAAGGAAGAGTACAGTGAGAAGACTAAGGAGGAGGTGGCCAAACAGGCTCTTTGGGCAAACACTGGGCATTCTTCCTTCAGCCATCCCATGTGGCTCAAACCATGCGCCCTCTGCTCTGGAGTGGCACCATTTGGTTTTCACCATGCTCTGCTATGTTGGATGAGTTGGCTGGTGATGCGACAACCACCGGAAGATCCTCTAGAATGCCTTTGAGAGTCACAATGTAGGGAGCATGTAGTATAGCTATATGATATATTTTTGAGTGTTCAGAAAGAACCTGTGGATTTAGGAACCAGCAACGGAAGCATTTCAAGAGAGTTCAATGCGAAAGGTGAACTAGATAGTTTAACTGATTGAAAGCCTAGTACAGCGTTGGCGAACCTATGACACGGGTGCCAAAGGTGACACTCGGAGCCCTTTCTATGGGCACCTGACATTGCCCCTTCACAACCACCTGTATTCGGGTTAAATTGCTATATTGGCACTTTGCAAAAAAAATAGTGGGTTTTGAATGGCAGTTCGGGCACTCAGTCTCTAAAAGGTTCGCCATCACTGGCCTAGAAGTATATTTAATAGAATCCAGACTGTTATGAGTAAAGGTCAAGTGATAAACACAGAACACTAAACATAATAGTCAGCCTCTGGACTTTGCACAAGGTGTCATCACAAGTCATTGCGTGAAACTTGATAGCACATTTTCCCCAAAGGCTGCTGCAGTTGCATCGTTTAGATATTGGATTCTTCCTCTTAGACCAAATTAATAGGTCTGAAAGTATTGACAAAATGCAATGCTGGATTTCCAAAGCAAAGCACAAGATTATTTTATAACAAGTGAAATACTGTTGACTCGATTTCAGAGATGGAACAGATCTGAAAATGTCAAGGACTGGTTTAAATTTCCAGGCCACTAAATGCATATGTGCATCAATGAATTGAATAATTTACTCTCAGAGAACCTGCCATATTTTATTTATTTATTTATTTATTTATTTATTTATTTATTTATATAGCTTGTATGCCACCCACTACCCAAAGATCTCTGGGCGGCTCACAATCAAAATGGACAATTAAAACATCAAAATACAACAAAATTAGAACAATAAAAACATGTAAATGCAATAAATACGATACATTAAAAACACATCACTAAAATTGCCATCAGGACCCTCAATCATTAGTTAAAAAACTTCTGGAACAAGAAGGTTTTTACCTGGCGCCGAAATGTTATTAACGTCAGCACCAGGCGAGTCTCATTTGGGAGGGCATTCCATTTTCTGCAGGGCCTTAAAAATCATGGCAAACGGTTTTAGGTCTTGGTGTGTTCAAAGAATATTAAGCAGTTTATGAAGCTTCAGAAGCATTGGAACCTGAAGGAATCCAATAATCCAGCCTGTTCTAGGGGTTTCCTTAATAGAAAAATCATAAATGGATATTGGCCTTAGTCTGCAGACTCTGATCTCCAGTTGTTTCCTAGTGACAAACACATTCTTTCTGTTCTTGAGTTGGCATTTTTATACAGACAGGCTATATACAGTAAATGTCTATAAACCTGAGGGTCCATGGAATGATTTTCTGTGAGCTTCCCAGTCCACAGTCTCTAGAGAAGAAAAGAGACCAGGTAAGATATCTCATGGAATCACCTCCTCCCCTTTGTCCCTCTTTTTTTCTCATAGATGATAAAGAAGATCCTTCTTTTGCAAGCAAAAAATTATTTACTATATAGTACTTTCCTTTAACACTAACATCAAAAGCTTCCAGTTCAGCCTCTTGTTTCAGAGGTCTCTCATCATTATTTCTTTTCATTCACCAGTAGCAAGGCTCTAGCAACTGGCATAGCAGGAGAACGACAGTCTTTATATTTCCAAGCATCGTCACTGCCCATCAGATCGGACTATTTATTTGGCATCGTCAACAGTAGTTTCTGGACTGTCTGCTCTGGCGTGGGTTGTCATCTTGGACAGAAGGGACTCGGTCCACAAGACTCTCCCACATGGCTCTAGACATGAGCCCCTCTCCTTGTATTGAGCTTCCCTTTCCCTCTAAGGTGGTTATTTCATGTCCTTCTTTGTTCCATGGCGAGTTTTGTACCATGACAGCATTGGTCGCGATCATGTGGTTTTGTCCCTGTTTCAGCATTCCCATGGTCGTGATAACTTGTCTCGTGACAAGTGTTACCTCACGGTCTTGTACCGTGACGAACACTGAATTTGTCTAGCTTCCTTTGGGGGGGGGGCTTAAAAATTCTTTTTTTATATTTAACATCTGAAAAGTCAAAATTAAAAAAAAGGACAGTTTTCTGAGATAAACGAATGTTTTGTTGCATGACAGTCGCTACTACACGGTGTCTTGTCTCGGAACAAAAAGCGGGAACAAAGTGACAAGGGAAAACCCTACCCCAGAACCAGGTACAGTATTGTCACGCTTAGCACCTGTTCCAGGGGTGTGGTTGAGACAAATCTTAGTAGTTGTGCGACGGATGTGAAGTAACATTTTTTGGTACCACTCTACAACACTAACAGAGACAAAATGGACGTGAAGCAACCACCAAAACCCTTTCTCTTTTCCACCTTTCATGTTCTTCTCTTTCCCCCCAATAAAGTGGTTTCCAAGCTTCCCATAGCTTCACTTCCTCTGAGGGTCACTACTGAAGATGGCACAACTCCCATTGGTCCCACAGGTGCATCTTCTTTTTCACAAAGAGTGTGGCTAAACTCTGATAGAAAGCCCCACACCCCCCAAGCTTCAGGAACCCACAGAAGTACTTCTTGATACCAGGTGTTGCCCCTTCTTCCTCATCTCCCATGTATTGTATTGTGGGAGCCACTGCCAGTGACCGATAGGTCAACCAAACTGTGCATTGAAACAGTATGGGAAGCCACTGCTGAAAAGTGTCGCCATAAGTCAAAACTGTGACTTAACAGTTCACAATTATTATTTATAACCACTGGTATAATGGTAGCTTGTAGGGAGGAAGACAATCAGTGAAATTGACTTTAAAGCACCCAAAACAATTCATATATTTTTTAAAAATAAACATGTAAAAGTTTATCTGAGAAAAGCAAAAAGCAGAATATTCTGCTTATATACTGCCCCATAATGCTTAAAGGTCTCTCTGGGTGGTTTAAAATTTAATTATGTGGGCTACACATTGACCCTCCCAGTGATTTCCCCACCACCACCCCAGTTGACTTGGGTACACATTTTACCAACCTCTGAAGGTTTCTCTTCAGATAACATAAATCTATCATCCTTTTATCAGCCTTAGAAGGATGGAAAGATGAATCAATCTTGAACTGACTACTGGATTGAACCCTGGGTCGTGAACACAGTTTTGGCTTCACTACAGCAGTTTAACCACTGTGCCACCAGGCTCCTTCAAACAAAAATAAAGACAAGCAGACAGGACAATGGGAAACCAAGCAATTAAAATTCTGCTCATGGCATTTTCTTTAATCCTTGTTGTTTTACTATGATATAACTTTTAGCATGTTACTATAATATAGGAGGGAAAATCTGAGAATCCTTTATGACCTCATTATGCTTGCTTTATTAAATTATTTCAGTACAGTGGACCTTTTGTATAACAGTTTGTATAACATAAAATCTGTACAACATAAAAAATTCCGGAGATAGGGGAAATTTGTTTAACATAATTGCCTATGGGGAAAATCTGTACAAATAAAAATGGGATTACTCCATTTTCAATGCATTCCTATGGGAATTTGTATAAAGGAAAATTTGCTTAACATAATTTCATTTGAAACGAATTAATTCCTTTATACAAGGTACCACTGTATCTGAAAAATATTGATTCTGAGATGTCAGCAATATACCAAGTGACCTAATTGCACTGACTAATTAAGCAGTTAGAAGGTTCATGACTGATCAGCAGAATTAGGCCTTACACATACAGACAGAGAGAGAGAGAGAGAGAGAGAGAGAGAGAGAGAGAGAGAGAGAGAGAGAGAGAGAGAGAGAGAGCTTTCAATGACCTGGCTTTTTGGAAATTGCTTCTTCCTGCTTACTGAATCATCAGCATGCAATTTTTTCAAGGTAAAGTGCATCTGACATACTATACTTACATATATAAATAATATATACATACCTTGTGCAGCATCTGTACAGCCACTTTAGGTGAGCTCAGCATGAACCTAAGTTTTATCAACCTAAGTTTTATCTAAGACATACAGGCCTTGGCAAGAGAAAAAGTATTTTGGCCTGGGTACGTATTCCAGTACCATTTGGTGTGCCTAAATAAGACAAACATGCAGAAAGGGCAACCAAAATGATTGAGGGAAACACACATACACCGATGAGTGCTTGAGTGCATGGACATCAACCAGAACTATCTCCTCTCCCCACTAAACAGAGAAGAGGGAGAGAAGAGCCTTTGGTCTGTTTTCATCTCCAGATATCCTAGTAGAGACTTCTTTTTGCCTTGTTGCTAATAGTTAAGAACATAAGAACAGCCTTGCTGGAACAGGCCACAGCCCATCCAGTCCAGCATTCTGTCTTACACAGTGGCTCCCCATTTACTTCAGGGGATTCCTAAGCAGATGTCTTCACATGCTTACGATTCCCTGCAAATGGCATTGAGAGATATCCTGCCTCTCTCTCCAACCCGGAGGTTGTCCTTAGGCATCCATAATGATAGCCGGTTGGTAATTTCCTGGATTTCGCTACCTTCTAGTCATTAGACACAATGCCTGATTTGAGGGAAAGATTATATCATTTGGCAAGGACCTCAGCAGTTTCATCTTTAGGTCCCTTGAGAACTCGTGGATGGATGCCATCTGGTCCTGGTGATTTGTTTGCATTTAGTTTAACAAGACATGCAAAGACTTCCTCCCTGGTTATTCCTATGTGGCTTAATTCTTCGGTTGCCCTCCCTACTATAAACCTGGGGAATAGTGAGAGGCCTTCATCCCCAGAAAAGGGGAGAGTTAGACTGGAACGAAGAGGTTGGTGAGTGACACTGGGGCTGGAACAACGCTAAGGTTTGGGCCGCTTATCACACCTGGGGAAAGATCTGGACATTGTGAAAGTCCAGCTTTTCTTCTTTCTTGGTCATGTGACTGAAGAGGTGGGATCTCCGTTCCCATTCCCAGTCAAAACCTGGCCATGCATAAGGGTTATTTTTTTAAAACAAAAAAATAAAAATAAAAATAAAATAAAATAAAATCAGGACCAGCCCCAGGGCCAGCAGGTGGTGCTAGAAAAAATAATAATTTTTAAAAAGTGCTGACAGCCTGAAGGCCAGCTGATTAGCGCTGGGGAGGGGAGGTTAAAAAATATTTTTTAAAAAAGTGCTGATGAGCCCCAGGATGAGCTGGTCAGTGCTAGAAATAAAAATAAAAATAAAATAAAATAAACAGCACTGACAGCTCCAAAGACCAGCTGATCGGTGCTGGGGAGGGGAGGGGAATTTTTTTAAAGCACCAATGAACCCCAGGATGAGCTGGTCAGGACACTGGGTGGGGGAAGAAAACCGGATCATATGCAAGCTCCCACGGACTTCTGGCTCGCATTTTTTACCGGAGCAAAAAATCCCCAACTTCTCCAGTAGGTCTTGGAAAACTCGCTAAAGGGGGCATTACCGGGTTGTTGTTTTTTTTTAACCCAGTGGCCATGGGTTTTTGGAAATGCTTTATCGTGAAATTTAATCAGCATTTTAAAGGACGTGTGTGTGTTTTGTCATTACAGTTGTGACCGACTCTACGTGACTCCATGTTCATGGAGTTTTCTTGACAGGAATACTGGAATGGCTTGCCAGTTCCTACTCCAGGCACCTACAGCACCTGGTATTCCCTGGTGGTCGCCCATCCAAGTACTAACCAGGGCCGACCCTGCTCAGCTTCTGAAATCAAGTGAGATCGGATGTGCTTAGGGCATCTAGGCAGCTCTTTAAAGGATGTAGATAGAGCCTTTAGTCTACTGTTTCTATAAGAGTTCTCTGCAATGCCATCTGTGCTTCAGTGTGTTTGGAACCAATTCTAGAACAGACATTCCAGCCCCTACCCACCCTCAGAAGGAAAGGTGCCCCCCCCACAAATCACACACACACACACACACACACACACACACACACACACACACACACACACACACACACACACAAAATCAAGCTCTTTGCTCTAACATCCCTTTCACTATGAGATTCGCTTTCCCTCCAAGAGGCCAAGGAAAGCAGAACAGTTCCCTGGTCCATCCACTAGCACCCTGATGATTCTAATTCTAAACTGATACAATGATACAAATGCTATTGGCCTTTGACCAAGGTTGATGTAATGTGATGCAACTCACTGCAGTTCACCGATGAAGTATCAAGGTGTAATTGATTGCATGTCTGGTCACACAGTGAAAATGCACTGCGGCATCTTGTCAATTAATCACCACCAGCCGTGTAAGTTATGCAGATCTTCCATGGACACTAATAAAACTACAACCTGTCTGACTGGCTCTGCTTCTCTGATCTTATCCCAGCATGACCAAAGGGAAAGAGCAAACACTAAAAATAAATTTCCACTATCCACATTTGTTATTTGGTGGCAGCGGTGATTCAGCTCCGGATTGTGTCCAAATGTGAGATTGGAGAAAAGGGGAGGAAGCAGGTTTGCAGAAGGGAAAAGGGTTTCATAATTATCTCATGGGGTAAACTCAGGGTGTAACGACACAGTAGGGAAAATGTGAAGTGATCCACTGTGAACTTGGGTTTCCATCAGAGAATTCATTTTCACTCGTCAGACAGGAGTCAGCAGAGATCAAGAGGAAATTGGAGATGAACTCTTGTCCACAGGTCATTAAGGCAGCTCTACTATAGTCATCAGATCTGCAGGAGGTAGGGTTACAGTAGAGCTAAGTTAACCTGCTGCAAACAAGATCTGATTCCTAATTTCCTCCTCTCTGCCATGTGTCTAGTCTAGTGGCTAAAGCAAATGGATTTCAGCCAAGAAGTATTTTTAAAAAGAGCTGTTTGCCAGTTTTCTCTTTGCAATTCCCCTCTTGAGGAGGGCCATTCCTTCTAACTGCCCTAGAACATTTGCTCCAGCACCAAGCCTTTAAAATTGTTTGGATACAAGGAGTTTTGATTGAAAACAACTGACAGCCCCATGAGTCCCCCTTTATTTCCTCTCTCCCCACCTTATTCTAGGAAGCTAGGGAGAGCCAGCTTCTGGTTGCTCATTAAACCATGAAGGTGCATCAGCTCAAGGAATCAACTATATGATGATATTATTGTCTTTTCTATTTTTCTTTTCAAAACTTTGAGGGTTAAGCAAGAAGAATTCAAGATAGACCTTTATGTTCCTTGGTGTTGCCTCAGCTGCTTGGCCTGAGATCTTGGGAGACCCTTCTCTTGTTGTCCTTCAGTTGATTTGTGTAATTATCTCCCAGCTATCGTTTCAAAGTGGTCTGCTTATATACTGCCCCATACCACTTCAAGTAGTCTCTCGGCACTTTACAGTTTTAATTACAGTATGTATGCAGGCTACACATTGCCCCCCTCCAGCAAGCTGGGTACTCATTCTACCGACCTCTGAAGGATGGAAAGCTGAGTCAACCATGAGCTGGCTACCTGGGATTGAACCACAGGTCATGACCACAGTTTTACCTGCAGTACAGGCATTTAACCACTGCCCCACGAGGCTCCCTCTGCGTTTCACTCCCCTTTACTGTATTTTGGATGCTTTTATTTAGGTCAGGGGGTAAACAGGGAGTAAACAGCTCAATTCAAAGCTTAATGTATCTTGTGTGTGCCATTAATAATAAGAAGGTATTATTCTGCTCCAGGTTGAGAGGCTTCCAAGCTCACACAAAAATGCCTCGTACACAGCAAACTCAAGGAAATCCTCCACTTCCAAGCTGACTCTCCCCCCAGGTTGGATGACACAGAACCCCAAGATTCTAGGTAATCTTTCCCAGAGGTTTCATGTCCATCTCAATGCTAGCACATTTCCCATATTATTTGTCATGGTTGTTGCCCTTCAGGCTTATAGGCTGGAGATTCCTCAGCACACACATCTCTTTTTTAGTGGGGAAGCCATTGAACACAGTGGAACCTAATTTTTGAGGAGGTATTCACTGTATTAGTTTGCTGAATACAAACATTTTTCATCAGTATACAATAAGACCACCAATTCTATTAAAATGTGCCCTACCATGGCAGTCTATTGTCCACTTGTCAAGCTCTAAGAGTTACATCTTAGTTTTCAGTTCAATTGGGCACTGTAGTCCTCTGTTGGGAATGGCATACCAGGGAGGTAGAAAGATATTTCTCATTAGGCTGAATGAATATTCTTCCGGATGAATGTTTGAATAATTGAATCATACTCTGTTTATTTCCTCTGTTATACAATGATATGTTCTGTTGTTAATGGTTAGTTTCCTTTTAAAAAACATTAGTTACACCTTTTAAAACAAAGTTTCTATCTGAAAAAAAAAAAACCCTAAAGAAGAATCTTCACTAAACCAAAACTACACGTACCAATCCAATTTGCTAATGTGTACATATACTTAATGGAAGCAGACTTTATTCTCATAACTGTGGAAACAATCTAACAAAAGAATCAACAGACATAATCCCCAGTCTAGGGCCCTAAGGGAACAACCATATATAGACAAATAACACGGAAAATACTTTAAAATAGAGATGGTTAGAGTCACATTCTTTAACATTGAAGACATGATGTACAAGTCAATGAGAATCGGTCTGAGCTTTTCCATCTAATTCTGCAGGATTCTGGAAGCAGAAGTCCGGTTTTCTTTATCTTCCCAAGCTGTCATGGTCACGCTAAAGAGCAAAACATGGTGGCCATTCCATGAGCTCTAACTAATTCAGGGCCTGACTCAAAAAAAATCACTAAATATATAGATGTAGAAGAGGGGCTTCTGCTCCATATCGACTCAAAACACTGTATGTATAATTCCACTATGTGGCTTAGATTTAGATCTATATGTATGTGCTGCAGTCCCAGATTTCCAGAAGGAAAAAAAAAGATGTCAAGGTTTACATAAGAAAGGCCACCTAAAGGTGGACAACACCAAAGGTAACAGTCAAAATGGTCTACAGCAGTGGTTTTCTTTATCTTCCCAAGGGGGGATATGATTGAGACATACAAAATAATGCAGGGTATGAGTAAAGTGGATAGAGGGAAGCTCTTCTCCCTCTCTCAAAATACCAGAACTAGGGGACATACACTCAAATTGAGTGCTGGGAGAGTAAGAACTGACAAAAGAAAATATTTTTTCACCCAGCGCGTTGTAAGTCTATGGAACTCCCTGCCACAGGATGTGGTGATGGCATCTGGCCTGGATGCCTTCAAAAGGGGATTGGACAGATTCCTAGAGGAAAAGTCCATCACGGGTTACAAACCATGATGGAGATGTGTAATCTCTAGGCTTTAAACCAGGGTACTTCAAGGGCCAGATGCAGGGGAGTGGTATCAGGAGACAGATATCTAGTCTCATGCGCTCCCAAACGCATCTGGTGGGGCCGCTGTGAGATACAGGAAGCTGGACTAGATGGGCCTTTGGCCTGATCCAGCATGGCTCTTCTTATGTTCTTATGTTCTTATGTTTTCAACCTGTGGGTCCCCAGATGTTCCTGGACTGCAACTCCCAAAAGCCCCTTCCAGCACAGTGAGTGGTGGAGGCTTCTGGGAGTTGCAGTCCAGAGACATCTGGGGACCCACAGGTTGAGAACCACTGGTCTACAGGATCCCCTCTTGTGCTCACTACCATTCACAAAATGACTCCATGCAAGGGGAAATTCCAGAAGCCGGCTCCTTTTTTCGCCAGCGATCTGCTTCTCGCCCAAACATAAAGCAACTGTCACAAGTGTTTCTCAACAAGTGTGAATGGCCTTGAGCAGAGTTTGGGCTTGTCAATGCATTTAACCTGTTTTAAATGTGGCTGACTATGCAGAACATTGCTAGTGAGGAAAAGCAGTTTGACAGCCAGCCCTCTTGGCTTTTGTAAAACAAGCAAGCAAACAAACAAACAAAATGGACAGGCTTCCAGCTATTTCTTTATTTCATGAAGATAAAAAATCTTGAGCTGGTTTTCCTACGATCCCCATTCAAATGCTACATAGAATCTCGGCAAACAACTTCTTTAACAAAAGTACAACTAGAGGACATGGCTGGTGGTTCAAGTTCTTTATGACATAGGAGTGATCTGACTTTTCCGTATACAGGAGCAATGCCTCTCGAGACACGTCTACTCACATGTAAGTTCAATTGGATACATTTGATTTACTCACAGGCGCCAGATTCTGTAGGACTGTGGCCTTATTAGAACTACTGTATTAGATCCAGATCTAAAGGTGAAACTAGACTTATAAATAAACTCATCATTAGAAGAGAAAATTGCTCAGCTGTCAAAAGCAGAAGTTCATCATAATGGGAGCTTTTCACCTCTCACCTCTCGCAAATCAGATAGATTTGTTTTCTGCTTGGTCTTAAGAACATAAGAACATAAGAAGAGCCATGCTGGATCAGGCCAAAGGCCCATCTAGTCCAGCTTCCTGTCTCTCACAGTGGCCCCACCAAATGTGTCCGGGAGCTCACAAGACTAGATATCTGTCTCCTGATACCACGCCCCTGCATCTGGCCCTTGAAGTACCCTGGTTTTAAACCTGGAGATTACACATCTCCATCATGGTTTGTAACCTGGGATAGAGTTTTCCTCCAGGAATCTGTCCCATCCCCTTTTGAAGGCATCCAGGCCAGATGCCATCAGCACCTCTTGTGGCAGGGAGTTCCACAGACTAACAATGCACTGGGTGAAAAAATATTTTATTTTGTCTGTTCTTACTCTCCAAGACCTCAATTTGAGTGGATGTCTCCTAGTTCTGGTATTTTGTGAGAGGGAGAAGAGCTTCCCTCTATCCACTTGACTCATGCTCTGCATTATTTTGTACGTCTCAAACATATCCCCCCAGGCACCTTTTTCCAGACTAAAGAGCCCAAAATGTGTCTTCTGGAAGTAAATCCTCTTTTTTTAGTAGGTTTGATTTTTCAGACAAAGGGCTTCCTGAATCATGTGGCTGGAACGCTAACATGCTCTGCCTCTAGTTATCAGCATTATTTGTTATTGTTTTCTGTGGTTTGATGCTCAGTTAATCTGGAATCTCTTTGCTAAACCCCACTGAATTCTCCTTCCCCACTTAGACGCTGGAGTCTTCTTCTTCTGTGTATCATGGGATCCATTTTCCTTGCTTCATGTCATACCCGTATGCATTCTATATATATATATTCCTAGAAGAGGACAAAAATATAGTTCTCAGTAGCAGCTTTAAGCAGAAAATTGCTTTGTTGCTGCTATAATACATATCAGCTTCTGCCGATAAGGGAGGAAAGAGCCTCCAGTGAAGTGGAGACAGAGTAGGATATAAAACAATTATCTCGATTGTGAATTAGCTTTTCAAATTACAGGATCGCTCGATAGAGTGATCTGAGGGTGAGGCAGTCTCTTTCCTCTTTTTTGCAGACCCACTTTCCATAATGGTGACAAACAATCAAGGAAGTCAGTCTCAGTCCTGATAACCATGATGGACAATTGATTATAATAACAGACCAAAATAGCACTCCCGAATAGAGACACTGGCATGCACTACCCCCTAAATTAAATACATTTTTCATCTCTTACTAAGAATCCTTCATAGGGCCTGAAAGAGGAATTGGCTTAAGTATATCATCATCAGTATGTGCTGAAAGAGCTGATGCAGTTTCTTATTGTTCCTCCTCTTAGGGCCTTTTCACACGACCCCTAAGATCCGCTGGCCACTTAAATTCGGACCAGAGATCTTAGGGGTTTGTCGCTGTTCTTGCGTTCCCACCCCCTCCGCACTCCTGGCTGCTGGCTGCGTGAGGGGAGGGAGAAAAAAAGGAAGAAAAGAATGCCGCTCACCTCCGTTCTGCCATACCGGCACTGCATTCAGATCTCTTAAAGGGGCGGGGGCAAAAAAAGAACAAACAGAAGCAAGGAGAGCCGGGCAGTCACTACGTTATATCCGCATCAGGAATTTTCACCTCCAGAGAGCAGGTACCTGAAAAGTGCGCTGGGACGCGCTTAGGTGGACGTGGCCACACTTAATTATCTGTAAACTCCGGAGCTGGTGGGGAAACAATTTTAAGCTCCGGAGCTGGGAGCCATTTGCGGCGGAGTTTAGGGGTCGTGTACAAAGGGCCTTATTTAGCCCTGTTTTCTGGAAAGCATTTTTCTGAGATGAAGACTGGGGCAAAATGAGTCAAAACTTTTAAAGTTTCTTGTCATTCCTTGCAAAAAAAAATGTTGAACTCTTCATTTACACCTCCTGCTCTTGTTCTTTTGGTCTCCATTGTCTTCAGTGACATCTCTATGTATTTAATCCTAGTTAACTGTATCCAGCATTGAGACTTGATCTCATTAAGGGGCTGAATCCCTGTTGCTTAGAATGGTTCTCCATCCTAGAGAAGGCTCATTGAGTAAGTAAGGAATTGGTGAGTCACCTTCTCTGTCACTTCCATTGATTCATATGGGGCAACTCTAGTCACAACTTACTGTAACACTGCATTGTAAAGAATCCACGCTGATTCAAGGGAGCATTATCAATAGCAGCTCAGGAAAGCAACTGGTGGGCATTTTCAAATGGATGGGCAATGAATTAAAAAAGTCTGGAATTGCTAAATTGAGTGATGAAAAAAAATATAAACATTTAGTGCAGCCTTAGATGATAAAAGAAACATTTTGACCCATTGAAGTGAAAAATAAGGATTAAAATAATTCTGCATGGACACTAAATCAACTATACTGAAAGCACAGCATACAATATTCTTTTCCATTGATAAGGTCAACTGCAAACCATTTACTAATGAGTAAGAGCATCCCTAGAAATATACACCTTTAATCCCCTCACCATGAGAACCAAGGCCACCAGTTTTCTTATTTATTTGATATCTGGGATTTGGGGACCTTTTTCCCCCTAATGTTTCCTATTTTATAAATAACACACTGCTTAATTGCAAAACATTCTTCTTGCTCATTAAAGGCTTTTGTTCTCAATTTTTCTCTTTGCTGGTTAGATTCAAATCCATCATTTCTTTACGCAGTCAAACGTGCCTGTTAGGAGTTAGGATGTCATGGGAGGGAATGGAAGTCATGGGAGGGGTTTCAACCAAGTAGCTCTCCATTCTGATACAATGGAAGCTCTCAGGGCATCTAAAGCAAATGCCCCAGAACAAAGAAGAAAACCGAGCATATGATGTACGTAACATTTCAGAGGTACACTCCCTTCATCCTATTCATTTCAAAAGCCTGAATTTGGTATTTAAGACCAGCAAGCATAGTCAAGGAAATAAAAAAAATGTCTTTTGATATTTCTGTGTAAACTTATACAAATACAGTTAAATACAATGTAAAGAAGATGTGTTAATGGAAGGAAGGAAGGAAGGAAGGAAGGAAGGAAGGAAGGAAGGAAGGAAGGAAGGAAGGAAGGAAGGAAGGAAGGAAGGAAGGAAGGAAGGAAGGAAGGAACTGATGATGGATGGATGGATGGATGGATGGATGGATGGATGGATGGATGGATGGAAGGAACTGATGATGGATGGATGGATGGAAGGAAGGAAGGAACTGATGATGGATGGAAGGAACTGATGGTAGAATGAAGGAAGGATGGATGGAAGGAACTGATGATGGATGGATGGATGGATGGAAGGAAGGAAGGAAGGAAGGAAGGAAGGAAGGAAGGAAGGAAGGAAGGAAGGAAGGAAGGAAGGAAGGAAGGAAGGAAAAGAAATCCATACCAAAGGCTCAATGATGGATCATGGGATAATGTGTGTAAAAAGGACTACCTTTGTTAATATGTACCCAGTAGGCTTTTTAAAATTCTTCCAATGACTGCATGTTCATGTGGCCACACACACAGCTGCTACCAAAGTAATTTCAATCTAACAATCAGATTTAGTGAACCAAGGGAGTATTAGAATGCTACAGGTGGACACAATGCTGTTCAACTAAGGCAGCAGCTCCAAATACAACACTCACATTATACTTGAGGGAATGCAATTCTCCGCCTGAGCACAAAGATCTGCCAGTGGACCCTTCTTCAGTGTATTTTGTACAATTTGGATTTATAATAGTAAGCCATGTAGAGCTACATCAAAGGGCTTTCTCAGCTGGGGTACCTGGATGACTTCCCCAAGACCACCAAATACATTCAAGCCAAGAAACCAGAACCCTATAATCACTATAGGCTAAACCCAATTTTAGACTTTGCTTGAGAAGATTCATTGAAATGAATGGGATGCGTGAGTCACAAGTAGAGTTATTTCTATTGATTTCACTAGGACTCTGCAGAACAAGGTTCAAATCCCCACTTGGCCATGGAATCTCACTAGGGGAGTGGAACTACCAAAGGCTCCCGTTGCACATGCATGCTAGTCATGTCCGATTCTAGGGGCAGCGCTCATCTCCGTTTCCAAGCCAAAGACGCAGTGTTGTGCAAGTCTGAGGCCATGTGGCCGGCACGGCTGAATGCATTTTTTGCACACAAACACTGGGCCTTTTTACACGACCCCTAAGATCCGCTGGTCCCTTAAATTCGGACCAGAGATCTTGAGGGTTCGTTGCTGTTCCTCCCTCCCCACCCGCTCGGCACTTCTTTGTTCTGTCTGCGTGAGGGGGGGAGGAAAAAAAAGCCTTAGACAGAGACAAAAGAATAAAAGGCTTACCTCCGGTTGCTCCGACCTCCGTTTACTTCCTGGTTCCTCTTTAAGGGGCGGAGGCAAAAGAAAAACAACAGAAAGAAGCGAGGAGAGCTCAGGCAATCTCTGCATCAAATATTTTCACTATAAAAAAGCAGGTGCAAGAAAAGTGCAGTTTGGTCGCGCTAAGTGGGCGGGGTCGCACTTAATTGTCTGCAATGTCCGGAGCTGGTGGGTAAACATTTTTATCGTCCGGAGCTTGCAGCCATTTGCGGCGGAGCTTAGGGGTCGTGTATAAACGCCCACTGTTTACCTTCCCGCTTTTCATGGCGTTACCTAGTTATCTACTTGCAGTTACATGCTTTAGAACAGTGATGGCGAACCTTTTAGCGATTGAGTGCCCAAACTGCAATTCAAAACCCACTAATATTTTTTTTTTGCAAAGTGCCAATACAGTAATTTAACCTGTATACAGGTGACTATGAAGGGGCGATGTTGGGTGCCCACTGAAAGGACTCTGAGTGCCACCTTTGGCACCCGTGCCATAGGTTCGCCATCACTGCTTTAGAACCTGCTCCATTGGCAGGAGCTGGGGTTAACAGCAGGAGCTGGCTCCAGTGGCACCTTGGATTCCAACCGCCCAGCTGCTGACTTTAAACCACTCCTGAAATATCTCATCTTGAAATCTCTGTTAGGATCATTGTAAGTCAGTTCCCCTTTGATGGCGCAGAATACACAGACTAGTTAAACCAAACTTCGATTTAGCCTAACATTTATTTTTGTTTGTTTTATTTCATTCCCTGGAGTATGAATCTAAAAGGGTGAAGACCAGAGAATTATACATCTAAAAAGAGAAGATGCTACTTGGCACCCATAGGAATGCTCCCCTGTACCTTACAGACATAAAAGGGGGGAAACCTTCCCTCCTGAACCCCTCAACGCTTCCAAACCTAACCGAACTCCATGGAGCGCTCCACACTCTTCCACGGCCAGGCGAGGGTCTGGCGATGGGGACGGAGCAGACGTCGCTTCTGACGGCATTGTGGCTGCGCCTCTCCTCCGTCAGTTACGGTAAGGGCGGCAGGAGGACCCGAGCCCTCCTCATCCCGTGGGCTGCAGCCATTGCGCACACGCCGCGCAGCATCCTTGCTCCTCGCCCGCCTCGCAGCCAAGCGCGCTCACAGCCGCCGGCCGGGCAGACGCGCATCGCCATCGCCGCGCGCGCCGATTCAACAGGAGGGACCCGGGCAGGAGCCCTCGTCGGGAGTGGTGGTGGCCGATCGCCCGTTCTCAGCATCCCTCCCGCCTTCTCCTGCACCACCGCCGCCGCCGCCGCCGCCGCCGCCGGGCCATGGCCAAGGAAGGCGCCGAGAAAGCCGAGGAGACGGAGCAGATGATCGAGCCGGAGGCAGCCACCGCTGCTGCCTCCGCCGCCGCCGCTTCCACCGCCACCCCGGGAGGCAGCAGCAGCAGCAGCAGCAGCCCGCGGGCGGCCGACGCCAAAGAGATGCGCGCCGTGGTGCTCTCCGCTTTCGGCGGACTCAACAAGCTGCGCGTCTCCAAGAAAGTCATGCCGGAGCCGCAGGAAGGGGAGGTCAAGATCCGCGTCAAAGCCTGGTCCAGTATCATTTCCTTGCTTCTCGCTCGGGTTAGGAGGACGGGGGGCTGCTCGGGCGCCGCTGCCCGGGAGAGAAGGGCTCGGGTGGAGTAGAAGTGGGGGGTGGATGCTTCGCCCGGGTCCCTGCCCGGGGTCGATTGGCTTGGCTTTTTTAAAAAGTCAGGCTTTAGCCCTGGCGGGGAAAGCCAGGTCAAGATCCCAGCCCAAGCCGGGTCTGTGAGCATCGTCGTCGTCTTCTTCATCATCATCATCTTCACCCCCACCTGCCCTACTGGAGACGGTTCTGCCTTCCCATCGTTTTCTGCCTCCATCCCTCCGTCTCGAGTCTCTCTCTCTCCTCCCTCCCTCCAGAACCGCATCGGTGTTTCTACAGGGGAGTAAAAGTGCCTTCTCGACCAGAGAAGGAAGGGTTCCAGTTTCAACCCAAGAAAACCAGAGAGAGAGAGAGAGAGAGAGAGAGAGAGAGAGAGAGAGAGAGAGAGAGAGAGAGAGAGTTCGGGGGGGGTATATATTTCTTCCCCTTGCATGGGAGGAGAGGACAAAAAGACAGATACATATAACCTCCATATATTCCCCCAGCCCCCCTCACCCCACACACTTTTGCAAAGTTACTGTCTGACCCTTGGCAGCTTCGCCCGCATAAGCCAACCGCACTAAAATACCAGGGGGCTGACTCCTGCCAGCCAAGGTGTGATCCTGTGCCTATTTTCCTAAGAACTATTTCACTGGACTGCCCACAGTGGGTCTTAACCCTCCCATGAGGTGCAGTGCACACCCTCCGAGACAAGGCCCCTGAAGTACCATAGGCTTGACTCCCATGTAAAGGGGCACGTCAGTTGTGTGTGCCTTTGACTGGGCCATGCTCGAGATCACTTTCCAGGGAAATGGGCACAGGATTGAAGCCTAAGTGGTCCTTTTCTCCCCCTCCTCTCCCCCTCCACCTTCTGGGCTGGTTGCTGCTGCTGTTATTCAATTTCCTTCCCAAAGCACCATTTGCAACGGAGCATCTTAGGGCGTTTATACATGACCCCTAAGCTCCGCCGCAAATGGCTGCAAGGTCCGGACCTTAAAAATGTTTACCCACCAGCTCCGGACTTTGCAGACAATTAAGTGCGACCCCGCCCACTTAGCGCGATCAAACTGCACTTTTCTTGTACCTGCTTTTTGGATGAGACAAATATTTGATCCGGTGCAAGGATAGTGAGTGCGGGGATCTCCTGGCTTCTGTTTGTTCTTTTTTTGTGTCCCGCCCCTTTAAGAGATCAGTATTATGCTGCAGGGAACAAAACGGAGGTAAGAAGGCATTCTTTTCTTTCTTTTTTCTCCATCCCTCAGGCAGCCAGCAACCAGGAAGTGCGGAGGGGGGTGGGGACAGAGAAGAGCGAGGAACCCCTAAGATCTCTGGTCTGAATTTAAGTGGCCAGCAGATCTTAGGGGTCGTGTAAAAAGGCCCTTAGAAATAGCTCCTGCATCCCTTCTTCTGTTGACGGTTGTCGTCCCCTGGGGATCAGTCACTTTGATTGCCTCTGCTTTGGGGAGGGTGTTACACTTAGGGAAGGGAGGGGGCAACAGAACAGCAGGGGAGGGTGTCCAACCCATCCTTTCCACCCATCCTCCTCCTTCTCCCATGTCTGTGACTCGGCATTTTAATAGTAGACTGGCTGGCTTCCAACATGCTGCTTGCTCTGTCATTCCTGTTCATCTGTCCAGCTCATCTGGTCACTGTGTGAAGGTGTTAACCTCTTTCTATACAGTAGGACCCAGGTATCCACTGGGGATTGGTTCCAGACCTTCCTGTGGATAATGAAAACCGTGGATAAGAGAGAACACAACCCCCCCCCAAAACTGCTGTTTTGTGACAGTAATTTGCTTTACAGCTGCTGTTTTATGACAGTATTTTGCTTTACGGATGCTGTTTTACGACAGTAGTTTACTTTACAGCTGCTGTTTTACGACAGCAGCTTGCTTTACAGTTGCTGTTTGTGACAGTATCTTGCTTTGTTTATGACAGTAGCTTGCTTTGTGGCTGCTGAATTAGTTATTTGATTTTTTCCTCTGCCATTTGTGGATAACTGAATCAGTGGACAATGAATAAGTGGATACAGGGGTCCTACTGTACTGTTTTTCTGCTCTGTCAGAAAAATTGATATGGACTGATTAAGTCTGATTTGATTTATTTGATTTTTTCCTCTGCCATTTGTGGATAACTGAATCAGTGGATAACTGAATCAGTGGATACGGGGGTCCTACTGTACTGTTTTTCTGCTCTGTCAGAAAAATTAATTATGGACTGATTAATTCTGACCCAGCTGATTCTGAAAAGAGCTTCTGTGTTTTTTTTCTGGGAGGGGGGCAACCCCTCTGATCTTTTCCCCCCTGCTTGACCATCCTTCCTGTGGATTAACACATTCCCTGCTAGACATCAACTACATTTTGTTTGGGGTTGGATTTTTTTTAAATATTTTGATTCCCATGATGATTTGTAATGGATTGCCATTATCCTGAGCCAATTACTGTCGAGATTGCCTCTTGCTTGGCCGGACTGAGAACGTGGCAACTTTCTGGATCTGTTCATATCAGAGAACTATTTGGGGTCAGGAGTGGCAGAGGCAGGGTCAGGCCATCCCTAGTCAGAGACAGACGGGCATTTTGAGGGGCAAAATACTGGAGAGGGCATGGTCACCCACTCACTTTCAACATGAGCTGACCACTTTGGTTTCTTGGCTCAACATTTCATTTGCCCACCTATATAACTCACCCATATCACAGCCAGCTTTGTAACTCAAGGTGTCTCTGAGGGTCCCTGGGACGAAGGCCTCCCATGTTTGCCTCCTTCTCGGGCGCATGGAAGGAAATACAATTTCCACACTATAAGGAGATCATAATCTCTAAATTAAACTAAGCCTGCAATTCCAAGCATGCTTACTTGACAAGAAACATGGTCAAAACCTGTAGGTCAAAATGCAGAGAAAATGTGTTCACTTCTTCCATCCAACTTTTCCCAAATACAATTTATTTATTAGCATTAATATGTGGAACACCCATTCCCCTTTCTCCAGTTTGTGCCCCCCATAATGTTAGTATATTTCTTAGTTTGTTCTTTCAATTTCATTTTGGGGTATGTGGGTATGTTGTCTGCTGTCTGGTCTCATTTGACTTATAGTGATCCTAATAGGTTTTTCAAGGTAAGATATTTAAGAAGATATTTAATGGCACCTCCCCCTCACAAGAGTTTCTATGGCTGATTGACAATATCAAATCAGGTATTCTAAGTAGAGATGGGTTCGAAACGAACAATTTTTCATTTCCGTTTTTGTTTTTTTCATTTCGTTACGTAACGAAACAACAAACAAATTTTGTCTCTAAAATGAAACGAAACGAACAGAAACACCAGAAATTTTGTCGTCCGTTTCATTTTCGTTACGGCAGTACATTGAACTGCTTTAAATGCTAAAAAATCACAAAAAATTGAAATTAATGGTAACGAAATGGTAATGAAATGAACGAAAATGAAAACAAATTTTTTTGCAAAAATTCACAAAAAACGGAAACGAACCGAAACGGACCCCCCCAAACGACAAACGAAACACCATTTTTTTGATTCGTGCCCATCTCTAATTCTAAGTCCTAGTCCATCACTATCCACTATACCTCAGTGGATATCATATTGCATTTATATCTTGCTTTTTCCCCCCATCTAAAAAATGTCAGCCAGGCATGGGGAGAAGATACATAAAGTCAACATACCACCAGGAATTTGAAAAAGTGCAGAAGATGGCAACCTGGATGATTAGGGGACTGGAAAAGCTTCTTTGCCACCTGAGGCTGCAATGGCTGGGCCTCTTCACTCTTGAATGACGGCACCCAAGAAGTGACTGATTGAAGTTTATTTATTTATTTTATATTTCTAGACCGCCCACTTTCCCTAGGAACTCTTGGCAGTTCCCAGCATAAAATAGCAGTAAATCTAATGTGAAAATATAGACAAAGCATAAAACCATAAGCATAAAGCCAATAAAAATCAGTAAATTTATGATAGAAGATGGCGGTGGGGGAAAAAATTGACACTCAACCTCCATTAGTCGCCAAACGCAGCCTGGAAGAGCCAGGTTTTTAAATGCTTCCTAAAAGCTGAGAGGGGTTCCACGGTCCTAATGTTGCAGGGAAGCTGATTCCACCAAATGGGACCAGAAATGGAAAAAGTTTATAAAAGTTTATAAAATCATACATGGTATGGACAAAGTAGATAAGGAAAAACTGTTTTCCCTATCACACAGCACTCGAAATAGGGGGCACTCCATGAAATTTTGGGTGCTAGATCTCAAACAAATAAGAGGAAGTCCTTTTTCAACCAAAGGATCACTGGTCTATGGAACTCCCTGCCAGAAGAAGTGGTGACAGCTGTCAGAAGAAGTGGTGACAGCTGTCAGCCTTGACAACTTTAAGAAAGGATTGGGCAAGTTCATGGAGAACAAGGGTATCAATGGCTATCATTATGGATGCCTAAGGACAACCTCTGGGTTGGAGAGATAGGCAGGATATCTCTCAATTCCATTTGTGGGGAATCATAAACAGGTGAAGACATCTGCTTGGAAATACCCTGAAGCAAATGGTGAGCCACTGTGTGAGACAGAATGCTGGACTGGATGGGCTGTGGCCTGTTCCAGCAAGGCTGTTCTTATGTTCTTATGTAAACTAAAATACTAAAACTGCCATTCAGTGCAAATATGAATATAAAGGAAAAAATACACGTACATAGGTTAAAAAGTTTACGTAGCAAATTAACCAACTAGGATCTCACTGACCAATTTATAAAAATCAACCACAGAATGTGTAGTAGGGAAAATAATGAGAATTACAAAAGTATTAAAAGTGTTCTGCTCATATACCACCCCATATCACTTCAAGGAGTCTCTGGGTGGTTTACAGTTTAATTACAGTATGCAGGCTACACATTGCCCCCACCCCCGCAAGCTGGGTACTCATTTTACAGACCTTGGAAGGATGGAAGGCTGAGTCAACCATGAGCCTGAGTTTTAGATATACAACAGACCCTCGTATAACATACGGTTTGTATAACATAAAATTTATACAACCTAAAACAATTCCAGAGATAGGGAAAATTTGCTTAACAGATTTGTCTATGGGGCGAATCCATTCAACATAAAAATGGTTGTGATTAGGGATTACTCTGTTTTCAATGCATTCCTATGGGAAATTTGTATAAAGGAAAATTTGCTTAACAATTTCATTTGGAACAAATTAATTCCTTTATACAAGGTACCACTGTAATAACAATCATCAGGTGTCATCTAGTTAATTTCTGGTTTATGGTGATCCTTTCCAAGATTTTCTAGGTGTAGACTAGAGTAATCAGAAGTAGTTTCCCATCCCCTTTTGCTGGGGGCATATTGCCAGCCCATGTCTGCACAGGTTGGCAAATCTGAAACATGCACACTGCCTTCAGTCTGTCCTCATAGGGCTTGGTGCCCACTCCCCTGGTCATCTTCGTTGCTCTCCTCTGAACTTGTTCTGCTTTGCTGGCATCCTTCTGAAAGTGTGCATTGCAACTTACACAGAAGCTGTACTGGAATATAGGATGGCTTGGAGCTGAGACTGACTGTGGGCCTTTCCAGCCTAGTGTGTTGTCAGCTCTGAGTGGTAGTGGCTTTTGTAGTCCCCCTTCCAAGCCACAGAAAATCCCTGTTTAGCTTCTGGAATCCAATGAGATTTCATGTTTTCAGGTGGCTTGGCAATACTGAACTTGTCATTGAGTAAAGATGCACGAAATGAGAGTGCCTACTATGTTATGAGCTGTATTTTGCTTAGGAGTGTGGGCTATCACAGGATCTTAAATAACCCATTTGAAAATCGAAGAGGTATGTTCAAATAATGTAGTGTGGACCAGTGGCAGGGAAGGTAGGAGTTGGCCAGATCATTTGTATGGACTGGAGGTTAGCAAGTACAGTGGTACCTTGTATAAAGGAATTAATTCGTTCCAAATGAAATTATGTTAAGCAAATTTTCCTTTATACAAATTCCCATAGGAATGCATTGAAAATGGAGTGATCCCATTTTTATGTTGTACGGATTTTCTCCATAGGTAATTACGTTCAGCAAATTTCCCCATCTCTGGAATTTTTTATGTTGTACAAATTTTATGTTATACAAGCTGTTTGTTATACAAGGGTCCACTGTACATAGTTGTGTGTGTGTTGTGTCATTACAGTCGTGACCGACTCTTTGTGACTCCATCTCCATGGGGTTTTCTTGGCAGGAATACTGGAGTGGTTTGCCAGTTCTTACTCCAGGCGCCTACAGCACCTGGTATTCCCTGGTGGTCTCCCACCCAATGCTTAGCTTCCAAAATCAGGCAAGATTGGAGGTGCTCAGGGCATCTAGGCAGCTACACAGTAGCCTACGGGTTGTCTTTTCTTGTGCTCTCCACGGGATGCATGGCTGACCCACCATCTGATCAAGACGGATCCAGTCTCAAGCAGCCGCAAAGGCATCATGTGTTTGGGGATATATAATCACAGTAAAAATAGGCCCATGTGACTTTGCCTGTTTATTTTCTGTGTCCTGCAGAAAAAGCTGCTTAAGGGACGCAAGGTTTAGAACAGAAGCTTCTCTCTGTGTGCTTTCCTAATGCACTTCAGCTCATTTCCCTCCCCCCACCAAAAATTTTTTCCACGGTGTTGCAAAGTAAGAGAGAATTTAACTGGGTAGCAACTAAAATGAAAAAGCAGGCCTCTAAGAAAAGGCTACTCACACAAGTCCACTCCCTCTTGCTCATTCTCCACTCTAAATCTCCTTTTTCCAGACAGTTTCATGGATCTTCATTGTGGGGTGTGTTGCCTAGATGCCCATGTGGCAGGTAGCTACGGGTGAGATTGTGCACAGGGGATTCCCAGTGTAGATGGATCTTGTCATAATAGCTGCTAACTTTGAGTTGTTTAAATAGGGAACTGCGGGAAAAAATTCATGGCGGTTGACACCATCCATAATGGCTGTTCAGGTTGGCTATCTCTTACCTCCAGCCTTAGAGATGGCATTTCAGTTGATGGGGAACATGAAACGGGAGAGTAATTGCAGTCATGCCCTCAGTCTCAAGGACTTCTGATGGCCCACCAAAGGAACAGAATGCTAGACTAGATGGCCGTTTGTTCTGGTCCCTCCCGGTTTTCCTAACGTCCTGCAACAAATGGCACAAGAGCCTTGTGGCACAGAGTTTAAATAGCTGCACTGGGGCTACAACTGCACTCACAGTCTGGTGTTCAATCTCAGGTAGCCAGCACATGGATGACTCAGCCTTCCATCCTTCCAAGGTCAGTAAAATGAGTACCCAGCTCTCCGTGGTGGTGGTGGATGTGTAGCCTGCATAATTACTTGTAAACCACACAGAGAATGCTTTAATTACTATGGGGTGATATGTAAGTAGAACAGTTTGCTTTGTTTTTGCTTTTTGTTTACCTATCTGTTTGATTAAGTTCTTGTCCCCCCCCCCCACCTTTAAACTGAGACTCAAGGGAACTCACAGCAAGATTAGCTGCAAAGTTATATATAGTGAGGTTTGAATCATATTGGAATAATTTTGTTTTTCTTGTTGTTGTGCTGATCATATATTTTATTAGTGTGTTGTATCTGTTTATTTTACTGATATAAGCCACCCAGATTGGTCTTTTAGGCCAGATGGGTGGGGTATAAATATAATAATCAATAATATAAAAATAAATAGCGCAATACTTAAACAAAATTTTACAATTTATTAAACTCAGCTGAGTAGAAGCACCTTAAACACCCATTGAGAATCAAAAGCACCACATCCAGCATATTCAATTTGGACTGTTGTGCTCAGCTGCTTTTAAATGTGTTTGTTTGTTTGTTTGTTTGTTTATTTATTTATTTATTTATTTATTTATTTATTTATTTATTTATTATATTTTTATAACACCCATCTAACCCAAAGTCTACTCTGGGCACTTGACAACATGAATTGGGTGGTTTAAAATGTGATTTTATTTACTGATTTAATATGCTTGTTTAATTTTTTTTAACAGTTGTATATTTGTCGTTCCCCATGTATAAATATTGTCCTTTTGATGATGTAAGCCATCTTGAGTCCTTTTAAGAAGAAAGGTGGGGTAAACTTTTTTAAAAATACATAAAACTAAAGGACTCAGAAAGCTATCGGTAGCAAAAGCAAAAGCAAAATTAAAAACAAGAAAACAAAAACTCTCTTGTGGATGGAGAAGAGGGAAGGAGCCAGCTGAGCTGTGTGTGGGAGAGAGCTGCATAGGATGAGTGCATAGCATGAGAACAGACACTAAGAAAGCCATTCTTACTAAACTTCCCTACCCAGTGAGGGTAGCAAGCCTGATAAAAGTTCCATACCTAAGGATCTCAAAAGCAGATAGCAATAATTCAAAAAACTGATATCCAGGATGTGAGGGGTCCCTCAAGATTCTAGAGGTCTTCCTTGAACATCGGGAGTTTTGCAGAGAGGGAAGAGGACAACCAATTATCCTCTGGGCAATATTTATTACCCTCTGGAGCACATTTCTGCCTGCCACTGTGCAACTGGCAAGCCAAACACAGAGGCAGTAAATCAAATTACTTTCTATGTAGCCACGGTAGAAGGTCACCAGCAGTTTCTTATTCAGTTGTGGTCTCCTGAGAAGTCTCAAGAAATACAGTCTCTGCTGGGCCTTCTTAACCAATGGTACAGTTTTTGTGCTCCAAGTCAGATCCTCCTTCAGTATAACCCCCCAAAACCTACAGTTTGTCACCCGTTATATACAGTTTCCATCAATAATCAAGGGCTGAATATCTGATTTCCTTTTCGGATAGTCCACTATACACTCCTTGGTCTTACTGATGTTGATAATCAAGTTGTTATTTTTACACCACTGTAACAATTGTTGCAGCTCATCCCGGTATGCGGACTCATCCCCTCCAGAGATGAGCCCCACTACTCTTTTATCATCAGCAAATTTGATCATTCTACTACATGAGCTGTCCAAGGTTCTGGGTGTGTCCTTCAAACCTTTGGATTAGCAGCAGTAGTAGATTGAATGACAGACTAAGGCTCAGGGGATCCAGGTTCAAAACCCCAATGTGCGATGGAAATTTACGAAGTATTGTATATAGGTCTGGTAATCCCATTCCTTAGCTGAAAGTCTTTCCAGAGTCTCTGTTCGTTGGTTCTGTCAACAGACAGTACACTTGGCCACACACAACTGAACAGATCTCAGGAAAAGTGATTCCGTTGGGCTACCATTTTCAGAATGCCCCGTATCAGTGTAGATACTAGCCCTGAAGACAGGGGGTGAAGGTTGTGGAGACTGTATAATAATAATAATAATAATAATAATAATAATAATAATAATAATAATAATAATAATAATAATAATAATAATAATAATAATAGTGTTGCCATGCTGTGTCATTGTCTGGCCTACAACTCCCACAATCCAAATGTTCTGGTAGACAACTCCCACTGTCTTTTCCCATTGGCATATTGTGTGGGACGGAAATATGGCAGTCAGGCTTTAGGAGTGGGACTCTCATTTTAGGGTCTCTTTGATGCAGACTTTGAACCTGAAATGTGAGAGAATGGGATACTCCACCCACCTAGCAAGCCTTGATTTTGTGGGTTGTTGTTTTTCTTCCCAGCTTTAGGAGATGTCACTTAGACATCTTCCAGACACCCTTGCCTTTTATTTTACGTGCTCTACAGCTGCTGGAATTCACATGCTGCCTTTTAAATTATCCATCCCCTCTCTGCATGGTATCAGATTTTAAAAAAAAAACATTGTTGCTGAAGGATCTGCCCGTATGACATCACGGGCAGATCCTTCAGCAACAAAAATCCCAGGGACTCAGAGAACTGGCAATTGAGGCTTTAAAAAGGGGCATTTCAAAAGAGCCGGTGGGCTAAAGGTCCCTCACCCCTGATTCAGTGTAGCACGAGCAACAATGTCATGATGGGGAGATAGGGGATTGAAGCCCAAGGAACACAGACTATGAGATCATCTACGTCCCCCTAGGCTTTCATGTCTCCTATGAGGTGGTCTGCAATGGTAGCTTTGACTGTAAAGGTTTTTATTGAAAATTCATATTGTTGCCAGTTATTCCTGTTGTAATACATTATATTTGAGGTTGGTTTGGTCTTGAGTAGACACTTAAGAGCCATTAGGTTTGTAAAATACCCGGTCCTTGTTTGTTAATATGTATTTATCCATCTACTTGCATGACAGACTCTCTCTTATGGGGAAAGTGGGCCGGACCTATGGGTTATCACAGTGAGCACCCACGCTTCAGATTCAATTGCTTCAGCCCTGTTGGAAGAGTCTTGAGTAAGAGAGTCTTAAAGAAGCATATTTTTTGACCCAGAGGGTACCTGGTCTTTTCTCCCTATTTTGTGTCTAATATGGCTGAAAGAGAGTTGGCTGTGTTATTAATAAGGGCATGAACAAGCTCTCTTTATATACTGCCAAGCAAATGTATTTCTCTTTGCATAATTGCAAAATGACCTCCTCACCCCAAGTTCTTTGCACACAGATCTCTGCTAGAAATCAGCTGAAGCCAGGATTTTGAAGCATACATCTCGGGGGGGGGGGTTACCCGTGAGCAGGGCTGCGTTCTTGCACCACAAATGCCCAGGTATTCCAACAACCGAAAATGTCAAGGTCTATGCCACGAGGCTTAATTTAGAAACAGTTGACATGGGAGAGTGACAGTGTCTAGCAGTGATTCAGTTGGCGTTGCCAAGGGTCACGTTCACTGCAGCATATCTGGGCCTCTGCTTTCTGCCCCAAATACCAGCTTTCCTCTGCTTGCAAGCGGGTTAGTGATTCGATCGTAGGGCATCCACTGACGAGGCAATTTGAGCCTCTCCATGCATGTGAACAGCTTGATGCTGTGGCACTATGCTTCTGGAACGAGAGAAGTGGCCCCATTCCACCCTGCATCTGAGAGGCTTACACTGACGTACATCCCACAGCTGGCCAAAGCAAGTTTGCTGCCTGAGACAGATTGGCTGGGGATGTTGAGAACATGAAGAAAGAAACTCTGCAACCATTCCTCCCCCACCTTTCCTACTAAAAAAGCACAATAATGAGCTAAAGGTAAACGTAAATGTAAAGGTTCCCCCTGCACATGTGTGTTAGTTGTGTCCAACTCTAGGGGCGGTGCTCATCTCCATATTCCAGCTAAAGAGCCAGTGTTGTGCAGGTCCATGGCCACGTGGTCGGCATGGCTGCAAGGAAACACTGTTTTACCTTCCTGCTTTTTACAGTGGTACCTATTTATCTACTTGCATTTACATGCTTTCAAACTGCTAGGTTGGTAGGAGCTGGGGTTATCAGTGGGAGCTCGCTCTGCTGCATGGCACCCAGGATTCAAACTGCTGAGCTGCTGACTTTGCAGCCAACAGTTTTCGGAGCCTTAGTCCGCTGAACCACCATGCCCCACTCAATGATGAGCTAAGTAGCTAGCAAACTCCCAATGTGGTGTAGTGGGCTAAGTGACACACTAGGATCCTGTGTGCCACACTTCAAAGCCAAGTTCAGCCATGGAAACTCATTGGGGGAGTGGAATCGGTAAAGTCACTCCTTAAACATCTCACCTTAAAAGTCCTGTTAGGACTATTGTAAGTTCGAAGATCTTAAACCAGTTTCTATAGGGATCCCAATTTGAATTATAGCTGCCAACCTAGAAATAGACCGGACTGCAGCCATCTTCCTACATCACATCCTGGGTGTCCCAAACATGATTAATCTTTTTACAGTTGTTAACAAACTTGGCCTCCACCTGCCATCAATGCACTGTGCAATGTTATTATTGTATTATTAATGCATACTACCCAGAGTGGGTAGTATTTTTTATTTATGACAACAAAAAGACTTGATAACTTTGCATCTAAAAAAAAAATTCAAAATTAATTTTTAAATTTCACTTTTAAGAACATAAAAAATAACAGGGAAGATATTAAATAAGAGAAATAATAGTCCAGTGATGGCGAACCTGTTAGAGACTGAATGCCCAAACTGTGATTCAAAACCCAATAATTTTTTGCAATGTGCCAATACAGCAATTTAACCTGAATACAGGTGGCCGTGAAGGGGCAATGTCGGGTGCCCACAGAAAGGGCTCCAAGTACCACCTTTGACACCCGTGCCATAGATTTGCCAACACTGTAATAAGCTAACATTTATTTAGCTTTTGATGATAATATCTCTGAAGATTATATTTCCAAAACTTAATCTCCTAAATATTTGGCTCTGACTTCTAGAATGTTAAATATGTTATACTAATTTTATATATATTATTCTAGGATATATATAAGATAAGATAACTTTATTGTCATTGCACATTGTGCAACAAAATTGATCCCAGGTACAAATATATCTAAAGAATTTAAACACGCACATCCATATATGCAGTAACAAATATTTGTACAATGTTATAAAATGTATGAGATTCATCTCCATCATGAAATGATGAAAGTCCCCTATATGCTGTATATACATGGAGTATATACAGTATCTAGAATCTTACCCAGCATCTAGCAGAAGAGGAATTAAATTCTACAGATCCCACAGCTTTGCATTCTCCAGATGTGTTGGGCTACAGTTCCCATAATGGAGAAGAGTGATAAGAATTGCATTTTGAGACATCTGGAAAGCAGTATGTTGAGAAGGAATGTTGGAGACAGGTTTATCTACCTTCTTGTGCTCTTCAGGATACTATCACAAGATTTTCAGTAATGATGATACAAGTACCTCATTAGGATTAAATGTGTTTTTAATCTATCAATCCTCTGTCTTAACATAGTTCTACATGTATTATCCTAACCTTGGTCAAAGGACTTCTGTGGGATTCTGAGAATAATCAGAATTGGGTAAAACAAAATAACATATTTGTTTTCATTCCCTCTTAACACATTAGAACCAACAAGCCTCCTCAAAAATTAAAAGAAATGTACTCTCAACAAGTAGCATTTGGCGTTACTCATTTGTCAGGTGGACGTTATTGATCCATTACCCAGTTAAACAAATTAGATCTTGCAGCCCAAGTAATATTTAATGCCATGACTGCACAAGGTGACATCATGTCTTCTTAGTGTCATGCTTGACTGGGCTTTCATTGTAGTTTGTGGGTCATCTTGAGCACATGAAAAAGCAAACCAAAAAGAAGAACCCCACTGCTGTCAATCCATTTGACCCAGAACTGGTGACTAGTTTGGAGATCCCATAATTAAATTAGACGCTTGTTTCCGTTGACGTTCCCCATGACCTAGATCTCCTCATGAATTTTATGTTGTATTCATGCTGCTTCTCATTCAGCTCTTCTGGGTCAAGACCTTTCCTGCTGTAATGACCATGCTAGCTTCCACTCAGTCATCCCAAGCTTGATTTGCATGTCAGCATCCCAATGGGAATTACTCATAGGTAGGCTTTGACTCGCATGAAGAAATATGTCACCTTTAAATAATCTATTTCAAGTTGTTCTATAATCTATTTCAAGAAGGCTAAGAGGGGATCTGATAGCTATGTTTAAATATCTGAAAGGATGTCACATCAAAGAGGGGACTGGTTTGTTTTCCTTCAGAGACTAGGACGCGGGGCAATAGTCTCAAACTGCAAGAAAAGAGAGACAATTTAAACATTAGGAAGAACTTCATCACAGAGCTGTTCGGCAGTGGATATGATGTCACAGAGGGTGGTGGAGTCTACTTCTTTGGAGGTTTTTTTGAGCAGAGGCTGGATGCCATGTGTCAGGAGTATTGTGATGGAGGTTCCTGCATGGCAGGGGGGTTGGACTGGATGGCCCTTGAGGTCTCTTCCAACTCTATGATTCTATGATCTTGTTGAGATAATCCCCCTCCCCAAGATATTATATCCTAAACTGTTAGGAAACAGATGAAACAATCCCCAGTGTCTTTAGCATCTCTAGAGGGAGAGAACAGTATTAATTGCTTTGTGTTATTCAGCTGAGGCACTAAGATGTGGAAATGGAGTGTCTCATGGGGTTTTCATGGGCACAAAACAGAAAAATAATGGAGATCTGGAGATCTTTTGAGACTCTGGCCAGCACCTTGAAACTGGGTAACAGTAACATGGAATATCATTAAAGCAAAACAAGAAAAAAGCCAATTGTGCTGCTTATATACCACCCCATAGTGTTTCAATTACTGCTTGGACAGTTTACAATTCAGCTATGCAAGCTAGACATTGCCCCCTACCCTAGAGACCTGGTTGTTCATGAGAAGCAATCTGCTTAAAAACACACAGAAACCATAACTCAGATGCTGGCAAGAACAGAAGTAAGACTGCCTTCACAAATCAAAAGTTGGTTCAGAATTTTAAGAAGTGTCACTCCTTGGATCAACATATTGACAGTTCCAAGACAAGCTTAAGCTTACCTGATGGATAGTGAACCACTCTAGATATGCTCAGGGTATTTACATAATCAGCATTCTCATTCACTTCTGGTACTGTTAATTCTTTTGCCGCTTCAGAATTCTCTTTCCTCTGTCTTTATCCACATTCACTGGTCCCCACCCCCACAACATATATTTGTATATCTAAACCTGAGGCTAAATATGCCACTCCATGCCTCTGAGTAACTAAGGGGGGTGAGAATGCAGCCCAATCTGATTTGTATCCAAACATTTAAAACTTGTTTCAGCAACTGACAGGGTTTGATGATATTTGATTGGTTTTGTGTTTTTTGGCATTTATGCTATAGCTTTGATATGATCCATTGCATAGTATTAACTGTCCAGAAAGTGGAAACCCTAAGGGGTTGGTATGACTGATGATGATGATGATGATGATGATGATGATGATGATGATGATGATGATGATGATGATGATGATGATGATGATGAATGAAGAAGAAGAAGAAGAAGAAGAAGAAGAAGAAGAAGAAGAAGAAGAAGAAGAAGAAGAAGAAGAAGACAACAACAACAGAATCTTAGAACTTCTGAGAAATGGCAAGGACAACAGCCAGGTGGTTAGATTCCTTGGCTTTCCATTTGTCATTGTTGTGCACCCCATCAAACTACCTCCAAACTTATGCAGAATCTAGGAACAAGCCATCTCCAAAACGCTTTGCCATCAGCAAACTGTTTGTTATACGAGGGCCCACTGTAATGCTCTCCTCTCCCCCCAATGTATAATAAAACATTTGCATGCTGATTAGGTATTGGCTTATATCAAGCAAGAGTGTGGTGGGGGCAAAGCATGAGTGCCACAGTATTTTCTTCAGTGCAGATATTTTTTATTTATCAGATGATTTGACACTTGGACCCAAAGAGGGCGATCCAGGAGACTTTCTGCAAGGAGGTCATCCTCACCTCTTCTGGGCTGACCTTGCCCAGGCAGGATCAGGATGCTGCCATGACTAGCACCAAGTTTAATGAGGAATGATATGGAATTTCACATCAGATGGAAGATATACAATTTTTATTGGGATGACAATACTAAGTACATTTTAATAAAAAAAAAATTACAACATTTAAAATGCCTGAAAATTAAAATTACCACAATTGCTGCTTCCCCAATAAACGATAAAGCAAAAGCTGCCCTCACTGACAGCTGCCAATAAGGTACACAGGATAATGTCTCTTCCCTTGTCCCACCATTAAAATGCCCCCCCCCAAAAAAAACAAAAAGACAAGGGTGTAAGACCTGCCACTTGAAATAAAGTTAAAGCTCCTATACAGGAAATCCCATTAAAGAGATCTCCTTCACATCCAACCACCCAAGAAATGAAATTACAGGAACCATTTGTTCCAAAAACCTCCCCTCATTACAGAACCCTCCCCATTCAATCTGCCCACCAGAAAAAATGGTGCAAGCCTTCCTTGTTGCAAACAATGAGACAGGAAGCTCATGTTACACTGCGGGACAGCCCACTGAAGGGATTTCCTTGACACATCGCCACCCTTCACAAACGCAACTGCATCAACCATTCCTATTAAAGCACCATTAACCTTCTGCCCCAGAGGACAGTGCAACGCCTCCCTGTTGCAATCTATGAGAAGAGAAGCGAGTGCTCCAATGCAGGAAAAGTTAGTGAAGAAATAGCCTTGACACCTACCCCCCCCCGAAGGGAATTGCTTGAACCATTTTCCCTACCCCACCGTTAAAATTCTGTCTCCCCAGAACAACGAAGATGCTGCAGTGAAATCCTTCAGTGTATGTACCTGGCTATTAATATGACCCATCTATGGGGAGAGAAATAAATCCGGCCCTCTAAGACTCCCAATAAAGGGGGCCCTGGGGCGCAATCCTGTAAAGGGAATGCGAAAATCCTTCAGTGTATGTACCCTGCCACTAAAATGACCCACCCATGGGGGGACAAATCTATCCGGCCCTGTAGGACTCCCCATAAAGGGTGCTCTGGGGCGCCCTCCTGTAAAAGGAGTTAAGAACCATTAAAGGAATCTATTATTTTAGACATCTTTGATTACCCACCTCAAAGAATGAAGTCCTCCTTTTTCCTCTTCAAAATTTGCCCCTTCCTCCTATGGAAAAGGTTAGTGTGGAAAACATGCATATTATAGTAAGGCAGGCATATTCAATCTTTGGCCCTTCAGATGTTTTGGACCACAACTCCCACAGTCCTTTGCCATTGGAAATACAGGCTTGGAATTCTGGGATTTGGGGTCCAAAACATCAGGAGGGCCGAAGTTTGGACATGCCTGCAGTAAGGGATAGAAACTACAACAACACGCCTTCTTTTATTAATACTTATTCTGAAATATTGTCTTCCACTTCCTTATGAACTTCTTGAAGTACTTCCCATGTTCCGATGAGGATGCAGATGGTTCTTCCTCATTTCGGAGATGCTCCTGCAAAGGCAATATTACAGAATCAATTTCTACATATTTTCTCTCTCTCTCTCTCTCTCTCTCTCTCTCTCTCTCTCTCTCTCTCTCTCTCTCTCTCTCTCTCTCATTTCAAAGTCTTCTCCTCAGGCTCTCAAAGGTTCCTTCTCTGCCACTGGAGGGGATTGAGAGAGAGAGTTTGTGCTCCTCCTCCTCCTCCTTCATGGACCCAATTCAGCTCCTTTTGTCCCCCTCCCTTTTCACGCAGGTGCCTCAAATATGAGGCCATTACTTCACTGGGATCCACTGAGGACCTGTTATTCCTCTGAAAAACAGAGAGCTATTGATCTTTTTAGGAAAAACAATAAATATTCTAGTAAAAATATGAAAAAAAAATCTGTTGGCTGGCGCGACATTCCATCCATTTTTAGAAGTGGGATACATTCCACAAACACTTACCTGAACTAAAACATACAATGGACCTAGGATCATCATTAGAGATGGGCACGACTTAGCGGTATTCCCGTTTCCGTTTCCGTTACTCGGTTCTTACTCTATGGAAACGGTAACGGGAATTACTCTGCCAGAATTCGAGGAACCAATTTTGGTCTGATTTGTCGTGCTCGTTCCTTGCATTGCGTGATCGCGCGATGCCACGCAGCACAGAAAAAAAGTTTTTAAAAGTTAAAAAAACCCGGTTCCCGGCCGAAAAGCAGGCGGAAAAATGCCTGCCGTGCCTCAGGGCACCTACCAGAGGGGTTGTTTCTGGAGGTCTCCGGACTCCCCCCCATCCCCCAACCTGGGCTGCTCTGGTGGGACTCGCCGCAGGCTCGCAGCCAGCAAAAAGCCCAGTCTCGCCGGCCGCCGGCCGCCGCAATTGAAGCGCAAGCAAGCGGCACGGACGGCACAGGAAAAAACCTTTAAACTCTCCCCCCACCCATTCCCGGGCCAAAAAAGCAGGCGGAAAAATGCCTGCTTGACTAAGGGCGCAGGGCACCTACCGGAGGGGTGGTTTCTAGAGGTGGGGTCCCACCTCCCCTCCATCCTGGGCAGCCGGACTCGAGTCGCCATGCCATGCGGTGCGGGCGGGGGATCCAAAATGGGGCGGCGAATGCAATATTGTTTTTGAAATCGTGGTCCAAGCACAACAGAAAGACGTGAAAATTTATAAACTGCCAGATTTTTCACAGTAGCAGTGGGTTTTTTCTTGCAACAAAATGTCTCTCCTCTCCTCCTCTGTCCTCCATTTATTTTATTTTATTTTATTTTATTTTATTTACACCTGCGCAATGATCGCTGGCCGAGTGGCCAGCCATGTGGGAGTGGACGACCATGCAAATTTTTGGAGCCATCCCACCAATCGCATGGCCACTTGGCCATGACTTCTGGGATGTGCCAAAAAGCCCCCTAAAACCTGCCCTAGCCCCCTAACCCTAACCCTAATCCTTGACTCCTCCTTACCCATACATCACAGACTGTCTTCTTAGTGGGTCAGAGAGGCACCCAGAGGTGCAACCCACTAGCCCACCGTAAACTTACCTGTCACTAGCCTAACCCTGGCCCTTGCACTAACCCACCTTAACCCTAAGCCAGATCTACTTGCTTGCATTGCACTACACGCAGCAAGTACAATTCCCTTCTGTGTGAGACATGGTGGTGCGAGAGCCTAGGCATCACCTATGGCTCTGGGTTGACTGCCATCACCACTAGTCTCACTGTCTGCAACTGGTATATGCAATATCCATATGGCTATTGCATACCATTTTGCAGCAGCAGGTGAGGAGGGGAGACCCCCATGTTGAGGGGTCTCTTGGAGCCTGCTTCCCCTTCCTAGTGGGTGAGGATAGGAGGCACCCATGGGTGCCTCCAGGAGCCCACTTTCCCTTTATAGCGGGCCAGAGGAGGCACCCACCCTACAGAGGTGCCTCCAGGAGCCCGCTACCCCCCCCAAAAAAAACCAGTACTAATGCAAACGAAAAAAACAAAAACGAACTGACTAATTTTTGCGAATTTTCGCGAAAAACGGAAACGACCCGAAACGGAACCGGCCCGACTAACGACAACTCGAAAAACATTTTTTTCAAGTCTTGCCCATCTCTAATCATCATTGTCCAGTCCCTAAAGGGCCATACTGTCTATTTTGCATCATTATACTAATCAAACATTACTGCAGTAGTTAGGTACTGTAATGGCTAGTACAATTATTTTTTCTTAAGTGAAAACTGGGTGAAAATATAAGTACCCTTTTAAACCAGAAATCCCTTTTGATCTCTGTGCTGCTCCCAAAATATGAATAGTTGTTTGTAATCTTATATCTGTGTTGGTTTTGTGTATACCAATAAAAGCTCTGACTGACTGAATATACAGACCCTTAATATAGCTCTGAAACACTTCAGAGATGCAAACAATACTAGACCATCTATAATGTTTGAATATACTCAATGCTTTTTCACATTGCTATGTCGTTCTGAAAGAAATGATACTCCTAAAATATAAACAGCAATCTAGCATCTCACCAACTGCATGCACCTTGTCAATCTTTGGCTGGTGAGTGAGACATAACTCAAGGTGGGCCCTATCTTACGAATAAATCAGGAGGTAGCTTAGGCTGCAAGTATCTGGTATCAAAAAAGCAGGTATTACTATTCATAGAATCATAGAATCATAGAGTTGGAAGAGACCTCGAGGGCCATCCAGTCCAACCCCCTGCCATGCAGGAACTCCCATCACAGTATTTCCAACAGATGGCCATCCAGTCTGTGCTTAAATACCTCCAAAGAAGGACACTCCACCACCCTCTTTTTTTGGCAGCATATTCCACTGCCAAACAGCTCTGTCATGAAATTCTTCATAATGTTTAAATTAAATCTCTTTTCCTGTAGTTTGAGACCCCGCCATGGAAAATAAACTAGTCCCTTCTTCAATGTGACATCCTATTAGATTTGTATTGCCAAGTAGGAAGAGAAATATCTGTGGAATATTCTCTGTCAAGGGAAAAAAATGGTCCAGTTGTATGATAATTTGAGCCTGCACTGTGCAATGTTATTGTATTATTAATATATACTACCCAGAGTGGCTTTGTTGCCAGATGGGTGGTACTGTATTGAAATTAAATAATTAAATAAATAAATAAATAAATAAATAAATAAATAAATAAATAAATAAAGTGTTCTGGGCCTGCCCTGATATAACTCTGGAGACATGGAAGGGTACAGCTCTGTTGCTGTCATAAAACCTGAGGAGGACTTACCGTAGGTGAAATCTGCTTTGGATATATAATGTAGATGTGCACACCTGATTACTGATGTGTCTTAAACAGAGTTGGAGTGGACGATTTATTCCACATAAGAGCAGTGTAGAAATTCATGGAAGGTGTCTTACAATATTGATACGTCTTTAATAATACACACAGAAAAAGTTGTTTGATAGGCCCATTGGTTTAGGTTTGTTTGGTGGGCTCTGGTATTCTACCCAAAGATTTCTCCATGAAAGTAACAAATTTGATGCAGTTGATCTAAGCTGTGTGATCAGAAATCAGCAATGTGTACTAGAAAGTGTGGTCTAATGCAGTGGACCCAACCTTGGGTTGCACAAATGGTCTTGAACTAAAACTCCCATAAACCTGTGGGTGTCAAGTTAGGAACCACTGGTCTAATGGATACAGTGATGGAGTAGAAGTTAGGAGATCTGGATTCATATTCTTACTCAACCATGGAAACACACTGGGGAAGTGGCACTGGTAAAACCAGTCCTTAAAAATAGCCTACATGTCTTGAAAGTCCTGTTAGAGTGGACCTAAGCCAAAAATGACTTGGGGTGCAGAAAATAATGGGATCATAAATTTATATGCCGACTACTTTATACCATATATGTATATACACACACACACACACACACACACACACACACAGAGAGAGAGAGAGAGAGAGAGAGAGAGAGAGAGAGAGAGAGAGAGAGAGAGAGATTAATCAAAGTGGGAGGAGGCAGGGGGGCAATGAGGTAGATTTTTTTAATTGTTCTTCTCATAGCTCCTCATCATAATAGTGCTCCCCAACTCCCCAAAAGAGTCCAAATACACTACATCAATCCACTTCAAGGAAATAGGAGTTAGCTTCTTCTAGGCAAATGGCTCTAGTTACTCAGGCAGGACCAAACAACCCTCAGACCAAAGATGCTTCACAGCATTGTATTGTTCTGGGGTGATATCAGTTTCTGTCCCAGAGAGACCATCTGAAAAACTCTTCTTCTTCCTTTTTTTAGATTGACATGTCAACCACTATTTCCGTGGACCACTGTCACCAGCTGATTAGAACTGCATTGTTATGGTCCTTATCCAGGAACACTATAGCCAAGTGGAAGCCAGAAAGCTAATGAAACTGTAGGGGTAGATGAGGAAATAATCCATTTGTGGGACTAGAAACAGCTATAAACAAACACTGTGGAAATCCACTCTGTCTCTCCTTTGGTTTCCTTCATCCGTTCTACGTGTTGCTCGTCCTCATGCCTTCCTTCCTGGTTACTTTTGTTCACAGTGGATTAAATTTCATCGACTTGATGGTTCGCCAGGGGAACATAGACAACCCACCCAAGACACCGCTTGTCCCTGGATTTGAATGTTCTGGAATTGTAGAAGCTCTGGGCGACAATGTGAAAGGCTATGAGGTAAAGTAATGGGTCACTGTACAGGACTAGGGAGAAGCGTTTTGTACTCCCCGTGTTTGACGTGGTTCTGTTATTATTTGGTTTTTGCCCCATGCCAGGCTGTTTGTCTGCTTTTATTGTTTTATTGCATTTATGTTTGATTTTGATCCTTAGTTTTTACATATTTTGTTTTATGTAAACCTTCCAGAGTCCCCTTTGGGAAAGTGGTGCAGTATACAAACATAAATAAATAAATAAATAAATAAATAAATAAATAAATAAATAAATAAATAAACCCAGTTGCTGGTCTCCTTGAGTCACATGGAATGATGTGTTGACTTACCATTTATCCGTCGCAACTGGATTTAGCAGAACACATTTAATGTCAGAGATTCCTTGATCACATCCTGCTTTAAGGTTATTCCAAACTTCAGAAAGCTGCAGGTTTTTGTTGTTTTGTTGTTGTTGTTGTTGTTGTTGTTTTTTTAGATGAGAGGTGCCCGTGGTGTGTGGGAGGTTCTGGAAATGCAAAAAAGTAAATTTCAAGGTTAGCACAGATGAACCCCAGAGGGAGGAACAGACAGATTCAGCAGATACTCCTTGCCTTGAACACTGTGGTGAACATATTTCAGTAAAAACTTCAACTCAGAGTGTACGAGCAGTGAAAAAGACAAAAGCAGTTACAGGAATTATTCTAAAAATAGAGATGGCCAGTATGGCATCATAATCATTTCCCTTATTACCAGTGTCTGAGAGCATGTATCGTGGGTTGAATAGCTGAAATATTATCATCTAGAACATATGAATAGTATGAATATACTTGGAGGGAATCCAAGCTTTAAAAAAGTACATCAAAATTTTTTGGGGGGTGGAGAGTATTGGAGAATCTATTGATGTCCAAGACAAATCACCCAGTGATAGCAGTTAGCTCCATTCTAATTCTAAAACAGATAAGTAAATCAATTGTTACTTGTTTTCCTGCTCAAGAGAGGATAGAGTTGAAATCCTTGACTCTATAACAATGTGTATTATAAACAGTCATTATACTTTTAAAGACCTGTTTGAATTAGATTGAAATCTGCCACTGCAAATAAGTACATACATTGATGGCAACAAGCTTCACACACTTAGCAGTCTATGTCCTTGGTTCTTTTCGAAATGACACCATGCATCAAGATGTAGGAGTATGGTGGGTTAACTCTAGGGCAAGAGTGGGCAACACTGACATATTTGGGAAACAATGTTAATCCCTGAAAACTTTCTAGGGAGGAATGCTGATCTCACTGCTACTCACTTTGTCACACTATTGCCTATTGCCGACTAAGGAGTTGGTAAGAGGAGTGTCTGTTTTCCTTCTCTCGTTGAGATTTCCTTGACCCTAGATCACCCAGCAAAGAAGGCTCACAGGGAATGTCACAGACCTCCAGCAAATTTTGGGGAAATTTTCCAACGGCTATAGTAATTGAAAAGCCCTATCCTGTGGATTTTGCAGTTCCTGCAAAGGATTTCAATTATGGGAAAGGAAAAAAGGGGAAGGCACAAAATTATTCTTAGGAGCCTAAGTATTCACAACTATTCTCTTTAAAGTAAGAAACATAGCCAATAAAAATGTATGCAGTTGCACATATACCCACTTAAATCCCCAATAGGTATCTGAAAACCTGGAAAATGCATGCCAACATCCTTTTAAAAGGCCTTTTAAAATGACTAAAAGGTAAACATGAAATGTGTGTTATGCTATTAAAGTCACTTAGTTCCTATTCATTATGTTGCTTTTGAAATGTAACTTTCGAGCACTCTAGTTGTTCCAAAAAGACTCATTACACATAATATCACTCATAACTTCTAACCCTAGGGTGGGTGTCATGTGCCCCCCGATAGGTCATTAGCCCTAGAGGACACCATTAATTGTGAAAGGTGATGACAGGTGTGCTTCAAAATTATCTGGTGGACACACATTGCCCCATTCTTCTCTAATCAATGAACCACACTGGGTTTCTCATTGGGTGGGGGAATTGGCAAGCCTGAATTTTGAGCTTTTTTAAAAAAAATCCTTATGAAGACCCATTCTGCTTATATCTTCCTCTCCTGGTTGGATGGTGCTGTTTTGGCTGCCTAAATATAAGTACCTAGAGAATTGGTTTGTGTCACAAGGGATGTATTTTTTCACAAACAGATATCTCTCTCTCAAAAAAAAAAGCCACTTAATTGCTGAATGACACATCACATCATATGACTGTGGATTCAGAAGCTAATTATGTGTTGTGAAGGAGGAGTAAAAACTGTAATGGTTTTATGGGGAATGAATACATCTATTATATTTTCATTCTCCCACATACACTGCTCTGTTCACACACACACACACACACACACACACACACACACACACACACACACACACACACACACACACACACACACACACACACACACCTCTGAAGTGCCAAACATTTTTGGTTCTCCCTGTAGAAAATTATTGTCACTGAGCATTTTTTGAACCTTTTGTCCAGGTCAACAATATTATCTCTTCAAATGGGGGCCACGCTACAATTGCATTCTCTCTTGAAAAACATCTGAGTACAAATATGTAAATTCTTGGTATGAAAACCATCTAAATAGCTTTGCTGAATGAATTTTGTCCTAACAGACTTCAACATGGCATGGTTGAATATGATTGATATAAGAAATAATTATCTTTTTCTAAAAGAAAATAATTTCCCCTGTCTCATACTTGACATGAATATTTTTCAGGGAGGGTACCGTTAGTGTTGTATATCTTGGATAAGTTGAATTTCAGCTGGAAGATTGTTGCTGCTTTCCTGTTTTGGAACCTGTCACAAGCCATTGACAAGGCCAGATGCAGACATAAAAATGCAATGACATGATACTTGCCATCAGAATCCAATCTGAACACCCATTTTTTCTAAATAAGAAGTAATTTTTCTGACAAACTGAACTGAATTTATTCCACAGACTGAATTATTATTCGTATTCTTGAAGGCTTCAACTAAACAGAAGGATCATTGCTACCCCTGATTGCACTGAAACTTCTTAGTCCTTTCATCACTATGACTAACACCTATTCTCCTGCATAGGACAAGTTTCCTCTTTCGCCCAACTTTAAAAAACCCATTCTCACTCACTCTATACCCCAGAGTGCAGAGAGAACACCTTGTTCCCTGAGTTCCTTGCCCTCTGAAGATGCTAGCCACAGAGTCTGGCGAAATGTCAGGAAGAAAACTTCCAGAACATTGCCAAACAGTCCATAAAACTCAGCAACTACTTTAAATGAATTATTCTTGCTTTCTTCCAACTGGTGCGGATGTGAGTTGTCTCACATTGCAAATAACGGTGCCTGCAAATATAACAGTTCTCTCTCAAATTACTTATAGATTGGAGACCGCGTCATGGCTTTTGTCAACTATAATGCCTGGGCGGAGGTTGTATGCACACCTCTGGAATTTGTGTACAAAATCCCTGAGGACATGAGCTTCTCTGAAGCAGCTGCTTTTCCTATGAACTTTGTAACTGCGTACATGATGCTCTTTGAAGTTGCCAACCTGCGTGAAGGCATGTCGGTGCTGGTCCACTCTGCAGGAGGTGGTGTGGTAAGTTGACTTAACTTTCATCCTACAACAAATTCTGCCTGTGTTAGGACATGATCAAATTCTGTTTGCCCATTCTTATTTTAACATTTGCAAACATTTCAAGTATAGTGGTTCCCAACCTGGGGACCCTTTGGGGGTCGAATGACCATTTCACAGGGGTCACCGTGAGCCAGTGAAGAAAAGTCACAAACAGCCTGGGTCTGGAGGCGGGCAGGAAAGGGGGAAATAATGAATTACAGCTTGATAGGTTGGAGGGGATATCAGTCAATAGCACCAGAGGCTGCGATTGGCTGAGGATGCCTGTAGAGGGAAGTTCTCTCTGGCACCTGCGGCAGTGGCCTGCCAAAGGGGGCTTGTGGCCTCTTCCAAGCAGGGCAAGGGGTCACCACAACATGAAGAACTGTATTAAAGGGTCACAGCATTAGGAAGGTTGAGAACCACTGGTCTAACTGATGGTTAAAGCAAAGTGTTCTGCTTATATACTGCCCCATACAACTTCAAGTAGTCTCTGGGCGGTTTACAGTTTTTAATTACAGTATGCAGGCTACACCCCCAGCAAGCTGGGTACTCATTTTACCGACCTCGGAAGGATGAGTCAACCATGAGCCTGCTATCTGGGATTGAACCCCAGGTCATGAACACAGTTTTACCTGCAGTACAGGCATTTAACCACTGCACCATGGGACTCCATTAAGCAATGGTTTTCAGTAAAGCTAAATGTTATCCATTGCTTTTTAGAAAAGAGAAATAATTTTTGATTGCAAGGCACCGGAGCAATAGCTCTGTTTATTTTTAGCACCCCAATTAATGCCTGATTCTCATCTCAATTGATCATTTGGCTTCCTCACAGTGATCAATTCCTCAAAGAGAATTCAGAATCTGAAGATCAATGACTAATAAAGGGAAATAGAAAAATACATATTTGCCTCATCTGAGCCCTACATGAGCCAACTTAGCAGGTCTGTGAAGGGCTTGGGAGAAAAGCATCCCCGATTCACCAGGGTCCCATCATCTGCCAGTATTGTGACCATGCAGGCTACAACCTGCCTAACAAGGATAAAAATCATCTCAGCAGAAAATCTGTTTAGCTCCAGATTATCATGTTTTTTAGATGTGTGACCCCACTTGGGCCAATGCAGTAAAGGACTGGAATGTATAATCTTATTACAGCTCAGTACAGTACAGAGGTGGTCTGTTTTATTCTTTTTGAATATTAATACAAAAAAATCCTAAGCATGGAATGTGGGGAATAGCTGCAAAGTCCTACATAATAGGAGTTTTGGATATGATAAGGCTTTGTTTTAACTGCAACTATGACCTTCTTGATTTAAGGGAAATATCTATTTAGAGATAAACATAGGGGTTTCCCCTGCTGCAATGCATTAACCATCTAAATGAGGTTGTGTGTCCCCTTCCCAAAGGAAATTGTGTGGCCCCACACTTGTTACAGATGTTGCAAAAATTGAAGCAAGTGTGCTACGTCTCCCCTACCCTATAGCACTCCAAGCCCTCCCCGAGTGGTTTTACAATTTAATTATGCAGGTTACACATTGCCCTCCAGTGAGCTGGGTATCTACAAGTCACAGAAGGATGGATGACCAAGTTAGCCTAAAGTCCAAATACGAATGGAAGGTGGAATGTCAGGATGTATAAAAGTAGAAAATACCTTTATTCTCTCTCAAATCATTTTTAAAAAGCTTTTTTTTTGAGCCAGAGCTTTTTAAAAAATGATTTGAGAGAGAATAAAGGTCTTTTCTACTCTTATACATCCTAAGACTCCGTCTTCCATTCGTATTTGGACTTCTGTGAATGTACCAGTTCCTTTTGCTTTGCAAGTCAGCCTAGAACAGTGATGGCAAACCTTTTAGAGACCGAGTGCCCAAACTGCAATTTAAAACCATTTTGCAAAGTGCCAATAGAGCAATTTAACCTGAATACAGGTTGCTGTGAAGGGGTGATGTTGGGTGCCCACAGAAAGGGCTCCGAGTGCCACCTTTGGCACCCATGCCATAGGTTCACCAACACTGGCCTAGTACCAGCTACCTGAGCCTCTTGAGCTCAGGTCATGAGTCTTCCACTACACCTCGGGGGCAACGATGGCTATCAAATTAGACAGAGGTTTGTAGGATGATACAGAGCCTCCACCCAAAACAGTTAAGCCACAATTGTTAAGAATTCTAAATTATTGGTCATGAACAAACCAACTAGTACAAGCTGTCCAATGTGGCTTGCTTCGTTTTTTAAGTAACCAGGAATTTACTACTATGGGAGGCCGGTGTGTGTGTGTGTGTGTGGGGTGTGTGTGTGTGGTCCAGTTCTGGATTCTTGCCTTCCAATCCCTTTAATTAGCCAAAATCTGTAGTTGTTTTAAGGATCCTGGCTCTTTGGGTGGGAATAGCAGCTGGAATATCCATGCAGAATGCCAAGCTCAGGTTACCTTGTCACTTGTCCCTTCCAGGCCCTCTCCATGGTGCTGATGTTTACCTCTAAGACCCAAGGTGACTTGGGAGCCATTTACATTACTCAGTACAGTTGTGGGACTGTACATTGCATTCACTTCTTGTGCTGCTCCCTTCTGTCACTTGGGACTGATAAACATGGGGGAAAGCCTTTCAATGTGCTTTAAATTTGAAAGTAACAAGAAAAATTGCTGGTTGAGCTGCTTATGTTCTTTCTCATTGACTGAATTGACTTGCTCCGCATAGTAAGTCACAACTAGAATGTGAGCATTGAATCAGTGGAATATATGGAGGAGCTGACTCAGTCCCCATTAGTTCAGTGGGCCCATTCTGGCTGTGACATATTATCCAAATCAAAATAATTTCAGCTCTCCTAATGTTTGTGAAGTACAATGTTATCACTGACCACTACTGAAAATGTAACTCTTTGTAAGCAACACCCTTATTTGCAGTGCATTGCTTCTGAGTGTTCCTTCCAGGCATGTCCAAACTTTGGCCCTCCAGATGTTTTGGACCACAACTCCCTATCCTTTGCCATTGAAAATACAGGCTTGGAATTCTGGGAGTTGTGGTCCAAAACATCTGGACAGTCAAAGTTTGGACATGCCTGCTTTAGGCTGTCTTAATGGGCTTTGTAGAATTATATGGGCAGCCATCAAGCTTTTTTAAATGACTAATGCAGGAGTCTGGGCATTGGGAATAACTCCTGATCTGATGCTTCTGGCCCTCTCCAGAAGCATCTAATCAATTGGAAGGACTGAAATGGAGGGCAAAGGGGGGAAATGACTCCAGTTTGTCTCTAAATGTCATGGGCATTCCTGAAACACCCAATAAAACAATGGGAGCCCTGTGCCTCTTGAATGCCTCTCCTGTTTCAGTCTTATTGTTTGAAGCAGGAGTAGGAAACTCTGGCTCTTGAGATATTTCTACTTACTCTGCCTTTCTGCCCCACCTGACATTGTTGGATGATAAAAGGATTGTTGGTGTTGAAGTCTATAACATCTAGAGTGTTAAAGTTTCCCCACCTGTACTTTCGAGTATTCCATGGAACTTAAGGAGAAAGCATAAAAAAGCTATAGCCCAGGGCTATTACAGATTTTATGAGGAGCATAAAACATATCAATGATTGCAGCATCCTTGCTAAGTATTGTTAAGTGATGCTAAGTATGTCTGTGAAGAGTCTCAGTCATCCAGGTGAGGTGATCTGGAAGTTATGGCAGCTGGATTTCTTTTTCTTGAGAGATTGAAATGTTTCGCTGCTCATCCAAGCAGCTTCGTCAGTCTGAGAACAGTCAGTGGCAAGCCCTCCAATTTATAGTTCACCTTGATTTCACCTTAGTCTGAATACACTGATAAGGTGGGAAATGACCTGAACAGGCTCATTAGGTGAACAATGACCATTATCCATCCATGAGCCAATTCAGGCCATTGTCCATCTAATGAGCCTATTCAGTTCATTAAAACTGATTTAAACAATTAATAGTAATCTGAGCCCAATCCATCAAAACCCGGGTTTTTGCCATTTTTAACTTTATCAATGATATCTGCAATCCCTTCCTCCTTTATTGTTCTTTTTCTAGTTCTCTTTTATCACTCTCTAAAAGTTTTCTCTTCACATTTTTCTTGGTATAACTTTCTATATCCTCTTTCAATATATTATCTCTTTTATATAGTTCTTTATAAAACTCTTTATAAAGCTTCTCATTTCCAAAAAGAAATCCAAACTTCATTTACACAGTTGTGCCAATGTCACTTTAAGATTATTATATGGTGTCTGTTCTATGGAAGACCACACTTCCCACTGTGGTGTAGTAGACAGAGTGGTGGACTTGGGCTCTGGGTTCAAATCCTACATTGGCCACAGAAACCGGCTGGGAGAATGGAATTGGTAAAACCACTGAAGCCCACAACTATGGCAAACATGGATTCCATGCCCCCTGCTTTGCATAGAATAACACAAACGCTATTTTGAGATATTTGTGCCCTCCTTTGTGATGCCCAGAGAAAATACCTCCCTTGGCCCTGCCCCCAGATGTGGTCCTGAAACCACTCCTTAAATACTATATCTTGCTTCCCTTGAAAATCCCATGAGGATTGCTAAAAGTCAGTTCCAATGTGACAGCACAGAAAGCACCCATGCAAGGCAGATCTCCTGTTAACTAGACATGCAGCTACATTGGCCATGCTATCTGAGGATCATAGGAGCTAACTCAAGCATTTGCAGAATATGAGGTCGGGAAGGGCTACTTAAGGGACCCAGAGTAGATTGCCAAGTGGTGGGGCGGGATGAACTAGTACATGCTTTTACAAACAACTTCTAGCATTGGTGCAATGGTCTTGGAGGCAGACATGTTTTTGCTTATCAAATCTGAGCTTTAGCAACCTCTCTGGGGAAAGGGGGAGATGTATTTCAGTTCTAAATTGAAGCCTGGGCATTGGTCTTGCCAAGTCTAGGAGGCATTTTAAAAATGCATTGGCTTTGGTCGCAAAATAATTTCAACTGAAAGTTACTCAAAGAAAGCTTTCAATTCCCTCTTTCATTGCAGTCAGTGACTGTGCTGCTTGGGAACTCTAATACTGGTTTCAAGTTTCCACAGAAGAAGACAGGTAACCAGTGCAGTGTGGCCAGGATTCAGGAAATGTATTGGCATTTGTTAACTCTACTCAGTAAACTGGTCACCATATTCTAGACCCGCTGAAGCTTCCGTGTCTGCCTCAAGGGAAGCCCCATGTTAAGAGCATTACAGTAGTCTATTCTTGAGTGCGTTCAGTGCATGGACCAGCTGCTGTGTGTCAAGGGAAGGACACAAGTGTGCAATCCATCTAAGATGGAAATAGATGTATCAGACCCACAGATACTCTCTGGTTCTTCATTGATAGGTCTGGTTCAAAGGAATTCCTTGGGTGCAATTCTCATCCTTGGCAGAGAAAGTAGCCCTATCAGAGGAGAGGGAGCTGCCCAAACCACAGATACCAGGAAATCTCTCCCAGAGGATCTCGGTCTAGTTTGGGTTCAGAGTTATCTGGTCTGGTTCAGACCTTAAACTGACTTGACATTTAGAATTCCAAGCCTTCATACCTATCATTTTTCCCTTTGAAAAATTCCAGACAAATAGCCCTGGGGACTTCGTGATAGACTTATATCAACCATATGCTATTTGTTTTACATTTTTTCCCCCCACAAATTCATAGAAATGGAAGCATTATAATCCCCCTTGAGTTTATGATTGCTGACCTGTTTCATAGAGATAAGTCTAAGGATGTTTGTGCTACACATCTTTAAAACTGGCTTTCTTATGCTTAAACTTTGCTAATATGTGTGCTGGGTCACTGAACTATAGTAGTGGTCATGACATGAGTTATGCATGGTGTGTGTGTGTGTGTGTGTGTGTGTGTGTGTGTGTGTGTGTGTGTGTGTGTGTGTGTGTGTGTGTGTGTGTGTTGTGTTGTGTTGTGTTGTGTTGTGTTGTGTTGTGTTGTGTTGTTGTGTTGTTACAGTCGTGACCGACTCTTCATGACTCCATGTCCATGGAGTTTTCTTGGCAGCAATACTGGAGTGCTTACTCCCCCAAACTGGGTAAATGAAGACAGAACAAATACAAAAAAGCAATGCACATGGAAGTGGCAGTCAGGGGCATATAAGATGTGAAGGGTGGTGGGGTGGCATTGCCTGATAAAAATGCTCTTTACAGAGCCCAAGACATGAGCTCATTCCTATAAACATTGTGCATGGTGTGTGGGGAAATGACACTTGTTTTGGAAAGGACAGAGAATGTAGGATTGAAAATTCAATATTGACCAGATGAAGGAAGAGGAAACAGTTGGTGCAAAACACAAAAATGACAACATTCTTTCAAAGCTGCATTCAAAGAGGGCTGGTGAGATTCTCACCCAGCCCAAATTGTAAGCTAAAGGTGTGATGTGGGTAGGCAACCAAGGAGGATACACATCACTACCTAACACAGTGGTGGCGAACTTTTGGCACTCCAGATGTCTTGGACCACAACTCCAACAGTCCTTTGTCATTGGCAATAAAGGCTTGGAATTCAGGGAGTTCTGGTCCAAAACATCTGGAGTGCCAAAGGTTATCTGAAAGTCGAGTCATGGCAACTGGACTTCTTTTTTTCTTGAGAGATTGAAATGTGAACTAAAGTGAACTATAAAGTGGAGTAATCACAACTAGCTTTCTTTTTCTTGAGAGATTGAAACGTTTTGCTGCTCATCCAAACAGCTTCATCAGTTTGAAGAAAGCTAGTTGTGAGTCCTCCATTTTATAGTTCACTTTAGTTCACATTTCAATCTCTCAAGAAAAAAAGATGTCCAGTTGCCATGACTCGACTTTCAGATAAACTCACCTGGATGATTGAGAATCTTTACAGGGGAGTGAACTTGTCTTGTCAAAACAGATAATGTCTGGATGCCTTTTCAGGGACAAGCCATTGCTCAGCTCTGCTCAACCATCCCCAATGTTACTGTCTTCGGAACAGCTTCTTCCTTCAAGCATGAAGCAATCAAAAATTCCGTAACTCATCTCTTTGACCGGAATGCAGATTATGTCCAAGAAGTTAAAAAGTAAGTAATCATTTGCATCCTCCTCACTAAGAATAACTGTGAAAGCTAACATGGGATGCTAAAATGTTTTCTAGGGTACAGTTTTCATTCTCCTGTTATGGATAGCTAGCTGGCTGTATAGCCCAGTGGTTTAGGTCTTTGGCTACACAGCCACAGTTTGGGAGTTCAGTTCTTGAAAGAAGAAGCAACCTAGGTAGACTTGGTCACACTACCAGTGGTGCTGAACCTTCAGCACTCAAGATGTTTTGGACCACAACACCCACAGTCCTTTGTCACTGGTGATACAGGCTTGGAATTCTGGGAGTTGTGGTCCAAAACATCTGGAGTGCCAAAGGTTTGCCACCACTGCGACTACACTGTCCCAGTTTGCCTTAGAAGAAGGGAATAGGGAACTACTTCTGAGTATTGTCTACCTGGAAAAGCCTGAAAAGGGTCTTCATAAGTCAGCAATCACTTGATGGCACATGGTATTAATTATGATGATGGCAGATAGCTAGCATGTAAGTATAGATGTATGGCTTTATATTAGGTTGTTGACAGTTGTTGAATTGGTGTTTCAGAGTTAGGTTTTGCACAGCTCAATATTACACCTTTCCTAGTGCATCCTCTCCAACCTGACACCCCTCCAGCTGTGCCCAACTTCAACTCTCATTATTCCCAACCAAGGTCCAGGTAGCGAAATCTGTAATTGGTGTTATGACTGACCTGAGCAGCAGTGGGAGGAAAGTGTCACCAAATAACACCTCCAAAGTTGGCCATTATTAGACTCCTTGTGCCTTACACCTATGATCGCAAATGGTTTTGGCAGAAAGAATGCCCACTCTTCTGGGTTTGGCTGAGAAAGCCCAAGAGAGGAACCTGAATTCATATCTGTTTTCTGCACCTAAGGTACTGTCCTAACTTCCCATTTAGTAGATGTGAATTGAATTTTTGCAACAGGTCTCTGGCTTATTAGAAGCAACCTCGGTGAAAGACATGGTCTTTTTTTCTGCCTCTGCCCAAAGCAATTTCCCAAGAAGTACAAGCTATTCATAGCTTCTTTTGATGAGCTTTTCCTTGTAACCTTTCCTTCCAGTTACTGACAATAAAAGAGACTACCAGGTTGAGCCCTGTCCCCTTGTAGCATTATCCTCTTAGTTCGTGCGATCAGTGTGCTTCCTGAGCATAATTCTGTTGCTCTTGTTAGAAACAAAGGGTGCAGTTCTGTTTTGAACCCAGCTGTCCGTGATCTAATCCAAGTTATTTGGCCTCGAAACCTGAGTAATGTACAAGACTTTAGTAGAGATAGAGGAGACTATGATGGGGAGGAGGAAGGGAAGAACCAGAGCTCCAGTGGCGATAGTTCAAGGTTTAAAAATCGTACCCTTCAAATAAAAGAGGGAAAATTATAGAATTATTGAGTTGAAAGGGCCTATCAAGCCATCATGTCCAATCCCCTGCTCAGTGCAAGAATATAAACCAATGCATATCTGATAGTTGTCCATTGTTTTCTTGGATGACTTCAGAATTGAAGTTCTCACCATCCCCCAAGGTAAAGTCCAAATGAATGTTCTTTGGACTATGATACTTGAATTCAACAGACAGCATGACTCCTCTTATTTTGAAATGATGGTGGATCTCCTCCCTGGGGAGATCTGGGCACAAGAAAAATGGACCCAAGGCCATATAGAACCCAGGAGGTGCATACCTGAAGAATAACTGTTGATACTATGGGACCAACTGATTGTTGGAATCCTGACATCAAAAGGAACAAATGGACAGCAGATCGGGAAGCAAGCTATTGGCTGATGGAGAACCATGAAGCTGTCCTCTGTCATGCCCTTCCCATTGGCAGCAGCAGGAAGGAGACCACTCACATTAAACCAACAGCAAACCCAGGCGAATGAGGGTTCAGATAAGGATGGATGGTGAATCTACATTTTGGGATAAACCAATGGGTTTCTGCATTCTGGCCCATTGTGCCCTGCTGGCTGCAAGAGTTTCTATCTCTGGGTCTTTATTAACTTACTGGCTTATTGATTGATTCAGCTTATATACTGCCTCATAAAACTAGTGTGCTGTCTGGGTGCTTTACAGCATAATTATACAAGAGACAGTTTACCTCTCCCAACAAGCAGGATAATTGTTCTTGTAGTTCCTTTTCACTGAGCTTCCAAAATACTATTTGCTATTTTGGAACAGGTTTTCTGGGCTATGTAGATGAATGTTGTAAATGTTGCTCCACCACTACCATATCATTGCCTTGGCATGTCTTGATAATAAAGATTGATATGCATGTTATTGCGATGCTCTGTATAATTGGCCTTCACACGTCTGGAAAGAAGTGGTTTCTGAAAAAGGAGGAAGGAGTGCAGGAAAAGCAAATGCATCATCCAGGCTACAAAGCTGAACCTCTGTCGCGACTGTTATGGCTCATAGACAATTTCAGACAATACCATTGCTTTGAGATTAAATGCTGCTCACACAAAGAGAACTTCACCAAACCTTATGCCTCCCAGTCTCCCCAGAGGGCAATGATCCATAATAATTGCAACAATGATTTTCATGATTGTTTAATTAAAAAGAGCTATAAAAATAATGTGTTTCGGCATCGGGGCAGTGCTTTTACTATTTGTATGGTTAGCGATATGAGCAGCAGCGTGCAGTCAAACCTGATCCAAGGCTGTGATTTTACAGGTTCCATTACATCAAATACTTAGAATATAGCTATCATAGAATATTGAAGTTGGAAGGGGACTTCTAGTCCAACCCCCTACTCAAGGCAAGAATAGAAATCAAAGTCTATTTGCCAGCTGGTTGTCCAAGTTTCTCTTGAAAGCCTCCAGTGTTGGAGCACTCGCCACCTCTTGAGGTACAGTGGACCCTTATATAACAAACAGTTTGTATAACATAAAATCTGTACAACATAAAACATTCCAGAGATAGGGGAAATTTGCTTAACAGAATCGCCTATGGGGCGAATCCATACAACATAAAAATGGCCGTGATTAAGAATTACTTTGTTTTCAATGCATTCCTATGGGGAAATTGTATAAAGGAAAATATGCTTAACATAATTTCATTTGGAATGAATTAATTCCTTTATACAAGGTACCACTGTAATTGGTTCCATTGCCATACTGCTCTAACAGTTAGGAACTTTTTCCTGATATTCAGCTGAAGGCTGGGTTCTCTTATACTTGAGCCCATTGTTGTGTGCCCTGCACTCTCTAATGATCTAGAGCAGATTATGCACCTCCTTTGTATGATAGCCTTTCATATATTTAAAAAATGCAGTCCTATTTCCCCTCCATCTCCTTTTCTCCAAGCGAAGCATGACTAATTCTTTCAGTCTTTCCTCAAAGCGCTTGGTTTCCAGTCCCCTGATCATCCTTGTCACCCACTTCTGAGCTTGTTCCAATTTGTCAGTGTCTTTCTTGGGTGTCCAGAACTGGAAACAATACTCAAGATGAGACTTAGCCAGTGGATAAGAGAGGGAGACAAGCACCTCACAAAATTTGGAAACTATATTTTTATTAATGCAGCCTAAATTATGATCTACAAGAATTCCAATAATAGGAAAATCAAGCTTGGGAAAGACATTTTCTTCAACAGCAATTCTTGGAATTCTCCAGGAAGTATACCTAATAGGCATGCTGTCTGTTTCATTCAACAGAACACAATAACAAAAAAAAATGGAAAAGGGGGCCTAATATTGACCAGTAATCAACTGCTGAATAACTCAATGACTTAGGCATCTGGCTGCCAAGCCAGAGGTTGGGACTTTGATTCCCCCCTGGGCCTTCCTGCCTTGATGATCTATAACAGTGATGGTGAACCTTTTAGAGACCGAGTGCCCAAAGTGTGATTCAAAACCCAATCATTTTTGACAAAGTGCCAATACAGCAATTTAACCTGAATACAGGTGGTTGTGAAGGGGTGATGTCAGGTACCCACCGAAAGGGCTCCGAGGGCCACCATTGGCACACGTGCCATAGGTTCACCAACACTGATCTATAGGATCCCTGCCAGCTCTGCTGTTCTAGTGTGATAATGACGCCATTGATATTTTAAAAGGTGAAAGGTTTAGGTTTTCTTTATGAAAATTTCCATCCCATATATCCATCTGTGAGGCTCTCCAACGGGACTCGCAAGTCTTCGAAAGAGTGATATGAATAAGTCCACTGTTTCTTCAATTGGCGTTTCCAAGATGTCTTCTGATCTCCTTTTCTATTAGTGGTGCTTCTTGCATATCAACAAAGGAGAAGAAATGAAGTATGCATGATGGAAGTGAATAAAAAAAATGCATAATATTTGGATGTACTAATTTACACATTACAACTAGTGCGATATCATAGATAAGATATTGGACCTGACTTCAAATCCCGATCAGTCGTGGAAACACACTGATCCCTTAAAAATCTCACACATTTTGGAAACTCTATTAAGGCGACCATAACCCCAAAGCAGTTCAACAACAACAGCAACAAACTTTCATGTATGGGTGCGTATTTAGAAATATTTGCATTTTAAGTAGAAACGTGATCTACTGTACAGCAAGGAAGTCAAGGACTTCGATCAGTCAGTTGACTGAGAAGGAGATTTCTGATAACCACATGGGAAAGCTAGCCTTCTGAACTCTATCTCCCCAAATCTTCCAGACAGTGTGGTGAATCGCCATAGCGGGTAGGGGATTCTGGGATTTGTAGTCCAAAAAGTGCTAATCATTACTGGGCAAAACTCATGCCCCTTCTCTCCCTTGTTATGGCTTTCTATATTGCAAGTAGACTTGAGCTGGATAGGTCTTTCAAGAGGGGAGGCTTTCATGTCAAGGACTCTCTTGGTAGTCTTTCAGAGTAGAGAATTATCAACTCTGAAGTCTGTGAAGTAGTATACATGGGCATCTTTATTTTACACCCCAGCGTCTTCCCTAAAAGGCCTGCATCAGATGACAGTTGCTGCACCCCTTCTTCCACACACTCTCATCCAACTTGTTTGGATTTTCATTCCTTTCACTCAGTTCTTTTCATCCCGCTCTCATCACACTTACAACCGCGTACACTAGTGATATGCTAATGGGACGCCTGATCTACAGACTACAAGCATGGCTAATGATCTGCTGCTGCTGCTACATTCTAAACTACTGTTTCTCCTTGTGGGTGTATAAATATACATGAAACAATAAGCAAAACACAGCTGGTTAAGTTAATGGTACATCTGAGCCCAGATTTCGGGCATACTGATTACTGACTGCACAAACAGGGATGAAACAATGCAAACATCCAAAACACAGCAGTCAAAATCCAGGGGTAAGTTGCAACTAGAGTAGACCACTGAATTGGTGAGGATGTGGTGACTCAAGTCCTCCATAACGTCCACTGACTCAATGGGCCTACTTCAGTTGCAAATTATCACTGACATTTAGCCATTAAAACAAAAGGGCAACCAGTTACAGTTGGCAGTGGTCCCGCATTCTTCTGTCACTTGAGGCAAGAAGCAAGGGGCCTCTTCTAAACCTCCAGTCTGCCTGGCCACCCATTTGTAGAATGTCCCTGACATCGTGCATCACTGTTCTGATGTTGGATCTGGCATCACGTCCTACCATAGTAGATGAAGTTACAGCAGTAATCACGTGGTATGAGAGGGTGGCAGAGAAAGAGAACAGTGGAGAAGGAGGCTTCCCATCAGAAGCCAGCTGTTCACAGCTTCTGCTTTCTGTATTCACTGCTGGTGTTGAAGTGGTCCATAGGCAACCTGTAGGGTCATTGCTTAGACCTCAGCATGGGTGAAGATAGCATTGGCACTGAAGAGTTAGCATGTTTTTCATATTTTCTAGTTCTGTGTGGCTGTTTTTGACTACAGCCTCTTTTCTCCTCCTCCTCCTCCTCTTTCCAGAAACAAATGTGCCACCACACATTCACATCATCTTATGCTTCCTCCTCTTTCTCTTCCTCCTCTTTCACTTCCAATTCCCAAGCCATCTCCTGCTGCATGATGGTGTCAGTTTTTGCAATGGCAGCAGTTCCAGCAGGTTAAGACAGACAAATCCATCTCCTACCCTCATGATCTCAGAACACCTCATAGCCAGGACAGCCCTGAACACAATAACCAAAGAAAACTGGCTACTTAAAATATCATTTTAACTGATTTTAACCAATTACAGTCTTGATGACAGTTGCACAGGGAGGATGGCAAATACTTAGGTGCTACAGTCAAGAAAGCTCCTCTGTTGACACATGATGTGCCCAAACAACTTGGAAAAAACCTGGTGGTCTTAAGAAACCATGATACATATACCTAAGCCATCTCTTGCTGCATGTGCAGAAGCCATGTTGAACTCTGACGTGACCCACCATATATTAGAATCAGCCCATAGGTTTCAGCTGAATTCCCTGAACCATCAACTCTTAGTTTTTGTTTGTCTTTTGGTTTTGTTTCCTTTATTTCTACTTCCCCTTCTAACTCTTTCAGAGGAAGTGAGGTTAAATATGGCAGTCCTCTTACAATAATATTTCCCTCTGGGTCATTTTTTTAGGATCTCCGCAGATGGTGTAGACATTGTCTTGGATTGTCTTTGTGGAGAAAATACAGGCAAGGGCCTTGGTCTTCTGAAACCACTTGGGACTTATATTTTATATGGTGAGTAAAAAAAAAAAATCAACAGGCAGAGAAAGACTGTCTTTCAGATATTGCCTCATGGTAGTCAACCCATTATGTGATTGTCGGCATTGATTTATGATGAAATGCCATGTAGAAAAATGGATGATCATTCAGAAATGTGGTATAATAACTGGTATTCATTGCATGAGTTCTCTTGCTGAATATGGCCTAAATGCTGTTATTAGGATGTACCTGGACTACCAAATTTGATTGAGCTACACAGGATCACTTTGAGGTGTGGAATGTTTCCACCATTATGGAGGAATAGGAAACAGCTGCATTTTTCCTGTCATTATTTCTATGCGGCATAGCATTGAATTGACATGCTGATCAACCAATTCAGTGCTGGAGACAAAGGATTACAAACACAAAACATCTTCACATCTTCACATCTTCACATCTGTTTTTGTTTTCTATTCTGGATGGAAATAGGAGGAAGCTTTCCATTTCCTAGTATCTACTTAGATCAGGGGTGTCCAAACTTTTTGCAAGGAGGGCCAGATTTTGTGAGGTGAAAATGTGTGGGGGCCAACTCTTCAGCTGCATCAAGTCTCTATAACATGCAAGGAGGTGGGGAGGATGCTGCAGCAATGAAGCTGGGGGTGAGTAGGCTGGGCAGGTGGCGGGGGGATGGACAGAGGCAGGGAGGGCAGGCAAACCATAAAACTGCAAGCTAACACCTCCATCCAGTATGGGGAGGGGTCAGCGGGTAGGGATGTGTGACAGGCTGTGCCAGTGGGAAGAAGAAGCCACGGGCCGCTCAGAATTTGAAAACGGGCTGCATTTGGCCCCCGGGCCTGACTTTGGACATGCCTGACTTAGATTGTGAATCAGCTTAAGCACCCAGCCATATGCTTTGGTTCCCTCGGTAATCACCCATGCCAGAACCTAACTAAAAAAAGTGTTCCTGTCCACACTAGAACAAGACAGGAGCCCCTAACAGGGACCCCAAAAGGTTCAGATGACCATGGATAAGGGACAGGCTGGTTCACAGTTGCCTATAATGTAATGTATGTTATGCGGTCACTGGAAGCATGAGTGAGCAGGCCCATCCCAAAAGCAGACCCAACTATGGGAGAGAGCACCATCTAATTGCAACTCTCCATTTCATTTAGCGTAGGCCTCTGGAATCAATTGCTGAATGGCGGAACAGCACTTGTGTAAATCCCACTGATTCAGTAGCTCTGCATGAGACTATTCATGCTATACCAGGATGGTTGAAGGTCTGGAAGAAATGTCTTACAAGGAATGGCTTAGGGAACTGGGAATGATTAGCCTTTCAAAAATAAAGCTGAGAGGGGATATGATAGCCATGTTTAAATATTTGAAAGGATGTCATATTGAAGAGGGAACAGGTTTGTTTCCCATGGATTCAGGGACTAGGACTCGAGACAATGGTTTCAAACTATAGGAAAAGAGATTCCATTTGAACATTAGGAAGAACTTCATGACAGTTAGAGCTATCTGGCAGTGGAATATGCTGCCACAAAGGAGGGTGGTGGAGTCTCCTACTTTGGAGGTTTTTAAGCAGAGGCTGGATGGCCATCTGTCAGAAATATTGTGATGGGGGTTCCTACATGGCAGGGGGTTGGACTCGATGGCCCTTGAGGTCTCTTCCAACTCTATGATTCTATGAATTTTAATGTTTTTGTCATTTAATTTCTTTGTAGTCATGTTGTTGTTTCCCTTGAGTGCTCCTTTTTGTTAGTTAAATGATGCATTGGTCCCTGTTTCTCTGATGGTTCCTGAATTAGTAGGTATACATTCAGGGTGCCTAGCTCTGAATCAAACCTTCCATGCCCCCAGGCTGTCTGGCTGATGAGTAATGGAGAGAAATTGGGTCCAAAAGGATGGATAGGAGATGCATAAGAGCTGAGCTTGGTGGAAAGGACACCGACCTATTGCTATCGCCACCCCAAATGTTCCTTTTTTAAACCGCAGCTCTCAGAATGACCTAACTAACAGTGCCACCCTCCTTGATCATGTTTTAGAGCTGTAAACCAAAAGAGGAAGCATTACTTATCTTTGATTGCTCCTTCCTTTAATGTTTCTCACCCAAAAACTTTCTTTCCCAAGGATTTCACACTCCTCATTTCACAGCTGATGGTTTGAGTGAGGAAAGGACAGGCACCATTCTTTGTCAAGGGGACAGCCCAGGAATAAATGCTGTAAGCCCAATTCCACCCCATTATACAAAAGGTTCTCTTCTGGGCAGCAAAGGAAGGGCTCCCCCCACTCCTCCACCCCATTTCTAAACATCACTGGGGGAAAATCCATTTGGAAAGGCGTCTCGGCTTTAGAGGGTGCTGACACGTAACAAAGCCGTCCATCTCTTTCTCTTGAGATTACTTTTGGCAACAACTGCCCTTTGTCCTTTTGCTAGTAATTGGAGTCCGGTCACCCAGCAGTTTCTGGAGATTGGCAGGCAAAAGGGCCTCCAAGGAGATTGGTGTCTAGATGCCAAGATGGCCTCCCCAGAAAATGTGACGACCTGGCAGTCTAGCTAGGTCACTTCCTCTCCAGGAACACATCTCTCTCTCTCTCTCTCTCTCTCTCTCTCTCTCTCTCTCTCTCTCTCTCTCTCTCTCTGTGTGTGTGTGTGTGTGTGTGTTTCATACACAGTATTCCAAAGTAAAGCTAGGTTATCCACACAGTCCTTTAGGCCAGGGATATCCAAACTTTGGCCCTCCAGATGTTTCGGACCACAACTCCCACAGTCCTTTGCCATTGGCAATCTAAGCTTAGAATTCTGGGAGCTGCGGTCTGAAACATCAGGAGGGCCAAGGTTTGGACATGCCTGCTTTAGGCAGTCAATTCCCAGACATTAAGTTTAGGTGGAACAAGGAATTAGGATAAGCTCTGAAAAAAGGTCCCTTGTCCTTCTGAACCTACTGAGGACCATACAGTTACCCTTCAATCCTGTAATCAGCCACGGATTTAGCAGCATCCATTTACCTTGAAATTTAACGGTTAGTGCAGTGGTTACTTATAGTAACAAACAGCACATAGGCACTCCTGTGTACACTCAATTTATGCCACTATATGAGGTATTCACTATGCGAGGATAAGAAAGGAACAGAGAATGGATGGTTTTGTTGTATCCATACAATGTGGGGTGGCAGCAGTAGCATCCAGTGGTGGACTGCATAGCCCACATTGATGGGCAGAAGCCACACTTTAATGATCCCTCCTTTAGAGGTTTGTATGTCATCGGAAGGCATTCCAAGGAGATATTTAAACTGCTGTTACTCTGATTTCATAACTTGCGTGTGCACTTGTGTTTCTGAATTCAGAGACTGAGGGGAAATAACACAAAAGGGACCTTATTCTTCTGTCCACAGTGCTTTGCAATGACTTTTAGGGTGAACCGGGATGTTATGTTGAGGTTTTGACCAAAGATGCCACCATTAATGGGTTGAGGGTGGGTTTTCATGACATGTAAGGAGCATTTTCTGCATTCACGAATTCTCTTTCTCTGCCCCTCCTTTTTTTTCTTCAGGCTCATCAAACATGGTTACCGGGGAAACCAAAAGTTTCTTCAGCTTTGCAAAATCGGTAAGCAGACCTCTTTGGCTCTGCTAGACAGAGCTTATTTAAATGTATTCTGGTGGTGGCTATCAGGCACGCAGGCCATCTGTATGTCTGACACTCACCCCCTCTATCTTTCTGCTCCACTCTTTTAACGATGCATTGTTTCTTTTGCATACGTGTGTGTGTGTGTGGAGGGAATAAACAGTTGACAGTTGACATTTTCCTTTTTTGGACCAGAGCAGGGCCCTTGCACCTGATACATTTAAGTCATTCCCATGTTTTTAAATTGTGCTTTTGTTATTGGTGTGATAGTCGAGTGTTTTCTGTTTTGTTGTAGTTTGTTTTAATTGCTAGCAAATCACCCATGATAGTGCATCAGTGCTAATGGGGCAGGAAGGAAGGAAGGAAGGAAGGAAGGAAGGAAGGAAGGAAGGAAGGAAGGAAGGAAGGAAGGAAGGAAGGAAGGACAGACAAGGGAGAGTAAGAACAGACAAAAGAAAATATTTTTTCACCCAACGCGTTGTTAGTCTGTGGAACTCTGTGCCACAGGATGTGGTGATGGCATCTGGCCTAGATGCCTTCAAAAGGGGATTGGACAGATTCCTGGAGGAAAAGTCCATCACAGGAAAACTCCATCACATGGAGATGTGTAATCTCAAGGCTTAAAACCAGGGTACTTCAAGAGCCAAATGCAGGGGAGTGGTATAAGGAGACAGATATCTAGTCTCATGCACTCCCAGATGCATCTGGTGGGGCCATTGTGAAATCCAGGAAGCTGGACTAGATGGGCTTTTGGCCTGATCCAGCATGGCTCTTCTTATGTTCTTAAGGAAGGAAGGAAGGTGACATCCTTTAGCCCTCTATTAATGTTTTTGCTTTGTTGTCAAACCTTAAATCAAAATCCATTTTAATGTCTAATCATCCGTCTTCAGTGCCTCTCCCAAGTGTATATGAAGTTAGACTTTTCAAAAAGAGCTTTCCTTTAGCTGGGTTCTAATCTCATTGCTGCTTGTTGGATTCTAGTGGTGGCAAGTGGAAAAAGTCAACCCCATCAAGCTATACGAAGAGAACAAAATCATGGCTGGATTTTCTCTCTTAAACCTGCTTTTCAAACAAGGCCGGAGCGGCTTGATCAGGAATGTAATGGACAAACTCATAAAACTGTACAACGAGAAGAAGATCAAGCCTCTGGTTGATTCCTTGTGGGCACTGGAAGAGGTAAGAGAATCGGCTTAATTCCCCACAACACTTATCTGATAATGTGCTGGGCTTTTGTTTGCTTGCTAGTTTGCTCACTCGCTCATTCACTTTCTTGTTTGTTACTGAATCATGTTTTTAAATCTAAGTTCAAATGTATCTGGAAGTTGAGTCATGACAACTGGACTTCTTTTCTTGAGCTATCTATCTATCTATCTATCTATCTATCTATCTATCTATCTATCTATCTATCTATCTATCTATCTATCTATCTATCTATCTATCTATCTATCTATCTATCCCTTTTAGCGGTTTTTAGAGGACATGAAGTAGAGATCATACTCTGCTCATACAACACATTGTAGCCATTTGCTGTTGGAAAAAAGAACGCCCCTGAATATCCAGGGAGATGTGAGCTTGAAATGCCTTGTTGTGGTTTGCGGGTGAATCAAAATTATTCTTTAAAATGAGGCTTTTTCCTGCCAAGTTTTCCTGAGGGGGGGGGGCTGCAGCCTGTAATGATTCTTATGAGGAGTACAAAACTGGCCTGTAGAGACCCACGGACATCACCCAGCCCCGATGCAGACAGTAGCAAGCCATCGGATACTGGTAGTCTTCTCCACAGCAACATTCTGTTGTTTGTTTCGTAACACTTCATTGAACATTTGGTGGTGATCTGGCGTATTATTCTGACATTCTCCTCAAACGTATGTAAATACAATCTGTTCAAACCTCTAGCCTCCTTCATTTACCCAGCCCGTTCCCTCTGTATAATCTAGTGGGGAATTTGCAACGCACATCACTTCTTGGAATTAATGAACAAGTCGATAATGAAGCTGTGGCTTCTGAGGGTTTCTGAAGTGTCTTATGAATTCAATTTACATCTGCATTCACATGCTTCCCATCTTAGCTAGAAAAACACTGAGCTCTTGGGAAAAAAGGGATTGATACATGTTATGGGTTGACAGCTGTCCAGTCCAAACCAACTAAGCAAGAAACACTACTAGAGGTTTCAGAAAGCAAAGTGTGCTGCTTATATGCCACCCCATAGCACTTAAAGCATTCTCTGAGCATCTTTTTGAGAGATAGAAATGTTGCGCTGTTCATCCAAACAGCTTCATCGGTCTGAATACAGCTAGTGCAAGAGCTACTGCACTAGCTGTATTCAGACCGATGAAGCTGTTTGGATGAACAGCGAAACGTTTCTATCTCTCAAAAAAAGAAGTCCAGTAGCCATGACTCAACTCCCAGTTAAACGAACCTGGATGACTGAGAATCTTCACAGACGTATTCTCTGGGCAGTTCACAATTTATTTAAACAGGGTACACATCCAAGGCAACTGAGATATTTTAGGAATGGCTTTACCAGTTCCAGCCCCCATCCCATAAGTTTCCTTGGCCAATTCAAGGAGTCTTAAATCCTAATCCATGATTCTAAATCCTAATCCATGACTGCCCTGTGGTTAAATGCCTGTACTGCAGGTAAAACTGTGCTCACAACCTGGGGTTCAATCCCAGGTAGCAGGCTCATGATTGACTCAGCCTTCCATCTTTCAGTACCCAGCTTGGTGGGGGTGGGGCGGAATGTGTAGCCTGCCTACTGTAATTAAAACTGTAAACTGCCCAAAGACTATTTAAAGTGCTATAGGGCAGTGTATAAGCAGAACACTTTGATTTGCTTTTTAATGCTGTACACAGCACTGGATACAGCTGATAAATAAACTGAATAATTTTAATATCACATTTCTAAGAAGCTGCTCAAAGCAGCAGGGATAACATCCTCAAAAACAAGCACATCAGAGCAACACGTGTAAATATACATTGCTTGATCAAAAAGAAGTAATAAAACGCTTGCAGATCGGAGCTATTGCATGTTCAAAGAGAGTTACCTGGCTTTACCTTAGTCCCCATGCTTTCACTGAGTTAATTGGATCTGAGAGAGGACAAACAGTCAGAAGCTGTTGGAGAGAAATCTGTGGCTTAATTCGATGCCTCCTTCCTGTTTTTATGACCAAAGTAAATCCCATATAAATCTATCTAAGGTTGACTTTGGCTGTGCAAACAGATAATTCTCCTTTCCTAATGCAATGAGGCTTAGGTCATTTATCCTAGGAGACAGTGGAACAGCTACACTCAAGAGTAAATGTAAGAATTAATAATCCTAATATTTCATAATTGATTTTTCCCTCTTTAAAACCTTTTATTTCCCCACTTTTCTTAAGCCAGCAGGGCCTTATTTAAGATGTTGCTATGGATGCCTGATAGGTTGAGGTATCTCATATACTTAAAAACCTTATTAGGCCCCCAGGAATAGAGATGGGCACGAAACGAGCGATTTTTCATTTTCGTTTTCATTTTTTCATTTCGTTATGCAACGAAAACAAAACAAAATTTTTTAAAAAACAAAACGAAAACGAAAACAAAACGACCAAATTTGCCGTGATTTTCGTTTTCGTTGCAGCAGATGCATTGAACTAAAAAGAATGCTAACGAAACAGCAATTTTTCATTTTCATTTTTGTTTTTTTGTTTCGTTACCTAATGAAACGAAAACGAAATTTTTTTGCAAAAAGTCACGAAAATGAAAACGAACCAAAACGGACCCCCTAAACGACCAAACAACAAACGAAACACCATTTTTTTGAGTCGTGCCCATCTCTACCCAGGAATGACTTGACACTGACATTATGCAGCAACAGCAATGCCGGTTACAATTCAGTGTAAGACCGATTTCCCAGTCTTATAGTATCTTAAAGTCTAACTGCAGTTGGGGGAGAGTTTTGGAATCATCCAGTAACAAACCAGGATAAAGTAGTTGCTATGTTGCTTCTTCTCCAGGTTCTAGGCCATATACGGTGGATCTTTTCCAAGTTCAGTTGATTTGCAGCCACTGTGATTGACTTAAGCCGTGACATCACATAATGGGCCTGCGCAGCATGAGTCAGTGTGAGAATAAATAGAAAGATTAGGCCAGAATACCAATGAGCTGATTATTCAATGATCTGATCATTCAAGGTCACTAATGCATGGTGATGCTCTTGAATCAAGCAATAATTGTTTAGTATGATCATCAGCATATCTTCCTTTGTCTCCTTCCCCACTTGATCTGGGGGAAAAAAACATTTACCTCCCTAATGATCTTGATAACCTCAGAGTTATCAGTGTCCATGTCACTTGTCCTAGATTCTTCTCCATGTGGATGTCGAGGGAGTGGGATTGCTCTCCAGACCATACTCATGGGCTTCACACATAGAGCTCTGAACATCTCAGAAGAAGAACCCACAATTGCACACTGTCCATTATTTCACATGTGAACTCAATCATACATGTCCACAACTCTTCCAATATTTTTAAAAAGTGTGTGGGGGGGAATGCCCCTTGGAGAGAAAAATGGAGCAATTTCACTATTATTCTCTCCAAGATGCTTTAGGCCTGAGAAGCCCCTTTTCCCTGCAGAACCAAGGGACTGGTAGTCACTTCTGGTTTTAAAGAAGGCTCCAATAACCATAAAATCATTCAAGGGATAAAACAAAGAAAGAATTCTCCCTTTGCCCTCTAGAAGACCCATGGGGCATTTTGTTAAATGAGGACGTAGAGTCCATTGAGGGGTGCGGGAGAGGCACCCTGGGGGCACTGGGGAACTCCATTTGCTTACAGATTGCATTTTGCTCACACCTGTCCTAAGCACCAGAGGTCTCTGCAAGAGTGGGATGCAGTGTGCTTCCCTCAGTGACAGGGGGTTATTTGTCCTTTCTGGATTAGCTTTTGGGCTAAGAAAGGTAAATCAGTGGATGTCCCTGCTCTGCTGAAGTTCTCAGATGGTTGTATGAAGACTGGGAGTGACAGCCAACCCAGAACATCTGAATACTTCCGTACCATCATGGAGGGAAATGTAATTTACGGGTAGGAGGGATCTACATCCTAAAATATGTCACAACATTGGTAGGCGGAGACACTGCACATTTGATGATTCTCACCATGATGCATCTTTTTTCACTCCCTTCTATTATTAGTATCCCCCACATTCGCTCATCCCTCCCTATTTGATATGCATGTTCTGTATCACTTACTAACACTCTTCTAGGAATGTTGTTTGACTTGGGAGTCGGACATCTATGTTGCACCCTTGGTCAACAATAGGAAAGGGTCATGTTCAGGAGTAGGTCATTCCCATCTAGTCTTGTGCCAGCAGAGCGCATTGGAGCTAGAGGATGCAGAGAGCAACTCCAACCTCATGTGCTGTAACAACCAGCAAAGTTCAATGTGATGGAGATTCCAAATATGGAGATCTGGAACTGAGAGCTCCGTATGTGGGTGAGAACAGTGGATGCACTAGGGGAGAACACCTGTGTGCCGTTCAGGTATGTGGGAATCTCTAGATGTTGTGTCACAACCCCATGACTTCTCAACTTTGATTATACTTGCTATTGGGATGTACTCCATGGGCAAGTAAGTGAGAGGCACAGTTTTCAGGACCTTGGACAGGTCACTAAAATTTGATCTTTGACCGGAGAAAATGTTCACTCCAACTCCTGTAGAATTGCTAGTTCTGGATACACAGGCCTGCAGTCCCAATACTTTTTTAGCCTACAGGCAATACCATTTCCTAACACTCCCACTTGATCTGGAAGTTGAGTCATAGCTACTGGACTTCTTTTTTGAGAGATAGAAAAGTTTTGCTGCTCATCCTAACAGCTTCATCATGAAGCTGTTTGGATGAGCAGTGAAACATTTCTATCTCTCAAAAAGAAGTCCAGTAGCCATGACTCAACTTCCAGATAAACTCACCTGGATGACTGAGAATCTTCACAGACACTCCCACTTGATGTGTTGTCTGCATTGGTGAGTAGCAGCTGGGTTACTGCTTAAAGGGTGAAGGCAGTCACTGCTTTATCCATGCGATGCAGCTCAACAATCGCTGTTACTGGGGATCTTCACTGGATACTTGGGTTTCTAGGGATGTCTGAATGACTGGTCCATGCTTGGTGGTACAATCACTGGTGGTAGATCTTTACCACTTGCATTCAAGTCCTGATTTTCACTTAAGCTCCAGATCATGGCAAGTCCACTCTTAGTTTGAAGCAAGTTGGCATCTTTTAGATTTCTGAAAGTGTGGACCAGTTTGTCCCCTGAGATTTTAGCCAGAACCCTCTTGTAAAACATTGTGCACATAAAGGAAATAGTGTTTGTAGTTTTCATGTCATTGTCAGTGCATCCAAGCTTCCAACTGAATGTATGACCTGCCTATATCCAAGCACATGACAGCCAGCCAACGTGATGGTATATACCAGTAATGCAATTTGAGTGTTACACTCCAAAAAACAAATAGGATACTGGCCATTGACGTCATATATCAGTTGCTTTGTCTGAGTGCACAATGTACACCCAAAGGTTGAAAACAGAATATTTGGAGTGCTTCCTTCCCAAGCTGTGCCCTTTCTTGGCCTGAAATAATGAAATATGCTTTTCTGTCACTCTGGATTTTTTTTTTGTGACGGCATTGCTTTGTAAATGCAAATGAGACTGGGAGCTGTGATGCATTCTCCTTTTCCTTCTTAGCCTCAGAAGTATTTAACATTGTGCCTGTTCTGATGCCTCCTCAGACTGCTCAGTGGAAGAGATACAAGCATCATTCTTATGGAACATTTGAGGGGTGCCAAAATGGGTTTCTTATGCCACTTTGTGCTTAGAAGCAGGCCATCCTCTGATAGAAACAAGGTTGTAGCTGGGATACTAAAACTTATGGCTATGAGTCTATTATAATGCAGACCAGGATAGTCTGGTGTACTGCCCTCTTGAGAATGTGCCTCTCCCACCCACCCCCACCCCTGGAGAATATGGCAGCCTTTTTGAACCAGATAGTGAGGAAACTCAGAATGAGTCATAATGAATTTGTAGATTTAGTTCATGAATAGTTAGGATTTTACCTTGTGTATGTGATTGCTTTTTACATAAGCCAGTAAAAGCTTTCAACTTCCACTGAGGCATTCTCCCTGAAAGTCTACTACCAGGCTTTGTGAGATGATCAAAGTACACATGGGCCTTTCATTTTGGAATGGGTCCGGTTTTGAAATGAATCACAACAGCGTAGGTGTAGTTTGGAACCAGGACCCAGCCTCCGGAACAAAATCACCCATTAACTTACTTTACCTTACCTCATGGCACAACCCAACCCCAATGATGCATCATTGTTCCTTCTCCCTGGTGCTGGCCAATCAGAAAGGGAGGTGGGGTGGTGCATGTCCTTGCACAGCTCCTGATTGGTTAGTGCCAGGGAGAAGGAATGATGACATGTCGAGGCTTCTTCCTGATTGGAGTTGTGCCCTGTGCAAGGTAAGACAAAGTAAGTCAATGGGTGATTTCATTCCGGAGGCTGGATCCCGGTTCCAAACTTCACCTGTGTTACCATGATTCATTTTAGAACTGGACCCATTCCAGGGAAAAAGGCCCATGCCTATTTTGAAGTCTGTTGGAGCGTATCTTCCAAATATCAACTGAGGCCCGGCCCACTAGTAATGTCGCAGGCACTCTCACTCCAAGTGGCCACGCCCAGGGAGGCGCGGAAATCGGCAACCCGTAACCGCGCCTTCTCAGTGGCTGGCCCCTTGCTCTGGAACCATCTTCCGAGTGAGTTGCGCCTTGCACAGTCCCTGCCCGCCTTTTAAAAAGCACTCAAAACCTTACTTTTTAGAGAGGCATTTGGCAACCTTTAACTCCCCCCCTCTCTCTCAGAGCTGCCATCTTACCGATGTTTCTTTCGACTATTTTGTTGGGGGTTGTCTGTGTGTGTGCGTGTGTGTCTCGATTGTTCTATTGATTTTATATTGTTTTGTCTCATTCTTCTTTGTAAACTGCCCGAAGTTCCCTGGGGAAGACAGGTGGTATAAAAATATTAAAATAAATATAAATATAAATAATACTGTTGGGTTGAGATTGCAGCTCAGTGTATTTCTTTCCGCCAGGGCACAACATTTCCCCTGCCCCCCCAACAGCAAAACACTCATTCAGAGAAGAATAGATAAAACAGAAAGCTGCAGGTTGGGCAGCCTGTCAATGTAAGGCTTGTTTTGAGTAAAACCTTCACCAGAGGAAGAGGAGGATTAAACTGAGAAGGCTGTACACATTGGTTACAAACCAGTTTTATAAAACTGTGCCATTAAACAAGCCTTAGCATCTTCATGGGGACAAAATTGTCTACAGGACCCAGAGAAAGATCAAGGCTGATGCCTGAAAAAATCCGTGGCAATTAGCAATAATGAGCTCTTGGTCCATGAAAACAGACTTGGAACGAGGTGGCTCCATCTCATCCAAACAGTCTGGCAAAGGCCCTTCTAAACTCCCAAAGCCAAAAATGACAAATTCAAACGATCATTAGCCAGATTTGAGATACAGACTCTTTGGGAAATGAGTAAGGAGATGCAAGCAGCCCTGCCAGCATCCATTCTCAAGGATGGCCTGATGCCACTTCCTCTGTCTGTTACTTTAGCTTGTTGACACCCTATTTGTCTGGACTCCTAAAAACTGCAAAGATTGTAGAATTTCCCCCAAAGTCAACCAGCTGCTGATCCCTAATCTATCCATTTCCAACCACCTGCTGGAGTCCCTTGCAATTTCACCCTGAGAAAAAGAGCAAAGGATAGCAGTCCTAAGGTGTGTGTATGTATATACAGTTGGTTTTTTTGCTTTGTGCTTTGTAATAATTAAGGGCCAAACATGGAATGTTAAATCATCAGTTTTATTGTTAATGCAATGTTCATTTAAACCTCTTATCCTTCATTTCCTTTGAAAAGCCACTACAGCATCTTACAAAACAAGTCAAAGATAAATGAGGAAATAAGATAGTCAAATAAGATATTAAAAACAGGTCAGAGCTGTGTTGGCGAAAGTATTTATCAATGCAGCCCAGAGACAAAAGATGTTAGGAGAATCTGAGACTATGATTGCCAGACTCTCAAAGTGATTCTGAGAGCCATAGTCCCAAAAGCTAACATTTCCCATTGTTAGGACAAGGTCACAAAGCAGGGGTTGGGCCATCAGGTCTTAGACACCTGCTTCATATGATGTAAGACCCACCACTCTTGGAGGCCTCCAGGACTGAACAGAAACATTTTTTTCTCGTTCAAAACAACTATTTTCTGTAAGTCCAAGAACTGGGGGACTCTGTGGGGGCCTGGGCCATATAAATGAAATATGCATTTTGTCCATTTCTGTTGAATTCTCACAGGCGAAAGGTGAAGGTCTAGACCAGTGGTTCCCAACATTGGCTCCTCAGATGTTCTTGGACTTAAATTCTCAGAAGCCCTCACTAATAGTTGTGCTGAACATCTGGGGACCCAGGGTTGGAAATCATTGATCTAACCATAAGCCACTAAGCTTCTCATGTGCTGGAGCCACACCATCATAGTGGCTCCAAATCCCATTCCTGTGCACAGGCCAAATTGTAATTTTAGTACTTCATAGCTCTCTCTATATGTTCAGGTTGTACCTTCCTCCCTCTTTGAAGTGAAACATTTTGGATTCTCAGCATACCTCTTGGCCATTCTACTACAAAAGTCTGGTCTCCATACACTGGAACACGGCAATGTTCCTGTTGTTTTTCCAGAAGTGAGAATTCTATTCCTAAAAACGGTGAAAGGCTTCCATTAAGCAAGTAGAGTGGAGCGGGCATTATGTCTCCATAGGACTGCTGCACGATAATTACGCATTTCCATCACAATCCTGATGGAGGACATTAAGACAAATGTGAGGCTTTCTCAGCTGAGTCAGGTCAGGGTCAAAGCTTCTGAGTTCTGTTTGTCAAGGCCCCAAACTATGGTAGCTTTTCTCTCTCCATCCTCTTTGCAGCTAATCACAAGAGCCAATGACTGGCCAAGTAGGCCAAGAAGACTGCTAGAAAGGAGTCTCCAGAGGCATGAGGCTGCATTCTTCCTCTTGAGTCCAATACTTTCCGACAGATTCAGTGAGACAGAACTAGCTGTATTGGATGTAGAGGGATTCGTAATGAAAAAGCAGACACATCTCAGAGCAGCTTTGATTAGCCCTCCAAACAGTTGTCAACCTGACTGCTTCCAAAAAATTCTGGGAGGGAAGAAAAAGAGCATAAATTTGCTTAAATCAAGAAAGCACCAACTCTGATAGTGGAAATATATAGGATGGAGATACAGTGGTACCTCAACCTATGAATTTAATCCCCCATCCCAAATGCATGCTCTTAAATTGAACTGCTCTTAAGTCGGGGCACCTATCTAAAAAAACTGAAAAAAATAAGTTAAAAAATACAAAAATTGAAAATAAATTTGAAAGTTGAGCAGACCATATCTAAAATTTGTAAGGTGGAAGTTAAAACACCAACTGCTCTTAAGTAAGGGTACCACTGTAACGTGAAAATGTGGTGGAAAGAATCCCACTGCCAGTTGGCATTTTTGTAGTAGATGGTGGACTTGGACTCTGGAGAACCAAAAGATGTTACAGTCAGCAAAGAACAAAAGGAACCCGCTCACCACTGCAGGAATGGACCAGACACTTTGCAGTTGTGGCTTGGTATATATTGGGATCACAAAGCACAGCATCCAGTAGTTGAGCACAACCTGAAACAAACTGCACATGAAATCCTCTTCCAAGACACAGAGGTACTGGACAACACCAGCAATCACTATGTCAGACTAACACAGTGAAGCCATTGAAATCCACAAACACCAGCACAACTTCAACAGAAATGAAGAAAGTCTGGCCTGGATGCCTTCAAAGTGAGTTTCCATAATCAAGTGGGGATTTGAACTGAGTGTGCCAGAGCCTTATTGCACCACTCTATCCTTTGCCTTGCATTGGGAATCCTAATAAATAAATGAATTAAAGTTTATTTTTAACATGTCATATAATAGCATATTTACCCAGCGTGATGTTAGTCTGTGGAACTCCCTGTCACAGGATCATAGAATCATACAGTTGGAAGAGACCTCAAGGGCCATCTAGTCCAACCCCCTGCCATGCAGGAACGACAGATAAAAGGAGACTCCACCACCCTCCGTGGCAGCATATTCCATTGTTGAATAGCTCTAACTGTCATGAAATTCTTCCTAATGTTTAAATTGAATCTCTTTTCCTGAAGTTTGAGATCATTGCCCTGGAAAATAAACCAGTTCCTTCTTCAATGTGACATCCTTTCAAATATTTAAACATAGCTATCATATCCCCTCTGGCATCTAGCCATCACTTCATCAGAAGTTACAAACCATGATGGAGATGTGTCATCTCCCGGCTTAAAACCAGAGTGCTTCAAGGCCCAGATGCAGGGGAGTGGTATCAGGAGGGAGATATCTAGTCTCATGCACTCCCAGGTGCATTTGGTGGGGCTACTGTGAGATACAGGAAGCTGGATTCGATGGGCCTTTGACCTGATCCACCATGGCTCTTCTTATGTTCTTATGTTCTTAAAGTCTAAAAATCAACAAAACCTAGCTCCCAGTACTTTAGGGAAACTCAATGGAGGAGTGGAACTGGTAAAGCCACTCATTAAATAGCTCACTTACCTTGAAAGTTCCAACAGCACGCATGCACGCGCGCGCACACACTTACACACACACACACACACACACACACACACACACACACACACACACACACACACACACACACACACACACACACACACACACACACACACACACACACACAAGGAAACCATATATTTTGGCAGGAAAGAGCCACTCATCAACAAGGTGCTATGGGTTGTGTTCCTTGGCATGCTGCCCACTGTGCAATCAGGAGCCCATGAGCGATGTAGCCAGCACCCTGTTAATAAGTGGCAGTTTCCCACCAATACTTCCTTTATTCAAGTATACGTAGACAGCAAGGTTCTGGCCATTGGATAGAAATCTGTCCTGATATTAAGAACAAATTTATAGCAGTCCTAGAGTCAAAACCTATCCCGGCTAATTCTCGTTCAGTAACAAAATTTCCTTCAGGGGCAGAGAGGGCACATTTGCAACCATACATATGATTGAATTGTAGAAGGCTTCATTAGCTGAAATAATTGTTTTAAAGGCTTGGATGATCAAGACATCAATCTGGAAAAAAAGTGGGAGACAGTTGTGAAGTACAAACGCAAGAGTAGAGAATGACTTTATAGAGCACAAAGAAAACCTCTTGTACAATACATGAACATTCATGGATCGAGTCCACTTTGTTTGGCATTTACCAGTTTGAAGAACTTTGAAAGTCCAAAGCTTCATGGCAGGGTGGATCTGCCAGGAAAGTTGCTATTTGATGTAAGTCAGGAAAGATGCATGCTGCATTAGCGCTGTTGTTTTAAAGTCACTGCTGAGTCTACTGTGGTTTGGATATCACACCCCAGTTCTCTCTCACTGTTTGCCACAAGTAAATATAAAAAAGGAAGGAAGGAAGGAAGGAAGAAAAGAAAAGAAAAGTAAAGCAGCATGTCCCATCCTCTCTCTTCTCTTCCTGCTCCCAGATCTGGATTCTACTGAAGTACAGTAGGACCCCTATGTCCACTGATTCATTAACCACTGATTCAGCCATCCACAGTTGGCAAATGATAAAATTAAATACATAATTCAGCAGCTGTAAAGCAAGCTACTGTCATAAAACAGCAGCCGTAAAGCAAGCTACTGATGCAAAACAGCAACCATAAAGCAAACTACTGTCACAAAACAGCAGTTTTGGTGGTTTTTGGTGTTCTCTCTTATCCACAGTTTCCGTTATCCACAGGAAGGCCTGTAACCACTCCCTAGTGGATACTGGGGTCCTACCGTATTTCTCCCTTCATTCTGCTCCACCTTCTCCTTAATTCAAAAGCCTGTTGTCCTTTTTGCCTCAGTGCTGCTTCTTTTCCCCTCTCCTCCTTCTTTTTCTCTTGTCCATGTTCTTGTGGTTATATTCAATTCCACAAGCAGGGAAATACCTTTCTCTTCAGACAGACCTTCAGTGACTGGCCATCTGAGAGGGCTGTTAAAATGGATTGTTGAGCCTTGTTGCTGTTAAATGGGTTTTTAAATATTGTATCTATTTACCATATTTGTCCCATTATTGTCAAATATTTGCATACTCACTGGCTTTAGCTTTTAAAGGTTGTCTTCATAACGGCATAAGCCACCTGGAGCCCTTTTTAAAGGAGAACTGAAGGATAAAATACATTAAATAAAATAAATAGCTAGACTGCAGCCTTTGGTCAAGTCTCTGAAGGAGGTTTACTTTATTACAGCAGAGAGTGTTGTGCTCAGAGAAAGAGAGAAAAGCAAGAGAGGGTGAGGGCGTAAAGGAGTACCCAGCTAACCTCTGGACCTCCTGGTAGGCTTTGAAAACTCTACTGGCATTGTACTCCTTCTTCAAACTTTGCACGAAGGAAATGTGGGGAAAGAGAGAAATTCTAATTATTCCTGGCCAAAACCCTGCTGTAAAAAATGAGACTGATTGTGGGTGGATTGTGTAGCTCCAGGATGGAAACAGAACTCTTCAATTAATTGCAGCATCCTTTACCACTGACGTTGCCTCTTTTGCATTGATGTCATTTGTGTGACTGGAATTTAGACAATGTTAGTGGTGGCTCTGTGTAATAACAGCGACAGGAATGACCAGAATGTTGCTCAGTAACATCACTCACCCCCCCCCTTAAAAATAAAGTAACTGGCTTCTTAAAAGCAACACTTGAAGGGACCTAGTATCTGCCATCCTGGAACAATGGCAGGACAGGCTGCCAAGTGATATTAATTCATTAATATGGACTGATCCATTTTTAATTGAAACAATCCTGAGAGGCCTTAGAGTCTCATTACTTTGCAGTCCAAGTTTCGGATGTCTAGATTTCACGGTCTCGGAACTATGCAGGAGACAGACAGACAGACAATATAATAACAACCACATACCACATTTTGCTACAGAGGAAAATGCTCATGGCTCAAGTGTGGTAAGAAAGGCATTCTAAATTAGGAGGGATTGGAAGGAGTCTCCAGTTTTGTTCAGGCCTTCCCAAGGAAGCCATAAACTGTGGCCACCTATTTCTTCCCCCTTCTTGTTTCATGGATTCCCAATGTGGTACAGGGGACAATGACAGACTCAGACTCAGGAGGCCTGGGTTTGATTCTCTGCTGAGTCACAGATGTGGAGCCAGTAAAACCAACTCCAACCACCACCCATAACAAAAAAGAGGCATAATCAAAACACTGGTAGACCATGCACACTGAAACTGAAAAGCTGAATTCTTCATCACCAAACTCTGCCACCCCAATATGTATCACCCCAAACTCTGCAGTAGCTTGGCCTTACAGATGCTATTTGTGACAATAGCTTGCTTTACAGCTGCTGTTTGTGACAATAGTTTGCTCTGTGGATTCTGAATTATTTAATTTTTTTCCTCTGCCAAACATGGATAATTGAATCAGGGGATAATGAATCAGTGGATATGGGGGTCCTACTGTACTCTCTATCTAGAAACCCTTGGAAAGGCTCTTCATAAAGTGTTCTGCTTATATACCGCCCCATACCATGTCAAGTAGTCTCTGGGCAGTTTACAGTTTTTAATTACAGTATGCAGGCTACACATTGCCCCCCTCCCATCAAGCTGGGTACTCATTTTACTGACCTCGGAAGGATGGAAGGCTGAGTCAACCATGAGCTGGCTACCTGGACTTGAACCCTAGGTCATGAGCACAGTTTTACCTGCAGTACAGGCATTTAACCACTGCACCACGAGCCAGAAGTAACTTGACAGCCCACTTGCACATATGCACACACACATATTTCTAAACACACATATTAAAATATGTCTATGTTATTCATTCTAAAACCCATTGAACTGACAGGGTCTTGCTTCTGGTTAAATATGTTTAGGATCAGGCTCTTGGTTGTGCGTGTCGTCAGCTGCCAAACACTTCTTAATGCAAAATTAATGTAACATTGCAGTGTAATTTTGATTCCAAGATTGTTTGTCAAGTACTCATCAATATTCATCCTTGATGAAATTGTGTGTGCTTTATGGAGTCTAATTGCTTCATATTAACTTGAAAAACAATATTACTTCTTGCTTAGAAGGCAGATTAGAAGCAAATTCTAATCCAGCAGCCAAAGTGACATGGTTCCTTTTCAACAAATTCTGAAATAGAACTAATGATCCATACAACTGATATTACTTGTATGAACCAGGAGCAGGTTACTTGTTACTATTGTCTGTGAGCTTTAATTTCATCATTGGAAAATGCAGACTTTTTTTGAGATGAGAACTGCATCACAAAAGCCAGTGCAGTTCAAAATCCAAATATTATACTCTTTCTGTCTACACCAGTAATTCCTAACCTTGGATCCCCCGATGTTCTTGGACTACAACTCCCAGAAATCCTGGCCAGCACAATTAACAATGAAGGATTCTGGAAGTTTTAGTCCAAGAACATAAAAACATAAGAAAATCACATATTCCTGTGTTCCATAGCCATCAAAAGTAATTTCCTCTCCACTGTTTCCTAATTGTCTTTTATGGCAGCCAGCTGGTGCATCCTCTGAGGAAGGTCCTGTATCATTATTTCCTTGTTGAAAAAATTATGAGAACAAATACTGGTGAATCTTTGCCAACAGATGCCGCAGCTGAACTGACTATGTTGGGTTCCAGCTAGACAGCCTGGTAATTCATAAGAATTCCAATATGTATCATGTTTGTTCAGTTATCTCTAGAGGACTAGTCATGTGGGAAAAGGTGTTCCTTATCCCAAACCATTGAGAACTTTAAATATATATGGGAAGCTCTGTGAATACCAGGGATGGATACCAGAGATGAGGACTCAAGTTGCAGGACTCACTGTCAAGTTGAACTTAAGGTGCACTGATGATTTGACTCAGACATGACTTGAGTTCTTTTTCAAAGACTTGAACTCAGCTCGTGACTTGGAACTCACCAACCACTTCTCTTTTTCCTGGGGAAAACAGCTTTTTAAAGTAGGGACTCAGACTTGGGAGCTGATACCAAATACTCGGAATTTGCAATTGGACCCAAAGACTTGCCAACATCACTGCTGGACACACTGGTGCAGTTTTTGAAACTTGACCTGTAGTGGACTGAATGTAACATAATTTAGAGTAGTGACGTGCTATTTTCTAGGCTTAAATGAAACTGTGATTTCTAAGGTGATAGTGGACTTCCGTTATAGATCTGTAATCTTTAAAGAATGTAAACATGGCCAGAGTAAAACCAGCAAGTGAACCCTGAGTGGATTAAGAAGACATGTGACTGTGTTTTTCCCAGGCTGTGTAGGTCGGAGATGCAGAGAGTAAAGAGAGAAGGTTTTTCCATCTGAATGATTCTGTCTGGTATTTTCCTTGGACTTTAATGTAGAACAGGCATGTCCAACCTTCAGCCCTCCAGATGTTTTGGACCACAACTCCCACAACCCTTTGTCATTGGAAATCTAACTTTAGAATTCTGGGAGTTGTGGTCCAAAACATCAGGAGAGCTGAAGTTTAGCCATGCCTGATGTAGAAGGTAATGGTAGGGAGAGGTGCAGCCTCTTAGATTCTTAGAAAAGCAATATGCAACTAGGAAGGGATTCATTTTTATTATTTTTAATGTAGAGCATATTACTGTGAAATCCTGTAGAAATAAATGTCTTAAAAGCCAAGGTGCCTGTTACCTGTTAGATTTCTATTTTGGTAAGTGTGAATTTCCTTCATAGGCAGGCTGGGAGAACATGAAAGATCTCACACTAATTTTGAGAAGGGGTTATAAATCTCCAGGTTTCTGCTTTACCAATCAGCTGAGATTTGATTTATTGCAGTATAACCTGGGCAGAGGTTGACACACACCCCCCGTTCTCCATAGGTCGGTGCACTGAACATTGGCTCTATGTTGCCATTAGCCTAAATTGATGGAGAATGAGATGGGAGTGAAGATGTGGCTCATCCATGTGTAGCTGCTTGAATTTTCAGTCTCCTCTGCAGATCTATTCGCTCAACCCACCGAATTCAAGGTGACTTCTGGGTGCAGGGTGACATGGTTGGTCAACATGGCTTACATGCCCACCTCAGTCGCCACACCATGAATTCAGAAGATTCCTTAACTGGAGTTTTATTGTCAGTACTGACAGGCACATTGTGAGATCCTTGCTCGACTTGTACTGGTGTGCAGGAATGGAGATCCACAACGTCATTCTTTTCATTGCATGGGGGGGGGGGGGTTTGAAGTATTTTGTGGTGCTCTCGTCAAGAGAATTACTTTTGGTTGCAGAATTGAAACACTTTGGCACAAATAGCCCTTTAGTTGAAAATTTGCTTTAACACAAAAATAATAACAAGGGTTTCTGCATTGGTGCATTGGTGTTTACGGATTGTTTGCATCTCCTTGAATCAGTCAGCCAACCTTTCTGTACTTGCAGTAGGCATGGGATGTTCCTTGTTTCTCAAAAGAAAAAGACCCCCTTTTCACACAGAGATAGTTGGCAGAATTTGCAAAGATGGTGGCAGTGAAAAGTAGTGACTTGTTACATGTGACGTGCTTCATTATCACCTTAAAGTGAGGAACTTCATAGAATCCCAAAAACTCATTCCCATTTGTTAAACCCCGATAGGTCACTCTCTAGATGAGGGACTATTGATCAAGGGGACATCCACTCAAACTGAGGGCTGGGAGAGTGAGAACAGACAAAAGAAAATATTCTTTTACCCAGCGTGTTGTTAGTCTGTGGAACTCCCTGCCACAAGATGTGGTGATGGTATCTAGCCTGGATGCCTTCAAAAGGGGATTGGACAGATTCCTAGAGGAAAAGTCCATCACAGGTTACAAACCATGATAGAAATGTGTAATCTCCAGTCTTAAAACCAGGGTATTTCAAGGACCAGGTGCAGGGGAGTGGTATCAGGAGACAGATACCATGTCTCGTGCGCTCCCGGACACATCTGGTGGGGCCACTGTCAGATACTGAAAGCTGGACTAGATGGGCCTTTGGTCTGATCCAGCATGGCTCTTCTTATGTTCTTATGTTCTTAAGGAAGGTTTGATTGATGCTGGAATGGACTGCTGATATGAAGGGTAATTTGAAACAGTGAGGAATAGACTGCTGTAAAAATGGAGGCCTAAGCAAATTTCACTTCAGGTCTTGAAAACTGTTTCCTCTACTTGGGACTCTTTGGCTGAAATTTGTCATTTGAAACTGTGCTCTGGTTGATTGATCTTGCCAGTCTAATGGCCAAGCTGCTTCCACAAGGCTGCAGTTTTTCCGCCCCATTCCAGTGGCCATGTGTACAAAAGCCTATATGCATTAAAACAAACAAACCAAGGAGCCCATGCATGGGGCGGTCAGTTGTTTACACACATTTCAGCTTTGTGATGCATTTTGAACATCTGATTATTTAGTGGTATACCAAAGAAATACAAAACTTTTGAGGGAGGTGGGATTGACTGCCACAGTCGCCCAGGTAGCCATGGGGAGTGACCAAGGATAGACCAAGAGAATTTGCTGCCTGATTTAAACAATGAGCTGGCATCCCCTTCAGCTGCCCAAAACCTGGTAGATCATTCCTCTTTTCATTGTTATTATCATGACCTTTGGGATAGGAGAAGGATTCCCAAACATTATGGACTAGAGTTTTGTTATTCGTTATTCATTTTGTTAGGTAACAAAACAAATAATGAACAGCCCCCTCTAAGAAAAATGAAACAAAACGAAATGGAAATTTCTATTTTGTTTCATTCATTTTTGTATCCCCCTCACCCCACCGGCGTCTGTTACCTGATGCCTGGGTCGGGGAGCTCCAAAGGCGACAGTGAGGAGCTGCTGGGGCTCTGGAAGTGGAGGCAGCGCGGTTCACTGCCACCTGATGCAGCCGCTGCTGGGGCTCCAGAGGTGGTAGTGAGGCCTCCCGCTGTCCAGCCCGGCCACTACCAGGGCCTTCTAGGCCACCACTGTCACCAGGATCAATGCCGCCGCCATCCAGGTAAGCCGAACCAGTTCATTTTGGTTCAGTTCGTATGAAATGAAATGCAACGAAATGAAATGAAACCCACCCACCCCCCGGAAATCGAACAAACCAAACCATCAGTTTTCTGTTTTGTGCCCAACTCTACTATGGACTCATGCCTCCCGTGATTTACTATGTACGGCTTCCCTTGCCCAGAGGGGCCATCAGAGGTCTTTCTGCTAGAAAGGGCAGCCCCTTGATGGCCATCTCTTCTAGCCATCCCATTGCTTCCTCTCCCCCAAATACCCCCAAGGATCCCTCTCCTTCCAGGTCCACACAAAGAAAACTCGTGGGGCCAACCATTAAACATTTCCACCGGGAACCATAGAGGTGGGGAAAGGAGAGGCAGGCACACGGCTTCTGGGTTCCTGTTTGTCAAAGTGCCACAAGCTGTTCCTCTGTAGTCTTCATAGGTTAGGTCCCTTTTCCTACAGCACCCCTGGCTGGGTTTGGCAGTGCACTACAGCACCACTGTGCCCAGTTGAGGAACCCTTGGGCTAGGGCAGGCATGTCCAAAGTCAGGCCCAGGGGCCAAATGTGGCCCGTATACAAATTTTGAGTGGCCCGCAGCCTCTTCTCCACCCCCCAGCTCAGCCTCTCACACATCCCCGCCAGCTGGCCCCTCCCCATACCGGATGGAGACATCAGCTTGCAGTTTTACAGTTTGCCTGCCCTCCCTGCCTCTGTCCACCACCACCCCAGCCACCTGCCCAGCCTACTTGCCCCAGCTCCATTGCTGCAGCATCCTCCCCACCTTCTTGCATGTCATAGAAGTTTGTACAAAGTCCAGCCTAGGGCCAAATGTGGCTGAATGGTCAGCCCCCACACATTTTCACCTCACCAAATCTGGCCCTCCTTGCAAAAAGTTTGTACACCCCTGGGTTAGGGCCATTCGCCATCTTTGAACGCCACAAGCTAGAAGAGGCTCTATATGGGAGAACATTTAGCATTCACATCTCTTGCCTTATTATGAAAGCCAGCCTCAGTGGTGATCCACGCAGTGAAATTTGCAAGCTGAGTCCCAGGTGCATAAAGTGTGTGAAATGCATATGGAGAGCAAAGGTTCCATGTTTGGATTTTGGGATGGTTGGCAGGGCCATGAAATAAGTCCCTTCGATGTTTCCCTCCTCCCGTGCTTTTCTCTTCCTCCACCTTTGGTATTTCCTTCTAGCTCTCTTATTCTCCTTCCCTTTCTGTCCCTTTTGGGTTGTCTACCTCCAACGAGAGACTTTTGCTTTATTAAATATTTCATGCAGTGCCTTGTGACTTCAGGCATTCATGATTTATTTATTTTATCTGTAGAGACCAGCATGATTCTCCTCCGGGCAGAGGAATATCTTAATCATGCCTATCTCACTAAAGGAATATTGTGGCACCAATGTGATAAGCAGGTGCTATAGCATTGCTTTCAGGAGGCATCAAAGTTAAAAGAGTAGCTTGAGTTATGCTGCTTAGAAATGTCAACACATCTCTACCCCATATCTCACTCCCGTCATGGTTGTGAAATTAACTCAGTTTCCTTATTATCACAGAGGAATGTGATTCTGTCAGACTAGCTCTCTCTCTCTCTCTCTCTCTCTCTCTCTCTCTCTCTCTCTCTCTCTCTCTCTCTCTCTCTCTCTCTCACACACACACACACACACACACACACACACACACACACACACACACACACACACACACACACACACACCAGAAATGGAAAGAAAGTTTTTCCTCCCATCAGCATGAGATTTCCCTCTGAAGTTGAAGTGAAGTGAAGTCTTTACTTACGGTCTTAGACCAAAGTACTACATATGCAATCTAAAATAAGGAATAATACAAATAATACATATGAGCAGCAAGGCCCAATCAGAAATTAGTAATCATGTAAACCACACAAGAATAAAATTTATAGATAGATATACTAAAAAACTAAATATGCTAAATATTTAAAATTATTCATAATTTTAAATATTTAGCGTATTTAGTTTATTAGTGTATTATTTATTGTATTACTCCTTATTTTATATGCATATGTAATACAGTACTTTAGTCTAAGACCATAAATAAAGACTTCACTTCTCTCTGAAGTTGTTGGCTAATTTTTCTAGAAAGGGATGCCACACAGCACACGATTGTTGTAACTGCCGCAAAATGGTAAAGGTAAAGGTTCCCCCTGCACATGCATGCTAGTTGTGCCCAGCTCTATGGGCAGTGCTCATCTCTGTTTCCAAGCCAAAGAACCAGGATTGTGCAAGTCCATGGCCATTTTTGCAAACAGAACACTGTTTACCTTCCCGCTTTTTAAGGTGGTACCTAGTTAACTGCTTGCATGTACATGCTTTCGAACTGCTAGGTTGGCAGGAGCTGGGGTGATCAGTGGGAGCTCACTCCGCTGCATGGCACCCGGGATTCGAACCGCCCAGCTTCTGACCTTGCAGCAAACAGTTTTCAGTGCTCTAGCCCCTGAGCCACCACGCCCCTGGCTGTCATTCCCATACAGAATGTCATGTTCCCTTAGCAGGATTCACCTGCATTGAGCATTGGGTAGCATTTGTCCTGCCCCAAATAACATCCCAGACAAAACCCCTGTCTTGTTTTTCACCAGACACTGGGAAATGTCAGTGGTTTAGAGAAAGGCCTCCACTATAATGGCAAGGCTTAGAAACTCCCAAAGAACAGGGAATTCAGGAAAAGCATATCACTTTCTCTAGTGGAAAGCATCCTATGCCATCGATCAAGTGGCAACGAGAACAGTGGGAGTGCTGGGTTCTTGGCATGGGACATTGCATACAGTGATGGCCTTGCTTTGTTTGGCATGAGTCTTATAAAGGAGCTTACCCACACAGAGATAGTCATGGTGTTACTCTGCACCTATAAGCTGTTATTGGACCATGATCGGCTACTACATGGGGCTGATGGGTACTGCAGTTTTATTTATTTATTTATTTATTTATTTACCATCCATCTAGCTACAGGGCCACTTGGTTTAATATTGAGAAGGAGGTTCAAGGGAATTCGGATTGATCTAGAAAGCCACGAGTTACCCGTCTAAAGAGAACTGCCAGATAGCTCATTGGTTTAGGTCTTTGGCTGTGGAGCCAGAGGTTAGGACAGGCGCGTCCAAAGTCAGGCCCGGGGGCCAAATGCGACCCGTTTTCAAAATTTCAAATGGCCCAAAGCCTCTTCTCCCCACCAGCTCAGCCTGTCACGCATCCCTGCCAGCTGGCCCCTCCCCACACCGGATGGAGATGTCAGTTTGCAGTTTTACGGTTTGCCTGCCCTCCCTGCCTCTGTCCACCCCCACCCCCCAGCCACCTGCCCGGCCTACCCTCCCCCAGCTCCATTGCTGCAGCACCCTCCCCACCTCCTTGCATGTCCTAGAAGATTGTCCAAAGTCTGCCCCGGGGGCCAAATGGGCTGAACGGTTGCCCCCACACACACACACATTTTCACCTCACCAAATCTGGCCCTCTTTGCAAAAAGTCTGGACACCCCTGGGTTAGGGGTTCAATTCCCCACTCTTCCTCTTTGACAGGGTCTGGACTCAATGAACCACACAGTCCCATCCATCTCTGTAATTCCAAGCTCCTCCTGCTGCTGCTGCTGATGGCAACTGATCAGCCAGATGGATATGAACTTCTTGATTGCCCAACCACAAGCTCCGTTCCCACTGACACTGGAGATGGCCACTAAGCATCAACAGTGGATGGTGATCCCATCCCCATATTTGGTGAATGCATTGGGGGAGGAGGACAGGAAGCCATTCCCCTGTGGTGTCTGACATTAGCTCTATGCGGGCAATTGCCTGAAGGCGGTGGATCTGTCACCTGTGCTGCCTGCGTTGCCCAAGCAACTCTGATGCTAAAAGCTTGTGTTGGCAAGCCCACATGACCTGTAACCATGGAGATCTTATCCCCGTAATTTGCAACAACGTGCTTTAGGCGCCTGTTCCTTAGCAGCACAGAAGGATGGCAGTCAGGGAGAATAATTAGTTTGCGCTATGGAAATATTACCTTCCTCAGTATTTTGACCAGTGCCAATTCCTTTGCCTTAAACTGATCATCCAGAGAGGCCTCGATAATATCATTAGAAGAAGCTACTACCCACTGCTCGTCAGGATTAGTGCGATCTGTCAATAGAGCCAGTGCCTAATTGGAAAATGCAGGCAAAATGTTCCTGATGTCTGGCTGGTAAATATATGTCAACCTGCATTCACACATGTGCCTGTGTGAAAATCTAGTGTGAAATCTTCACTCTTGAATGAGGGCGCCTGAGAGGAGACCTGATTGAACTTTATAAAATCCTACATGGTGTGGACAAAGTGGATAAGGAAAACTGTTTTCCCTGTCGCACAACACTAGAACTAGGGGGCACTCCAGGAAATGTTTGGGTGCTAGATCTCAAACAAATAAGAGAAAGTACCTTTTCACCCAGAGGATCACTGGTCTGTGGAACTCTCTGCCAGAAGAAGCAGTGACAGTTGTCAGCCTTGACAGCTTTAAGAAAAGATTGGACAAGTTCATGGAGAATAGAGGTATCAATGGGTATCATTGTGGACGCCTAAGGACAACCTCCGGGTTGGAGAGATAGGCAGGATATCTCTCAATGCCATTTGTGGGGAATCTTAAGCAAGTGAAGATATCTGCTTGGGAATATCTTGAACCTTGAATGGTGAGCCGCTGTGTGAGACAGAATGCTGGACTGGATGGGTTGTGGCCTGTTCCAGCACTGCTGTTCTTATGTTCTTAAATGTTGCTGGTTTTAAAGAAACCAGAGCTTGAAAGGAGCCGTGTTAGGTCATTGACTGTCACTGTCAATACCCTTATTATTTCTCAGTGCTGCCACCCCCTCAAATTATGAACCATTACTTTCCATAACAGCAGGAACAGTATGCAACAATATATTGGCTTTAGGAAAATCCATTCCTCTAATTGCTACAACAAAGACCACATCTAAGCTCATCAGGAAACCTGAGAGGGATGGCAGCCTATGTCATGGTCTTTGCTGCTCAGAAGGTTCTGGAGCTTCCGTCGTGGAAGCCATGCCTGTACTACACCATTGCTTGCACTGACATCATCACATTGCTTGCACCACACCACACCACACCACAGTATGGCCAGTATGGCCCCATCTTTATCTCCTTAGAGCACCAACACTGGGATGCATGCCTTTCACCCCTCGAGATGTGTGCCCAGGCTTTAGAGAAGTCCCATCACCTAGAATCAGACATTTTCCTCTTCCTGGAAAGAGGAAAAATGCTTGAGTTTGGACTCCTTGCCTGGAGATCTGGAAATCCGTATCAGTGCCCTGAGGCTGCAGCTGGCATCCTGAAACTGAGCACCCTTGCCCACCCAGCCTGGAATAAAGAGGCAAGGCACATTCACTTGGGTTCAAAATGGGCCACAATTTTATTGATAACATAATTAACTCCAAACAATGTTTATTCTGTCAAGGGGATCTGGAATGTAGTGCAATCAGGTACTGTGCTACATTGTATCATTCTCTTCTTTGAAATTGATTCAGGTAAATTCCCTTCTCGGAAGGATGCTGCCCACCTGTTTAGCATCCTCCCTACGTGGAATCTACTAGCCCAGGGCAGCCCGCAGTTCCTCCTCCTATTGCCATCTTAGCTTTGTTTAATCCTAATACCCTACCGATGGCATTTAATTCATCTTGAGGGCTGTCAAGCGCCTTAAGAGCAGCTTGCCTAGGGCATACCTGAATCCCTGTACCTCTTGCACTACCTGCCTGCATTGTGACCGGTGATGTAACTAAACACCCTGCTCCACACTGAAGGGAGATTGGGATAGGAGAAAACTTACCACCACTCCGTGCCAATTTGCATGATGACCAAAAATGCCCGTCCAACCCCAAAGCAACCAGATAATCTAATTCTCTCCTTTCTATAGGGTGGGCAGGTGGGGCTGAGCTCATAATCAAGAAGAAGGAAGAGCAAAGGAGGAGCTGGGCTAAATAGCCTCCCAGCCCCTCCCTCCAGATCACATTTTTGGCTTGAACTCTACGGTGCTAAGGATTGTCCGAGTAGGCAAAGAAGCCCCGTCCAGGAACCTTGTCCGACAGCCATAACATGGTATCAGTCATATGGAAAGAGCAAGTAGAGTTGCTTGCATTCATAGTTCATAGACCAAATCCATTTATCCATAATTAATGTTACAGTCTTATGCTTTATACCTGGATGGGCTCCCTGGGCAACTGAATGACATTTACATCTAAGTTGATGATGACTTGAACTGCAAGGTTAAAGTGACCTGCTGTACATGCATATTCGAACATCTCACTGTATTAAATGGGGAATCCTCCCTCTGTTAAGTGTGCTTAGGACTGGTGCCATAATGCCCATTTGATCTAGTGTGGGCTGGGCTTGAATTGCAGGTGCATTCTGTGCACTATATCCCCCACCAATTGCTAACATTTGATACTCGGGCACACACCTGTTCAACGACAATTTCAGCTGTTCTCTCATCTTGTATGTGCGACACGTGCACATTTAAAAAGGCCACTGTGTTCTTTGCTTCATAATGGAGATACAAATTGTGCATTTGGTACCTTGCAGGTGAAAGAAGCAATGCAAAGAATCCATGACAGAGGCAACATAGGGAAATTAATTCTGGATGTGGAGAAGACACCGACACCATTGGTGAGTAGAAAGAATTAGAAAACCTCTGAAATCTTACCTATTTCAGGGAGTTCCTCTCCTCGCCCTTTTCCAGCTGGAATCAGAATATGAAACTTGGCTCTAGTCATTCTCAAGTCTCTTTTTTGGCCATAGCCTTAAACACAATATGAAAGAAATATAGGCTGAATCAGGATTGTGTAAGTCACATAACAAACCTGATCAAGTTGTATGAGAAGAATTGTTTCCAGTCTGTGGCCCCATTCAAATGTGCCAAAGGGCCCCCAGGGGGATATTTATGGTCCTCCCCCCCCCAAAAAAAAGAGATGAGTTAGATCATCAGTGACTTAGAATGGTAGTGGCCAGTAGTAGATTCTTGACTACCACAGTCTCTCAGCCAGAGGGCGCAACCTATAGCCCTCAGGATGTACAGTTGTCTCCCACCATTTTTCATTTCCTATACGGCAGTCCCAATATATCATGGGACCACAGTATATGAAGCAAAGGGCTCCTGGGACAAGCTGCATGGGCCTGTTTGAGGCCTCCTGCACTTACCCCGTGGCCTGTCGGAGGCCCCAGAAGTAGTTTCTGGCAAACCGGAAGTCAATTCCAGAAAAACAGAAGTCACTTCCGGATTGCTGGAAACCAATTCTGGGGCCTCTGACAGGCCAGGGAAGCCCATTGGAGGCCCATTTGGGGCATCACCAGGCCTTAGGTAAGTATAGGAGGCCTTAGATAGCACCCCCCCAGTCCCGACCCAACCCAGCATCCGCATATTGCGGATTCTCCATTATCGTGGGTCAGGTCTGGTCCCTAACCCCTGCGATAGGTGGGGTATTACTGTAAGAGATGGAAAGGGTACCAACCCCTTTACTTTGGCAGAAATAGAGTCCCAGCCACCACCATACATCTGATATATACATTTCAGTGGATTATAATCCCTGGTTCCCCATATGCCCTGGGGGCATATTATCCTTGATGAAACACAGAGATACCGTTCTTCACTTCTTTCCAAGCTGTGAATTCATTTGTTGAATTGAGATTGCTTTCATTTCTTTTGCTCAAGAAGTATATACAAACTTTTTTTGTTCCAACTTGCATTTGAGTCATTCCATGACTGGTTCACTATAATTGTTTGTGTGTGTGTGACTGAGAAAGAAAGAGAGAACTTTCATTCTATTTTAAGCTTTAATTAGAGCATAAGTGAGCAATTTATGTCTGTCAACACATGACTGGTCTAAAACGGCTATCATTTATCACTATGAGACTATGCCGGTTCCTACAGGCACTGGGGGTTGTTGTCCAACAACCTCTAGAAGGCTGTAAGTTGCCTTCTCCTGCTATAGTAAAGTTGCTTTTTTACGGCCTGTTGTAAACCCCAAAAACATTTGGGACAAATACTCTGCTTTGATGTGTTCAATGAATTGCACAACAATTTAGGTATATTTCTAAGTTAATGAAAAGGGAATAAGCATATGGAAACAAATGTTTCTGTCCCATACATTGGAATTCTGATTTTTCGGATCCATGCAGATCCCACAGGACTCTCTGCATACACTCCTGAGTGTATATTACATTTTTTCTCATTGTTTTATGGGTATTCACCAAAGGCAACTGAATTTACTCTTCCATTTCCTAACAGGTTATCTGATCAAGTTTTTGTTTCCTCGGTCACTATAGAAAAACCATTAGTTCTCCATCGTGGCCTTCGTGAAGCCACACAGATGGGTTTCCCAGGTGCCCCTGCGCCAGAGGTCGGAACTTCCCTAGCACTATGAAAGTTTCTTTAGTCTCCGCCCCCGCACCCTGCGCATGTGCGAGGTTGTTCCCGCCTAAACGCCTCAGTTCCTCTTAACCGCCAAGGCTAGAGGTTCTTCTCCATTGGTCTCCGTGCGTTTTTGTCTCAGAAAAATTCCTTCTCGAACTATCTTCTAGAACGCTCCCTTCATCCACAACCCATGGAGCAGAAATCTATTGAGGTATCCCGTAAGTCGGAGGCGTTGGGTCGGGTGGAGAAGCCGAAGAAGATTCCGGTTCTTCAAGGCGTGGCGGCTTCAAAATCTAAATCTTCCGCCAGCCCGTCCTGTGCTGCGCCCTCGAAGTCTTCTTTGAAACCATCGAAGCCTTCGAAACTGGTCTTAGTGCCTCCAAAGTTTTCTGTTACCTAGACTTCGACTTCAGCAACGGCCCTCACTTCGTCTTTGGCCTCACCTTCGTTAGTAGTCGAAACCGAGTACTCTGGCTCAGTTGCATCTGCTGTTCCACAGACTCCTTGATTGAAGTACCAGCAGTTACTGCTGTCCGATCCATCGGAGTAGTCATCCGACGATGACAGAGCCCTGCCTCCTAATATTACCTTGATGGGCTCGACTCCCAACATGGACTCCGGGACCTGTCGGTCCGCAGCGGAAGGGACCAGTCGGTCCAAAGAGCTTTCCTTACGCTCTCCGTCCCTGGCTTCTAAGGCTGCCTCGTCTCCGGTCCCAATCCGAGACACTGAATTCGAAGAGCGAGCCTCTTTTTTGCCTCCGACGTTCCCTGCGGGTTCATCTTCAAAGCCGGGAAAACACCGAAGATGCAAGCATGTTCAGCTCCCATCTACGGTTCCATCTGCTATGGTCTGTTTCGACCCTTCGGCCAATGCCTCGCAGACTGAATCCATGGCTGCTGCCATGGTCCAGGCTTTGACACTGCCTAAGCCGACCAAAGAAACGTCCGCTCCTCCTAAAAAGAAGAGGCGAAAGGAGCACCACTCACAAGCTCCTTCCTTGGCCGTTCCTCCGATTCCTGCCTTTTCCCTCCGTTTCGACGGGAAACAGTGGTCCATCCACACTGCGGATTCCGTCGAATCTGACCAGCTGGCTCTAGTCCCTTCTTCTTCGGGTTCGAATAGGATGGAACGGATTCGACATCTTTGCAGCTGGTGACTTCCCCAGATTGTGAAGTGGATGAAAAGTCCCCACCTTCCACCTCGAATTCGATGAGAAATTATGCTAACTTTCTCGTTCTAATGTCTAAGATGATCGACTCACCAGTTCATCAACCTCAGCCAAAAAGAGTCTGCCACATCTTTGGCAGAATAGCTAATGATGAGATGGCCCCTGTGCATCTTACGTTGATACCGTCCTTTCTCACCATGGTGGAAGATTCATTCCAAGCTATGTCTTCCACTATGGTCCCATGCAAGCTTGAGGCACTCTATAGGGTGCATGAAGATAAGGCGCCCTACTTAAACAAGCATCCAATGCCTAATTCTGTGGTCGTGACATCCTCTCAGGTGCAATCACATACTAAACAGACTCCAATCCCTCCCTCAAAGGAAGGAAGGAAGTTGGACACCATTGGCTGGCACCTTTATTCCTTTGCCATTCTCCAGCACAAGATTGCCAACTATCAAGGCGCCATGGGGGCCTACCAAAGGGATCTCCTAACTCACCTTCATCCCTTTCTGGAGCTTGTTCCAGAAGACAAACGCGCAGAAGCGGCGGCCTTGTATGAGGAGTCCACGGCCCTGGCAGCCCAGCAGATGCGGGCCTCCAAACACTCCTTTGATGCTGCCTCCAGGGTGCTGAATTCCTCTATCACCCTCCATAGACACGCCTGGCTTCGCACCACTGGTCTTTCTGATGACCATAAAGCCCAGATCAAATTCCTGCCTTTTGATGGATTGGGTCTTTTCAACACTGCAACAGATGACCTTATGGAAGACAGGCATAAGAAGCAGGACACTGCCAAGAAATTAAATGTTATTCCTTCTCGACCGAAGCCTTCCTTTCGAGAAGACGTTTCTGGCCTCCTTCTTCCCAGTCATCTTCCAAGCATCAACAATGTGACCGCCCTGCAAGATCGTCTGCCTTGTCCAGCTTTGCCTCTAAGTCCAAGAAGTCCAAATCTGCTAGCATCTCTTCCAAGCCCAGGGATAGAAGACCAAGAGACGATTATTGACTATCACACTATTTGCCTCAATCCCTTTCTTTCTACCTGGCAAAACATCACAATGGACCAGTGGGTCCTGTCTGTTATTCAAAAAGGTTACCTGTTAGAATTAAGTTGTCTTCCCCCGTTGGGGAATTTAGTTCACACTTCTCCATCAGCATGCCTTCTAGAGGAAGTTGCTTCCCTGATTCAGAAAGGGGCCATTGAAGTTGTCCCAAGACACATGATTCACCACAGGTTCTTCTCCCGTTACTTCACGGTCCTGAAGAAAGACAGAGGACTCTGGCCCATTTTGGACCTGTGCTTCCTGAACAAGTTCCTCATATACAAAAAAATTCGAATGGTTACCTTGGAGAAAATCATACCTCTTCTTCACAGATGGGACTGGTTTGGAGTTGTGGATCTCAAAGATGCATACTTCCACATTTCAATCCACCCAGCTCATCGTCACCTGCTTCGCTTCCCCGTAGGGGAAGACATCTTTCAATATTCCACCCTGCCATTTGGTTTGGCGACAGCACTAAGAGTCTTCACCAAGTGCATGGCACTAGTGGTGGCCTACCTTTGCATGCTAGGAATAGTTGTTTTCCCCTATCTCGACGACTGGTTGATCATTGCAGGCCCTCAGGACAAGGCACATCAAGACATTGCCACTGTCCTCGACACCCTAGAGTCGTTGGGTCTGCAGGTCAATTACCAGAAGTCGCATCTCGAACCCTCTCCAGTGGTAAAGCTTCATCAGTGCCATTCTAGATTCCACCAGAGCTATGGCTTTTCCGCCAAGAGCCAGGATTACGGAAATTCTTCATCTGCTTCAACAGTTCCAAGCACATCAGGCAATTCCAGCATTAGAGGTCCAAAGACTGTTAGGTTTCATAGCCTCCATGACCTCCGTCTTGGTGCACACGAGCCTTCGACTCAGACCTCTCCAGGATTGGTTCCTCCACCAATTCGACCCTCTTTGGGACCCTCCCAACAAACTCCTCACCATCCCCCCGGACTTACCTCATCATCTTCGCTGGTGGTCTTGCCGGTCCAACATCCTCTCTGGACGTCCCTTCAGGAATCCATTTCCTACCATACAAGTAACAACAGATGCCAGCAACACGGGTGGGGTGCTGTTTGCCTCTCACACTCCACCCACGATACCTGGACTCCGCAGGAGCAGCTGCTCCACATCAACGGGTTGGAGCTGCTGGCGATCTTCAAAGCGTTCCGGGCATTCATCCGACACCTCTCCGGCAATGTAGTACTGGTGGTGACCGACAACACAACCACCATGTACTACATCAACAAACAGGGCGGAACCCACTCACAGCGTCTGCTGCAGCTCATGATCCACTTTTGTGACTGGTGCATCTCCAACAACATTCACCCGATTGCGATGCACTTATCTGGAGAGGAGAACTCCAATGCCAACGACCTCAGCAGGCGGCTTCATGCAACTCACGAGTGGGAACTGCATCCCAGGACTTTCAGCCTCCTTTGCAGCAAGTATGGACCTGTTCACCTCCCAATCCAACACCAAGTGCAAGGACTACTGCTCCAGGGCGGGGAAGGGGCTTCACTCCTTAGGGGATGCTCTCCTCCTCCCATGGTCGGGGGATCTCCTTTATGCCTTCCCTCCTGTACCTCTGATTCACAGAGTAGTCATAAAGACTCTTCAGGAGAAAGCCAACCTAATTCTGATCACACCTTGGTGGCCTCGTCAACCCTTCTACAAATGTCCTCAGAGTATCTATGTCTTCCCCAGTTTCTGGACCTGCTCTCATTGGACAAGGGCCAAGTCTTGCACCTGGATCTGGCTCGCCTTCAGCTCACAGCCTGGAGGATTCTACCTTGATCGAGTCGATCATTGATTCTTGGCGCAAGCCTTCCATTAAAAAACAATACACCTATAAGTGGAAGAGGTTTTCTCTATTTGCGGCAGATAAGGGGTTTGACCCAGTCAATCCCTCCCTTACATGGATCTTACAATATCTTCTGCACTGGAAACGTTCAGGACTTACATCGGCTTCTCTTCGAGTCCACCTCTCAGCTTTTGTGGCTCACCAGCCACAGTTTTCAGAGGCAGCTGCTTTCTTCAGGCATCCTAGAATGAAGCAGTTTCTCAAGGGCCTCAAACACACTTTCCCTGACAGGAAACCTATTCCTCCTCAGTGGTCCTTGTTCTTGGTTCTTCGGGCCTTGCAACGCCCGCCTTTTGAACCTATGGCTTCTACAGACATTAGGCTACTCACCCTAAAAACTGCATTTTTGGTGGCCATCACTTCGGCTAGAAGGTCCAGCGAGCTCTGCGCTCTTCGGTGTGACCCTCCGTATTTACATTTCCACCATGATAGGGTGGTGTCTTACCCAGATGTAACTTTCCTTCCGAAACTTGTTTCCTCCTTTCATGTTTCTCAACCTATTGTCTTCCCAAACTTCTTTCCCAATCCTACCACTAGGATTGAAAGGGACATGCATACACTTGATGTTAGATGGGCCCTAGCTTTTTATGTCTCTAGGACCAAACCTATCAGAAAATCTAATAAACTCTTTGTGTGTCATGATCCTGCAGTACTGGGTACTCCTGTCTCTTCCCAATGGTTTGCCCACTGGATAGTACAGACTATTAAGCTCTCTTATGAGCTGGCAAGGGTACCCTTCCCCTTGGGTGTTCGTGCTCACTCCACTAGGGCTATGGCCTCCTCCGCGGCTTTCCTGAAGGGTGTTCCCCTGGACAACATCTGTCAGGCGGCCACCTAGTCTACACCTGACACCTCCGTGACCCACTACAGAGTGGATGCCCGCGTAAGGTCGGCCACTTCCTTCGGGAGGGCAGTGCTTTCCTTTGTGATGATGTGACTACCCTCCTGCCAGTGAGTACTGCTTGCAATCACCCATCTGTGTGGCTTCACGAAGGCCACGATGGAGAAGAACCAGTTACTTACCTGTAAAGGTGGTTCTTTGAGTGGACCTTCGTGAAGCCACACAGCACCCGCCCGCCTCCCATCAGACCGTCACGCCCCGACTGGTACATCCATTACCTGTCATCCTGGCGGTCAAGAGGAACTGAGGTGTTTAGGCGGGAACACCCTCACACATGCGCAGGGTGCAGGGGTGGAGACTAACGAACTTTCCTGTTGCTAGGGAAGTTCCGACCTCTGGCGCAGGGGCGTCTGGGAAACCCATCTGTGTGGCTTCACGAAGGTCCACTGGAAGAACCACCTTTACAGGTAAGTAACTGGTTTGTTTCCCCATCATGAGAAAGAGCTTGCTGCCTTAGGTGGACCTGTGAGTAGCCACAAAGAGTTTTATTGGTAGAACTTTGTGTGGGTGGTTGTTGCAAGCTGCAGGCAACATGTATTCAGAGCTTCTCTCTGCCTTATAATGCAGTGGCTATCCAGATAAGAGCTAGATTCTGTTTGCCCTGAACCTCATCCTGAAATAACACATTTAGTTAGCCCCATGGCACCACGATGGATGAGTTTAGCATGCCTGTATAGTTGTGTTAGCAAAATAATGCAATCCAGTCCTTTAAATGATTCCAACCCCTGGTTAAACCAGACCAGGCCATTGGTCCATTTAGGGCAGTGGTGGTGAACTTTTGGCACTCCAGATGTTTTGGACCCCATCTCCCAGAATTCCAAGCCTTTATTGCCAATGGCAAAGGGCTGCTGGTCCCAAACATCTGGAGTGCTGAAGGTTCACCACCACTGATTTAGGGCATTACTGTCAGACTCTGATGGGTAGGGGCTCTTTAGGGTTTCAGGCAAAGCTAGTTCTTTGCCCTGCCTGGATATGCTTGGGTTTGACTGTTGGGACCTTGGTGCCACAAAGTGACAGCCCCTGGGCCCCCTTTTACAATGTTCTGCTTTAAACACAGATGGCCAACGACAGCACAGAAACCAGCGAAGCTGGAGAAGAGGAAGAAGACCATGAGGGGGACAATGAGAACAAAGAACGCATACCCTTCATCCAGCAATAGCTGTGGGTGACGGGGAAACGGAAGCCAGAAGAAAGGAAAGAGCAGAAGAAGGGAAAACAACTGGGAAAAATCCATTTTGTGTACCAGTGAACAAATGCTCTAGTGCAGTGTGTGTTGTTTTTATTGTCTGCAGTCAGCTGAGCTCTAAGCTGTTGGTCATTAATGTTTTGAACTCAAGTGCCATTCCCGCACAGTACCGTATTATGGCATTCCACCAGGTGTCGACCACTGTTCCTGTAATCCTAAAGGTCAAGCTCTTTACTAAAGCCTTATTAACATCCAAAATAATTTTGAAACACAATCTCCTCTTACGGGCTTGCCAGGGGCAACTTGTCAGGCTAGTTTAGCTAGTTCCAAGGGTAGTGACCTTGGCACAAAAGGCAGCTGCTTTGTCGGCTAGGGCAGTGAAGCAGTGAGAAAGTGAGGAATGTGCGACACCCATTAGATGAGTTCCCGTCCGCACTGCTCATGAAGATTGGCTGTCCCGAAGGAATGGAACAGCCATGTATGCACTGCTTTTCATTGTACATTAGGTAGCATGTGAAGTGGGTAGACCGTGCACAGATACAAGTGTGAACATGAGCATCTTTTGCCTTTAAAATAGGGGTAAGGGAGACCTTGTGTAAATCTTTGGATTGGCCAATAGGTTGTGCCCATCTCTACTTGAACCCCGTCTCATTTTTACCATTCACATTCTGCCAATTTTCTAATTCCCCCTCTCTGTATTCTTAGTATAACTTATTCTTGGAGCAATTTGAAACAAGACAGCAGAGAGCCTACTAGAGTTTAGCTCAGTTCTAAATCAGCAAAGCTATAGGTCTCAAAACAATGTTTCCAAGTGAGTCATGGCCAAAAAAAGGGGGGTTAGTAATCCAATATTCAAAGGAGATGCAGATTGCTGTGAACAAATGAGCCCAGGTTCGTCATCTCCTTTCATCCCATTCCTCCAGTATGGTGGTCATGCCATATTAGGCTGCACTTGATAGTCTGTATACAGCGAGAATTAATCTAATAGGAATCTCTCAGGCATTGGGATTGCAGCCAACTTCATAGCCATTCAGTTTCAATGAGTTCTATGAGAGAGGGGGAAGAAAAACCCCTACGTTTCATGGGCATGGCCATCCTAAATAGGGTAGGATTAAGACCCTAAAGAAAGATCTGGCATTGCTCAAAGCCCACCAGCAGATTTGCATTATATTAGTTTCCTTCTCTCTCAAGCCAAGCCAAGAGGGAATTCCTTTGCCAGCCCCAGCTTGGCCCACCTTCAGAATCCAAGGCAGGGGAGGGGAACAAAGAGCCTTTGATTGCAACCTGAGTGACTTCAGAACCACCCTGCTCTATCATCCACAGAGATTATAGGGCTATGTGTAAGGGTTCTGCAGGGCTAGGTAGGTCTTTATGGGGACTCTCTGCAGCAGCCATGTTCTGGGCAATATCCTCCTATGTTTTGGGTTATAGGTAAAGCTTTCCCCTGCATGTGCTTGCTAGTCGTTTCTGACTCTAGGGGCGGTGCTCATCTCTGTATTCAAGCTGAAGAGCCAGTGTTGTGCAAGTCCATGGCCACGTGGCCAGCATGATTGCAAGGAAACACTGTTTTTGCCTTCCCACTTTTTATGGTGGCACCTATTTATCTACTTGCATTTACATGCTTTCACACTGCTAGGTTGGCAGGAGCTGGGGTTAAACAGTGGGAGCTCACTCCACTGCATGGCACCCGGGATTTGAACTGCCGAGCTGCTGATTTTGCAGCCGACAGTTTTTGGAGGCTTAGTCCGCTGCGCCATCACGCCCCCCTCTGTGGACTGATGTACTTTCAGCCAAATTAGTCCACCACCATCTATAGAGGATTAGGGCTCTTTAAAGAAATAGAACTACTTTGTCACTGAAGTTATCTGAATTAGAACATGGGAGAACAGAGACAAATTCAGTGATGTTTCTGCTTTTGTTCATCTAGGAGAACTCACCCAAATATTTCTATATTAAAATTAAGGACATTACAATATTCAGAAGTTCTGGTAGTGGAACTCTCATCCTTCTGCTATCTCACCTACCCTGATCATTTTGCCAGCCTGCCACCAAGCGGATGTGGGGTGTATACTGTGTTGTGCCAACCTGCTTTGAAATGCCCACAATTCAATTAGGAAGGGATGGCTGAAAACCAAGAAGTTTTTTTTGTGGGTTCATTGCTCATTTTATTTTTGTTTTAGAAGAACATGCCAAAATTCTCAAATCTCATCATAAAGGATGAAGTGATGACCTGATTTTACTTTTTTAAAAATCCAGATGTTACACATCCAAATTCTGCATACCTAGAGAAAAGGGGGTTTGAGGGCTTAGCTTCTGAAAGTCTGGCTTTGAGTCCCTGTGGATCAACTGATGTTTGGGATATTGCATTAGGGTTGCTAGCTACTCTTCCTGTGTGATGCTCCCCATTTTTAACTGGAAGTTCAGTCATGGCAAGTGAACTTCTTATCTTGTGAGATTGAAATATTTTACTACTCATCCAAGTAGCTTCGTCAGTCTGAGGAAAGTTATTGGTGAGGCCTCCATTTTATAGTTCAGCTCGATTTCACATCACCCTTGTCTGAATAGATTAGGAGCGCTACATTGGAGAAATCAAACACCCACTAAACAGCAGAATGGCCGAACACAAGAGGGCCAACAGCTCAGGACCAGTATCAGCAGTGCACCTTCATGTGAAGGACAAAAGACACTCATTCAAAGATTAGGCTGTACACATATTAGACAGAGAAGGGAGGTGGTTCTAGAGAGGAGTCAGGGAAGTCATTCATGTGGGTATTGAAAATCCCTCTCTCAACAGAGGGGGGTGCTCAGGCACAGTCTATCTGCTACTTATCAGACAGTGATTTCAACAGTCCCCAGACAAATCAGAAGCACTTCACACCTCTACCAGCAAGGCCACAGATACTTAATGAGTGTTGGGAAGAGTTGCATAGGTGGGACGTCCATGCACCCCAAGCATCTAGCAAGCCTATTCAGGCCACTGTCCACCTTAGGAGCCTATTCAAACCAGGGTGATGTGAAATCAAAGTGAACTAAAAATTAGAGGCCTTGCCACTAACTTTCCACAGACTGATGAAGCTACTTGGATGAATAGCGAAATGTTTCGATCTCACAATAAAAGTTGTCCAGTAGCCATGATTCAGCTTCTGGATAACTCACCTCGATGACTGAGAATCTTCACAGACATGCTCCCTATCCTTAACAACTACCTGGCAGGTAGGAACACCATGGGAATAGCAGTACCTATCTGAAGTTGATCAATGCAGATTCCAGATAATTTGGTTTGTTTTGCTTTAAATTAAAATGTAAAAATAAAAATTCCCCCTTTCTTCACAAAAGGGATGGGGAGGACTTAAACTTTTTAAAAAGAAAATGCTGTATAGTATGTGGAAGGCAAAAATATTAAATTTATTCACCACCACCCCCAAAAAAGTAGCCATGCGGTGAAATAATCACATGACTTTCCTCCATGATAGACAATCAGATAAACTCCCATTTGGAACCTTTGCTTTAGGTTGCCTGCAATACAGTTTTAATTCATGCAACCTCCCCAGCAGAGGCAAACACTTCCAATAGAACACAGAAACCTGACAGCTCCAAGAAGCAGAGTACAAATACTTTGCTGTGGCATCCTTCAGTATTTCCACCAGCAAAGCAAAAGGAAGAGACATTTCCTTGTGTGAAAACATATGTCGGCAAAGAATCTGGAAGCCCTTTTAGTCACCAGACCAAGACGCTGGTGACTATTTCCTTCATGATTCTTTGACAGGCTCACAAAGTCACTTTGTCACTCTTCACTTAGTCGTACACCATGTCAAGGATGAACTCTTCAGGTAACGGGCTGTATTGCCCTGCCTCTTCTGGGTGGTGTCTTTCAGTGGGTGCTGGCAGGAGGAGGCGGGGCTTTGAAGTACCAAACACCTGTCTAGCCAATAAATGAACTGACATGAACTGCCAAACCAGTGGTCTGCATCCATCTGTACTGAAAATAGTACTTTTTAAAGTATTTTTTTTTAGTATTTTTAAGTATTACTAATATTTTTAAGTATTATCCATTGCATCAGATACTGGTTCTGCACCCTGCCCACAGTGAATCTCACAACTAGTTGTGCATGAATGCACTCACAAACACATACTCGTGTCCTTAACGGTAATACAAAACTGTAAATGAGGCTCAGGTAATTGGGTCTCATTTGCAGTTTTACAGTATTGTAGTCTATGTCATTGTCAGGAAACAGTGTGTGTGTGTATGTTTGTGTCTGTGTGCTACCTTTGGGAGCAATTCATATAACCAAGAGGCCTCCAATCCCTAGAAAATGTCATTTTGAAACTGGTCTAGAGTTTAAGTGCAAGGCACTGGATTTAAGATCTAGACTATTTTTCTACATTGAATGAAAATGCATGGTCTTGATGAAATCTGGACTAGGTTTTTGTACAGATAGGATTCCTGTATGTTGTAATTTCCCCCCAGGCAAAACACACACACACACAAACACACAAACACACAAACATACAAACACACACACATTATGTGGAATGGAAGGGGAGGTCTCACCCACTAACAAATGTACTTATTTTCCTTGTGTGGGATATCTGGCATAGGAGAAGATACAAACAGAACTATCTCACATGCAGTTCTAGATCCCCAATGTGTGGGTGTGTCTTCTATATACCTGTATAACTTGATAATCATATATTTAACATTTTCTTTGATGGAACTGTTCTTAAAATATATGCCTCCCATCCCTAAGCATAAGGATTGAGAAACGTCTTTTTAAGGAAGTCGGTAAGATTCTGAAGAGGAGAGTTTGCTTTCACTAGCCTTATTGAAGAATGGAATCTCGTACTCCTGACTCTTACATTGTCACTGGACCACTTTCTGTTTCTATCAAATTAATTGGCTATGTTCTCTAAGCAAAAGAAAACCATTTCCCAGTTTGGAATACAGAACTGTGAAGGCCTCTCTTGAACTTCAACCTGAATGAAACGCGTGGAGACATTTGTTTTGTTATTTGTTGCTTTAGAGCTTTTGTTATATTGTGCCTACCAAGCAAATGATGTTTACATAAAATATAAATAAAATATTAAGCATAGCATTAACGTTTTGAGTGGGTGCGTATTCTGTGCTGTCAATGTGGAACTGACTTATAGAGACCCTTATATACCTTCCAAGTAATAGAGATACTGCATATAAGAAGTGGTTTTACCATTTTGTCTCCCACTCCCATGAGTTTCCCTGGTGAAGCAGGAATTTGAATTTGGTGTCCGGAGTCCTCCTCTCAAGATTGACTGCTGCAACACTGTCTACCTGGAGCTTCCCTTGGGGTTGTCCCGAAGGCTGCAGCAAGTCCAGGGATGGTGGCGGGTATGAGCAGATTATTTCACACCTCCCCAGTCCTGGATCACTTGCACTGGCTCTTGGTTGTATCTTGGATCACGTGCAAGGTACTGATGCTTACCTATAAAGTCCTCCACAATTGGATACCCTGTTACTTATCCGGGTATTTCTCCACATGGTAATCTTCCTATGCCACCAGATACTCTCAGGTTATGCTTTTCTGGATTAGCTACAGCGAAGAGGGATATGAATTTGTCTAAAACAGGCCTGCACAACAGATAGACCGCGGGCTACCGGTAGCCCACAATGGGTTCAAATGTAGCCCACCGGCCATCAATAAAAAAGGGAGGGGATAAGTTCTCCACCCCTTCCTCCCCCATCCCAAGGACCACCACTGCCCCAGCAAAGTTCTGGGTCGGCCAGCCCACTGTCGCAGCTGAGTGGGGCAGTTCAAGGGCCGTGGCACATTGAAATCTGTTCCTTCCAGAATGGATTAATTGGTTTTCAATGCATTCCTATGGGAAACCACTGCTCTACTTCCATTTTTTAAAAACTTATGAGCATGTGCTCGGAATGGATAAAATTCGTAAGTAGAGGTTTTAGTGTAGTAGCACTCAGGCACTTTGTAGTAGACCTCAGCCTGTTCAAAGTCGAACAGCCCTGGTCTAAAAGAAGTTGAGCCCTTTGGGTGGTGGTACCTTCTCTTTGGGATCAACTCCCAGTAGAACTATGTCTGGCACCCTTCCTCCCTAGTTTTAAAAGGCTGCTGAGGATGCATCTATGCATCTCCTTCCGGAGGTCTTTGAAGGTATCCTCTTTCAAACTGTCTTGCCCCGGCTTGATGTTCCAGCACCATCTGGGATTGTGCTGTTTTTTTAGAGCACTGTGGTCTGTTTTTAGGTATTTCACTGGTTTTTATGTCAACCATCCAGAGTAGTACTGTGTAATACATCAGCTAGTTTATGTTGGAGGCAGAGGGAAAAATAGAACTCTCAACCTTTAATGCGTAGTTAGATATCTCTCTCACTGAACTATGCAGTACACCTCTTTCCATATTATATTTCCATTTAAAGAGATGTTCAGATTGGTTCACAATAAAGTGTGAGTTATGATCATAATACATTTTCAGTGGAGAAGAAAAATCAAAAGTGTTTCTTAACAAGTACCTGAACAAATTCCAGAACAACATAATTCATGGGTAAAGTCTGAAACCTTTTTGTACAAATTAAAAATGCACCATCAATTCCATTCTGTCTCTGTGTCTCAGTCACTGAAGATGGCATCCAAACATAAAATATCTCCGTTGATAAACCAGGAGCCTATTCATTTCCTTCACACGTAGATGCATTTGTTTTAAATGGACTTTAATTTCCTTTGTCGCATAAAAAAGCTGTTAACAAGCAGCGCTTTAATTTGAAGAAGCTAAACGGTGTGAATTGGAACAGGCTCACACATGAAAAACAGGTACCGGGGTAAATCCAACATGGACAGCTGACAAAGGACAAAAGAGTGCCTGGTCCATTCCAGCTACAAAAGCCAACTGGACAAACAGATGCATCTCCCTTCAACACTGGTGGTGGAACAGCATCTCTGAATCACCTGAGGCCTCCTTGTTGATGTAAGTCACGTAAGTCAGTTGGCTCCATGCCATCCAACGCTGCTGCCAGAAGCAAATTCCCCACTTTCCCTTATGGTAGAGCCGGCTCTGAAGAACTTAGAACAATTAGGGAAGCGATAGGAATCAACACAGCAAAAGTGGATCCTTAGACATTATTTTCTCCATTTCTGAACCTGACTCTGGGGTGACATCCTTCTCACTGTTCTGTCTCTTTTCTTCCTACCCTATGGGAAACCTTTTGGTACCACAATAAGAGTGTTGGGCTTGGATTTAGGAGGTCACCTCCAGGTTCCAGTTCTTGCTTATCCATGATGTTCACCAACTGACTTGGAGCCCCTCATTACATTCCCAGTGGCCTCAGAGATGAGGACTCAGGGCAATGATTTCAAACTACAGGAAAAGAGATTCCATTTGAACATTAGGAAGAACTTCATGACAGTTAGAGCTGTTCAGCAGTGGAATATGCTGCCACAGAGGGTGGTGGAGTCTTCTTCTTTGGAGGTTTTTAAACAGAGGCTGGATGGCCATATGTCGGGAGTCCTGTGATGGGGGTTCCTGCATGGCAGGGGGTTGGACTAGATGGCCCTTGAGGTCTCTTCCAACTCTGTGATTCTATGAAATACAGGACCGCCCTCTGCAATGTAGGACACACAACCACTTCGGTACGTTCCTGCCCAGGAGATGCTCTGACTTCTTGGGCTGACATTGCATTTATGGGCTCATTAAACAGGTTAAAATCGAATCTGAGTAGCAAAGGAGAAACCTCTAATCAGGAAATATGCCAGGAGATACACGGATTGATCTGTGCAGAAGGCAGACATCTTTTCTGCTCTCTCTTCAAAGATCATGCTAATCAATTCACAAAGCAGCCTCGGGATAACACCGTTCCTTTCATCTCTTGCCCACATAAAGTACATCTTGATGAAACACCGCTTCTCCCAGTCATTCTCAATGGAACATTGACTTTATGTAGAAGTCAAATGCTAACATTTGCACGCTTGGCCTTTCCCTGTGATAGATCAGGGTTTTTTTAATTAAAAAGTAAAGAAAAAAGCCATTAAGCACACTTTTTTCTCAAGTCTAATTTCTACAACCTAACATATCTGGGTTATATCCAATTTAGGAACCAATTAGGGTCAACTCGCGGAATCAATAGAACTCATATTAGTGTTGACTTAATCAAGCTCATTCATTCCAAGGTCCAGCATCTTTCTAAATCATTTGGATAAAGGAATAGATGAGATGTTGATTATATTTATTTATTTATTTATTTATTTATTTATTTATTTATTTATTTATTGGACTTCTAAACCACCCCTCTGGTCGATGGTCACTCTGGGCAAAACTATGAAACAAGCATTCAAATTAAATAACGAATGAAAAATTATTCAATTTTAAACATGCAGATACCCTGACACTGGGAAAGGGGAGCTAATACTTCAAAAGATAGGAAGAGGATTCAAGACGATTGTAGGAGATTGGTAAACTGGGTCAATAAAAATATACTATTTCAAGATGCATAAATGTAAATATCTACATTTGAGCAGGACAGATCCGATATGCAAATAAAAAGGGATGGGTGGCACTTGGTTTCACAGCATGTGAAAAGATTTAGGGTTCTTAGATGATTTTAGGCTAAATGTGAATGAAGACTGATTGGAAAGAAAGAAAGAAAGAAAGAAAGAAAGATGAAAGAAAGAAAGAAAGGCCTCCAATTTATAGTTCACCTTGCATCACCCTGGCCTGAATAGGTTTGTTAGGTGGACGATAGCCTGAATAGGCTTGTTTGATTACAATGGCATAGGGCAGTGGTGGCAAACCTTCAGCACTCCCAATGTTTTGGACCACAACTCCCACAGTCCTTTGTCATTGGCAATTTAGGCTCGGAATTCTGGGAATGGTGGTCCAAAACAATTGGAGTGCTGGAGGTTTGCCACCACTGCCCTAGGGTGTGTGAGAGTCCCACCTATGCAACCCTTCCCAACACCCATTAAGTATGGGTCATTAGTTATGGCCTTGCTGGTGGAGGTGCTTCTGATTTGTCTGGGGATTGATGAAATAGCTGCTTGATAAGTAGCAGATAGACTGTGCCTGAGTCCCCCACCTCTGTTGAGAGAGGGATTTTCAATACATACATGAATTGCTTCCCTGACCCCTCTTCTCAAACTACATATCGTTTCTGCCTAATACATGTACAGCTTCATCTTTGAATGAGTGTCCTTTGTCCTTCAAGTAAAGGCACACCACTGATTCTGAACCTGAGCTGTTGCCCCTCCCATGCTGGGCCATCCTATTCAGGCCACTGTCCATCTAACTAACCTATTTAGACCATGCTGGTGTGAAACCAGGGTGAACTATAAATTGGAAGCATCACACCAACATTGCTCAGACTGATGAAACTACTTGGATGAGTTGCAAAACATTTCAGTCTTACAAGAAGAGAAGTCCAGTTGCCATGAATCAACTCCCAGATTCATCCTGGATTCTGCATACACAACACTCCTAGGGAGAAGGTGAGAAAACTTTGCATTGGTTTCCTAGAAAATGTGTGTTGTGTGTTGGTCCATGGAGTTTTCTTGGCAGGAACACTGGAGTGGTTTGCTTCCTACTCCAGACGCCTAACCTGGTATTTTCTGTGGATTTTCTATGGATGAAGCCAAATAAGTGGTGTGTGGAGCCCCTCGCCTTCTTCCCCCATAAACTGGATCTGTTGTAAAGAAAAATGAGCCCGAGAGTATTTCTTCCCCCTGTCAATCCAGGCTGAGAACTGGGCACTTTGCACAGCTCCTACCCTCCATGGATCCTGCAGACACGTGGAAATGAATAGTCTTACCAGGTATCCCTTGCCTGTTTGCTGCCCCTGAAGATGTGTGCTACTGCTGCCACTCTCCCACCTTACAATGGGCCTTCGCCCTTCACAACTGCCCTGTTGACACAGATCACTGGCTCGTCTGCAAAGAAAGCTTTTGCAAGTACAGTTTCTTCCCCTATTTCTGAGAGTTGGGCGGTATGACTCACCCTATGAGCTGTATGCTCTTTACTTGACTCCCAGGCATCACAACGCCCTTTGCAAGAAAAGCTTCTTCCAAGGCCAATAGTCACCATCCACCCTATCTTCTATCTACCCTGGATGCTGTGCAGGCTAAGGTTTTAGGAAGACCACACTACCCCCTTTCTACTTGTCTTTACAAAAATCCTGGTAGACAGCAAGTAGCAGTGAACAGGCTCAAACTTTCATTTGTATTTCCACCTATCCAGCTGAGCACTAACTGCCTGGGCACTAATCAGGGTATTACTCCATCTGGAAACAAACCTACCAACTCTTGAACCATTCACCACCAACAAAGATCCAACAAAGGAAGCCAAACCCAAGTAATCGTTATACTTGGGAAAGTATGGCCCATATAACTCTAACACCTTTGCCTTCATTCAGATAGTCCATACATTCTAGTCCTCCAATAATGTTAGGAGATATCTCTTTTTTAATTCAGATGCCTCTAGAAGTTGTCAGAACAGATGCTACAAAGGCCCCATGGCGCACTGGTTAAATGCCTGTACTGCAGGTAAAACTGTGCTCACGACCTGGGGTTCAATCCCAGGTAGCAGGCTCATGGTTGACTCAGCCTTCCATCCTTCTGAGGTCAGTGAAATAAGTACCCAGCCCGCTGGGGAGGCATAATTAAACTGTAAACCACCCAGAGACTACTTGAAGTGGTATGGGGTGGTATATAAGCAGAACACTTGGCTTTGGTACTGATGCCTCCATAACAAAACATCACTAAAAATAAAAATAAAAAAGTAAATGAAACTAGAATTCCAGAAACTAGAAATGGCTTGGCAATAAAAATGGAACTTAGGTGGCTCATGATGGATTGCCGGGGGGGGGGGGGACAACAAAAATGGTTCCCTGTTGTAGCCAGTAGGAGTGTGGTATCATACCCATGTCTACCAACTCTGTATAGTCACATTTTGTCCATAACTCTGCCTGGAAATGTTGCGTTGTTCTAGACCAGTGTTGGGTCCTTAGCTATCCTTGGACTAAAACTTCCAGAAATCCCAGCCAGAAGCCTACTGGGAGTTGAAGTTGAAGAATCCCCAGGGACGCAAGGTTGAGTACCACGGACTTAGTCAGTCATTTCTTCCCCTGCTTGCATTATTTCTAATTAACTTCCCCAAGCTTGAAATAGGCTGGTTTCACAGTTTCTCACTTCAGTTCAATATAGGTTATACAAGAGGGGGGACCACTTGTGAATAGCTCCAGATGTATGTGCTTTGCTCACCCTTGGACAGTTTTAATCACCAATGAAATGCTAGTAGCCTACAAAATGTTGTTTACAAAGAATTTACATAACACAACTTCCAGCATGTGATTAAGTCAATTGACACAAGGTAGTGTAATAAGAATCTATTCTCTTTATTCAAACCTCTGGCAACCAAGTGGAATTTGCTGAACACATCACACAGCTGTGTCTCTCTTTCATTTATGATATGGAAAAAGCATGATGTATATATATTGTCACATAGAGCTGAAAGCACTTTCTAGGTGGTTTATAGTTTTAATTGTGCATGGTACACTGCTCTCCACTGTACACACGTGAGCTGGGCACTCATTTTACTGACTCCAGAAGGATGAAAGGTACAGTCAGCCTCAAGACAGCTACCTGGGATTGTACCCAGGTGATTAGCAGTATCAAAATTTAAGTACAGTAGGATCCCCATATTTGCTGGGGATTGGTTCCAGGCCTTTTCATGGATAACAAAAACCACGGATCAGAGAGAATGCAAAAAAAAAAAAAAAAACAGCCTCAAAACCACTTTTTTGTGATAGTAGCTTGCATTACGGCTGCTGTTTGTGACAGTAGTTTGCTTTATGACTGCTGTTTTGCAATAGTAGCTTGCTTTATGGCTGCTGTTTTGTGGCTCTTTTGTGACAGTAGCTTGCTTTGCGGCTGCTGAATTATTTATTTAATTTTTTCTTCTGCCATCCATGGATGACTGAATCAGTGGTTAATGAATCAGTGGATATGGGGGTCCTACTGTACAGTGATACAGTGAAAGGAAAATACTTATTCCACTCAAGACTGGATCTACTATTTGAGTCAGAAGATTTGCCTCAATACAAGAGGTACTGGGCTATACTAGGATTTCACTTACTACAACTCAGTAAGTAAGTCATCATTTAGTTTCTGTTTGTTTTTTTCCTGATATAAAGATTGCTACACATTTTGGACCTTCTGCTCCCAGTCAAAACAGGGCCTATATGGTGTGCACTTTGATGGATAGCAACACGCAAGAAGAAAGTCCTTGTCTGTGAGATGGAGAGAGGCAACATATTCCAAATTCCCTGAGAGGAATGTCAGGATATATAAGGGTACAACCCAGCATGTATGATGGAGAGGTGTTATTTGCATCAATTGGATTCTGTCTGGTTCTTGCTTAAGGGGGTTTGAAGGAGTTCAATAGACAGAAGAAGTGACAGTTAAGATGAAGCTTATTCTGCTCCTTCTATTGACCAAGTAGTGGTTCTCAGTGATGCTGTTTGCTATTAGCATGTTATTCAGGAATAAAAGGTAAAGATAAAGGTTCCCCCTGCACATGCGTGCTAGTTTCTAAGCCAAAGAGCCAGTGTTGTGCAAATCCATGGCCAACATGTGGCCAACATGACCAAACACATTTCTGTGCATGGAACACTGTTTACCTTCCCGCTTTTTATGGCGGTATCTATTTATGTACTTGCATTTACATGCTTTCGGACTGCAGGTTGGTGGGAACTGGGGTGAACAACGGCTGCACCCGGGATTTGAACATCCAAGCTACTGACATTGCAGCCAACAGTTTCAGCACCCTAGCCCACTGAGCCACCACACCCTTCTCTATTCAGGAATGGAGAGGGCACAAACTGACATATGAACATAAGAAAAGCCATGCTGGATCAGGCCAAAGGCCCATCCGTTCCAGCTTCCTGTGTCTCACAGTGACCCCACCAAATGCCTCTGGGAGCGCAGGAGACTAGATATCTGTCTCCTGATACTACTCCCCTGCATCTGGCCCTTGAAATACCCTGGTTTTAAGCCTGGAGATTACACATCTCCATCATGGTTTGTAACCTGTGATGGACTTCTCCTCCAGAAATTTGTCCAATCCCCTTTTGAAGGCATCCAGGCCAGATGCCATCACCATATCCTGTGTCAGGGAGTTCCACAGACTAACAACACGCTGGGTAAATGTGCTGTTATACAACATGTTTAAAATACACATTTATTTATTTATTTATTTATTTATTAGGATTGCTAATGCAGGACAAAGGATAGAGTGGTGCAATAAGACTCTAGCACACCCGGTTCAAATTCCCCACTTGGTCATGCAAAGTCACTGTGGGAGTGAAACTGGAAAAATCACTCCTTTAAAAAAAATCTCACTTACATTGACAAACCTATTAGGGTCACAATAAATAATTTTTGAGTCAAGGGCACCAAACAACTGTTACGTTTTTTTTTAAATAGATTTTTTTCATTTTAAAAAATCCTAGCAGGACTCAAATATGTTTTTCTTTTAGTTGATCTTGGCCAGGCATTTTAAACTTCACATAAATACATGTGACCACCTGACAGTGTAAACTTGACATCCCATAAAAAACAGAATGTTATATCTCCCCCCCCCCGCAATGAGCAACATGAACAGCAGTTTTGTGGAATCACTGAAGCAGCGTACAAAGCAAATGATGTATGAAATGGAAAATTCAAACACTGCAAAATGTACAGATGTTGTCTCATGGGCAGCTGGTCTCACCTCCTTGTTTCACTTCGGGAACTGAGGCACAAACACCACAAAAATTCACTCAAGCTAAGCTCAGTGATAACAATGCTAATGTGGGAAGGTGCTGAGCCTACAAAACCAACAAATCTATCTCCGTCTGAAAGATTCCATATTCAAGATTTGAAAAGGAATGAACAGTGGAGTCCCTGTAAGAAACATGGAGCTAGAAGCATAACTGAAGCCTTCGAAAAGTATGATGTGTGGCACAACCAGCTCTTAGGTTTTTCAAATGCTGCCATCTTGAGGACAATCAGAACTACAGCTGGGCTTTACATAAGAACATAAGAAGAGCCATGCTGGATCAGGACAAAGGCCCATCTAGTCCAGCTTCCTGTATCTCACAGTGGCCCCACCAAATGCCTATGGGATCACACGAGACTAGTCATCTGTCTCCTGATACCACTCACCTGCATCTGGCCCTTGAAGGACCCTGGTTTTAAGCCTGGGGATGACACATCTCCATCATGGTTTCTAACCTGTGATGGATGTTTCCTCCAGGAACCTGTCCCATCCCCTTTTAAAGGCAATCCAGGCCAGATGCCATCACCACATCCTGTGGTTCCACAAACTAACAATGCGCTGTGTGAAATTTTTTTTCCTTTTGTCTGTTCTTACTCTCCCATCAAAAGAGGCAAATGAACCAAACCAGAAAAAGGTGACAGAAAAAGAAATGGCTAAAAAATAAAGAGAGCAGGACAATGAACTCTAAATATTAGTAAAGAAGATGGAAAAGGAAATTGGGATTCCCCCCCCCCATAGGTACTGCATTTCCAAAGTTCACTAGATCAGAAATTCACTGCTTTTGGTATGGAGAAAATGAAAAGGTTGTATATAAAAACGCCAAGAGAGGTATCACCTATGGAAACATTGGTTCACCCCAATGTTTTGAACTCTGAGAAAATTTAGACCTATACAAATATTTTAGATGTAGAAGGGGAATTAACAGCAAAACAAGACCTTAAAGACCATGTCTTTCGTTTATCTTGGTGGCCTTTAATGCAAGCATAATCCAGATATGAAAGGGATTTTGAAATTTATGATTTTTATAAAGAACAGGCAACGTTTGATCAAATAATTTTGTCATCTGATGATCAACAAAGAAAATACAGAGTATAAGTTTCACTCAAACAGGAAAATAGAAGTGGAGTAAATAATGGTTTAATGGGTGAAAAATACTGGGCATAACACTGAACTAGAGAAATGGCAAAAGCGGTGGAATAGAAACTGTAAAATGACAAGGAAGACTTCCTATAAATAGAAATTGTATAAAATGTTTTATAAATGGCATTGACCACCTGTTTGTTTAGCTAAAATGTTTCCTAATATGTCTATTAATCTTGGAAATGCAATCAAAAAGCGGGTACTTATTACCAAGGATGATGGGTTTTTGAGAAAGTTTTAAAACTGGGATTAAAATACATTCATGTCTTGTTAAAATGTTAAAAATGCATAGATTTTGAACCAGAGAAGAGATGGTATAATACCAGTAAATGTTGATAGACAAAATATATACTGAACATTGCATGTTTTGACAACAGCTAGGATCATCCTGGCACAACCTTGGAAAAAGGAAGGGATACCTACAGATGAAGAAATAATTTTGACTTTACGGAAATGGACAGACTACCTTTGAAGATTAAAGACAAGGAAGATGCAGAATACTTTACACCTGAAATATGTTCTATCAATGTTTAAAAAAGAGAAGTAGGGATTAAGGTTCTAATGTGTATGAACTAAGTAACCCATGTAAAATGATATTTAATAAGCATGGATTGATTTATTAATAGAAAACTAATAAAATGTTTAATAATAAAAAAGGAAAACATTTGGTCTTTATTGGGACTACTGGCACCCCCGCCTTCATTTGTTATTCCTGATCCAGGCAGGATGGGAAGGGTCCCTTCAGAACACCCAGACAACTGGGGCCTAACTGTCACCAACAGCAAACCCACCAGCATTCCGAGGACCCTGGCTTTCAGTTGACCAGCCTCAGGAGGACGACAGGATGCTGCTGGGGATCCTGTTCGTTCTCCTGGCATTGCTGGGGACCCTCTGGGTGCTTCTGAAACACCAACGCATTCCAAGGGTTAGGAACGAAGCCAGAAATTGCCAGGCGAGATCACGAATTCCCCGGATGCTTCCGTCTGTCTTGTCTTTCCTTCTTCCTGGTCGGCTTCCTGCTTGGTTGAAGGCACAGGCTCCAAGAAGGAAGCGCCCATGGATGAGACCAAAGCCTCGACCCAGGTGATGGTTTTTTCTTCTACCCCTTCTCCTCATCCAGAATGACAGTGAGGCCACCTCTGTAAACTGCCCTGACAGGGGCCACAAGGGACCAGCGTAGCCAAGGATTAAGAGGAATGGGATGGTGTAATCATTGGGGAAAGAGATGATCCCTCTGAAGGATCCCAGTGGAGAGGAGTCCTTTTCTATCTGGTGATTCTGAAATGTTTTTTATTAGAGTTTTCTTTTCTTTTTAAGGGCCAGTTTTAAATTCTTTTTTTAAAAAATATTTCAAGGGAGGAAAACCTTCCACCTTAGGCAGCACAGATTCTGAAATCCCACAGCAAAGGAGGCTAAGTGCAGAGGGGTAGAGCTTGGCAGCTGTGGGTGGTGGTACTTCAGAGGGTCAGCAGAGAGTCCCTGGAAAGAATTCTTTTTGGGGGGAAATTTTGTGGGATCTCCCAGAGGGCCCTGAACCACCACTGGTTTCCATTCTACTTTTACCCTTTTCTCTTCCCCACAGGGTCACCTCCTCCACCTCAGTAGAAGCATATCTGAACAGGCTGAGCAATTTCGCTACAAAATCAGCTCCCCAAATCCTCGAACCATAGGATGCTGAACGGTCTGTTTCCTGGGAGGGAAAAAGCAAGACCATCCAGGCCAGCCACTCAACAAGGAAGATCTGGAGAAGCCCTGGACGCTTGTTCCTTCTGTAGCCACCCAAAAGGCCAAGTCTTCAAAACAAACCAACTCTCGCTTGTCAGCTCCATCTGAACCTGAATGACCAGTGGAAAGCCCTAGCACCACGGCCTGTCCATCACAGCTCTCCCATCAAACCCCATGGGAGTGTCTCTTGTGACTCAGGCACCTCTGGCTATGGGTACAGGGAGGCCGTCTGAAGCCAGGAGACCCTCCCAGAAGCAAACCGCCCCTAATCCTCCTCCGTCTGCCACGTATTCTAGGACAACTTAAAGAAAGGCAAGAATACCGCCGGAGAAACCCAGCGCCACCCATTCAAACTAAGACACACAGGATGCCTTCAAATGGAAAGAACAAGAGACACCACAACATACTCAAAGCCATGGCTCCCAAACAGGCCCAGGGTCCAAAGAAACGGGCCATGCAACACCGACCACGGAGGGAACACAGAATACCCAGAACCTGACGGCCCACAACAACATGGCCGTGAGATCAACCCAATAAGAGAAGAGACCAATATTCCAGAAAATATGCACAGCGACCAATGCGAGGGGCCACAAGTGAACAATGACGAAGGCACTCCAACAACAATGCAGGACAATATTTCAGAGAGCGGGCACAGCAACCAATGCGAGGGGCCAGAAATGAACAATGATGAGGGCAATGCAACAACAATGGAGGCCAATATTTCAAATAGCGGGCACAGCGACCAATGCGAGGGGGCACAACCGAACAACGATGAGGGCAATGCAAGAACAATGCAGGCCAATATTTCAGAGAGGGGGCACAACAACCATTGCAATGGGCCACAACTGAACAACGACAAGGGAAATGCAACAGTAATGCAGGCCAATATTTCAGATAGCGGGCACAGCAACCAATGCAAGGGGCCAGGAATGAACAATGATGAGGACAATGCAACAACAATGGAGGCCAATATTTCAAATAGCGGGCACAGCAACCAATGCGAGGGGCCAGAAATGAACAATGATGAGGGCAATGCAACAACAATGCAGGCTAATATTTCTGAGAGCGGGCACAGCGACCAATGCGAGGGGCCACAAATGAACAACAACCAGGGCAATCCAACACTGCTACAGCCCAATGTTCCAACCACTGGGCAGAGTGATCAACACCAGGGGCCAAAGCAAGGCAGCCATGAAAGCAGCACAAGAACACCACTGCCCAATATTCCAGCCAGCAGGCTCAGTGAGCAAAGCAAGGAGCTACAACCCAACAACCACAGAGGTATGAGAAGGATCCCAGAGGCCTGTACTGCTAGAAAGAGGCACCGGGCACCAACTGAACAGCCTCACCCTAATGGCTATGGGGACTCTCCGAGAAGCCAAGAGCCCGGCATTCCTGCCCACACACTTGGGGCCCAAAGCCAGGGCCCAGGCCCGGATGCCCACGGGGCCACAACAAAGAGCACAAGACAGGGGATTGGAGGGAAATGGCATAGGTGGCAACAGAAGAGGCAACGACATGACCGCCAAAGGTCCAGGAGACCAAAGTCTCATTTTCCAAAGAGACCGTGCCAAGCACAAAGTGAAGGACCTCCCCACAATGACCACATGGACCAGAGAATGAGTGGTGAGCCCGAAATGGCACTGAAGAGGTCCTGGGCACAAAGTGAGGGGCCTCCGCATGACAAACAGAGAGGCAGAACAAGTCCAGAGCCCTGTGTCCCACAAAAGAGACTCATGCCAGAAAGTGCTCAACTGCACCCGGACAGCCCCATGGACAGTACAGGAACCTCAGAGCCTCATGTTGCAGGGACCAGGCAACAGGCACAAAACCCATTCCCTCCCCAAAGTAGCCCCACAGATGATAGAAGGAGGGCAGAGCCAGGCATTCCTGCCAGTAATCACAGGCTCCAACAAGATGGGACAAACCACCCCAGCCAGAACGGGTTAAAAAGCAGCCCGGAGCCCAGCGTTCAACACAAGAAGCCCTTAGTATGAAGACCAGCGTCGCCCATTCCAGTCAACACTGTCACTGTTCAGTTCTTTGGCCAGGATCCAGGGAGAAGGAGCCAGCAGCCCCACCTTCCAACCAACAGTCACTGGCACCAAAGCATGGGGCTAAACTACAGTGGCCATGTTGACATAACCTGGAGCCACATAGCCCTCATGCTAAGTGACATTCTGAGGGCCCACAGCAAGGGGCCAAACCACCATGGCCATGGGGGCGTAACAAGGGCACAGGCTGACCACATTCAAGCTCTCATTCTCAGGGCCCAAAGCGATGAGCAAAACCACCATGGTCATGGTGGCATAATATGGAGCCAGGTCATCATCACTCTATGCCACATTCTCCGGGACGAAATTGAGGGGCCAAACCACCATTTATTTATTTATTTATTTATTGCATTTGTATCCCGCCCATCTTCCCGGAGGAACTCTGGGCAGCTACCATGGCCATGGGGGCACAACAACAAGCAACAACCCCCAAATTCCAGGACAGAAGCCCCATCATGATGGCCATGTCGCCCAAACTAAAGCCACGAGTCATCAGGCACAAAGCGAGGGGCCACGCCAGGACCACCAAAGCCATTCCAGTAGAACGCCAGATACCTCAGGGCACCGTAAACCAGCCCAAGGACCCAGCCCTCAAAGCGACAGGCCCCGGGTTCCAAGTCCTTTTCCTCCCACGGCAAAACCAGCACCCCAAATGGCAACCCAAGGGGCCTGCACCTCAAAGAAGAGGCCCCAGGTTCCAAGTCCCTTACCTCTCCCGGTAAACCTAGGACCCCAAGTGGCAACCCACGGGGACTGTGCTTCCAACAAGAGGCCCCGGGTTCCGAGCCCTTGACCCATCTCAGATGGTGCTGGCCCCATGACAACAACCCCTGAGGCCTCCTATGATGTCTTTCAGAAGCCCCGAGCCCCACTGCGCAAACACAGAACCCGTCGCCTTCACCGGTCGAGGGTCTCCTGGCCCTCATTCCAGGGTGCCCATCCAACATCCATGGGACCCTAAAGGAAAGCTCCCCCCCAAATAGTTTTATTGATTTGTATTTTTAAAGTAATACATATTCATGTTTTTAATACTTAAATTTCCATCACCCCTCCAACCGCACAAACTGAGGAACAGCCAATTGTTTCAAGCTTTCATACAAACACGATGTCATATCATACGCCCTGCTTATACATCTATGGCTTTCCTCTTTATTTGGATTTATATATGGAGCCAATCCTTAAGTTGTTGACATTTATCCCATATTTCTTTAGATACCTTTTGTTCTTTTACCCATTTGAAATAATCATACCACTTTTCCTTCCCTTGGTTTCCAAATCTTCCCTTTCTTAAACTCACTAATATATCTGATTGAATTCTTTCAAAATAAATAAATAAATACCAGTTATTCTCACTTCCCTCCCTCCCTTAAACTTAAACAGTTTTTATATTTAGCTTCCCATCTCCCTCAACCCACTATTTATACATAGTCTTGACAGTGAAGGCAAAAGGGGTCTTTGTCCCATTAACGTCTCTCCTTGCATTCGAGAGGTGCCTTCTCTAATTCCATTCAAGAGGCTCCTTTTGTACCATTTAACAGACCCCCACCTTGACACCCCTCCCGACCTCGCCTCCTCATATTTCAAAACAAAATTGCTCCTTGAAATATATGTATGTTCATTTAGACACTTAGGCACATTTAGTTTTAGACATTTAGAATACACTACCTGCTTGTTTGACCAGAGTGTGTGCTGTTCTTTTTCTTACGTGGAAGGGGAATCTGGGAAGGGTGGTGGGAAAGAGGCCATGTCCGTGGGATGGTGCAAGGGCAGCAAACTCAGTGAGATTACTGTCATCTAGTCACTGGGTTTCTGCCAGGGATGTTTTGGGTCTAACCCTTGATTCAAGGCTGTCACTCACCTCTCTTCCCCTCCGCTGCCTAGGACCACCAGCACTTCCTTCTTTGGGATTTGGGTTGGGTTGGGGCTTAAGACTCACTTTCTCCCGTATTGGGAGGGAAAAGGAGAAGCAGGTGATGGCCCAGAAGGCAAGCCGCTCCAATGGCCCAGTGGCCTTTCTGGGCAGCCTGCCTTCCAGAAGGAGTGGAAAGTGTTGGGCAATGCTGAGAGTTCAGCCTAAACGCTGCCCTTGTCTTCTGGGCAAAGGCTGCAAAATCTTTCATGGGGCAAGAGGGCGATCGGAGAAAGACACCCCATCTTCAAATGTCCACCTGCAGAAAGCGAGGCCCCTTGGGCCAATTCCTAAGAAGCAAAAGGAGTAGGGATGGTTACAGCTGATACTTCCGGGGGACGGGGCGATGGGAGGTGCAGGAAGGAGAAAAGGGTTTTCTCTGAAGGTTCTTGGAAGACACTAAAAGAGAATTGCCACGTTCAGAGTCAAGTCAGAGCTCAGGAGATCCTAACTCGGAAACCACCACCAAGAGCTGTCTGAGGAAAGCATCCCTGAGGCTGCCCTTTCCCTGCAACTCACGGGAGGTCTCAGATGACTCTTCTGGGCCAACACGGATGACAGCGGCAGGATGGGGGCCTCGGAGCTGAAGCCAAGGTTTGCCAGCCCCTCTCACAGAACAGCTGGGCCAGTCATGGGTGGGCTGAGCAGAACAATCCATAACAGGATTTCAACCATCCCTGGTCAGCCTTGGAAGCAGAGGAAGGACAGAAGACTGGATGGTCAACACAGGTTGAGCCAGCGGGCATCGCAAGAACGCAGGGGGAAAAGGTGCCGCCCACCTTCCCTGCAGAAGTGCTGTCAAGATTCTAAAAGTCGCATCATGGCAGCCGGTCACGCGCAGAAAGCCTGACTGAAGAGAAAGGATTTTGCCTGCTTACAGACGGGCAGGAAAGCTGGGCCACCCTGGCCTCCAGTGGGAGGGAGTTCCAGAGCCTAAGGAGCAGCCCCAGCAGAGGCCCTCTCCCGTGTCCCCACCCAGAACACCTCTTAGGGACGTGGGACCCAGAGAAAGGTGTCCCCTAGTGATCTTAAAATCTGGGGGCAGACTTACAGTATAAAAGGAGAGGGGGTCTATTTAGAGGGGTTGGTTCCTAATCCTTCAGGGCTTTAGAGGTACAGAACAGCCCTTTGAATTGGGCTTGGAAAAAGGATTGTTGGCCAGTGGGGCTGTTGAAAGAGAGGATTATTCATGTCCCTCCCTCCTCTCCCAGTCTGGCTGCCACATCCTCCCTGTGCTCTGTCACTAAACACGGAAGTCCGACACACGAGGGACGGAGGGATGTCGTCCAAGTGCTGTCCCACACCTGACGTTCCGCCTTCCGTGCAAGGGGATGGAGCAAAAGTTCAGGGGATCCTGCAAATCCATTCTGGTCGATACGGTGGCCGTTTATTTCACGGTTTCTCATGGAGGGCAGACGGGATGGAGACACACATCTCATTGCAAGTCCCACGGCTCTGATTTCACCAGGAACCTCTACGCTGAGGCCTGTGGTTGTTTTTGTAGCACACCTGTGCTCACGTCAGCGTTGTGTAACTGTCCTGATGGGACACGGGAGAAGCTGAAGCCTCGGGCAGCAAGAATGCCTGGGTCAGGCGCTGCCTGGTTTTTTTGGGCATTGCACCTGCCCTGTCTTCCAGTTTCAGGAAGTCCCTGCCTCTGTCTGTCTCCCCCACCACACCCCCAGCCACCGGCCCAGCCTACCTGGCCCTGGCTCCATTGCTGCAGCATCCTCCCCGCCTCCTTGCATGTCCTAGAGGCTTGTCCAAAGTCCAGCCCAGGGGCCAAATGCATCTTAATGGTTGGCCCCCACACATTTTCACCTCATCAAAACTGGCCCTCCTTGCAAAAAGTTTGGACACCCCTGACATATGATATTTGCAAGCAATCTCTCTCCCTCTTCTCACATTAAGACTGAAGCTTGCCGAGCAAGCCTTTGGAGTAATGAGCAGTCTCTATACTATGCTGACTTTCCAAGGCGGAATAAAGAGTGTGTTGTGGCCGAACTGTTGAGAAGCATGTCCTGCCAGAAAATTGCAGTATTCTGGGTTGTTTATGTTTTTCCAGAGATGTCATCTCTCAAGACTTGTTTTTGTGCTTAAAATATTGCTGTTTATTCCTCTTCATGGGCTACTTTGGTGTGACTGCAGAAACCTCTCTTATGACTTTAAGTTGCAGTCATGCAATTGCCAATGGTGATTGGTGATTCTGGCCAAGGTATGTTTTTAAGACACATGTAAGCCAAAGCAAATCTTAAGAAAATCAGCTTTTTGACAGTCTGCAAGATTTGGGGAGTTCTGGCCAAAACAACAGTAGCAGCAGCAGCAGCAGCAGCAGCAGCAACAACAACAACAACAACAACAACAACTAGAGTGTTCCAAACTCTAAGTCCTTTTGTTGTTGTTGTTCAATTTTGTCTGACTCTTCATGACCCCATGGACCTGAGCTTGCCAGACCCTCTGTCTTCCACTGCCTCCTGGAGTTTGGTCAAATCCATGCTGATTGCATCAATGACACCGTCCAACCATCTCATTCTCTGCCGTTCCCTTTTCCTTTTGCCTTCAATCTTTCCCAGCATCAGTGACTTTTTCTACAAGGAGTTGTAAGTCTTCATAGAATTGGTCAGTCTCAGACTCTTCAGCAACGGCAGTTGGTGCATAAACTTGGATTACTGTGATGTTGAAAGGGCTGCCTCGGAATCGTATCGAAATCATTCTATCATTTTTAGGTTGTATCCCAGCACTGCTTTTCTCACTCTATTGTTGACTATGAGGGCTACTCCATTTCTTCTATGGGATCCTTACCCACAGTAGTAAATGTGATAGTCATCTGAACTGAATTCACCCATTCCCATCCATTTAAGTTTGCTGATGCCCAAGATGCCAATGTTTATTCTTGCCATCTCACGTTTGACCACATCCAGCTTACCCTGGTTCATAGATCTCGCATTTCAGGTTCCTATGCAGTATATTTCTTTGAAGCATTGGACTTCCCTTTCCCTTCCAGGCAGATGTAGAATATGTGGCTCTCTAAATGACATTGAACTACAACTTCCATCATGCCTGATGATGACTGACTGGAGATGAAGTCCAACAGCATCTGGAGAGCAGAAGGTTTTCTTTCCAGAGTGTGTGCTTGTGAATGAGCCTATCTTTGGATACCTGTTCTATTCTCTCTCAACTCCGAGGGCAATATGTAGAAAAGAACTGTGTTCTACCTCACTACCTCTTCCTGTGTCCTTCATTCTTTCTTTCTCTTTATTTATTTATTTATTTATTTATTTATTCGATTTATATACCGCAAACATCGAGCAAAAAAGCTATTCTGGGTGGTTTACAAACATATACAAAATACAAAAACAGATTAAACAACTTAAAATAGGAAATAAAAGCTGATCAATCAGACCAAATAATCAAATCATAATAATAAAAAGAACAAATAAGCAAATAAGCACAAATACAATACATCAAAATGATTTAACAATTCAAAATAAGAACAAATGGAAAAATAAATAAATAACTAATTGAAAATTATCATAAGGGAGGGAAAAACAACAGCGTCCTAGTTATATAAGTTGGTTGAAACAGAATGATCAGGGGAGGCCAACGTATAAAGCCAGGTTTTCAGTAATTTCTTGAAGGTTTGTAGTGAGGGCGCCAGGTGAATCTCTTGGGGAACCTGGTTCCACAGTGAGGTGTGACCACCGAGAAGGCTCGTTTTGTTGTCGATACTTTCTAAGCCTCCCTCGGGGTTGGTACCTGCAGATAGTCCACCTGGCTTGAACGAGTGATCCTGGCAGTTCTTTTTGGGAGGAGCCGTTCTGTCAGATACTTTACATCAGGCATGTCCAAACTTCAGCCCTCCTGATGTTTTGGACAGCAACTCCCAGAATTCTAAGCTTAGATTGCAAATGGCAAAGGACTATGGGAGTTGCAGTCCAAAACATCTGGAGGGCTGAAGTTTGGGCATGCCTGCTTACATGTTTCTGAGACTGCATTCTTCCTTGTTTCAATTGTCCCACTGAGTGAATGCCACCACAATAGCCTAACAGCTCTACAAATCTGTGGATAGAGTCAGTGTTAATAATCAGGATGTCACAGTCCCTACCAGGCAGATGGAGAAATCCCACTGTTTTCACTCCTGTGATAAGTGTTCTCTGCAGGAAACTCCCTACCTCCCAAGAAATCTCACAGGCAATTCCTGTACAGAATGGCATCTTTCCTTTGCAAAATTCACCAAAAAGGGCATTAAGCCATACAGCATTTGGGAATGTCCTGTGTAGGGGGGAAAAACAAGCAGAAAGAAATCCAGGAAGAGGAGGAGAAGACTGGGGACTCATTTTGGGGGGAACTCAGGAAAGATTGATAGAAGTTTCACTGAAATGTCTTGGCAATGTAAGACTTAGAAAAGTCTGGGATGGAGGGGGAGAAAGAGAGAAAAATGTACTTGCATCCTTATTTCATGTTAAAAAGGGTATCACAGGTATAAGTGAATAATATTTATCTTTAAAATGCTACATACAAGCGCTGAACCCTGCAGGAACCTTTTTGGGGAGGAGAGTATTTCTCTTTGGCTTGGGAACCTAACAAATTCAATCTGTCAGAACTGACAGGAAATGCAGGTCTGGAGGGGGAAAGTACAGAGAACAAGAGAGCACCTTATGACGAAGCCAGCTCAGTATTTTCTCGTTTCATAAACACGGGGCATAGCCAGTTCTCTGACTACACTTTTATTCAGCTGGGCAGAAGTGCTTCTGCTTGGAAGTGCCTCTCTGAACTTCTAATAGCCGGTGACTGAAGATTCCTGCTCACCATCTGACGACAGCCATGGGTCAAAAAGGGTTTCTGATTTTCCTGCTTGTGGCCATACTTCTGCTGGATCAGACCGTCAGCCAGTCTTCTCAGTCCAAAGCCAGGAAACACAGCAAAAGAAGGGTAAAAGGTAAGTTGCCAATAAAACACTTGAGTATAGATCTATCTATCTATCTATCTATCTATCTATCTATCTATCTATCTATCTATCTATCTATCTATCTATCTATCTATGAATACACTGACATCTCATTTCTTCTTCTTCAAGTGCCATGTCCTTGTAGAACGTTGATCAGAAGCACGATCTGTTCTTTTTAAATCTAAAGCTATTGTAAATAGAGAAGCTGAGTCCACTACAAACCATTGGTTTAAATTCCTTTGGATTTGTCTTATCTCATTTGAATAATACTATTCATGTACTAATTACAGTGGTACCTTGTATAAAGGAATTAATTTGTTCCAAATGAAATTCTGTTAAGCAAATTTTCCTTTATACAAATTTCCTACAAGAATGCATTGAAAACAGAGTAATCCCTAATCATGACCATTTTTATGTTGTACAGATTCACCCCATAGATGATTCTGTTAAGCAAATTTCCCATATTTCCAGAATTTTTTGTGTTGCACAGATTTTATGTTATACAAACCATTTGTTATACAAGGGTCCACTGTACTTACATTCATGTTCTAGCTTTCTGCTGGGGCACATATGGTTATAAGAAACCAAGTTTCCAGGCGCTGATTCACTGCAGACTATCTTAAGGAAGAAATAGATAAGACATCAGATTCATAAGCTGAAGGTCATTCTGCCACTCCAAAGATGCATTTTTTTCCTCAAAACTTCTACATATGCACAACCAATTTGCCGAAGAATACTATGCTTACCTCTCAGTGACCAAACAATCCCAAACAAGCCACTCTGTCATGTGTGAAGTTGCAAAACCAGTTGGGGTTACTGGTTAGTTAAATCTAGACTTGGAAGACAGACCTGGATTCAAACTCCCACAGGGCCATGAAGCTCATTGGGTGACCTTTGGGCCAATTTTGCCTGACCTACCTTACCTGTCAGGTTAAAGCGTGGAAGGAGAAGAATTGAGATCATTGGAAGCAAGATGGGATATAAATGTAGCAAATAAACAAATGCTATAAATGCCAGTATAAACCTGTGGTAAGAAGAACAAATGTGCTTTAGTGCTTGAAGTAGCTCCACTTCTAATTGTGTGTAACTCGAAGCTGGCATCTTGTATGTTTCTACTCTCAGTTGTAGTCCAAAACAGTAATTTTACATAGGCCTGATTAAGCATCCGTTAATCACTTTCTCTCACCCACATATATACATTCACATACCTCCAGATGTTTTGGACCACAACTCCCAGAATTCCAAGCCTGTATTTTCAATGACAAAGGACTGTGGGAGTTGTGGTCCAAAACATCTGGAGGGCTGAAGTTTGGACACCACCTGGCTAAATATTTCAATTCCCAGGATTCCGTAGGTCCAACACCTGATCTCACCTGGTTTCGGAAGCTAAGCAGGGTTGGTCCTGGTTAGTACTTGGATGGGAGACCACCAGAGAATACCAGGTGCTGTAGGAACTGGCAAGCCACTCCAGTATTCCTGCCAAGAAAACTCCATGAACATGGGGTCACAAAGAGTTGGTCACAACTGTAATGACACAACATACACGCACAAGACCACAGAATGGCTATGGAACTCTAACTGCTGACTCACCCATGCATCTGAGAATAAACTGTGTTGAAATCATGGGACATTTGAGTAAGTGTATACTGCACTGTGCTATCCATATCCTCTAATGCACTCTTCAGTTTGATGTGGATATTTCCAGTGCTGGCAAATGTGCTAATATATGCCAATCTTTGATTATTTAAGAGAAAGATGGTGACCTCAAGAGCCAGATTAAAAAGCTTTGGCAAGAGGTAAACTCCTTGAAAGAAATGCAAGCTCTACAGACAGGTAGGTGTGCCTCTGTGTTAAAATATACTACCACTAAAAGAAATGAGATATTCAAATATGTTTCTGCAAATGATATTAATCCTAGGCAAAATTATTGCCATGGGGGTGGAGAGGGAGGATGAGAAAATGAGACGTTTGTCATCTATTGGTTAGGACAAAGCATAACTTGTGTACAATTGGTGGCCTGTGGGTTATAAGAACATAAGAACAGCCTTGCTGGAAGAGGCCATAGCCCATCCAGTCCAGCATTCTGTCTCACACAGTGGATCCCCATTTGCTTCAGGTATTCCCAAGCAGATGTCTTCACCTGTTTATGAGATTCCCTGCAAATGGCATTGAGAGATATCCTGCCTATCTCTCCAACTCGTCCTTAGACATCCATCATGATAGCCATTGATGATACCCTTGTTCTCCATGAACTTGCCCAATCCTTTCTTAAAGCTGTCAAGGCTGACAGCTGTCACCACTTCTTCTGGCAGGGAGTTCCACAGACCAGTGATCCTCTGGGTGAAAAAGTACTTCCTCTTATTTGTTGGAGATCTAGCACCCAAAGGTTTCATGGATTGCCCCCTAGATCTAGTGTTGTGCGATAGGGAAAACAGCTTTTCCTTATCAACTGTGCCCACATTGTGTATGATTTCATAAACTTCAATCTGGTCACCTCTTAGGCACCGTCGTTTACAGGTGAAGAGGCCCAGATGTTGTAGCTTCAGATGGTAAGGAAGGTGTTTCTAATCATTCTGGTTGCCCTCAATTTATTTTAGCATTAAGAAGTCAATTTATTTTAGGATTAAGAAGTTTGCTTGAAGGGTTTGGTTTGGGGGCCAATATACAGGTAAATGAATTGAAAAGGGTTAGAATAGGGCATTGTAATGAGCAGGGTTCAAAAAAATGTTGTTTTTGAAACACTGATCCCATAATTTCCTACTGGCCACTGCTCAAACGTGCTGGGCATTCTGGGAAATGTAGTCCAAAAAAGTAACTTTCCCAACCTTTTATGTACATTACTTTTGAAGAAGTGGTTGGAGGAAAAGATAGTAAACATTACTGCATTTGATGCTGTGACTCAGTTAATAACCAAAGTGTAAGATGCCGCTTTCAAACAGTACCTTCAAATATCTTGTCCTACATTTATTTGCTAAGCATGAGGTTTGACCTCATGCACAGCTAGCTTTACTTTGGCATTCATAGCCCAAAGCAATGAAAAGGCCTTCAGAATCATGTCTGTGTTGCAAAGCCAACTATGTTCCAGTTTCCGGAAGGTTCAGCCCACTCTGGTGTACATACAGACATCCATTTTTCCTTTCAGAGTGCCATGCTGCCAGGGTGGTAAGGCCAAATGGCCTGTTATTCCAACCAAAATAGTACAAATAACAGTCTGGAGTCTTTTTTTAGCTTCCTAACTCCTCCATACCTCTCATAGACACCAAGATCAAAAACAGGTAGGAGAATCACTAGCCAAATGGAACATCTAAAGAATCAAAGGTAGCTTCAGCTTCAGCTAGCTTGGTGGTAAGGCACATCCTTAGAGAGCAGAGGTTTTGCACTCCAGTGGCCATGGTTAAGGATTTTTTGGACTACAAATTCCACAGTCCTCTATTCTGGAGTTCCACCCGACAAACAGATATCGAAGTGTGGAAAAAAGTCCTCAACTGGAAGGTTTTGAGGGTTAGCTAAGAATAACTCCATTTATATTGCTGTTCAGAAAGAAAGCTGCCACCCAACTCTGGCGCACGAACAGGACTTTTGGGTGAAACGGGGCCCAGTTAAGCCCCAGAGTCTTCCAGGTGAGGCCTTTCTCGCTGGTGAGATACACACCAGGATCTGTACAGTGTCTGTCTGTCAGACAGAACTCCCAGACTTTATAGAAGAAGAAATATGAAAGGCCACATCCCTCGTCACAGCATACACCTAAAAAAGGTGAACAGTCAACTTAAAAGTCACTTCCAGTGTTCCTGAAGTATAGTGGTACCTTGTATAAAGGAATTAGTTCATTCCAAATGAAATTCTGTTCAGCAAATTTTCCTTTGTACAGATTTCCCATAGGAATGCATTCAAACAGAGTAATCCCTAATCGCGACCATTTTATGTTGTGCAGATTCGCCCCATAGGCAATTCTGTTAAGCAAATTTCCCCTATCTCTGGAATTTTTATGTTGTACAGATTTCATGTTATACAAACCTTTTGTTATATGTGGGACCACTGTACATTTGAAGTATCCAATGTAATATTACCATATTGCCACTTTTTTTCATGGACTTTAAGGTAAAAACTCTACATTGCCATTTTTTCATGGACTGTAAGGCAAACATTCCCTTTCTCTCCCCCCCACCCCTATCTCTTCCATACACACCCCCACCCTCTCTGATCTGATCTGGTTTCTGTCTCTTGAGGAATTTACCTCAGAGCCATGATACCACACTTAAACATATAAACATTTCCTGGCCTCAGAGCCATAAAACTGTACAGCTCTATAGACCCTGGCCTAATGTTCCCACCATTTCTACTAATCAACTCTCTCTCCTCTTCCTCCTCCTCCTCCTCTCCCCCCTCCCCTATCTACCCCCCAACTCTATTTACTACAGCCAATGAATATCTGATAGGAAATGTATATCCCCTCCCATATTATATTGCACACCTGATTCAGCTGCTATATGTCTGAAGAAGGGGACGTTTCCGGGAAAGTTACATTAAAATATGAAAGTTAAAGTGCCATATGTTTTGTGTCTTTTGTTTTGTTTTGTTTTTCTTTGGTTTTTGCCTGAAATTCATAACAAACATGGGTCTTATGGAAGTGGAGAGCATGCAGTTTAGTCTAGCAGGCTGCACATACAGTCAGATTATCTGTGTCTGCGTTCATGCGCATCTGTGTATGTAAATCAGAGGTTATGCACAGGGGACCTTAGAAAGTCTTCAACTTCAGCTTCCAATATTTCTCGTCAGCATTGTGAATAGTTAGGGATTATGAGAAGCCAAGGAGACTTCTAGAGGACTGTCAGAAGGATAATAATCCCTAGCTTTGCAGGTATAATCTGAAGAAACATGAAACACGGGGAGTGGAGGGAGGAGGAAGGAAGGTGCAGACATTAGTGTTGAAAGTTGTGCTTCCTACTGATAGACTTAAAAACTTCAGGGATCTCAGTGAAATGGCTGCTGCTCAGTGGTAACTGAGACAATGCCTAAGACAGTTGTGCTCATAGAAGAAGGTATTAAATAGCCAGCTATGATTTTCTGCAGCAATTATTTATAAGAACGAAATTCAAGAGCAGAGGTGCTAAAGTGGGATATAGTGACACGCCATAGTAGGACCCATGATAGCTGATTGCAGTAAAAATGACAAAAAAGATCCATTGACAACTTAAAGGATAACAGTGCACAATGATCAAAATTTTTGTGGCCTGTCCTAAAACCCGTTGTCTCTATACATCCTTGTATCTCAAGAGAACACTTCATACCTCAAGCTGTAATCCACAAACAATTATGCCATTATAGATGCACAGCATTTTGATTGCATTATAAAACCAGGTGTAATTGTGATCTGGCTGTTTTGCAGCAATGCCCCCCCCACCTGCACCATTTCAGCAGCAATGACAGGTGTCACAAATGGCCAGCAGAATTTTACCAAGCCTTGCTAAGGCTTCCCCGTTTTAACCAGTTCTCCCACACACAATTTGATCCCTTCAGAGAGAAGGGCCTTGGTGATCATATTTGCAAAACAACCCCGTGTTCAACTCCCAAAGACCAATCATAAAAACAAAGCACATGAAATGAAAGACTCAAGGGTGAAGGGAACTGTGTGCTATTACATGCAGATGCCTTTCCCTGAAGCATGCAACATGCAATGTTCAGCATTGTTCCATTTGCCCTATAGGTAATGCAAAAGTCAGGGAATAGTTGAATTATAGCCAGTCTAGATCACATATTTGCTGTGGGACCAAATATTGGAAGTTTGCTCCACCCCTGTGAATCCCATGAAAAGATAAACCCTTTGGCAAGCTGCATAGAACGATGGTAAAATAAGAACAGTTAAATAAGATAAACAAATATCTTCTCTGCCCTAGTATAGTGTCATGTGCAAGGACTGATTGAAAATAGATTGACAGATAAAAATCCAGGGCTTTCATTAAAATATTAAAAGAAAAATCTTAGAAATATATAGTTCTAAAGATGAAGTTACCAGAATCAGCCGCTAGGGGGAGCGAGAGCCCATCCGATGTACAGTAGGACCCCTGTATCCACGGTTGGCAGAGAAAAAATTAAATAATTCAACAGCCATAAAGCAAGCTTTAAAGCAAGCTGCTGTCACAAACAGCATCTGTAAATCAAGGTATTGTCACAAAATAGCATCTGTAAAGCAAGCTACTGTCATAAACTGTGGCCATAAAGCAAGCTACTGTCTCAAAACAGCAGTCATAAAGCAAGCTACTGTCTTAAAACAGCATCATAAAGCAAGCTACTGTTGAGGAACAGCAGTTTGGGGGTGGGTGAGCAGGCATTCTCTCTTATCCACGGTTTTCATTATCCCCAGAAAGGCCTGGAACCAATCCCCAGCGGATATCAGGGTCCTACTGTGCAGCTTTCACTACTAAAATAGTGTTTGCTATAATCTGCATTTTTCAGCATTCGAGTGGTGCAGCTTGGAACAGATTCCCTACTACACAATATGAGTGTCCTATTGTACTCTATCCCTGACAACCCTGAACAACGTTGCCATCAGTGGAGGCCAACTCAACAGCCTGTTGTTGTTAAAGCAACACTTGAACAGTCTTTTTTTGTGGAGATGAATTAATCATGGTGTCTCCTGTCTTCCATTTGCAGTCTGTCTTCGTGGAACCAAGGTCCATAAGAAATGCTACTTAGCATCTGATGGGGCCAAACACTTCCATGAAGCAAATGAAGACTGCATAGCCAAGGGAGGGACTTTGGCGATCCCCAGAGATGGCGATGAAACCAATGCACTCCGGGAATACACCAAGAAGAGCCTTCCGGGGGTGGGAGATTTTTGGCTGGGTGTCACCGACATGGTCAATGAAGGCAAATTTGTCGATGTCAATGGAATGGTTCTCAACTATTTCAACTGGGACCGGTCACAGCCCAATGGAGGGAAGCGTGAAAATTGTGTCTCGTTTTCTCACTCAACTCAAGGAAAGTGGGTGGATGAAGTCTGCCGTGCCGTCAAGCGATACGTCTGTGAATTCCTCATTCCATAAATTTATTTATAGCTAGGGCTGCTTCCTACCTACTTTTTTTTTGAAAATATACATGTTCTTGAGGTTCCAATTTGCAGATGCCACGTTTCATGACAAATCAATCGAAAGTTTTTGAGCATAGGGTGCCCTGTTCCCAGACAGCTGGTAAGTCAACAGCTGGTGATATGAAAAATAATCCTCCAGTCACATATAGACTAGTCCAAAGACTATAGTTCTTCAAGCTGTATCTGTGCATTATGATATGAACTTTGTTTCTGAATATCTTTGGAAGACAATAGGCATCCATAGAGGTTAATGAATATGTCAGTTCTTTGTTTATCTTTATCCTACTGCAATCTCTTTTGTTGCTGACCTTCCCAGCCCCTGTAAAACCAAGCAAAATGCAGCAGACCAGTCAATATTGATGGCATTTGATCAGCTGAATGACATTCTTCCCTTTCCGAACAGATGCCAAAGGAAACAGGGAAACATAAATGTTTTTTCAAGAGCTAGGTATCTCATGGGTCTCAGGGGTTCAGCAAGAAATTTTTTCCCTGCACATACCCCCAAATTTCCCCATCACTATTACCACACTGGAATTAATCCTAGCACAAACATACTGTAAGAGATAAATATCGGCTGTGATGGACCACCACAGACTAAAACTAATGAGGGGTGCATTCATCTTATAATGCTGGCTATGATGGCTGGGAAAGTCTTGAAATTAGAATCCCAAAAACTAAATTTTCCAAGTTCTGACTTTTTTCTGTCCCCTTGTCAAGGTCAAATGCATGACACTCAAACAGTGGCCTTGAAGCACCACAAGATGACAATATCCCTTGGTAGTTTGAGACGGTGGTGGTTCATCACAACTGAAATTTATCTCTTACGTTTGTGTTAAGGTTAATGTCAGTGTGAGATCTGATAGTCCTCTTCGATCATATCAATGTTCATCTGCATGTCAAAATATATGTTGCACCATTGTTCAAATGGTTCCAGGCAACCTTAGATTGTCTGTTTCTATAAGCTTTATTCATCTGGTTGCTTCTATGTTCTGTATGCACAATATGAAACCCCAAAGTATTAAAACCATGTAACTGAAGTAACCTCTATCAAGCAGCCCCTTATTATTCAAAGCTACATTTTATGAGCACATTTCACGTTTCTAGGGTTGCAATTCTTAAACCTTTTTAACCATTTAAATATTTATTTATACAAAATTTCAACCTTTGGCATCCTGGACCCCCTTGTTCCCCTGAACCCATGGCCTTCCCCACCCCCTACTCACCACCTGGCGGAACTAACACTGAAAAACTTATTGTTTCACCTTCTTGTATCCAGTTGGGCCTCACCCTGGACAAACCGTTCACTCACTGAAGAAAGACCATACCTAGCAGAGTTCCACATCTTTTCATTATTCTTCCCTATACCCTACTGTTAGGAAAAGAACACATGATGGAGGGGTGGAGTGTCAGTAAGGGCCTTTTTACACGACCCCTAAGATCTGCTGGCCACTTAAATTCGGACCAGAGATCTTAGGGGTTCCTCGCTCTTCCTCTGTCCCCACCCCCCTCCGCACTTCCTGGTTGCTGGCTGCCTGAGGGAGGGAGAAAAAAGAAAGAAAAGAATGCCTTCTTACCTCCGTTTTGTTCCCGGCAGCATTCAGATCTCTTAAAGGGGCGGGGCGCAAAAAAAGAACAAACAGAAGCCAGGAGAGCCCTGCACTCACTATCCTTACACCGGATCAAAATTTTGTCACCTCCAAAGAGCAGGTACAAGAAAAGTGCAGTTTGGTCGCGCTAAAGTGGGCGGGATCACACTTAATTGTCTGCAAAGTCCGGAGCTGGTGGGTAAACATTTTTAAGGTCCGGACCTTGCAGCCATTTGCGGCGGAGCTTAGGGGTCGTGTATAAACGCCCTAAGATATGGGCCTGAACTGTGGTACGGCCTGGTTCAGTGTGGCTCCCACACTGCAATGGAACAAGATACCACGAAAAGAGCCGCCTCCACCATGAAGAAGGCAAAAGAAACATCTACAGCAACAGGACATTGACACTAGGTACTGTGATATCATTTTCCCTTCTATTGGGTCTTAATTATTGGATCTACCTAGTGGGACATTTTTACCCCCCCCCCAAAAAAAACCCCTTTCTTCCCCACTCCCTAGTGGAGAGCATGTGTTTTTGCATTAACCCCCTACTTCTAACCCACCCCTGGCCAACCAGGAGCCTTGTGCTTCGAAGAGCCAATAGAGATGATGGTTGTAAGCCAGAGGGAGGTGTCCACACCATGCAGCTCTTTGTTTGAATCGGCCTGTAAAGTCCAGCTCCATCGGACCAGGCTGCTCTGTGCCTTCCAAGAAGAAGCCTGGCTTCCATCTTGCCAAGTGAACTTTGAAGAACTCTCTCCTGGCAAGATGTCTGTGAAGATTCTCAGTCATCCAGGTGAGTTTATCTGGAAGTTGAATCATGGCTACTGGACTTCTTTTTTGAGAGATAGAAACGTTTCGCTCCTCATCCAAACAGCTTCATCACTCTGAAAAAAGAAGTCCAGTAGCCATGACTCAACTTCCAGATCTCTCCTGGCAAATTACTTCCCTTGCCATGTTTGGACTTTTATACCTGCTTTGAAAAAGAAGGCTTGTGCTCTCGAAAGCTCAGCAACTTTTTTTTATTTTTCTACTGGCAGCCTACGAAGGTATCACCCATAGTCTAGCACAAAACATTTAAGATATAATTTAAGTTACAAACAGGGAATTAGAAGAGGCATCTTAGAACATTAAAAGGTAAGATTGAAACTATAAAGAACATGCAAAAAGAAAAAGAAAATCCATTATGACGGATGGAGACTAACATGGAAAACACTGGTGTTTTTATCATGCCAAGGAAGTGGGGAAGGGAAGCACATGTGGAACACTTAGCAGGAACTGCCTCGAACTGGGCCAAACCATTATTTGTGCCCAACTCAAGCACATCCAATCTCATCTGATTGCAGAAGCTAAGCAGGGTCGGCCCTGGTTAGTACTTGGATGGGTGACCACCAGAGAATACCAGGTGCTGTAGGCACCTGGAGTAGGATCTGGCAATACCACTCCAGTATTCCTGCCAAGAAAACTCCATGGATATGGAGTCACAATGAGTTGGACACGACTGTAATGACACAACACTAGAGATGGAAGCCAAACCTAGCATTTCCCATGTCTTCTGCATTGGATGAATGGTGACCAAACAAGTCTATGATGCATGCTTATTTGATTGAAATTTCTACTGTGCTCCTCCCTACTGCTCCTGACTGTCAAGTAAGCATACATAAGATTAAAAATTGTGTCTGCTATGGAAGTTAGGATGTTTTCTACTTACATGTACCAAAGATGTATGTTTGTGAAGATTCTCAGTCATCCAGGTGAGGTTGTCTGGAAGTTGAGTAGTGGCAACTGGACTTCTTTTCTTGTGAGACCAAAACATTTTGCTACTCATCACTGGTATCCAGACTCCATCTCATCAATAAACTGGATACTTTGAGGACAAGCCAACCAACAACATGTTCCTCAAAATCCTAGGAATTTGTACTTCTAAATATCCTTACCTGACCACCTATGAATAAACATGCCTTCTTTGATGAAGCTGATGGGTTTTTTTTTTTTTTGCAGTTTACTCAGTAACAAGAAATAACTTGTGTTGTATAGAATAATAGCAAGCTTTTCTGCATAGCATCAAAGTATTAAAAGGAATATGTTTCTCTGAAATGTATGTAACCTCCCACTGTGCTTTATATCTAACACAGTTTGATTTTTTTTTCTCAGCAAAATTTGCAAATTTTAATAAAGTTATTTTTAAAAGCACAGGAGTATAGCTGAATATTGTAATAACCATCCTAACAGATATGGCCTTAAGTTCCTAATGAGATAAACACTAGTGGATCTAACTGTCTCTATAAAGGGTTGTGTATCCAGCCATTCTTATCGAGGGCCATATGCCCGCCTTAAGGAAGCCTAGAACATGTGAAGGAGCCACAGACCTGAAACTATTCTTCGCACAGTACCTTATAAGGTTCATCAGGTGACTTTACACAATTTTAATTCAGCCCCTATTTCTTTCATATTGTTTATGGCTGGGCCCAAAAATGGATGAACAAGTGTGTATCACAAATGTTAAGCTGGAGAACCACTTTTGTGAACCACAAACTATTATAATGTAGCAAAGCTGCCAAAGTCTACAAGTCTAGCTTCTACTTCAAGGTAATATTCATACAATGAAATAAGCATCCTATAAAGGCATAAATGGCAGGAAAGTTAAGATGTTTGAAATGGTCACTCAGAATTTTCTTAGGAACAGCAGATTTTAGTCTCACTTTGTAAGCTTTTCTTTCTTTCTTTCTTTCTTTCTTTCTTTCTTTCTTTCTTTCTTTCTTTCTTTCTTTCTTTCTTTTTAGTAGTAGTAGTAGTAGTAGTAGTAGTAGTAGTAGTAGTAGTAGTAGTAGTAGTAGTAGTAGTAGTACTTCTGACCCAAACAAAAAGACAAAGGACAGGGGATTTAAGGGCTTTTAAAAATCAAGGTGTTTTTTTTAAAACCACACTGTTTATCTTAATTAATTAATGGTGTGCTTTTTAAAAAACATAATTAGCAGTGTGCTTTTTAAAAAAAAAAACCTTGATTAATTAAATATTTTAAAATATTTTAGGCTGCCTTTGTCCTTAATAGGACCCAAGGCATCATACATAATTAAAAAGGCAATATTTAGAAACTAAAAACTGTAAGGATCCAAATACAGTATTCAAAAAGAATTAAACAACAATCATAATAAGATGGTAACTACAATCAATAGTAAAAACAAATTTAAAGGATAATAATCCATTTGGGGGGGGGGGAGTTTTAACTTTCTTTGTCTCCCTCTACCTTTTTTAAAAAAAAAAACTGAACGTGATGTCACAAAAAGCAAACGATAGAAACGAAAATAAATCAAGGGCAGTGACACCCTTGAAACTGCCCTGTGGATCCTGGAGTCCAGACCCACCTGGCCAGGAGGCCCAGGGGGGAATCGAACTCCCAACATCGGAGCTAAAAGCCAGAGGTTGGCCTTTGTAAGGCGTTGGGCAAGGTGGTTCCTTCGGGCTCCCCCCCTCCCTCCCCCTCCCTCCCTCCCCGCCCCATGCCAGTCTGGAGAAAGCCTTTAGCTCCGCGCCCGATCGCTCCTGCCCCTTTGCCACTGGGCAAGCCAAGCGAGAAGGGCTTGCAGGGCTGCAGGCGTCGGTGGGCTGCCCTCCTCTCTCGCTTCTCTTTCCAGGGAAGCAAGCGCTGGTTGAAGCCCAAGCCCAAGCCCAAGCCCTAGTCTGCGCCTTGGCCAGCCGGGGGTGGGGGTGGGGGTGGGGGGTGGGATGAGCCGCGGCGGGTCTAACGCGGAGGAGCCCAGCGCTGACCCGGCGTCGTCGTCTTTGGAGACCCTCTCCGAGTCCTTGGCGGTGGAGGCAGCGCTGAGCACCCTGCTGGCGCTGGCACTCTACGCAGCGCTCAAGGCCGGCGTGGATGGGCTCCGGCGCTGGCGGGCTAAAGTCTCGGTGCTGGTGGTGGGCGCGGGCCCCGTGGGGCTGGCGGCGGCCCTGGTCGCTGTCCGCTCGGGCAAGGTGCTGAAGCTGACGCTGCTGGACAAGCGCGCCCGCGCCGCCCTCCTCTGCCGGCCCCAGCAGATCGCCTTGGACCCGCGCAGCGTCCGCTTCCTCCTCCGCCTCGGCGTCGACTTCGACAACATGGAAGGCTGCTGGGACCGGGAACACTTCTTCACCAAGATCGGGGTCTTCCAGGAGCACCTCCTGAGCATCCTGGAGCAGTCCAAGAAGCAACTGGCCATCCACGTCTTGCTGGGCACCAAGGTGAGAGGGAAGAGGCCGCCAAAGTTACTTTGGGTGCTTTTACAGGACCCCTAAGATCCACTGGCAACTTAAGTTTGGACCAGAGATCTTGGGGGTTTGTCGCTCTTCCTGTGTTTCCCACGCCTCTGCACTCCCTTGCTCCTGTCTGTGTGAGGGGAGGGAGAAAAAAAGGGAGAAAAAATGCAAGCTCACCTCCGCTCTGCTGCCCCTGGAAGCATTCCAGTCTCTTCCACTCTCTTAAAAGGGGCGGGGGAATAAAAAGAAGAAGAAGAAGAAGAAGCGGAGGAGAGCCGGGCACTCACTGCTTTACATCCGCATCAGAAATTTTTCACCTTCGGAGACCAGGTACTTGGAAAATGCGCTGGGACGCGCTTAGGTGGGCGTGGTCGTACTTAATTTTTTAAAGAAATCTGGAGCTGGTGGGAAAACAATTTTAAGCTCCGGATCTGGGAGCCCTTTGCCTCGGATTTTAGGGGTCGTGTAAAAGCGTACTTTTTGCAACTTCAGGCGCCCTAGGGAGCTGGGAGTCCTAGGACAAAATTCTTAGTTTGGGGAGAGAAAGGAAACTTACCGAACTCCCACTCCCCTTTATGGATCATATCCACTGGACAGCACACTTTGGAAAGTCACTGCCCAAAAAAGTAACTTTAATAAACATTGGGTTAGGAAGAGAGAACATACCTACTCAGACTTTTCCTCCTCCAGGGCTCACGCTGGGAGGGTGATTCTGGGAGCTGATGTTTATGGCAGCCTTCATGGGGAATTCCTTGCTGCAAAATTGTTGGCACTCACAATATTTGCCCATCCCTTCTCGCCCCACTGTGATGACCAAGACTGGCCAAGACAACATAAGTGCCAGGATGAGTAACCCCATCCACCACCTATTTTGGGATGGTTTCAGTTAACCCAGCAGGGGATGCAAACCATCAGCTCACATTGGTGCACCCAGGTGCTCCAACCTAGAAAACTTGACTGGTGGCGGAATTTATCTACATCAGGCATGACCAATGGTCAGCCCTCCTGATGTTTTGGACCACAACTCCCAGAATTCTAAGCTTAGATTGCCAATAGGAAAGGATTATGGGAGTTGTGGTCCTAAACATCTGGAGGGACGAAGTTTGGACATGCCTTATCTACATGGTTGTTGTTGTTTTTTTACTCCCAAGTCATTTCCAAATGGAAAACCTAAATATTTTTCAGCCCTCAAAGCACGTGGCATCTCAGAGGGGGAGAAAGTGCTTCTGAGCATGAGAAGTGTGTCTTTCCCTTCTCAGCAATCCAGAATCAGGAACCAAGGCAGTTGTTGAATGCCTGCCTTAGAGGAAGGCATTCAAAGAATATAGGAAGCCTTCTCATATGGAAGTAGACCATAGGTGGGGTCTTTTGGCCCCTCAGATGTTGGTGGATGGCATTAATCATCACTGTAGGCCAGCGGTTCCCAACCTTGGGTCCCCAGGTGGTCTTGGACTGCAACTCTTAGGAACTTCAGCCATCATACCTAGTGGTGGTGAAGGCTTCCAAGACTTGCAGTCAAAGAACACTTGGGTTCCCCAACATTGGGAACCACTGCTGTAGGCTTCAATGGCTAATGTTGATGACATCTGCAGTCCAGCAACACCTGAAGGGCAATGCATGTTCCAGGACCTTGACCAGGCACCCCAGATGTTTTGGGTCTGTGACTACTATAATCCTTCAGTATTGTTCACTAGGGCTGATGGGAGTTGTAGATGGTTGAACATGGAGCATGGATCCAACTCATTTCGTGCAGACTGCCAATAATTCTCCCGAGTCTTGTGTGACAGTCCTGAAATGCTGTGGAGTGAAATATGGGCCCTCTTCTCCAAAATCATTCCCCAGAGACTTCAGTTTGGCATGAAAATGGAGAAGCAAGAAAGACAGGTCTTGTGAATTTCATGATTAGTTCCAACACACCCACTCCCATCAGCTGACCAGTGCTCCATTGATATAGACCTTTAGCTGTGAAGCTGGCTGAGTCAAATTGGTCCAATCACATTATTTCAGCCTTACATTCCTTACAGGGTTGCTGTGAGAACAAGTAGAGAAGGACAGCCATGTGCATCTCCTTGAGCTTGGTGAACAAACAGTAGGATGCACATAATTTAATAAAATCTGGGCAAAAGCAAAGCAGCTGTGAAAGAGGTACCGGAGGCACAAAAGACAAGAGGTTTGACTTCTAGGTATATTTTAGCTCCTCACTGCATCTTGCTGCTCTTTGTTTTGTTTTGTTTTTCCATGTAGCTCCAAGGTCCATCAGGTGGAGATCAGTACAAAATAAAGGCTTGGTACTGGGGAACAATTTTCAGAAACAAGTGTGCCTCTGAGCATACAAAAATTCACACCTCAGTCTTCCACTTACATTTTATTCCATCTTCATAGCTTAATTTACAAAAAGAAAAGGCCTTATTCCTCATGCTGATTGCTAAATAGTTACAAGTGAGAAACATTTAATGGATTTGCAGTAAATCATCCCAGAAATCCACCAGGAGTTCCTAGTCTAGCTTTAGCCTATCTCTACTCTTATGCCCTGAGCACATCTGATCTTGCCTGATTTGGGAAGCTAAGCAGGGTCAGCCCTGGCTAGTACTTGGATGGGAGACCACCAGGGAATGCCAGGTGCTGTAGGCACCTGGAGTAGGAACTAGCAAGCCACTCCAGTATTTCTGCCAAGAAAACCCCATGGGCCTGGGGTTATGAAGAGTCAGTCACAACTGTACGACACAACAGCAACAACCCTTAAAAAACCATGGGTTGTAGATCAGCAGGCTTCAGCTGCCCACTGGAGTGTTTTATGTTCTGTCTTATGGAAATGTGAAAGTACTGGAAAGGGCCTCAAATAACACCCAAACCTTAACTTTATTATACACATTCTTTATTTTACTCCAAGCCATAATCAAATCCATTCTGTCATTAGATTCAAATAAGCACGCAGTCTTGATTCATATCTGATGGTTTAGCTGACTGGTTCAAAGGTACATCAGCTCAGATATCACTGTTTTCCATAGCATACATGAAATTACAAGGCTTGTGTACTTCCGTGATTACATTAGGTAATAATGACTGTGGATTGAAGTAATCTATACATCTGGCTAGCTCAAGTAATTATCACAGTACCTATTTAACCAGGCAACTGATTCAATAAACCAGAGCAAACAAAGTTCACTGAGGCAAACACTAACATGAAAAAAGATACTCTCTGTCACCTCTAATTAAATTAACAATCAAAATATGGCAAGTAATTTTTTTAAAAAAAATGTTGTTGAGCTTTAAAGACTAATTGTTGTATCCCAGTGGGTTTATCGACTTTGGTGGATTTATCTACTTAGTGGATTTATTAGACATATTAGAGTGAAGCAAAACCACAGGTTATATTCACAGATGAATAAGCAAGGCAATAACAGCATTGTTGTGACAAGGAATGTGCAGTAAGAATGTCTGATAAATTTGTTCTAGCAGTGTTTTGTCTCTACCAGAAACCGGTCTTTTGTAAAGCAAATGGGTCTTAATTCTCTGACCCCACAATTTCCCCAATAACAGTATATTGTTGTTGGGAAAATCCATTTCTCCCCACCTATGGGCTGATGGGAGATGGAAACTTGCATGAGGCATCAGGTGATGTGATTATCCCCCCCCCCCCCAAATCAAAAAGGCCTGATTTTTTGACGCTGCAAGACCTATCCTGACTGTTACTCTCCCTATAGGGATCTCTGTTTCCAATAGATTTATCTTAGGGCCTTTTCACACAACCCCTAAGATCTGCTGGCCACTTAAATTCGGACCAGAGATCTTAGGGGTTCGTCGCTCTTCCTGTGTCCCCACCCCTCCACACTTCCTGGCTGCTGGCTGCGTGAGGGGAGGGAGAAAAGAGAAAGAAAAGCATGCTGCTCACCTCCGTTCTGCCTCTCGCTCTTGCCAGCAACATTCCAGTCTCTGTAAAGTAGCTCTTAAAGGGGCAGGAGCAAAAAACAACAACAAACAGAAGCGAGGGGAGCCCTGCACTCACTATCGTTACACCGCATCAAAGAATTTTCACCTCCAGAGAGCAGGTACTTGAAAGGTGCACTGGGACGCGCTAAAGTGGGCATGGTCGCACCTAATTTCCTGTAAACTCCGGAGCTGGTGGGGAAACATTTTTAAGCTCCGGAGCGGGGAGCCATTTGCTCCGTAGTTTAGGGGTCGTGTATAAACGCTATTAGTCTGCTACAATGGGAAGCCATACAGGACTCCTTGCTCTGCTAAGGAACAAAAATTATGAATGTGGGAAATGTGCTAGTTCAAATGTCCTTCCCACGTGTAGGGTTGCATAATAGAAATCATTCTGTTACCAACAGCCTGGAATGGTGCACCACATTGTGTGCCCTACATTATTTCTTCCATAGATGAAATCAAGAGAGGGACATCAATCTTGAGGGACAGAGTTCCAGGAACATGGCCACTGCAAGCTCTAGAGAAGAGAAGGCCTCTCCCTGAGCATCCTCCTCATTAAAACCAACACTTGGATACAGAGCTTGTGAAGGAGTTGTCCGTTTGTGGCCCATTGTTGGAACACAACTCCGTTCTGGCCTAGAAATTGCCGGCAGCGTCTCAGGACCACAGGTTGCAGGGCAAAATTTAAACCCTGGAGCTACATATGTGTCTAGCCCTGTGGTTCTCAACATGTGGGTCCCCAGATGTTCCTGGACTGCAATTCCCAGAATCCTCCACCACTTGCTGTGCTGGAAGGGATTTCTGAGAGTTGCAGTTCAGGTACCTCTGGGGACCCACAGGTTGAGAACCACTGGTCTAGCCTTTTATGGTTCACGTTGTACTACGACCCATCCAGGAGCCTTTTATTATGTCCCATCAGCCCCCCAGGACCATGTAGGTGGGTGAAGGTGCACGCTAAGGGGAAAACATTTGGCAACCAAGCTCCCTAAAATCACAATGTCTGCCTTAAACTATTGGGATCAAGCAATCCCAAGTATCAGCCCAGAATGGAAGGGCAAGTCTTGCACAACTTAATCCAAACCTCCCTGTCCATCCCATCCCTACCATCACCACCATTACTTCTTTGACCCATTGGTCCTCTGCAGATCCATTGCATTACAATCCCTGCCAGTCCCAGATGGCATGATCTGTGAACAAAGGGAAAAGCTGAAATTTTGGGCTCAAGTACCACTTGCTCAGCCCACAACAAGTTGCCCCTGGTTTCAGTACATCTGGAGGGCTCCATGTTGTGGCTGGCTGCTGCTTGAGTTTCTGGGGCCATATCAGGTCCCTTTTAAGAAGAAAGGCAGGGTAAATATAGAAATAATAAATTGTTTTCATGTTTCCATGGTCCAGAGGAGGACAACCAGAATGGTTAAAGGTCTGGAAGAAATGCTTTAAAGGAGCACCTTAGGTAGCTGGGAATGTTTAGCCTTACAAAAAGAAGGCTGATAGGGGATATGATGTGTGTATGTGTTGTGTCGTTATAGTCGTGACCGACCCTTTGTGACCCCATGTCCATGGAGTTTTCTTGGCAGGAATACTGGAGTGGTTTGCCAGCTCCAACTCCAGGCGCCTACAGCACCTGGTATTCCCTGGTGGTCTCCCATCCAAGTACTGACCAGGGCTGACCCTGCTTAGCTTCCCAAAACAGGCAAGATGTCATATTGAAGAGGGAACAGGTTTGTTTTCCATGGCTTCAGAGACTAGGACTCGGGGCAATGGTCTCAAACTACAGGAAAAGAGATTCCATTTGAACAATTCATGACAGTTAGAGCGGTTTGGCAGTGGAATATGCTGCCATGGAGGGTGGTGGAGTCTCCTTCTTTGGAGGTGTTTAAGTAGAGACTGGATGGCCACCTGTTAGGAGTACATTGATGGGGGTTCCTGCATGACAGGGGGTTGGACTGAATGGCCCTTGAGGTCTCTTCCAAATCTATGATTCAATGATTTTCTGAAAAGGGTACTAACAAAGCCAAGTTGTCTGGAGACAGATAAGTGAAACAGAATAGTAATATTTGTCTGCTGTGAATTCAGTTCTGATTTATGGTGACTTGTTTCAGGTGTTCCTAGTTATACATCTCCCTTAAAACTTAAACATCATGCTATGTTACCCTTATTGAGAATAATGCTGACATTCAGACTTCATTTACAATACAGAAATGTGAAAAATAAGCTTGTTTTCTTGCAGCTACATTTAATTTCTTTGAGCAGAATGGAAGCGTGTTTCCAAAACCATGCAAATTGAGCACAAACCTTAGGTAGGGCCTGTCAGTAGCTTTGCTCTTCCCTTGTAGCTTGCAAATCAGTGTGGTTTGTTTTTGGATAGGTTTTCAGGAGCTAAACGTGAGCCATGTTCAAAAATCAAATTACTCTGTCACAGACAGTTGCCACATTTTATCTGTGCTACACCACAATTATTTTAAACATGATTAATAAGTTATTTCTTATATAGAGTTTGGTCTAAAAATGCAGCTGTTTTGCATGCAATGGTCACAAATTAGTGCCTCTCCTTCTCCCTTGTTCTCTATTAGTTTACAGAGGATTTCCTTAAAAAGAATTTATTGTCCAATTGGCCAAAGATAATTGTCTTAGCGGATGGATCCTGTGGAGAATCCAGCACAATCCTTGGAATCAACCCAGAGTACATTGTGGAATCATGCAACGCTTATGGAGCCAATGCAGTCATTGAGCGACTGGATCAAAGACAGGTAATCATTAAAGAGTAGCCAATGACCACCTTTTCATTCTGATTTTCATGAATTGCACAATAGTTGGCTCAGTTGTGCTGCCCAGATTGCTTATTAAGCTCAGGTTTCTACTCCTTGCATTTGATCAGCGCTAACTTGGACTCCTATCCCTTCTTCCAACTTGCTAAAAACTAGGATATTTTTTAAAGAACACACTTTGAGTGGAACCCCTTTTAAAATATATAAGCTTCAAACAATTATTATAAAAACAGAAGGCTATCTTTATAAAAATACATATCTATTATTATTTGCGAGAGAGAGACACAAGTGGTTGCACAATTTCTTCATGTGTGTTCTGCAGCTTATTTGTACTGAGAGGAAAACTGAAAAACTGCATAAAGCAGCTGGCTGGAAGTAATAAGAGCTGGAGTCTAGGGGCCTTTTCACACGACCCCTAAGATCCGCTGGCCACTTAAATTCAGACCAGAGATCTTAGGGGTTTGTCACTGTTCCTGTGTTCCCACCCCCTCCGCACCCCTGGCTGCTGGCTGCGTGGAGGGAGAAAAAAAGGAAGAAAAGAATGCCGCTCAGCTCCGTTCTGCCGACCCGGTACTGCATTCAGATCTCTTAAAGGGGCGGGGGGTGTCAAAAAAAGAACAAACAGGGCAGTCACTACGTTATATCCGCATCAGGAATTTTCCCCTCCAGAGAGCAGGTACCTGAAAAGTGCGCTGGGACGCGCTTAGGTGGGCGTGGTCACATTTAATCATCTGTAAACTCCGGAGCTGGTGGGGAAACAATTTTAAGCTCCGGAGCTGGGAGCCATTTGCGGCGGAGTTTAGGGGTCTTGTACAAAGGGCCTAGTCGCTTTCTCCTCTCACACTTTCAGGTTTGTTTCCACCCTTTCCGAAACGAGCCAACGAATCCAGATTCTCTCTCTGAAGGTTCCCTCCTTTGTCATAGAAGATCAAAGGGCTCAGCCACCTAAGTCGATTCAGAGAAACCTCCTATTCAGAATTCCCTAATGTTCGTGATCCTGGCTCAGCTTCCTTAGAAGCACTCCTGACTTTTAAAAAATAATACTTTATTTACCCCTCTGGTCTTTCTGCGATCTTTCATGTGAAATCCGTTATAGAATTGAACAAACTAGAAATTCCTTTCAGGAAATGAGGAAAGTCTTGGCAAACCAGGACTTATCAGACTTCATACTCAGATACTTCCATCCTATGTATTCAGTATACAGTACTTCTCTATGGTGTTGAAACTTGAATACCATAAAGAGAAGAAAACTGCAGTATTTCGGAAACAATCATGAGCTCACCTGTCTAGGAATAACTATTCTAGAAGCACAGCACTGGACCATTCTGATCACTGTCAAAGCACACATTTCCAAATTGATACTTACAATCACCTGCTTATTCATACATATTTGCAGAAAGGAGAGCAGGAAGTATGGATTAGTTACATTATCTTAACAAATGAATGAATACTTTATTTACAGTTGTCAACCAAACCTTACGTGATATTATACTGTATTAAGTTTGATACAATGAGACCTTATAGTGATGCATTTAGAAAAAGATACAAAATGTATATAATAAAACCAAATATGAATAAAACCATATATATATATTATAAGGGAATTGGTATGTTAGTATACAACCAGTACTGTATACTAACCATTAATAATCATCTCTTAGGGGATAAACAGCTGGCAAGAAAGTAAAACAGTTAAACCAACATCATGCCCCTGAGTGAGAACTCTATATGACTATCAGGAACCTCGTGGCACAGTGGTTAAATGCCTGTCCCGCAGCTAAAACTGTGCTCACGTGGGTTCAATCCCACATAGCAGGCTCATGGTTGACTCAGCCTTCCATCCTTCCGAGGTCGGTAAAATGAGTACCCAGCTTGCTGGAGGGGGGCAATGTATAGCTTGCATGTGTAATTTAACTGTAAACTGCCCAGAAACTATTTGAAGTGGTATGGGGCAGTATATAAGCAGAAATCACACACACACACACACACACACACACACCTATCTATCTATCTATCTATCTATCTATCTATCTATCTATCTATCTATCTATCTATCTATCTATCTATCTATCTATCTATCTAAACTGAAGTTGCTATCAGTCATAAGCCTATGGACAGCCACTGCAGCTTGATGAAGCTTATGTTCTTACCCATGTTGTCTTATACTCAGCCTCCCAGCTCCTTTTTCCGTATTGTAGGTACCGACCCCAGAGATCCGTGCTCATGGCTTGTATTTTGACCTCTCTGCCTATGGGATGGATGTGTCTGCTATGAGAAAAGAATCACCCAAACCCGGCTTCCATCTGAAGATCTATGGAACATTCCGCAATCGCTACCTAGCTTTAGCGTGTCCTGCTTCAGACTCTAAAATCGTCAGGTTCTTGCGACACACGCTCAATGCTACAGTGAGTATCTGAAGATAACATTTTCCTCACTACCAGCTCAAGGAAATAAGTGTTTTTGGTTGCCGTGCAGCCAATCCGGTTACCAGCATAATTTGCAATGCTGGTTTTAGCCTAAAAAGCCCTCAGTGGTTTGGGCCCAAGCCATCTCAAACTTGCTCAGGTATTAAGACCATCAGGTGAGACCTCCATTTTGGTACCTCCGCCTTCACAGGTGTGTTTAGCAGGGACAGGAGAGAGGGCCTTCTTTGTTGCTGCTTTGCAACTCTGGAACTCCCTGTAGCATTACTCTGCTTTGCCCCAGGCCCTTTCACAGGCTATGGACAAGCACAGCTTCTAATTTTTCTCTTTCGTTGCCACCAACTAGTTCCACTAGTAAATTAATGCCTTCAGACTGGTTTCAAATTGAATAAAGATAAAAGAAGTTTATTTATTACAAAGTAGAATCAAACTCATAAAGGGTAACGTGTTTAGGTACAAATAAAAGGAAGAACATAGCCCAAACATACTAAAGTTTGGTTACTGACAAAGTTGATCCCAGTTCTTAAGTTTACAGACACTCATCATGTAGGGCGCTTTTACACGACCCCTAAGATCCGCTGGCCACTTAAATTCGGACCAGAGGTCTTAGGGGCTTGTCGCTCTTCCTGCTTCCCCACCCCTCCGCACTTCCTGGCTGCTGGCTGCGTGAGGGGAGGGAGGAAAAAAAGGAAGAAAAGATCGTGCCTCACCTCCATTCTGGCTCTCGTTTTGGCTCTCGCCCTTGCCGACAAGATTCCTGTGTCTGTAAAGTAGCTCTTAAAGGCGTGGGAGCCAAAACAACAACAAACAGAAGCGAGGAGAGCCCCGCACTCACTATCTTTACACCGCATCAAGGAATTTTCAGGACGGAAGAGCAGGTACTTGAAAGGTGCGCTGGGACACGCTAAAGTGGGCGTGGTCGCACCTAATTTCCTGTAAACTCCGGAGCTGGTGGGTAAACATTTTTAAGCTCCGGAGCTGGGAGCCATTTGCCCCGGAGTGTAGGGGTCATGTATAAACGCCCTTAGTTCTTCTCACAGAAGTTCTAAAATTCCTGTCTCTTCTCTCTCTAGTCTTTAACAGTCCCCCAGTCACTGTAAGTTCCCTATCTATTTTTTTCTCAGTAAGTGTAGGTCCCTATCTGACCTTCTCTCAGACAGTGTCAGTCCCTATCTGTCCCTATCTGACCAAGTCAGTGCTGGGCTGAGCTTTAAATCCCCTCAGGCTCCTCACCCAAACTCTCTCATTGGTCCACAAACAACCAATCTACATAGACACACCTAATGAATCATTCAACGCCAAAGAGTAAATGCCATATTCCCGCTCATAAGAGGCCAGCCTGGCCCCATCACTGCTGTCCTTCTGGAAATGAACAAAGACCTTCCTCTTCAGACAAGCTTTCCCTTAGTTTTTGGCTGACAGGGAGGGGTTTTCAAATAGAGTATTGTGCCTTGTTGCTTTCCATCTCTTTAAGGTGTTGCTTTGTGTGGGTGTTGATTCTCTTTAATATTTGTATACTTGTTCTTTTTAGATTTTAAATATTGTCTTTTAATGATTAGTTTGATGAAAGCCACCTTGGGTCTCTTTTAAAGAAAAAGGCGAGGCAAGAAGAATAAATGAAAAATACCATATTTTCCCATCTAAAACACATCTCCATGTATAAAGTGACCCCCACTTCTCCAACCCAAAATTATAGTTTCACAACCGTGCGGTTCTCTCCTCTGCTGACTTCCATGTATAGGGCAACCCTCAATTTTTAGTCTAATAGTTTTAGACAAAACTATGGTCTTATACAGGGAAAATTCTGTAATCTTTGGTAACATGCTTCACAATTCAGCAGTTCATTTGTACTGCCACTGCTTAATCTAAACCAAGAATAGGAAAGTTCTGCTGTTCAAGAAGTTGGATGAGCAGGAACCAAAGGCTGAACAGGGACAACTTGACCCCAACACCCCAAATACTAAAAAGCAAGCAAGGAAACAGAACACAACATGTCTAGAAATCCACTTCTCTTTGGGAGTGAGTTTCGCTGTGTTGGGTTTTTTTTTTTTAATGGTTTGTATGAGATGTGCATGGTTAGTGCATCATTCATTCTCAAATTAAATGTTTGCACACATATGGATGTACATTCAACACACGTTATGGAGAAATGCGTGCGTCATCTTGAAGAACAGGCCTGCACTTGGTTGCTAGACGACTCATTTAAGAAAATGTCCCCATGGTTACTTAGCTACCATCAAAAAAGAGAGCCTTGATCTCTTGCTCCAAATGAATTTTCAAATGAGGCTCTCAATCAGGGAAGACAGAAGTATATTGAACGTGGCAAATTAGGATTGTTTTACTGATGCCAGAACTTGGGCAGGAAATTAAGCAGCCATTTGTTTTCTTGTAGTAAAAAAGAGCTATTCAAAATGAGCAGCAGAGTAGTTGCAAGGTGACACCTATATTGCACATTGACCTCAGTAAGTCAACATTGGTATGATTTCAGTTGAGTCCATGGATCTACTCTTGTTGAATCTAACCAATGGACTTCACCCAAAACCCTTCAGGTAAAGCATGTGCAGGCAAAATGGTTTTCAACCATGTTCTGCTGCTGTGAACACTTCATTTTCTCCATTGATCTTGCCTTCTGGTTTATCCCCCGTCCTGATTATTGGCTTCACATCCTGGACACATGGCCTATATCCTTGACTTGTATTTGTGGATTACCCCTTGCTTCTGATTCTTATGTTCATCCTGACTTTAGTGCCTGTTATACTCCTCAGTTCTGATACCCAATTTGTGTCTTGATATTCTGGATCAAATCCCGGCACCTGGTTCATCTTGAAGGACTAACTGCTGTTTCAGCTGTAACAACTTCAAAATATAGGAGTACTCAGTCCTGAGATCTGTCATGTGTACCTGAAGTGATAACAATTTCAGAAGTATATGCTATGTGCTAAAACAACAGAGTTTGGCTACACTTTAAAGCAGTGGTGTCGAACCCTTGACCCCCCCCCAGATGTTTTGGACTGCAAATCCCAGAATTCCAAGCCTTTACTGCCAATGATAAAGGACTGTGAGAGTTGTGGTCCAAAACAGCTGGAGGGCTGAAGATTCCCCATCCCTGCTTTAAAGGCTAATGAATGAGGTTCTTCAGGTTGGACAGTACCCCACACCATTATATGCTGTTTTTTCCCCTCAGAATTTCAAGTGTCTGCTTAGGCAGATGCGTCAGCTGCCTACATTTGGTACAAGAGAGATCTTAACGATTTACTCAAAACATTCCTATCTAAATACCCTCCAAAGTAATTTCAGAAAGTAACTTTCTTTCCGAGTGAAGGATCTTTAGTCCTATTCTTTACATTCCTTTTGAAATTTGATTTTGTTATATTCTTATTATATAAAAAGTAAACAGTTCACTCTGAGAGTAGAGTCAGAAAGGAAATAAATGCAGAGAGCACTGACAATGGCAATAACAAGTACTATGTGCAGTTTTTCCGGACATAAATTAAAAGAGAACTCAGATGATGTCAGTATTTTTAAAACTATCTTATCTCTCAATCATGAGAGAATACCTTTACTATCCAGGTAACAAACTATCTAGCAAAAGGACATTTCTGATCGCAAGCATATTGCTCCTGGCTGAATATTCATGGTACTTCCTAACCTGTTTTTGCTGCTAAGAAATAATTAACGAGGACTGCCTATGAATTTCGCTCTACCACGTCAACCCGTGAGAACAAACATTGCACGTCAGGAACATATGGCCTTCAAGTACCATTTCCACTACCAATCGTTTATAGCACGCTGTTGATTTGCAATGGTCTTTTGCAGCAACTGTTTCTGCATTGTTTGGGGAAGAAGAGACAGAAAAAAATGCACCCACACTTTCCCCACCCATTTGGGACTCTCACCGCCTTCAGTCTATATTGAGGGAGGAGAAAGAGGGGCTTGAACTTGCTCCAAGAAGCACAGAGAGGTTCCCCACCAGGCTTAGATGGTGTAAAAGACCATACCAATTATCTATCCACTTGTATTATCTATGAATCAACACTGGGAATGTTAATTTGTTGCAGTTCAGAACCTAGAAAGCCCTAGCCAATGAGATTTCTTGCAGGGCAATGATCATTTTTCCAAGCTCACCTATGACATGTACAAGTATGTCCAAGTTTAGATATGATAATTCCTTCTGTAGTTAGCAGAGTATGAGGTTTAAAAAAGAACATAAGTGGGGAAACATGAGAGAAGAGTCCACATCTCAGCACCATGTCCCCTTCACTGTGACTAGGACTTTATGCAATTAAAAAAATCACTCTAGGAGCATTTTAAGTAAGAAATAAAGTATCTTTACTTACAGTGATGATCTGCAGTTACACTCGGAGGGATAAAAAGGAAAACAGGAAGGAGTTGCGTGCACTTGTCTCAAATGCCAGAGATGGGGAAAAAGAACTTTACTAATAGGTATGGGGCAATGAGATGCTGCTACCAGCCATCACCCAAGTTATAATGCCCTTAGTTTTATTAGGCTTGCCTTAAGGCATATGAGCCGAAGGGGTTTTAAGCATAAACATAACAATAGGGGGAAATTAAACGGAGTTTCACTTAAGCTTACACTTAGTTACATTAAACCACCCTCTCCCAGATATAAAATATCAGTCAGGTTACATCCCTCTTTTAAAACCCATCTGTCCCTTGTTGTTATAAATATTATTTCTAATTTTTAATGTTGTTTTCTGCATTTTTCTGTGTATTTTTAAATATACAAGCCTCTTTCCAGGCATATCCCCATGCTAATGTACTTACCCTCCTCCTCCCGCATTTATCATCCATGTCTCTTTTACATTTTTGTATTTTTTTTTCTATTATGAATTTGTGTAAGTAATTCCTTTCATCAATTTTCATTCTTTCTGCATCCTTACAGTCACATCTAGAAGTAAATTCCATGTTGCAGGATCTCTTTCATTGCTCCCTGCCTGCATTTTTCTAGTCAATCACCTTTCTCTTCCTGTTATAGGTGAAACTGGTAGGGTTCAATCACAAAAGTTCCCCCCATTGATACCCAGTGTGAGTGCATGCAAGATTGTTATTTTCAACATCTTCAGTACTGGTGATGCACTGACAACTCCACACCTGAGATATCGGGACTGCTTAGGACAGTGGTTCTCAACCTGTGGTTCCCCAGATGTTCCTGGATTGCAACTCCCAGAAATCCCTTCCTATCAGCATTTAAGCCACAAATATAATAATATTTACTTGTGCTTGACACAGAGCAGTGCAGCAGTAATGTAGATAAAATGTAAGTATTGATATAAAGGGTTGCAGAGTTAGGCTAACAGAAAGACAATGATAATGAATAGAGTAAAAACTCATATATTCATATATACATCAAAATATACACAGCATAACAACCAAGCATTATATACAATATAGCAAACAGACAAACAGAGTGTGGGGTAAACTGTTCTCACCATAACAGTCCCCGAGTAACAAATGGCAAGCTAGTGCTTTTTATACTTATTCAGCACTCATAAGATCTGATGCAATCACTAATTAACAATCTGATGCAATCTGATCTAACCATTACAAATCATGATGTTATAATCAGTTCCACCTGCACTTCATCACTTAACATGCCTGTGATTACTAGTCTCTAACACTTGTGAATTAACATCATGACACTGCAGAATCTAACTGCCTCCATTTTACAATTCTCTTTACACATTCTGTTAAATATATATAACATATGTTTTATCAACTTTTGCATATCTTGACACTTCCAGTACAGCGAGTGGTGGAGGCTTCTGGGAGTTGCAGTCCAGGAACATCTGGGGACCCACAGGTTGAGAACCACTGGCTTAGGAGATGCAGGCACATGGCCTGGAACATGAAGCGTTATCCTACAACGCAGGGGGACAGCAGTGGACCTCATGTTGCTCTCTCTTCTTCCTTAAAAGCAACAAGATGAGACAGTCTCCTTTCTTTGCCTCTGACAGGGCCAGTCCTACTGTCTCTGAAATTGGAGAACCAATATAACCATTATGTCCAACAAACATTGATTTGTCAACTCCCTTTTTAAAGCCACATAAAGCAGCCATCAAATTCCCATATTCTGGCAGCAAATGGTGAATGTTGATTCTGAATTGGCTGGTTTTATGGTCCAACTGCTGGACACAAATGTGCCACCCTCTGTTTCTATGTGCTAATCAGAGCCTGGCAATCATGGATTAGTAGAGCTAGAAGAGACTTCAAGGGTCTTCAAATCCAACCTCCAATGAGCCATAGCAAAAGCAGCCCTGACTGATGATGGCATTGCATCTCTGTTTAATGACCAGCAATGAAGGGAAACCCAACAGTCCAAAGTAGCCCATTCTCTTGCTGAATCGGTCATGCTATCAGGAACTGCTTTTTTAACATTACAGTCGAAATCTCATTCCTTGCGATCCAAACCATTAAATTCTCAAAAGCAGCAGAAAACAAACTCCATCTCACTAACTTCAGCTCTTCAAAAATGTAAAGGTGGCTCATGGGGTTGGGATTTTCAGATTTCTTGAATCCGTCATTATCCATTCTGGGAGTTCTACCAGACAGACCGGTACCTAATAGGGATGGGCATGTCGAGCCCAGGTGGTCCTCACGCAGATCCAATTGCTTTACTTTTCTCTGTCTCGCACAGGGTCAAAATCCAACGAGGCAGCACGCTGCAACATCATCTTTCCTGCTTCGTGCTGCTGGCCAATCAGAGAGGGAGGTGGGATAATGCCTGTCCCTGCACAACTCCTGATTGAACAGCATCACAGATCTAGCACTGCTGACATACCTAATAGGGATGGGCATGTCGAGCCCAGGTGGTCCTCAGAACCAGCTGATTCACGCAGATCCAATTGCTTTACTTTTCTCTGTCTCGCACAGGGTCAAAATCCAACGAGGCAGCACGCTGCAACATCATCTTTCCTGCTTCGTGCTGCTGGCCAATCAGAGAGGGGGTGGGATAATGCCTGTCCCTGCACAACTCCTGATTGAACAGCATCACAGATCTAGCACTGCTGACATCACATCATGCTTCCTCGTTGGATTTTAACCCTGCGCAAGACAGAGAAAGGTAAAGTAATTGGATCTGCGTGTATCAGCCGGTTCTGAGAACCAGCTGGGCTCTCATGGTTCGTTCTGTAACCTACTGGTTCTGAAATGAAATGCCCATCCCAGGTACCTAAAGGTGGTTTACCTGGGGAAATGGCCTCATCTGGAAGACTTTGAGGCTTATCTAGGCCTAACTCTGTCCAAGCTTCCTGTCCTGCTTGCCGGGAACTTCCTTTCTGAACAGAAAGCAAAACTGAACTAGGTCAAGCTAAACCTCAGTGCCTTCCAACTGAAGCCTTTCTTCCAAGCAAAAGGACTGTGAATGCAGATACAGACCCATCCAAGGGGTTGGAGGCCAGGATAGCAGTTGAGCCCACAACTCGCCATCTCCCAACCAGCATGATAAACCCTTTCCTGTGCTCTAAGCAACACTTCTGTTGCCCACAGATAATGAAAAATATATTCCATCAGTCTTTCAATGCCTACAAGATGGATATTGAACCCCGAGTAAATGAACTGACTCTTCATCACATCCAGTGCAGTCGCCGGATCTTCGAGATCATGCTCTCCCATCGGCGAGTGACAGCAGCCTTCATGGAAGGAGACAATGTTGTCGTCACTGTAGAAGGAGAAGCAGCCCGAGTGCTGAATTTTGACACTGGTTAGTTATTATCGGCTTAAAACAAACAATTATTTTTAATCATTGAAAAGAGGAGTGAACAGGAAGAAACTGCTATTTGTGGCTGGTTGGTTGAATTGATTGATTGATTGATTGATTGATTATTCCACCTGTCTCTCAACATGGATGTGAGTCTTTCTCCAAATGTCATAATGGGTCCAAGTATCTCCATCCAATAGCTTCTCTGAAGTGAGATTCTATTGTGATTGATTTTGTGTGTATGTCTGTTGGGCTGTCTTGGATGCACAGATCCCTCGACAGTAAGCAGGAAGCAGCTAGGTTTTGGTGGAGATGGGTGTGCAGGCTTTGAAGCCACTTCACACACTAGAAGCAGGTTTTCTCTTCCAAACCTGCTAGATTTGCCTCCCCACTCGGAGATGTGCACCAAATTCCCAAGAAACATCCTTATCCTTGAGCCCTGGAATCACTGGTCTCCTCCCCTCTCTCAGTCACGACAAAAACAAACTACAAAAAAGGAAGTCTGGGCACTTGCTGTTCCATTTAAAGGATGAATAAATAAACAACCCCTATTATCATAGAATCATACAATCATAGAGTTCTAAAAGACCCCAAGGGCAACCTAGTCCACCCCCACCCCATCCCCCGCTATACAGGAACTCCCATCACTGGACACCTGACAGATGGCCATCCAGCCTTTGCTTAAAAACCTCCAGAGAAGGACACTCCATCACCCTCCATGGCAGCATGCTCCACTGCCGAACAGCAATAACTGTCATGAAGTCTTTCTTAATGTTCAAATGGAATCTCTTCCTGTAGTTTGAAACCATTGCCCCGAGTCCTAGTCTTTGAAGCCATGGAAAACAAACCTGTTCCCTCTTCAATATGACATCCTTTCAAATATTTAAACATAACTATCATATCCCCTCTCAGCCTTCTTTTTGTAAGGCTAAATATTCCCAGCTCCCTAAGCCGTTTCTCATAAGACATTTCTTCCAGACACTCAGTCATCTTGGTCAACCTCCTCTGGACCCATTCAAGGTTATCAACATACTTTTTAAATTGAGGTGCACAGAACTGGATACAGTACTCCAGATGGGGTCTGACCATAACAGAATAGAGTGGCACTATCACTTCCCTTGATCTACTAGACCAGTGATGGCAAACCTTTTAGAGACTGAGTGCCCAAACTGCGATTGAAAGCCCACTAATTATTCACAAAGTGCCAATACAGCCGTTTAACCTGAATACAGGTGGCTGTGAAGGGGCAATGTTGGGTGCCCACAGAAAGGGCTCTGAGTGCCTCCTTTGGCACCCATGCCATAAGTTTGCCAACACTGTACTAGACACTATGCTTCTGTTGATGCAACTAATAATCATATTGGCTTTTTGGCCGCTGCATCACACTGATGACTCATGTTCAGTTGGGGCCTCTGGTGTGTCCTGATATGGCTGGTCATTTCCCCCTGGAATCCTGAAATGTTGTTGTGGAATATCCACCCAGATTTAAAACTATGTAAGGTGGGTTTTTTTAAAAACATATGGGCTCCAAGGGAGAGCGCAAACCATAACCTTTGCTTCCCTAGTATAAATGAACTACTAGTCCCATCATGCATTACAATCAGCTAGATTGGCTAGGCCAGAGGGGAACTCGAGTTTGGTGTTATCTGGTGAGCTGAACTCTCACTATACCTGCTATAAAGCCAAAGACCGTATGCTATCTGGAATGCTACCCTCTTCCATTCAGTGCAGAGCTTCAGAAGAGATAAATAAATTTATAAATAAATTTATAAATAAATAAACAAATGTGGAGTTTTGAGGGAGCACCTGCTTAGCAACCCAGATCAGCCAAATCAACCTTAGTGATTAATGTGGCAACAGATGCTCCAGCCAGATCACTCTCACATCTGTGCCATATAGCCTGCTACATAATTATATTCCCCAGATGGGTGCCTAAGAGAGAGAGAGAGAGAGAGAGAGAGAGAGAGAGAGAGATTCCATCACATACCCAAACTTAAATAAATTACAGGCTGAGTCATGATGTTGAAAATGCACCGTTGAAATCAGCTAGCTTTTTTACTTTGTGGATTGACCAGACTTTAAGCCAAACTTAATAATTAATTAATCTTTTTTTCTTTCTTTCTCTACCTGCACACTGAAACTCACTGTCTGTAAGGCTGTGGAGTTAATCTTGGGATGAGAGGTCTGGAATCGACAGAGGAATTAATCTACAAGGTGGCCACAGCCGTGGACCAGGATGATATCTTCGAAGCACTGGCAATTAAAATCCGGCACTCGAAGCAAGTGGCAGAAGAATTTAAGCAGAATGGATTGTTTGCTACCATGTTTGAATGACCAGTTTATAAAAAGAAACCCAAGCAAACCTTGCATTTCCTCTCACCTCTAAATTCAAACACAGCCCTGCCTCTCTGCTGAGTTTTCCCCTTTCTTTAATCTGCTTCACAATTCCATTTTAAACCAACACAACATAGAAAAGTCTGATTACTTTTAAAGCCATAGTTATACAGTGGACCCTTGTATAAAAAACAGCTTGTATAACATAAAATCTGTACAACATAAACAATTCCGGAGATAGGAGAAATTTGCTTAACATAATCGCCTATAGGGAGAATCCGTACAACATAAAAATGGGATTACTCCATTTTCAATGCATTCCTATGGGAATTTGTATAAAGGAAAATTTGCTTAAAATCATTTCATTTGGAATGAATTAATTCCTTTATACAAGGTACCACTGTATACAGATTGTGCACAAAGCACTATAAGGGTGCTGTTCTTTTCTTGCACATAAGCACAATGGAAGAAGACCATTCATAATCAATAAAAAGAAAGCCAAACAAACCTTGCAATAGTTCAGTCATACCTCACATGGGTGACTGTCAATCTATACAGCACTAACCAATCTTTTCCTCTTACCTCTAAATTCAAAGACAGCTCTGCCTCTCTGCTCAGTGTTCCCCTTTCTTTAATCTGCTTCACAATTCCATTTTAAACCAACACAACATAGCATAGTCTGATTACTTTTAAAGCCATGCTTATATACAGTTTCTGCACAAAGCCCTCCCCCTCATCCTAGACCCAATTGAAACAAAACTCCAAACAAGCAAAAATCATGCAGGGTTGATATGTGTTGTAGGTCTAGGAGATTATTTGTTGGCTAACTGTTGTTTAACAATGAAAGATGAAAAGCAATGGCTTGTTTTATGCATAATCTAATTTGCATCCTCAGATGTGGCAAGAAGGGTCCATGGGGTATGCATGTGGGGTATGCAACAAAATATAAACCCAGTGCATTATTCTTTGACAAAACATATTGTGAGTGGGCCTGAATATTCAGCTTTATTTGGTTGTCTACTCTGCCATCTGGTGCCATTTTCTGTTATGACTTTTAGGGCTCAATATTTTCACAACAGCCGAACAGGCACAGTTATGAAATAGTAAAAATACACTTGTAAATGGTAAAAATACATTTATTTATATTTATTATTTATTTATTATTGGATTTATACCCCGCCCATCTTCCCTAAGGAACTCTGGGCGGCTTACAAAGCTGATCAAATCAGCAAATATACATAACACGAATACAGGACATAAACATCAATGAGTTAAAACAATGCACCCTGATCGAAACTATGACCTCCTTTTGAAGGAAAAACACACACTTATGCAATGAAGAATTCGACTCAGCTCATCCACGCACTGCACACTAAGAATGTTAGAGAATTTTGCATGATCGTCTCAAAAGCTTATGAGCTTATTAGCCCTATAGATACTGTACTAATCTCTTTCAAAGAATGCACTGCTTATTTTTCCAATATATTCTCAACACCAACACCATCTGATCTCCCTAACCAAATTCAAATTCCTTTGGAAACTCCATTGTGTTCTTCTTTCCAAGGAAGAACTAACTGAAATCTGGGAAAGCACCCGGTCTTGATGGCATCCCAGCTGGAGGAAAAGTCCATCACAGGTTACAAACCATGATTATAGGCTAATGGCAAGTCCTGACATCTAATAGGTATATTAGACTATCACTAGAAGGCCGGGTGAGTGGGGCAACTCTTCTTGACAGTCTGAACAAACCAATATAAATTATTAGACAGTGAATGTTACACATGACACTTGTTTGTTATTTATATCACATATTTTACAAGAAGCTCAAGGCA